>JAXDDX010000021.1:3975000-4632500 GCA_034670405.1 Hoplostethus atlanticus | reverse complement strand
GTTCTAAGTCTGTGTGCATGTGTCGGGGGGGTGTACATGTGCTCGTGTGCGCGATCGTGTGAGTCAGAGTTGAGCTCCAGGTCTGGCCAGGTACTCTGCATGTGTTTCCCCCTGTCCAGATGGCCTCTCGGCAGGCCTGGGCCGGGGCGCGGGGTGTCCTCCTGCCCTCCCACCCAGCCGCCGCAGAAGGTCGAGTCGACCGCGCCGCCCAGCCTGCCCTGCAGTGCCTGCCTTCCAGACCAGCAGCCCCGCACACCCTGCCAGAGGAAGAGAGAGAGCCAGAAAACGGTATTGAAAGACGGCAGTTTGTTTAATCATGAAACAGGTTGCATATAGGATAGTCACCTTTCGCTAAAACGACAGTGTATACTTTAACCGGAGAAATAGAAAATGTCTTTTTATGCTCTCCTTCTCTCTCTTCTCTCATGCTTTCTGTCCTCGCCCCTTCATGTAGCTCACTCTCCCCCCTTCTCTCCCTGTCTCTCTCTTTGGTGTATGAAGAATAGTGTTGCAGCCATTGTGTGTGTGTGTGTGTGTGTGTGTGTGTGTGCAGTGTGAGGTGCCAGAAGGGTGTGGAGACCCACAGATGGTCGGGGTGGTTCCCACTCAGTGAGAGCTGGGTCGGAGCCCACTCCCAGATTAGTGGGCCTCACTCCTGAAGCACCACCCACAGGGTTCTGGGCAGACCTGGGTCTGACACAGAGGTTTTGTTTTGTTAGAAAACAACAAACTCATCTGTGATATTGCATTGTTTCCACCAGCTCCTGAAACAAAGGGATGTCACCTTTGCGCGTACCTGGTGGTTACTTATATTAGTCTCTGTTGTTGGTGATTAACTGGATGAGAGCATCAGCTACAGCATATGTCGAAATATATGGGGAAAAACAAAAACAACATGTGCATTGAAGACGGCTTTTGCATCTAGTCTTTCTACTCGGCTTTTGGGGGTCTGCGTCGGCCTGCAGAGCTCAGAGACAGCGAAGTCCCTTGACGATTCCTCACAACGTCTCCTATGGCAGAACAACTACACTACACAATGGCAACATTGATAAAAAAAATAATAACAAAACAACAAAACAAGCACTCTGTGGGTACACATAACCGCCAAGAGGTTCCTTTAAGTTGAACTTTAAACACTCGTTGTGCATAATTGTACTCGATTCTAACGGAGTACAAAAGTTTCACGAAGTATTTTGGGGTCGGAGTACGGGGTCGGCTGCTGTAGCCGGCTCCTCCCTGGAGCTGGAGACGGTGCTTTGCTCCAAGACACGTCACAGCTGCTGAGCCCAGGTCCTCAGGGGTGATGGGCAGCGTCCCTCCTCACTAGGGCCGCGAGAAGCCAAAGAAACCCCACCTCAATGCTATTGCTCGGTAAACATGCCTAGCGCCGGCCGGTCAGTACTCCACGCCGCGCAATAGGGTATGACAGAACATGCAGTGGGGTAATGGTGTCACAGTGTGTGGAACAGCATCCCATTGGTTTAACCCACAGCAGGCCATCACAGATTCTGTCAGCTCCCATTCTTTACAATGATCCTCATGCCCTTCACACACACACACACACACACACACACACACACACACCTGCCTAATGAATTAATTGCAATCACAGCCAGTGTGTGTGTGTGTATGGGCTGCTAATAGGAAGTGACAGGGGCTGCGGCGATGTACTCATCACTCCGGGCTTCCTGTCTTCCCTCCCTCTCCACTCCTGACATCCCCCATCATCACCCAGTTCAGCTTGACATTTCTATCTTTGTAGTGTGGTCACCTGTCATTCTCTGAGCTGCCTGTTAGCTCACCACACGTACTGACACGATCGCAACACACACACACACACACACACACACACAGGCGGATCGTCACACACGCACGTGTACTGTATGCACGTCTTCTCTCAGATTTGTCACTTGCTTGTTCCATAGATACACTGTGCAAGAAACAATGGCAATAAAAACGGATTTGTGTGTGTGTGTGTGTGAAGTGTGTGTGTGAAGGTGCAGGTGCAGCAACGCGAGGCAGAATAACATGAACAAAGCCTCCACAGCAAATACGTGGCTCCTCACCTCATTCATTATGTAATGGGAGTAACAGCCCTCCTCCCCTCTCTCTCCCCACCTCTCTCTCTCCTTGCCTCCCTCCCTCTCCACCCTGTCCTCCCCTCAGCCTTCACCTTCTGTTCACCACCTGTACGGGAACAGATTCTCTCTCCTCTCTCGGCATGACTCTTCAGTCTGTTCTACGGCGCGATGGGAGGATCGAGCGCCGTGTTTGTGTTTCGTTGTTTTTTTTTTTTTTTATCTTTTCCGATTTTTCCCAATCTCGCGAGCGACATGTCTGGCTGCTGCCTCGGGTCAGATCCAAAAGGTTAAAGGTCTGACATTTGAGCGTAGAGTCGACAGGGTAGACACATGACACACGTGACACGCACACATTCAGTCCACACGGGCACGCATTGCTGCCTGTTGTGAGCGAGCGTGTGTGTGTGTGTGTGTGTGCGTGCGTCCTTAAGAAAAACAGTTACTGCTTCTGTGTTACTTTCATTTCACACATGAGCTCGGCGAGCTTTACTACTCCGTGTATTCTACTTTCATATATATATCGTTAGCAACATTCAGTCGGTAGCATCCGACGAAGAAGATAATCTACTGTAAAATGTGAAAAGACAGAGAGGAAGACGACGGTGAGTGACAAGAGGAGTGCAAGGATAAATAATTGGGAGATGATAATGGATGGGTACAGGGAGACAGGGGGAAAGGAGAGGGAGGCGAAGAGAGAGAACAATCACACACACACACACACACACACAAATATATACATACACATACACAGGTTATGGAGAAAAGACAATGGAGGGGTGATGGTTCCTTCTCCTAGTAAAGGACAAAGCTGATGACGAGTCCATTAATCCTGTCAATCCTTCTCTCCCCATCTCTCTCTCTCTCTCTCTCTCTCTCTCTCTCTCTCTCAGTCCTTTTATAGATGAAAGACTTCTACTTTTTCTGTCAATGGCCTGCAGTCATCTGAATTAAACATTGATTTTATCGGAAGTTTAGTCAACGCGTCCGTGACGACTTGCTGCCGCCTCAAAACTGTATGTGTCTGTGTGTGTGTGTGTGTGTGTGTGTGTGTGTTGTGTGTGTGTGTCTCATCGCAGAGGAGCGCAGAGCCAAGGAGAGAAGGATGAGGATCAGGGAGATGAGAGGAAGAACAGAGGAGATAGAAAAAAGAGATTACGAGAGGAGGACGCTAAAACGAGAGAAGGGGAGACAGAGGGGACAGAGGGAGCCGAGGAGGGAGACAAGGAGAACACGGGGGGGATGAGAAGAAAGAACAAGGGATTCCAAGAGCAGCAATTAAGAGAGGAAGAAGGGAAGAAGAAGAAAGACTTTGCGGTGGATGAGACAGGGCTCACATGGAATAGAAAGGGGAGAGAGTTTTTTTTTTTTTGAAGTACGATGTTCAAATCTCTCTTTTGTTCCCGTCATTGGCCAACACCTGCCACAACTCATCTCTGTAAAAACTCTCCTCCCCATCCCCATGCTCCCTTCCTCTCATCTCTCTCTCTCTCTCTCCTTCCTCCTCGCCCCCCCATCAACAAAGAGACATCGTTGCTAATCAGCCGGGGTTACCGCAAACGCACACCCAGAGCCAAGTCTTAAACGCTGGGAAGTTGCAGTTTGGATATCCTCGCCGCTGTTGCCGGCAGCTAAAGGGAACGGAGATAAAATAAAGACGTTTACGCAGCGCCGCGCAACAACCACACATATTACTTCTGTTCCACGTCCATAACCTCTGGCAGAGAGGGGGGAAAAAAGGTTACGTTGACACCCGGCTCTCGTTCTCGTGAGCCAAGCTAAGACAAACAGCGAGGGCGACCCCTTTGCTTGCATGTACGCTCCATGCTTTTGCAGTAGTCCCCCCCCCCCCCCCCACCCCGGCCAAAACTTTCCTCTCCTTCCCTTCTCTCGTTTCTCTTCTCTCCCTCCATCTGTGGTTTGTTGTTGGGCACCCCGAGGAGATGGGGGAGATGAAAGGGAGCCGGTCTCAGGGGACGACCCGTACGAACGGGTATAGGCCCAGCGTTCCCCCGGCGCTCATCCCCGCAGCGGGACGCCATTTCTGGGAAAAGGCATCTCCAGGGTGGGACGCCCCGAATAGGGGGTCCTCCGGTTCACCCCTCTTTGCGGGTGCGTTGTACATGCACACACACACACACACACACACACCTTGGAGGATACAGTTCCCAGTGGGAATTATGGATAAAACTTAGACTCAGTCTCCACAGTATTCATGTGCATAGGGTGTGGCAGACTGGGGAGGGGGCGGGTAAAAAGTGAACTCAACATTGATAACAACAAAAGTGAGTTAGGGAAGTGAATAAAATTAATGGGCTAGTTCTCAGAGAATTCATGAGTAACTCTCCCTCCCTCTCCCTCCCTCTCTTCTCTCTCTAAGCTCTTCTGGCAGCTCATGGTGGAGTTCCCTCACGCCCATGGCCCCAGGGTGCCACAGCTTTGGCTCCCAGAGTGCACTACTGCACTAGGAATACAGACACCCCCCCTCCGTTTGGGTCAATCGTTCTCTCTCTCTCTCTCTTTCTTCCTATATCTCTCTCTCTCTCTTTCGCTGCAGTAGGTATGAATAATTAAACCTGCGTTTCCTCTCCTCTCATGTCATGTCTCTGTCTGCCACCCCCCCTCCCCCCTCCTCCCCCCCCACCACCCCTCTCTCCGCTGTGTCTCTCACTCAGGCTGAAGTGTTATAACAGAAGTGAGTCATTTAGAAGTAGGAAAAAGGCGGCAGATCAAGGAGAGTTGAGTTCAGTTTGGAACTTGGCGTGTTACATAAGCTGTCACTGTGTGTTATTGACTGAGCCGAGATGGAGAGGGGGGAGGGATGCAGGAGAAAGGTGAGACGGTGATAATGGTGAACGGAACGAGTGGAGAGAGAGAACGAGCGATCGCAAAAGAGAGAGCGAGAGAGAGAGAGAGAGAGACGGGTCGGTATGTAAACTGAAGCAGCAACAGAGGTGACAGAGTTGCATTTTCTCATCACTGTTGTAAGCAGCCTTTCATGGGCAACCTGCAAATGGGCCCTATGAATCCATCGCTGTACGGGGTGCCGCTCCTTGCAGCTAGCGCGATGCACCCAAGGGTCACAAAGTTCTCCCCTGTTTCAACGGCCTCTTTCCATCATCCCGAGCTCACAACAACACATTTGCTCTCTGCTGGTACACACATTTACTCGTCGGGCCCGTAGCCCATCAGCCCTGCCCCGTCACACCATTTTTTGCTAACAAGCACCCGTTGACCTGTCTCCGAGCTTTGTGCACGTATAGCTACCTCTCCCTCTTATTGTTCCCTTCCTCCATCTTTATACCCTCCATCTCTCTTGCGACTCTTTTTCCTTCCCTCCATCTCTCTTCCCTCAGGTGCCGTATTACCATAATGGCTTCTTGTGACGGTGATGTACTAAGCAGCGGTATGGAAATGCAACATGCCACAGTGCGCATTATCAGAGCCGAACGCATTAGATGTCATTTGCGCGAGTACCGCTGTACGGTCATTATCTGTTAAACTGTTCGGTGGGAAATAGGAGGAAGGGGCCAGAGTGAGAGGGAGAGAGAGAGAGAGAGAGAGAGAGAAGAGTGATGGTAAACTATATTCCATTTACAGTACAGTTAAGGTATTCTGCAGCTTGCGTGCAGAGAGGAGCGAGGATTAAGGGCGAAATGAGAATAGGGAATGAAAATGGCCTCTTGTCATTTTTCTTTGCGTACCTCGTCCCTGCTTCACAATTATGGCGTGTTTAGCTACAGAATTGGCTGAGGCCGTTCTGCATGTGATGGCACGGCCACAATGTAAATCTGTTCAAAGCAGCGAACAGATGGAGATGGTCACAATAAAAGCATAGTTTGCATGATACGGTTGCCCAAACGGCTGAATCTGTGTTGCAACATGGATGCTTTCTGCTTAACTATCTGCACTCTGTGTATTTTCACTAAGTGCATGAAATGAATTGTGATTTCTGCCACTGGCATGCCAAACTGAGCTGATTTCCATCAGGAGAATTTTTCATTTCCTGTCTCCTCTCTGATTTTGAGTCCACCGGAAAGGATTCGGATAGATTTAATAGCAAATCCTCCGCATCGTCCCAAATGAGAACATCAAGCTGATCAGTGGGGTTTCTGTCTGTAACAGCGAGGGTCACCGTTTTTTTAAATTGTTTTTATTGAAGGTGATATGAGAACATTTTACCTGTACTACTTTTGAATTGCTGACTATCATGACGTTTATATTTAGGTGACGGTTCCTCTTCCTCTTTCTAAGAACGCCGACCCCTCTTTACTCCAGTTTTATTTCTGCCTCCGTGTGTTAATGTGTGTGTGTGTGTGTGTGTGTGTGTGTGTGGTCTGAGGTTTGTCTCCTCGCTGCAGCAGGACCCTGGGATGAGTCACTGTGTTGCCGTGGGGACACTTCCTGCTCTCCTCATAAATATAGCAAACCTAAAGTGCAGAAAAATGTTCCTCGTTGAAAATGGGAAAAATGAAGGGCAAAACTATGCATGTATATGAATATTTCATCATTTATATAAACTTGGAAAGGCTCGAAATCTGTAAACCAATTAAAAAAAAGGTTTGGCCCAAGACACAATTTTGACAGATATGTATACATAGGATATATTTACACAGGTGAGAAAAGTTTTAAACCGCAAAGAGAGAGCTCAAAGTTCATATAAGTCACAGAGATGCTTTTTTGGTAAATAAAGGCAAAGAGAGTGGGAGAAAAGACAGAGAGTGTGTCCGTGGGCAAGGCTTCAGGGCATCTCTCTCTGACTGCCAGAGAGGTGGGGGGAGAGACAGGGAGAGAGAAGGAGAGGAGAGGAGAGAGAGAGAGAGAGAGAGAGGAGAGAGAGAGAGAGAGAGAGAGAGAGAGAGAGAGAGAGAGAGAGAGAGAGAGAGAGAGAGAGAGAGAGAGAGAGAGAGAGAGAGAGAGAGAGAGAGAGAGAGAGAGAGAGAGAGAGAGAGAGAGAGAGAGAGAGAGAGAGGAGGGGGGAGAGCAGCATCCTGTCATCTATCAATCTCTCCACTTCAGTTTCTTTTTCATTTTTACAGTTTTTTTCCTGCTGCTGTTTACGCGTGTCTTTTCTCCAACATCTCTTCTTTTCATATTACGCTTTGCTCAGTGTGAATACGTATTATTTGTCAAAAACCGGGAGAGAGAGAGAGAGAGAGAGAGAGGCTGTCAAACTTATCGCTGCCAATTTTCATTTACTGTAAAGTAAGAGTACACTTTATACATGCAGTAGCTCAGTAGGTTTACAAACTAAGCTCTCTATTACAAAGGTTTCTGTGTGTGTGTGTGTGTGTGTGTGTGTGTGTGTGTCACTCTTTCCCACTGATCAGAATTATTTGATGTATCCTGAGAGAACAGAAAATCTGTTTTTACAATATAAACTCTTGGCCATTCACATCACCAGAACCGCAGAACCCACTTCCACAATCACATTTCCATTGAGCTGAGCAAAACAGCCCAGCATTCATTTTCAACCTCCTATTCCTTTTCAGGTTCACAGCGGGCTGCAGCCTATCCCAGCATGCATTGCGCGGAAGGCAAAGAAACACCCTGGACAGGTCGTCAGTCTCCAATCAATCTGAGTTGCTTCTTCAGTCTTTGGACGGTGGGAGGAGACCGGATCACCCGGAGGAAACCCACGCAAACACGGGGAGAACATGAAAACTCCACACAGAAAGGAGAAGGAATAAATCCCGGGTCCTTCTTGCTGTGAGGCAGCGGTGCTACCCACTGAGCCCTAATTGCCCGGCAATTTCAAGCAAATCTGATGACTAGATGGTTAGTTTTCAAATCAGAATGACAGAAAGCAACTAGTTACCCCCTGTTATTTTGTTGTCATTACTTGCAGAAGTTTGTAACGCAGAGATACTTTAATGAAACTGTTGATCCGTAGCATGTGCCTCGCATCACAGCAAGCCTTGCTTCAAATGCATCCTAATGCCGCCAGTCAAAAATGACACTATTGACGTTTTATTGTTATTTTTGAAATATATTATAGTTTAAATTCAATCAGATGTTTGTCAGTTTAAATCAGTTTTGGGAAAAACTGACAGCCTGTGTGTGTGTGTGTGTGTGTGTGGACATGCAACATTGAACATTAAAAGCTGTGTGCAAAGCGTTTTAATCTTTGGGACACAATGTTGGTTCAACTCTTTCAATTTACAAAATACAAATAAATTGAGTCAAATTGTAAAAATCATTAGCAGTTGCAAATTTCTCCCTGGGAAACTAAACCACCAAGGACCCGAGCCATATCCTGCATTCAGCATATAATCCACTACCATCTGGCCGTCACTACCGACTTCTAAATTGAAATCAAATAGAACAAAAAAATCATTTGGTCCCTGCAGCATCACGCTCTTAAACGGTGCTTTTAACAAAATAGTTGCTATGTATTTATTATTTATTTATTGCTCTTACCCTGTTCATAGATGATATTTTGACCTTATTGCTCAGCTCTTGATCAACCTCATCTCTTCTTAGAGGCATCCCTTGTACCTTTTAGCAACTTTATTGTCTTACGTGATACTAAATGGGAGTCTTGTTTTATCCTGGTTCTCAATAGTTGTCTTAACCTGCGTGAACATAGTATGGCCTGTTCATGTACTAGTATATGGTTGTGTGTGTGTTCGGTCTTCGATGCTCTGGGTGATGTAAAACGAATTCCCTCATAGTGCTAAAGTCTCATTTTATCTCTCATCGCATGTCTGCCTCTGACTTCTCGGTACTACTTACATGTTGTCACCGCTACATATTTACAGTTTCAGCTCAAACCCTGCACCTCAAAGAAAGACAACTTCGTAACTTCTTTCTGCTGGAGAGCGGTTGGCGTCCGTCTTCTCCAGTGCACGGCGGCTGAGGGGACAGATGGAGGAATCCCTTTCTCATCGCCCACTCCCGCTTTAGCTTTCACCCTCTGGGGACTCGCAGCTCCCTCAACACAGAGGTGTTTTCAAATTAAATACTATCTAATGAACTGGAAAACTTGCTCCCGCCCTACTCTCTCTCTCTCTCTCTCTCTCTGTGTGTGTGTGTGTGTGTGTGTGTGTGAATACATTTTGTATTGAGAGTGGTGGAGAGGGGGATACAGTGAGAAAATTGAGAGAGAAAAAACTGAAAGAGAGATTGGAAGAGAGAGGAATTTGCATTGCAATCTAGCAATTGCACAGCCCGGGTGTGTAGCGTCATGAAGCGTGTGTTCGTTAATTGTATATCTCTGCAGTTCTAATTGCTTTAATTCCCTGTAATTAATCAGTAATTGCAGTGAGGAGCCACGCACAGCTTTGCTCTGAACGTAAAAGAACTTTTCAATATGGAGTACATAAATATAGATGAGAGAAAGGGGCCGATGGAGATGGTGGAGCGAGGGAAAGAAAGAGAGAGGAGACCTTCTATATTTAGTGTTCTTTGAAGGGCCTGAACCATGAAGTATGTGGCCTGGTCTCATTTCTCATTAATGTATTCTGATGTGTATGAAAATGAAAAATTACGGTTGAAAGTGAAGCGGTCCCCAGACTTGCGGCAGCGCTGCAGATAAAGAGGGAAAACCCTATTACTGCAGAGCCACTTGTTTATGCCCAACAGTGACATTGTTCAAGCAAGATTACAGCTCCTGTTTGAGATCTATGTTAGTGCGCGTGTTTTTACTTGTTCTGCCCTGAGATTGTACTCAGAATGAAACCTTGAGCCTGTGGTCTGTGAGTGTGTGTTGATGTGTATGTGAAGGCGCTTGTTGTGTGTGTGTGTGTGTGTGTGTGTGTGTGGACAGGAAGGGGGTGGCAGCTGTTTCCAGGGAGATCCCTGTCCCATTAGGCCACCGGAGAACAGGAGTTAAAGGAGAATCCCTCCCACACACCCTACTGTTGCAAGATAGTCCCTCCTCCTTTCTCCCACCCTCCACCTCCTCCCGTCCCTCCCATCCCTCCCGTCCTAGCCCCTACCCCTGCCCCCCCCCCCCCCTCATTAATTCCCAATTAAGACAGCAGCCCTCCCACCCACACACCTCCTTATTGCACATATTGCACATAAACGCTTTTTTTCAGGTCAGACTTTTAATTTATAGAGGTTTGAGCTGAGGCTAGCAGACACGCCGAACCGTGCGTATGTGTGTGTGCAGGCGGGGGTGCATGCATGAGTATGTTGTATAATGATCCTTTTCTCCAACCCGGATGAAAGCAAACCTTTGTCATTCTCGATCGGTCTTTAAACGAGTGCCGGTGGCTGGTCTTCGGTGACCCACTGCGCCCCTTCCTCCGCCTCTCCCTTGTTTCTGCGCCCCTGCACCCTTCCTCACCCACACCCACCTCATAAATGGGCCCCGGTTTCCTCATAACAAGCTGGATTCTCATAGATCTCCATCAATTTGTGTCACACCAGGGATTCCCCGAACAAAGACGCCTTCGCCACATCACCCGGAACATCTATGCATTATTAAGGCTAGAAAGACAGCCTGGAAAGTGTGTGTGCCACAGCCTTAGTTACAGAACTAAAGGATACAAAAAAGGAGAGCGGCTGAGAACGACGCAGAGAGAGAGAGAGAGAGAGAGAGAGAGAGAGACACTAACATTTAAATGCCAACGTGGTCATGCGTTCCACGGTATGTTTGTGATGTTGTGTCGCTCTCTCGTTATATTGTGTTCATTCATTAAAGAGATTTACCAAGATGCATCTCATCCATGAGCAGCTCACATCAGTGCATGCGTTGGAAGGCTTGTGTCGATCTCCAAACGGCAGCACAATACGACGAACGTCCCTATGCCATATAACAGCCTCGAATTCAGCTCCTGAGGGCACTCAAATGACACCTTCAGCCGATAGACATATTAACCGAGAGAGCGATAAACCACCTTAAAACAATAAAGTGATCCTAGATAAATCTCAATTTGCGAGCGGGAACAACTTTCTTTCCCACAATTAGAAACTGGAGCATCAAGGCTCTAATCTGTGCTGCTCCGCTGACAATAAAATGAAGACGAGCTCAGAGAATCCTCGCCTGAGGCTTTACATCCGAATGAGCTTCGTTCGACTGTAGTGCTGAAAAGGTCATGATCTAGAACATGTGCCCGTTTGACCATATAATCACCCTGGACTCTGCCACGACGTGTGCAAAGTCACTTTCAACCTCAGCGCCAACGGAGCAGCTCCTGGATTAATGAAAACACCAGACAGACCATGAGAAGAACGTTGTGTGAATCGGGGTGGATGCTCCCTGAGTGGAATGTAGATCTAATGAGGGTGACAGTCAAACTGAAGACAAACCGCACCCCCCCCACCCCAACATGCTGAGCTCCCCCAGCACACATCACAGTGTTTCATCACATCACAAACATGGCTGTGTGTGTGTGTGAGTGTATGACCACTGGAGCCGATTCACTTAACAGACATGATGGCAGAACATGATTATTATCCTGATGGGTCAGGATATACCAACACCCTGTCGCTATCATCTTGATCTGGCTCACACACACACGCGCACACACACACACACACACACACAATCCTGAACTCTTTTACCTTCTCGACAGTCGCAGTAATAAGATCAAAGTTACTCGGTGAAACCCAACCTTTGTTTTATCCGACGGAGGCATGAAATGAGATTCTATTAATACCCTCAGCCCAATCGGGCTGGCTGGCTGACTCCCTATGGAGGCAGCACTGAAAAGGTTAGGTGCGGCAATTACGCAGGTGGAGTTGCAGAGGGGTGGGGGTGAGAGGGGTGCGAGTGAGGAGGAGATGATTCTGCCTTGATCACTGCCTCTGAACAAGGTGTTATCAGCTGCGGCACACAGAGGGAGAGAGAGAGGGGGGGGGGGGGGTGAGGCGAGGTGGGGTGGCTGCCAGAGCAGCGTTAATGACTCGCCTTGTTTTTAGAAGCGAGGAGATGCCTTTTCAAAAGAAAGGCAATTAGAGGGGGACTTGTTCCGTTGTGCTTGGGCTACTGCAGTGACTTAGTGAAGCTGTCACCCAGCGGCCAATCAATGCCGGACAGGAACGATTGGCGAAACACTAACAAAGAGATGATGTAAGTATTGTGCCGCACGCCGGCGCAGCCGACACACGTTTAGTCTCTGAAGTCCCTCTAAACGCGCACGTATATACGCCCTCTCTGATCTGCGCACGTACACATCAGTGAAGGTGGCATGCATGCATTTACGCGTGAATGCACACAGCGCCGCACATACATGGCAGCCACATGTGTGAAACACAGGTGACACTGATAATTGGCACCCTTCAAATCTCATTATTCTGCCTTGCTCAAAAGAAAGAGAAAAAACATGGAGAAACCCCCCCTACCCCCAGCCCCCTCTCGCTCTCCTACCCCTCTATCTGTTTCTCTCTGGGTTATCCAGTAGCGCAGCAACACACCCACCGTTTTCTGCTGCTGCTGACCCTAGTCATTCATTTAATTGGCTGTTAATTGCTATTCTCTCTACCAGACACAATGTATATGTGCGGCTATATTTAGGCTCGCCCCTCGATGGCTCTTCATGCTAAATTACAACTTTCAGCCAGGCGCTGAAGGGCCCCATTGTGGCCTGTCGTTCTCCCCCTCTGTGGCTGACTGACAGGCTGGGGGGGGGGGGGGGGGGAGGCTGGGGGGGACACATCCCGCCCTCCCTCTTCCCCCTCCCTCCTTCCGCTCGCTGCTGTACCGTATGGTCTGACACCTGGATCGGGCCGCGTGTCACTCCCTCTCTCTTCTGTCTGACACGACAGCGGTAAGTTCTCATCTGTTGCCATGGATGTCGGAGGACCTTCACCTCGGCTACATCACTTTCTCATCAGGTTCTGTGTGGTGTGGCAGAAGTGCTATTTGCAGAGGGAGAAAAGACATTTTCATTTGGCACATTTTATTACACGGGGACTGTGAAGAGGATATATAAAGGAGAACTAGACTATTGCATCATTTACAGCAACTCTTCTCCCTTGTCTTCCTTTTTGTTGCGCTTTCTCTTTCCCCCTCCAGAACATCTTAATCATAGGAAGTAGGTCTTCACGGGTCATCAAAGTTGGACTAAAATAATACTCTATGTGGTGTGGCGGTGCTTGGCTTGTTGATCATACCATGTCCACCCTCCACTGTCCTCACAACACTGAGCAGACCAGCTGTGTCTGAGTCACGTAGGCTCGCAAGAAACACACACACACACACACACACACACACACACACACACAGTGGAATGTGTGTGACACAGATGTGAGGCTGATGGATGACAGGGGCTAACTGCTGACGTCATCTGGTGGAAATCCCGGATTACTCAACCCCCCACCCGCACCCCCCCTCCCCCACCGTAACCCCTCCGTCTCACCCCACTCTCACATTCTCCCCATCCACATCTCTTCTGTTTCTCTCCGTCTCCATCTCCGCCTGTCTCTCACTCTCTCTCTCTCTCTCTCTCTCACGCAGAGCCACAGTTTGTCCAGCGTAGAGGGAGGCGAGGGTGAAGCGAGGGGAGGGAGGGAAGGGGGCAGAGAGAAACGGTGGGGAGGGGGAGATTCCTGATTTATGGCTCTGACTTTTCATTTGTAATACCCTGATTATCTCTAGGGAGCGGGGTGGGAGAGAGAGAGGGGGGGGGGTGGTGTTGGGAGAGAGGCCTGAGCAGCTTAATAATGTGTACATGCCCACAGCGGCAGGGGGATATAAGGCAACAGACTCCCGGGAAACAGCGGGACAGAGGCACGGCCACCACCCAGTCTAGTGTTTTCAACCGCCTAACCGTTTTTAGTCGCTTGTCACAGTTTGTTTGTCACCTTCTGCACCTTTTTGATGGAGATTCAAGGTGGTGGGAAACCGAGGATGTAAACTTCAATGTGCACTTCTATTGTATTCCCCCGTTTTTCTTTTGCTCCAATCCGGAGAGACAGTGACGAGATAATTAGCACGCTTCCTCTCCTAATCACAACTGCTACCATTAGCTAGCGAGTCCCACTGACGCAGGTGTGTCATTGGAGAAATGGAGATTCAGACACTTTGCAGAGTGAGATAATCTTCACATTAGCTTCCTTTCACCAGATAATTCAGCGGTTAGGCCAAAATATATTGAAATCACAGTGTTACTTGTGTGTGAAGTGTGACAGATGAAGTCTCTTTCGCACATAAGATGATTTCAGTGGCCGATAAGAACACTTTCTTTTCTAATCTTTCACTCTCTTTCTCTCACTAACACACACTCGCGCGTAGCTTGTCGCAAAGGTGAGCGCGGTCCTTGCAATCGCACCCTCATCATCACGCGACCGTCCTAATAATCGTCGCCACGAACAACCACCATTGTTATCGTAATCAGATCTGCAGCGGCAACACAGCTCCAGCGAGCTGCAAGCGTGAACCCTGCTCATAATAATTGGGTACGGCTGTGCATGCGTGTTAGCCGGAGTGCATCTCCAATTTTCGCACGGTGCTATTATCCCAGCATATAATACCTTGCTGATTATCCATTCAGCGAAGGCGTAGCTATCGTAACTGTTTTGATAATAGCATGTGCGGCGGTGGATTAATCCACCGCACCACCGGCGCTCTCTCTCTCTCTCTCTCAGATGCTAATGATGATGGTGGGTGGCCATAAACACAAACAGCAATATCTGGTGGCAATCGTCGCTTGGTTCAGTTGTGAGCAAATTGAATGGCGCACCACTGTGTCAACGTGTTTGACCTGGATGGGCCGGGCGGCAGGCGGGCTGGCGAGAGGGCCTGGAGGGGTTTATGCAGCCTGGCTTGTCAACTCTCTGGCTCTGGTCCACAGAGTGCTGTGGATCATATCACAAGTGCTGATTAGTTCATTTAGCTGGATTGATTAAGTTAAAAGGAGACACCTGTTTACCCTACAGAGCACTAATATGTTACCGTGACAACAGCCAAGGGTAGAGTGTTTCCTGCTCGCTCTCTCTCTCTCTCTCTCTCTCATCACACTGACTTTCCTCCTCAATTTCTATAATTACTCCCCTGCTGGTGAGGTTCTTGCACTTACTTGGGCTTCTTCTCACAAACACACACACAGACACACACACACACACACACACACACAGATGTCTCTCCACTGAGACCCTCTATCTGAAGTTGCTGAGGTAAGAAGATCAGGTTTTCCACTCGGTGGAGCGAGAGCGCTCTCACCTCTTCCCCACGGTCCACCCAGCAGTACCTGTAGCAGTGTGTGTGTGTGTGTGTGTGTGTGTGCGTGCGTGTGTGTGCGTGTGCGTGTGTGTGTGCATGAGAGACATTTTAGGTCCAGAGTGTGCACAGGTGCATCTGACATGAATCTGTGTGTATGTGTGTGTGTGTGTGTGTGTGTGTGTGTGTGTGTGTGTGTGTTCTTCATGGTTTGGGCCCCTTAGTTCCAGTCAAAGCAAATCTTAACGCTGCAGCATACCATGACATTCTAGACGATTCTGTTTGGGGAAGGTCCTTTCCTGTGTGCACAAAGCGAGGTCCATACAGAAATGGTTTATGGAGGTCTGTGTGGAAGAACTTGACTGGCTTGACCAGAGCCCTGACCTCAACCCCATCCAACACCTTTGGCATGAGTTGGAACACCCACTGCGAGCCAGGCCTCATCACCCAACATCAGTACCCGACCTCACTAATGCGGCTGAATGGAAGCGAATCAGATGTTCACATCTAGTGGAAAGCCTTCCCAGAAGAGTGGAGGCTGTTGTAGCAGCAAAGGGGGGATCAACTCCATATTAATGCCCATGATTTTGGAATGAGATGTTTGATGGGCAGGTGTCCACATTTGGCCATGTAGTGTAGAAATCATCAGGGTTTTGAAGCTCTTGCCTGGTGGATCACTGGTCACACCGGAGGCAGATCACCTGGCCGTCTTCCTTTCTTGTCAAACCCTTTCAAGTTTCCCTTCCTCCTTTCCTCCTTCCTTCCTACGTTCCCTTCCCTCCATCTTTTTTCGCTCCGTCTCCCCATTTCTCACCCTCCTTCACTCTGTTTCTCTCTTTCACACCTTTGCTCCCATGGTGGTTGACATGTGTCTCGGTAATGTCTCTCCTGCTCGGTCTCACGGCTCCATTTAGGTCAGCTCTCTATCCGGCGTGAACCGATGTGACGGTCTCGCCTTTTACTTCTATTCCTCCATTTCCTGCAAAAAAAAATAAAAATAATAATAATTTTCTAGTTGTCAGTCTCCCTGCACCTCACCTCCCTGTCTCACTCCTCTTCTCCTTCCCTCCTCCGGTCGTTCCCTCCTCGCCTCCCTGTCTCGCTCCCTCTTCTCCTTCCCTCCTCCGGTCGTTCCCTCCTCGCCTCCCTGTCTCGCTCCCCTTCTCCTTCTCTCCTCTGTTTGTTTCTCCCCTTGACTCTGGCAGACTCATTATCTTTGTAGAACAGCAGTGTGCATTCGTCAGCAGTGATTAGCGGCGTTTCACTCTGACATCGTTGAGGCAAGACAGTTTGATATTTGACGAATGAAGATACGGCATTCTCTAATCTTCCACCACGAAACTGTGTCATCGTAGATAGGGGCGCTGGTTAAGTTTTACATAACATTAAAGCCTGCATTGATCATAATCCAATTAATGGGAGAAAAAAAAAGAGCCGGACAAAAAAGGACAGAAAAAAAAAGAAACGCTTGCTTCATTAAATAGAAAGAAATCAACTGTAATCAAATTGCTGAGTTCTCAGAACTGATGAAGTGTACAAATTTAAAGATCTAATGAAAATTCTTGCAGTTAACATAATTAATTTGCAGCCCTTTTGATAAGTGGTAATGACTTGGAGATTATTGGTTTAAATGAATAGTTTTGTTGTAGAGCAGCGGCGGAGGAGAGAAGTTGATGAGGGGGGAAACACTATCCTACTTTCAAAGTTCCCGAGGAGATGAAGCAATGTATTTTTAAAAAACACAATAAGACAATTAGACTCCTCTATAAACTAATTACTGCTGCTTTAATTCCCTTTCAGATTAAACCGCAATTGTAATAAGAGGACGTCTCAAAGGAGATGTTTGTAAGCAGGGAGGAAAGGCACATTTGTAATTAAAGGTGGAATCATATTTTTCTCATTAAACAAGTATTTGCAAGAGGAACCAAAAGGTGCAGACATCCGCTCCGAAAGACACTTGCAGGCCTGCGTCTCTCACCTATTTCCATGGCAAGCGACGAGAGGGAACGCTGCTTCGCGATACCCTCCAGAAACAATGCTACGGAATTGCAGCCCGCTAACAGGAAGGTGAGTCAGTCAGTGGAGCATCCAGGGGCATCTCTTCCAAATGAGGTATTAAGACACGATCTGATGAGTGGGGATTGTTTTGCTCTGAGGGGAGAAAAAAAGTGGGACACTTAACTTACAAAAGAGAACTTTTGTTTTATTCCCTCCATGTTATTATTGTGGGGAAAAAAGCTATGATAATGTTATTATTGCTCCGATCCACCCCGGGCTTTTCCCATGCTGTCAGCTAATGTTGATGATGCCCTCCTCCCGGTCTCCGCTCCGCACACTAACAACATCACTTTTGATGGACTCAAAACAACTAGTTTCAGCACGACTGATTCTCTCTTATCATAATTTGATTATTTTAATGATCTTGTTACTAAACCTCAGACGCTATACACTTGCATAAACCCTGAGGGAAGCTACGGTTGAGCGCATTGTATGAATCTCACATGAGGCTCTGGAAATGTCCAAGAGTGACAATATACAGTAATGTGTTTTCCTGCGAGTGTGTGTGTGTGTGTGTGTGGGAATGCAAGTGTGTCACTTTCCACAGGCCGCCGTCCACAACCGTTCGGCCTGACTTGAAGAAAGGGAAAACTATTAGCATGAAACAACCCAGCGCATTATCAGTCAAACACAAGAGCCAGAGGGGGCTTGATTGTGACGTTTCATCATCATCTATTGAATTATCTGGATTAATTTAACGCATTTAGGCCTGTGTGTTTTCCCCAGCTCACAAGTCTCCAGTCTCTTCGTTAGCGATGATTACACTAAGTGGGTCATCTCCTTCTGAGCTCTCTCTCTCTCTCTCTCTCTCTCTCTCTCTCTCTCTCTCTCTCTCGTCTCCCCCCTACATAACATTAGCAATTTTCAACTTCTTAAAACAAAGTTTGGCAAATCTAATGATATAAACGCCGTGATTCACTCTGTATTCTGTGGATGAGAGCCTTGAACAGCAGTCGGTTGACTCACGTAGAGCGATGGAGAAAGTGGAGGAGTGGAGAGAGAAAACAGGAGGGTTGAACCAGAGGTTTTCAGATCACCTTTAAATTCACTTTACTTTCTATAGTGCACGCTCTGGTACTCTGAGTCATAGAAAGCTTTGTTTGCCGTGGCTGTTTCAACCTGTGTGGGCACTGTTGGTCAGTGGAACAGCGAGTTATAGCATAATACATCACAAGTCACGCTGGATTAAATTTAACCGAGTAAAGCAGATTAGGTAACAAATCCCAATACTTTATTCCAGCAACACTACGAGGGGGGAGGGGGGGGTCGAGTTATGCTGCTGTCCCCATAAAATACATCAAACCATCTGCTAATACACAAACAAAAGGAATCAAATGGTTGCCGTGGTAACAGCAATCTCAACTCAGAGTTAGTGGTGTGTGTGTGTGTGTGTGTGTGTGTGTGTAATTTTTATGTATTACATGGGACTGGTTTTACTACAAGCTACAACTTTACAGTCTGAACTGGGTTTAGCTGACCCCCGCTAGCTAGCAAACACACGGTTGCGTCCCCTGAGTACACACAGTGGAGAGCATGAGCTAAGGTCATGGCACTAAGATCCACTGACAGCAGGATTGAGTCACAGCATACACCCACTCCATAACTGCTGTTACTTGGTGTCACCCAAGAGGGAGGATGTCTCAGCTATTGTGGCAAAACCTCACAGAGGAAATATGGCTGTTAAGTCATTAGCCAGCTCATTAGCACATTGTTTAATTGGTGTCTAATTGATCATGGATGTTTTAAAAAGGCGTGAATCTCAGGGGTGCGTGGCGGCACTGGCAGACTCTCAGGAGAGACAGGAGGCGGGTATAGTCTATGAATAAACTCACTGTGTTGACATTGTGCTATACAGCTATACAGACTGAGCAATGCCGAAACTTCACGGTAAAGTTTCTGAAGCTTTTTGGATGATCAGACCGCTTCGGCGACGGTTAATTTCTTTACATCTGAACTGTCTCTCTCTCTGCGGTGAATGAGGTATCGTCTCTTTTCATGCAGCCAGTCTCTCTCACACACACACAGTCCTCGACCACAGTGTAACCCCATCTCTTTTTTTCAGTAGAGCAGCTCAGTCTCAGTTTGTGTGCAAAAGAAATCCAAAGAGAAGTAAATACGGTTCAACCCTTGTACAACTCAAGTTTTTACAACGAATACAGACGAATAAGCCTCTGTCACACAGCTTTCTAATTGGCTTAACCGAGCTGGAAGCAACTTTAAAGAGCCGATGACAGATAAACTCCCATCAGGGAAGCCAGAGGTTCGGAGCCGCCGGCCTATAGTCAGTTTGTACATTCTCTTACAAGGCTTCAGCACCCTGCCGTACATAATCAATAGCCCGTACACGAAACTGTCTGTAACTTAATGGAAGGTATGAAGAATCGTGTCGATGCATCACTTTCTCTACATATTCCTTGAGTTTTTGTTCTCTTTCATCCGCTGCTATCGCTCCGCCGTCTCCCTCTGTCATTTTGGGACGAGAACTCACCTGTGAATAATTCATGACGAGCAGCACATACGATTACGCTGGTTAAAAAGTAATGAGGCGTGCCGTAATAAAAGGTTGTCTTGCATTGTTTTACCAAGTGTCTCTCACACCCCTGCGTTGCGGCTAGCCCCGAGTTCATATGAAAGCTTTCTGACGGGGGTGAGGGGAGGGGGGAGGGGAGACGGTGAGCGAGATAACAAGAAAATAAAAGCGCGGCCCGTGGAGCAGGTGGTTGGAAAACAGACACCGCAGGAGCACCCCCTGCACAGCAAGCGTGATCTAGCACAGGCTATGAGCTGTCATTGGGGGCTTTTCATGTCTGAGCTCGGGAAAGATCAGTAGACTCCCCGTCTGAGCTCGGAGCCCTTTGATAATCGATGGAGCTTACAGTGGCGCTTTGTAACGACGGCGACCGATCACGGCCCAATCAAACTGCAACATCGTCCTCTCTTGTTTGTCGCCAGGATTGTGCAGGCTATTTCCTGTTTGACTAAAATGGGGCCTTATGTTTTATGAGCATGTCGCTGTCAACACCAAGGAGATACGCCGGCGCTACAAAGCTCCTCCTTTTTGTCTCTCCGTACAATATCTGTTTTTGGCACAGAGTGGTTTTATTTTCTCTGCGCCTGGAACAGACGTACGAGGCTGACACAGTTTTCACACAACCTGATACACTGAATCAACTTCTTCATTACACAAAGAAGGATTAATGCGCCATTTGTCACGCTCCCTCAGTCAAATAGTGTAGAATTATTGCAAAGATGCAATTGATGATTGAACTTAACGAGAGTCACTTATTGGTTTGTCCCATCACACAAGACTGTAACAGAAATACATTATGATTTCAAAGGAAATGTCAAAACTGGTCCCATCTTAATCTCAGGTATTCCCCAACCTCCAGTCTATTTCTGGCCCATACATGTATTATTCAGTGGCTCTGAATCTAATGAAGTATTGAACATGCCCAGATGGTGCTCTTGACCTCCTGTGAGTGCAGCGCATTGTGTGTTTATGGAGCAGCAACCGACACACACGTGTCCCCGGTGTGCGTGTGAACATTCGCCGGTGTGCCTATGTGTTGATGTATGGTTGTGGAGAAGGACATACTGCTGTGTTCATGTATGTTATGTGCGTACATGTACATGCTTGTGTGTGTTTTGTGGCATGTATTCGTAGCATGATTCACAGGATGACAGATGAAGAGAACCTGTTCATTTGCTGCCCCCCCCGCCAGGTCAGATAGGCCTAGTTAATAAGCCATCATGCTGGCGACATTGTGACATTTCCACTGTGTGCTCTGTGGACATCACACACTTGGAATTGTGTGTGTGTGTGTGTGTGTGTGTGTGTGTGTGTGTGTGTGTGTGACCTATTGCTCCACGATATCCACTGCATCAGGACAAACGGTATATTGACACAAATAACACGTGGTGAGAGAGACCAAACTAATGGAAGAAAGAGGAGAGAGGAGATCGATTGAACAGGAGAGATATAAAGAGCTCATGTAGTGGAGGCACACAGCGTTCGCCGCCAGCTCAAACTCCCCAAGGTTGCTTCGATATTTCCGAGCCACTTCCTTGATTCCGGTTTGTGTCCGTGTAGAAGAGCTGAATGGGTTTGAGAGAACACCATTTTTTTAATGTGTGTGTGTGTGTGTTCGTGTACGGAGCCTGTGAGTTGAGTCTTGGTTGAGAGTGTTCTGGCTCATTCCTGCACATTTATCGTATCTCTCCCTTGTCTCTCTCCCATGTATCTTTCCTTGTCTCTCCGTATCTCCGCCCCCCCCGTGTCTCCCCTTCCTCTCTGACTCCCCCCTCATCCCTCAGCGTGCCCTACCAACTCGGTGTGCCACCCGGTCGGCACTGTGGCACCGGCTACTGTTACTTCCACACTAAACAAACTGGGGACGGTGGGAGACAGGGAGGAGACAGTGAGCAAACAGGAAATTTGGGGAGAGTAAATATCTGTAAAGCATTGCATTGTTCTCTTGAGAGCGCCACAAACAGCTAGCGTGGTCGAGAGACATGCATTTGCATTCCTAGTTGCATTCTGTCATGCATTCTCCACTTTCTATACCCTCAGGAGGATAAAATGTTTGGCCTTGTTCACATTGTATGCAACTGAAGGTAAAATCTTCTGCCTGCCAACAGCACAACCTCTTTTTTGCCATCCATCTCTCGCTCCCTCTCTCTCTCTCCCTCTCTCTCTCTCTCTCTCTCTCTCTCAGTCTCAGTCTCAGCTCCACTGTTCTCCCTTAATACCTGCTGCAGGCTGGCCAGATCAATAGTCTAAGACAAACATGCACAGATGTACACACAAATACACACACACACACACACACACACACACACACACACACACACACACACACACACATTGAAAACAACAAACAAACACACATGTGCACAGCAAAGGAGAATGTCTGGACCCAATCACAGGGACTAAAATTGTTTCTCACCAGTATTTGATACAATAACAGCAGTGGGTTGTTGAAGCCAGACAATAATAGGCAGTTGGCTGGCTGGCAGAAATTGAAGGCGGAAATCAGAAAAAAACATATAAGCAAATAGATCCATCCATCCATCCATCAACCAACCAACCAGCTGTCAATCCACCCATCCATCCATCCATCCATGCATTCATCCATCCAGCCATCCATCCATCCATCCATCCATCCATCCATCCATCCATCCATCAACCAACCAACCAGCTGTCAATCCACCCATCCATCCATCCATCCATGCATTCATCCATCCATCCATCCATCCTTCCATCCATCCATCCATCCATTCAACCATCCATCCTTCCATCCATCCATCCATCCATCCAACCAACCAACCAACCAACCAACCAACCAACCAGTTATCCGTCCAACCAACCAGCCATCCATCCATCCATCCAACCAACCAACCAACCAACCAACCAACCAACCAACCAGTTATCCATCCATCCATCCATCCATCCATCCATCCATCCAACCAACCAACCAACCAACCAGTTATCCATCCAACCAACCAGCCATTCATCCAACCCGCCAGCCAAACAGACAAACTGCATGCACACAGATGGCATCAGCCAGAGAGGCAGGGCATGATTACCATCCTGTGAATGTGTATGAGGCGAGTGGAGCTGAGGTGAAATGACTTGTGTCAGGTCTGTGGACCACTAGAGGCTGACGGCCTCAACGCACCGCCCTGAGCGGCCAGCACGCGGCCACGCTCCTCGCTTGTGTAAAAAAAAAAACTGATTTACGAAGGAGGGCTTTTTAGCTTTTCAGATTTTCCCTGCCCCTCGCTCTGCAGCGAACGTACCCAGTCACAGTTACTCAATCCCAGCCTCTGGACGATTAGGCACCATCTCACTCCAAGCGTGACCGATTCTTCTGCTCCCCTCTCACACACTCATCTCTCCTCCGCGAGGTCAGGGCACAGACGAGCCGGGGACTTCATTCCTTACGCTTCTGTCGTTTAAATCAGGTTAGATGAGTGTCATCCCACCCTCCCCTTTAAAGGCATGGTAATCTGATTCTTTCTACTCATCCCTCTGTCCTCTCTGGTCTCCTTTGCCCCAAACTCCCTTTCTCTCTCTACCCCCCATCTCTGTCTCTCTCTCTTCGTCACGGTTGTATTGTGATTGAATTATACCCTATAGGACCCTGTACGGGCGCTGTGCTGTCACCAACAAACCTAGATCTCCCTTCCCCCCGCCATGCCACTCTGTGTGCCCTTACACTATATGCTCACTCGCCCTAGCGCTGCCCTGTCACCTTGGATCACTCACCAGAGACGAGAAAACACAACCAAAAACACAGAGAACAAAGAATGAAGAGAGAGACAAAAAGAGGGAAAACAAACAGTGGCCTCATGGCAGCTTTGTACCCATCAACAGTGTGTGTGTGTGTGTGTGTGTGTGTGTGTGTGAGACGGAGCAGTAAGGGAGAAGTGGCCTGCTTGTAGTTATCAGTAATGTTGCCATAGCGAGAGCACAACCAAACTCTACTGTAGAACAACAGATCGCGGCTCTATTTACTTTGAGGCTCTCATTATTTCTGTTTACCACCGTTTCTCCATTCTGTTTCTTCTCTCCGTCCCTATGTCTCTATCTATCTCTATTTTTTCTATTTGTCTCCCTACATCTGTCTCCCCGATTTTCTTTCGTTCCATCTGCCCTTTCATTCCCCACTATCCCAGCTAGCTTGACTGTTGGCTGGCATTTACACAACGCATCACGTAATGGCTGCCGCAAGTTTTCAAAGCCGTCTTCTCTTGGACATATCCGTGTAATGCTGTGTAATTCGTTCTCCGCCCCTCGCTCGCCCGGGTCCAGATTAACAGACGGAATATTTCCTCGCCGCGTGCGTATATACAAACGACTTGTTCCCTTTGCTCAAACTGCGACGTGAGAGTAAAAAAAAAACGAACAGAGGGCTTAGAGCGCGAACAGAAAGTCTTTGTCACACGCTCAACCGCACGTACATAGAGACGGCGTGCGTGCACTCCTGCAAACGCTTGCATGCCCACCTACGTACACACAGACACCTACAAACACACTGAGAAATGCAGACATGCACATGCGGCAGTAAGTTCAGGCTGAAGCAGAGATGGAGGGAGAGAGAAAGAAAGGAGGGAGGGAGGCAGAGGCTATCCAAACAGATTGGTTAGCAGCATGTTGTCTTAATTAGGCCTGACATCCTCCTCTAAGAACATGAATAAGAAGCGTGGCGGCCCCGGACCCGGACTCATGCATCATGGTTTAGCGTGAGGAGTGTCGGGCGAAGAAGCGTGGCGTGCACTTCAGATACGTGTAATTAATGCACAGACTGAGGCATTGGTAGTGTGTGTGTGTGTGTGTGTGTGTGTGTGTGTGTGTGCGTGCAGGTATGCATGTGTATGTACAGCGAAAGCCAATGAGAGAGTTGTTATGTACTCTTACACAATATGTTTGCGCTTGGGAAGAAAATGAAAATCTATTCTCTGATTCCTCCTCCGCTTTATGACCAATGCCTTGAAAGCAACATCACATCAGCTCCATTGTGCTCTTCTTGGAGAGAAGAGGCCTTGTGAACCGCAGGCCATGTGGACCCAGGGCCTTTGGTATTCATCACACTTTATCAGGTTGACCAGAGGGTCCTTGTGCCTTTACTACGCTTTCTTCCTCGCTACCTCGCCGCTGTGGCTCTCAGAATAGTCATATGCTGGTTTCCAAGGCAACCAGCCAGGACCTGTGTCCAGAGAGAGTTGACGGACGTTGAATGGAGGAACACAAAGCTGTGGCTCCTCGGTCGAAATGGCATCGCCCCTTTATTAGATGTTGCGACATAGTGCATTTACAAGCAAGCCGGTTTTGTCTAAGAACCAATTACTAAAAGTGATACCAAAGAGAAGTCATACTTTCTTTTATTCCGGTTCTTTACAGTCTAACCAAACCGCCTTATGCAACAGTTTCCGTTGCCCAATGGATAGATTAGATTTTTCAGGAACAAGCGCCTGTGGCCCCCCGGGAGGAAAAGAGACTTAATTTGCTTTTCCCCTGGGTCACTACACCAAGGAAGGCCCATTAACTCAAAGGGGGAAATTAGAGGCTTAGAAGAAGTGAGAAGAAAAACAAAACTCAGTGGGCCAGCACTAAGCGAGAACATTGCTATCAGTTGTCTAATTAATCAGCTGGCTTGCCGATGTCCAGGGAGCAGAGTGGGACGAGGAGACGCAGAGACAATGGGAGATGGGAGGGAGGGTGGAAATTCTCAATCTCTCTCTTCTTCACTGGGTTGCTGTATAACGGTGTCGTTTTGATTAACAGTAAGGGAGCGCTAATAGCTGGATAAACGGTGTAATGTGCTTTTTGGGTCGAAGACTTTCATTTTGTGACACACACACACACACACTGATATTATTTTGTATCCATTTCTAGCAGGGTGACAACACATTCAGGGGGAAAAAAAACACTGAAATCAGGCCAAGTCACCAGCGGTCACTCAATATCACTGGGTTTATGTAACCACCAGACATAAATAATTAACTTGAGGGTGCAGATCACCCTTTTTTTTTGGCTGCCCCTCAAGGTGCAGTTACTCACCAATAGGGGGTGCTGGTTCCTCTCGTCTCATAGAGGTGGACTGTGACTGAGCCGTTGGATGGGAGCACCGGCAAGCCCTACCAAGCCCAGCCCAGCATCCCAGCTCACACCAGCCTCCAACACACAATGTGAATCATGGCCTAGATTTCTGCTTCTCTTCTTCTTTCCCATCACATTAAATTGCGGTCGTTATCAAAGGAGGGTATAGGGACTCCCCCGGTGTGAATGAGCTGCTATGGTATCAGGGCAGATGTGTGGTTTGGTATTCGTCTAATGAGCGCACCTCTTTTTAGTTTCCTTGAAATGGTTGCAAGAGAAAGTTGAATGCTGATGATTTGCTGTTTGCTGCACCCCGCCATTACGCCATAATACATTTTCCATGCCTAACGAAATACAGAATCAGTGAAAACATCATAAGCATGCAGATATGCTAGGAATAGTTGGCTATGGCAGTGTGCCATAACCTACATTTGGCGCAGTGTGCACAGGAGCATTAGTCACCATAAATTGAAGCCTTGACTGAGTTACATTACGAGAAGCATTGCTCAGTTTTAAAGATAATAATCACGTTAACGTAAAGGACAACCAGCCGAACCCATAAGACCTATTTTTAGTGAGCTTAAACCTGTTGGTTGTCTTTTACTCTTGTATTATCTATGATTAATGATGACAGAGGGAGAGAGAGCTGCTGCGAGGCTCATTTGCCTTGCTGTTGTTGAACGAGGGCCGATAGCTGATATCCAATCAGGTTCAATTTGCAGGGGATGTTTTCATTATGCTGGGAACATCAGTCAATATGTCTGGCCTGGCTCCGGCACAGGGAGATAAGGCAGTAGTGCAGACCCGGGTTCAGCTTACACTTACACCAACCCCAAACTTTTCACTTACAGGAGATGCATAAAACTGACCAGAAGTCAGTGTATACAATAATTGGAAGCGTCTCAGGAAAATATTTGAGTTCTTACTATTAGCACTTTGGTGCAGATCTAAAGAACCTTTCTTTCTTTTTCTTCCTTTCCTTTGAGTGAAACATTTCTGATTTCATTTTTTGTGTGTGTAGCTGTACTTACTGAAGCTTAAGGTTACTATAAGGAAAAAGTAGGTCAACTAGGTCTCTTGAATGCCAATTTAATGGACATAATTTCACTTGACTGGTAAGTAATATCTTCTTCACTTTGAAAAGATGACACAATGCAATCTTTGTGGAGTGATATGAGAGCGGTTGTGACACTGCCCAGGCAAAATAATAGAAAATGCTCCTTTAATTTATTTCAGTTTATTTTATTCCCATTGAAATTTTGCACTATGCTCTGAGGCTATGGAGCAATCGAGGACAGAGTCTTTCCTTTATGATCCTAAATTTTCTTCTTCTCCAAATGAAAAAGTGAGTTATGCCATACTTCCACCTGTCCATCAATAAATAAAAGCCTATAAGGAAAGATCAAAATTATGAGAGAAAAGAAGCTGTGTTCTTAAATTCAGGTCTTGTACGGTAGATTAGGAAGTCAGAGTCCTTGAGTTTCTCAGAGTAACCCTGCATTTCCCTGTGATGAAGTCTTAAAGATCTGAAGAGCATCAAGAGACATATCTAAGAGAAGTGCCTTCAGTTTTTATTCATGTTCCTTCCCCCTTCTTTTTCTAGTGATCTGCAGCAGGCAATGAGAGAGAGAGAGAGAGAGAGGGAGAATGTTTTTTCCAATAGAGATGAGGCGAGTCAAAGTAGACTCTTCAGCTGGGCTGAAACTGTCACTGCTCAGTTCAAAACATTTTGCCAGGCAAAACATCCTTAAGTCCCCCGAACCTGTAAAATGACTTCACTTTGAACATCAGGGAAACTCGTTCACAAGCAGGTCAGGCTCTCTCCAACTTTTCGATCGTTCCAGTCAGTTAAAGAAACCAGTTAAGGTCATTTAAACTTCTCTTGGTGGATGTGATGGTTATTCGTTGGTCTGCAATTTGTTTGGTGTGTTTACCAAGGAAGATGACGCTTATTGGCAAGCACTGAGGAGTGAATTTGTCATAACCGCAAGCATGCACTGCAAACGTATACAGGCTTGTACCCCACCCCCCCCCCCCCACCCCACACACACACACACACACACACATATACTGTACACACACACACACACACACATGGTTCTCATATTCTGGAGGACAGCTGCTGGGGTGTGGAAGCCTTGGGAAAATGGATCATGGAATCAGGCCAATCAACTTCCTCCTTAGCCAGCACCTGTTTGTCTGTATCTGCTGCTGCTGAAGGTTTCACAATACATAGTGATTATGGAAATACACACATACAAGCATATACTGCAGGATTACTGTCATGGCAGCTCTTCACATGTTCGTATTGAAGTCATGCAGTACAGTGAGCACATGTGATTTTCTGCTTGCATGTTTGTCACTCGGGTTTACGAGCTACTATTCAACAGAGATTATGGAAATGTGGCTCAATTACACATCCTGCCCTAATTCACTAAACCCTTTTATAATTAAGACACACATCCACCGTGGAGAAAACACACACACACACACACACACACACACACACATACATGTTGATATTAAAGCATGAAGTTGAAAAATCCCCTAGACCAAACGAAGAGATGAAGAGATGTTTAGATGATGACAGTTGATACGCCTTGATGTTTTTGTCAGTCAGACAAAAGCTGTGTTTGCGTGTGCGAGAGAGAGAAAAAGCGAGTGCCTATATATGAGTGTGTGTGTGTGTGTGTGTGTGTGTGTTTGCATGTGGAGCCGTGCTTGTGTGTGTGTGTGTGTGTGAGTTGGGGGGGGGTGTAGACGATCTTCTCTGAAGCGGTCCAGGCAGGCATCAGCACTCAATCATCCTGGATCTGCCAGACGACACCAGCAGAGAAAACACATTACCCGTGTCGTGTCGCCTCGTCTTCTTCTGTTGTCTTCTCTTTATTATATTTAGGGCTGCCTTGCCTCGGGGTCAGGTGACAATCTGCATTCCCTTTCTACAAGTTTTCTCAAAACTGTCTGGAGTTTTTTTTTTTTTTGCATTTCATTCTTCTGTGTTTCTTTTTTTCTCTCTCTCTCTCTGTTAAAGGGGAGTTGTTGATGGTTTTTAATCCCTACATGAGTCCCTTTGCAGATGACTCTGCTGGCGTGGTGTCAGAGAGAAACTAACAGAGAGCAGCGCTATGCATTAGACAAAAGACGAATACCCTCAGAGGGGAGGGAGGGAAGGAGAGAAGAGGCAAAGAGCCCATTTGAAGTGCCTGTCTAAGTTTTAGTAAAAATGAGTTCTTTAGAACAGCAAATAAATATATAAATGAAACACTTAAAGACATTATCAGGCTCTTTCATTCCCCCTGCCTTTTGTGTGCCGGTTGAGGTGGAGAACACAAGGGAAGTAAACACATCTGCATATCTGAGTCATTGGTTCCAAGGGAGCTGTTATGGGCTGTCGCTCCAAATCTCTTCTCTGTGTTGCTTACAGCCCACTAGCAACAAAATCATCACCCTAAACCGCCGATGCCGGGGAAGATATTTCAACCTCCTTTTAACCGAGGAGGTGGCAACCCCCTGTTTTCAGATCCCCTGATTTCCAATGGCTCCGATTCTTTTCTTTCGGTTTGACCGATGCGCCCAAGGTCTGTGCTATGTGTCTCGTCGCAGAGGAAGACGGCGCGTGTGTGTCGGTGTCATTTAGTGTCCAGTTGACGGTAAGCTGGCACAGCCGGTGTAACGGTGTGGGCCAAGACCGGTCAGGCCCTCTGTCTCCACGGTAGCCATCACCTGGACAACCAAGCATGCCAACCCTACGGCCACATCTGAGCCACGGCTCTGCTCGGAGTAACAGCATCAGCTGGCAGGATACTGAACAGGCATATGGCTAGGGAATCTCTCTCTCTCTCTCTCTCTCTCTCTCTCACCATGTACATGTAAACATACATACAACACACATGCACATACATATACAAAAAGGTAAACATATAGTTCAACACAAAAATGTTCCCGTGCCACGTTCTGACACGTTCCTAATTCCTACTACAAAGTCACATAACGTGCTCCTTTATAAATGTTTCAATGGCTGCGCCTGTATTTTCCTCTCTCCTTGACATCTTTTCCCTTATCTGCTTCCATTTCTGTGTGTGTGTGTGTATGTGTGTGTGTGTGTGTGTGTGTGTGTGTGTGTGTTTCCTTTGTGTACATGGTCAGTGAGAGCCCTTTCACTACGGCATCAACCCAAGGACCGGGCTGATACAACAGGAATAATGACCATCTATTCTGCTCTGTCTTGGCCAAACAAGGTTTATAAAGAAGGCGAAGGACCCGGGAGTCAAGGCTGAGCGCTAGTTCTCTCTCACTCTGTCACTCTCTTATAACACACACACACACCGTTTTTTTATGACTTTTTTTTTTTATGCGTGTATCTCCAATGAGTAGGGGTCACCATGGTAACCCCGTCTTCCGCAGCTAGGATGCTGTGATGAGTATTTGTGATCCGTCAAATGGACAACATTCTGTGTATTTCAATGTATTTCGATATTTCAAAGAATTACTACTTTGCTTTACAACGCGACCTTGGTGGTTTCAGCGCAAATGTGATTGATCCACAAGATTTAGCGCCTGTTTCGAAGAAAGCGTCCGTTCTATATTGTTCGTTGTGACTTGACGTCCCTGAAAACTCAACTCATAGGAAAGCGAAATCCAAGAAGAGATATTATATTTATACCTTTTATTTCTACTACACACAAATAAGCTGTTTTTAACACTAAGATGAGACAAGCTGACGTTGATCCCTGCACGTCTGATCAAAACAAGAGATCTCCACATGATCTTGTCATTTAACGCTCCCGAATCTGTCTCCGTGCACGAGACCGTGAGATTAGAGAAAGAGCTCAAAGAAAACTCAATATTTATGACTCCTTCTCAAGATCCTGCTGCATTTTCCTATTGAAGCCATGGAGGCAGCAGCCCTATAGTAGGAGCTTATTACCATTATACATGCCACTTGTTAGAAACTTCAAATTTATCCCACAAAGTCTCAATAATGTATTCCCTCTGTTGTCTCCTTGCTGCTCCTAAGGGGGTTGAGGAGAAACATTTCAGATGTAGGTGATCGCAAAATTATACAAAACTGAGATCTTCCTTATTTCTTAAGCGGTGACGAAAAAGAAGCAAAAGATTTTTCCTCTGAGAAGTTCAAGACTGAGCTGATGAATTTATACTGAGATATGCACTGTTTATGAACTGTGTATGTGTTACTTCTGTTCTGCTGTTTGTTCCAATGTTGGTGCATCTACACCTACACCATTCACAATACAGTTGGTTATGCTTTTGTACGCTGTGTTTATGTGTGTTTATGTGTGTGTGTGTGTGTGTGTGTGTGTGTGTTTGTGTTCCATGGGTACTTCCTGTGGTTATGGCTATGCAGCAGAGATGATTCATGACTTTCGGTATTGTTTCAGAGAGAAGATTCACACTATAAATCTATCTCACTCCAACACTCTCTGTCTCACTCATAGAAACACACACACACACACACACACACACACACACACATTTACACAGGCACTGTAGCACTGTTACTGAGTTACAGTGTTCCAACTCCCACACACGTAGACAAAAATGAGTGCATCTTCTTTTGGGCTTTTTGGGGGTAATTGACACAAATAAAACCAAGAATAACTGAAAATGTACTCATTCTGAATTTCCTCCAACAAGCAAGCTCCTGACAGTTATAAATATCCTAATCACATAACAATAAACAACATTTACGCTGCCTTATAAATTCACTCATATAAATAAGCAGTTTATATAACAGATTACTGTCAGAAACCTATAAATGCTGTTGCTTTATCTGGAAATGCTACGCCGCGTTTGTGTCTGTGGTACAAAGTCCCTTTCTTGTGGTCCTGGAAAGGTAACATATTTTACTGTGCACTGTGTGCTTAGCAGAGGTCACGGCAAACAATAGTCCACGGGAAATGAGAGCAGCTACAAAGACACCAGAGCTTGATCCATTGTTAAACAAAAAGAGGATATGTGTGTTGTATGCCCACAACATTAAATGGATGTAAGTTTATAATACCCTTTCTACAGTTAGTAATAATAGCAGCAGAATTAATAGCAGCAGTACCCAGTCTGTTCCTCACCTTATCTCCAATATCATGTTATCTTAAAGGGGAAAGTCCACACAAAGGAAACTTTACACTGTCCACTTATAGTACAGTTGACTATTTTCCTTTTTCAAATAAAGCCGCAACTTCCTCATTGCTGATTTTCCACGCCTCTCCGTTGCCCTCTCTTTCTCTTTTTTCCGAATGTTGCGTCACTGGGCTTGTGGTTTTCTCACAACTTGCAGTGCACAGGAAGTGTGTTGCGGCAAAACAGGTCCCTGTCACTGTTTCCACTCCTCACTGGGGACCACAGAGCTAAATTTAACAGCTCCTAACGCCAATAACAAGATTGCAGGTGCCCAAAATAAACACTTCAATACACATGGAGCTTTTTTTAACCTCTCCGAGCTATTTATACCGAACCGTGTTAATATGCTCATGTCTGGGTTAAGTTTACTGTTCCACGCAATGTACCACAAGAGAAATAGTCCAAGCCAATTAGCGCGCCTTGGGATGATCAAGGATCTAGTCATGTTAGGACAGTCATGTCATCTGCTCATGATGATCACATGAATGAAGTCTGGTTGGAAAAGGCACAGGCATGCCAGTCAGTCTGACTCGTGACAGCAAGCCAACACATTCTTTTGACGCAAATGCGATCATCACTGATCAGTTCATTGGCTTACCCCTTCACCTCGGCTCAAGACAGATGAGACACACTGAGAGCAAATATATTGAAGTAAGTCATCATTAAGGAAGTCCCGCCTTAAGGAACTGAAATGATCCTCTATCTCAAAGGTTAAGTGTCAAAATGGCGAATGACAGAATGTAAGGAGAATAAAGAACATTGCCATTACTAAGCAGTAAAAAAAATAGAAGAAAGAAAGAAAGAAAGCAGGAGAGAGAGGTGGAGTGTGCAGAAGCGAGTGAGAGAAAAATACGGCTGAATAAAAGAGAACAAAATGAACAAGACACAGCAGAGCGAAAGAAAAATGTGAACGGCAGCAGAGATAATGGAGAGATCAATCAGGACTGGTAAGAGACGGGTAAGAAAAGACGTTGATGCCTTCAGATCATGGGCGGGAATACATCTGGAAAGGGCCCAATATCAGCCCCTCTATCCACAGCATCTCCTCTCTGTCTCTGTCTGAGGCCTCGTCTGAACACACCCACCCCCCCTCCCCCTCCCCCTCCCCCTCTCAGTATCAGGGCAGTCGAGAGGAGGGGAGCTGAGGAGGAGGCTCGGGTCAAGTTACGGCATCGTCACTGTGACTTGCAGGCTGACTCGGTCTGGCTGGGAGCAGAGACCAGTGGCGAGACAAGCGCCCCAGGCACTGCCGAGTCACGTTGACCAAAGCCTGGGATGTGACTGTGAGGGTGTAAGCTCAGCTACACACACACACACACACACACACACACACACACACACACACACACACATAGGCTCACACACACATAAGCAGTCTGTAGCAAATTTTTATCTACAAGTATAGATTTTTTTAATTGAGGAGAGAGGGATGAACATGAGGTCGGTGGCAGGATAGAAATAGATTCAGTCTCTTTCCATTGTCCCCTCCTTTTCACTCTCTCTTTCTTTCTCTGTTACTCCCTCCCACTCATTCCCTCTCATCGTTTCCTGCTCTGGTTCTCCATCCCTGCCTCCTTCCTTCTCTCACGCCATCTCACTGTGGTCAATAGATAGGCTGAAGGAAGGTAGATGTGTGGGGGATGGGGGAGGGGGGGCTTTGGAGAAAGCAGATTAGGCCTTATTGTCAGTAGTAGAAAGCGAGCCAAAGGGCCTGCTATAAATAGACAGATTTACTCCACCCCACTACTCAGAGCCCGGCTGGACATCCAGGCTCTGGAGCACATCTTTAAGGCCAGGGTCAGCGTGTTACTATGGTGAAATAGCCATGTGTGTGTGTCAAGGGGTGAGGGTGTATGTATGTATGTATGTATGTGTGTGTGTGTGTGTGTGTGTGTGTGTGTGCGTGTGTGTGCGCGCCCCTCCCTCCCTGTTCTTCGGGTCCTGTTTCTCCAGCAGCAGCAGCAGTCAGGCTCCCAGCCCTTGTAGAGCGAGAGCATGTTGGGTAACAGCAGGCTGGAGTTCCCCTGGACTCGCTCCAGACCTCTCTCCCACACTCCTCCCCCCCCCTTCTCCCCTCTCACCCGCTTTGTCCCCTCCTGCTTTTTCACTGAGGAATGATGTGTGTGTGTGTGTGTGTACACCAGTGGGTGTGTGGATATGCTTGGCTGTTTCAAACAGCCCTTACAGTACAACTGCTGGTTTATTTGTCCTGTTCACAGCAGGTCAGCTCCTTTTGACTGTGTTTTCAACACCACCCTTCCTCTAAACACTGGTGTGGGACCATCTTTCCATTAGCTCCTCTAGGTCTACGGTCTCCCTGTGATACTATAATATAGAACTGATCTGGAGTCAGTGTCTATGCTGGCCTTGCTTAGTTAACAGCCCAACACGTCTGCTGTGACTCATTTTCCCTGCTTCCTCATTCTGAAAATGAGAAACGAGGACTGCTTTCGAAAACAATTCATGCCTATTTGTGGCTCAGCCCAAATCCAGTCATAATGTCATCAACACAATCATCATCATCATAGCGACACATGTTGGGTAATCTGTGATGAAACACTACGTGATGTCAGAGTGTGTATCATCCCCGGGGGGATAGTTAAGGTGGGCAGAGATTGACAGTACCAGTACAGAATTCAAGTAAATGGGGGTTCGAGATGAATCAAGAGTTCCACACAGAAAAGACGTCAAATGTACAGTCAGAACCACGTTTGATCCTTTTCTTCAGGTCTGTAATGATTTTTCAGTTTCAGAAGGCAGGGCGAGGATCCAGGAGAGGGAATCAACGGATCCCCAAACAGAAAACGGAGGGGTGGCTAGTTTAAGGAAAGTGAGACGCGAGGACAGGTGAACGAATGAGAGACGGACGAGACGGAGAGAAAAGTAGGTGGGCGGTCACGCAAAAAGATGTCACCCATGCAGCACAGTTAACGAGAGAGAGTTAGACGGAAGGAGGGAGCGACAGAGCAAGGGCTGGTTATAGCATGTTTACCTGCACCCACTCCATTCAGTGTTCAACCTCCACGCCAGAGGAACAAGCTGCCTCACGTTCTCACCACAACAACACAATACAGTACCTCACCCTGGCTCACGCTCAACGCTGACAAAGCACGGCGTCACAGTTTCCACAACTTCTTCCTCCGCTTTTATATCAAAAAATAAAATGTCAGTGCATACTATGTGTGTTTTTTTTTTTCAAATCCGAGTCGTTGACATGAGATTGCCTTTTATAGATCATGTACATTATAGTACAGTAGAATGTGTATGATCACAAACTGGAATTTCCTCTGAATGAACTTGCATTGAGATAGTGAGTGTATAAAACTAGCAAGGAGCAAATATGAGCTAAAGTGAGCAAATGTCACAGAGTAGTAGTGCTGACGTCAGCAAAGTTTAGACCAAATAAATATATATATATATATATATAATAACTTTCCAAAAAGGACTTTGTGTGTGACGATTCAAGACAATCATCTAAGGGTGAAGCAGGAGATGAAGACTACGTGTTTGTAGCCCCTCTGGTTAAGAAGATAAGTGTCTTAAATTGGATCAGTTTATTTGTCTGGCTGGCCTTAAACAAGACCGCATGGTCTGGGATGTCTGAGCCACAGCCACTGACGAACGAGAGGCAGACAGCTTCCTCTTTCCACCCATCAGCCGCACTCTCTTTCTGTCTTTAACGCTCTTGCTCTCTCTCCGACTCAGCCCAGTGATATCACGGAGCACAGGATGTGATGTCACTTCCTGTTTGGTTTCGAATCGGACTGCCAGCAGCTGCAGAAGTAGCAGCCTGATGACAGCTGTGAGCGACTTGGAAACATGCAAATAAACGGGGTCAAAGGTTAGATGTCGTTGTTGCTGTTTGTAAACCCTCGCGGCGCTTTTCTCTTAGACCAACTGAGCATTCTCCTCTATTGTCCGTAGCTCAGCTGAGCCTAGTGCATGAGTGCTGGGTTTTAATGCTGGTGGCTCCAAGATAGCTCTGTACACCACCAGTAGAAAACTGTAGGAGAGATTTTTGCGTAATAAAATAACCAAGGCCACAGAGCTGGAGGACAATGCTGTATTTTATTTATATATATCCTGTATCATCTCTTCTTCCAAAAACAGCAGCAGTGAGAAAACTTCAACTCCTTTTCCTCATCATCTGTCGCTAGTTGAGAGTCTCCTGGTGACAGACAGGCAGGCACTGTGACACCCAGCCCTGGTAATAGAAGGCAATTATAAGCCCTGGCGAGAGCTGTGGCAATGGGGGAAACTTTTATACAGCCCCCCTCCTGGGGCGCTGACATGCAGACACAGTGAAATTAATTGCTACAAAACATCAGACGAGCTTGACGCACACGCGCGCATAGTCAAACTCCTGGAAAGGAGAAGAATGAAACAATACACATCATGCAACGTTGCATTGATGCTCGTGAGGAGGAAGAAGAAGAAAGGAAAGGAAAAGAAAAAGCAGGAAAGAGAAGCAGGAAAAAAAAAAACAAGTTGATCCCTTCCAACAAATCATGTTTTCATCTAAATAAAGAAGCCAAAGACAATAGACTTGGGTACCTTGGAGACCAGGAGGACTATTTCTCCATGGCAACCAGTGTGGTGTGTGACAGTGCCGCAGTGCGAGGGTTTGAACTGCTAAAGCTGTCTGGGAATGCAGAGATAGATGGAGAGAGAGGAGAGAAGGAGCGAGAGAGAAAGAGAGAGAGAGTTGACTGAGAGAGAGAGAGAGAGAGACAGAGAGAGACTGAAAGAGAGTGAGACCTACGGAGGGCTGTCTGTGTGCTCGTAATGAGAACACACTGTCACAATCCCATGGCGAGAAAAATGGAAGTTCATGACTTTCCAACTCACATTATTTTCTTTCTTTGACTCTTTGAGTCAATACCGAGAGAAATCCTGTTCCGAACTAAATTATGACACTAAGCCTGTTTATGTTTCCAACAGTGCATATCCCAATATTCTCATAAGTAAACATTTCTCTGGTGTTGCTATGGAGTTGTTCCCCTGTTTGGTTGTTAGAAAAAGCAGCACCATGTGGCCTTCGTAGGAGATTTATTTTAATTGTGTGATGTTTTGTAGCCAGGAGAATGTAAGGCTATATGCTGGGTGTGTGCTGTCAGCACACTTGTGGATACATGTACTCGTGTCAGGCTCTGGATGTGATTGTGTGTGTAAGTGGGTGTTTGTGTTCAGTGTGCTATGTTCATAGCCTGTTTGGATAGCAGGAAAAACACAAACAATGGGACATGTGTCTCTTTGTGTATCTTTGTAGCAGCCTGTGTGTGAGCTTCTTCAATAGTGGATGAGAAAGGTACATAAACACTGTTTATTTCCTGTGCTACTGTAAGCTAGGCCAGCCTACTGTTTCGATCACTCCACTCGTCTCCTGTGTGAATGTGCAATCAGAACAGACACAATCGAGATTCATTTTCCAAAGTCTTGAATGTACTATCTGAAAGGATGGAAGGCACCAAGGAAGGAAGGAAGGAAGGTTGTTTAGAAGGAAGGAAAGAGGGAAGGAAGGGCAGAAGTGTTCTGATTCAGGGTTCAGACTGAGGCTATTGGATTACTTTGCTCAACTGTACAATGCAACAAGTCTCAACAACGTCCTCGCCTGTTTTTGTTTGTCATCATCGCCAGACAACCATAGACATGCAGTTTCTTCATTTGTATTTGCACGGCGCTTTACGGAAATGCTTGACACCGTCGCCAGCGTAGGCAGAAAAATATTCCCCCGGCTCAACCGAACTCTCACCCTCCTTTAATGTAAACATTGCTCACCAGTCACGTTTCTCCCATTAAGGTAAACGGCTGCATTATGTATGAATCCAGTCTCTTTAATCCAGTCCCAACCATTAACTTCCACACCCAATCAGCAGGAGGGAACGTAACTGTAAAAGCACCGGAGACGTCTACAGCAAATACGACGAAGTGATTGATGCGCTCAACACTCAACAAACAGTTCAGACCCTCTGCTGCACCCCGTCTAGAGTGCACTTATCACTGTATCTCCTGGCTATGGCAGCGGTTGAGTTCACGAAATCTCCCGGTGACCCTTCAGTCAAAAGACTCAACTCGTATCCACCAAGTGACCCAAAGTGACACCCGGCCCTCGAGCCTCAACTCCTGGAAACCCGTTGTCCCATAAGCCGAATGCTTCTGACAGTTATTCATTTATTCATTCCTCCCTTCTTCCATCCCTTGTTGTTGTTGTTGTTGTTGTTGTTGTTTTTTCTTGGTAGAGTACAATGGCTGTTGTGTTTGTTTGCCGTGTCGTCTGTCTGCCTCGTCAGCCGTCATGCCTGTCGACGTACGGCATTTTGAGGCGAATGATTATTGCATGATTCTAAAGGGTTTCTGATGGAGACCTGTCTCCTCAGCCCTGTAGGCGATCCCAACTCGACAGTCTCCAGCTGGGGTTGAGGGGAGGGTTGAAGGGGAGGTGGGAGAGGGGCTTACCTGAATCAACCTGTCGTACCTGCCCCGAGGCCCACCTGTCAACAACTTAGCAACAGTCGCTTTCTCTTCGACTCTCTCTCTCTCCCTCCGTCTCTCTCCCTCACTTTTCTCTGCCTCTGTGTCTCTCTATCTCTCTCTCTCTCCATCGGTGTCTTCTACTTCTTCACTCACTTTCAGCACAGAAGGTGCAAAACAAATAACACCTGAGCAAATGTGCCTCTGTCATTTTCACTTCACAGCAAGTTATTGGGAACAGCTCTGGCCATTGGACCCAGGGAGGCTATTTGTCTTGGCAACTTCTGATCTGAAGTCAAAACTCAAACTCTGGAGAAAAACTCTGAGTGTGAATGTGTGTGTGTATACCGTGCTGTTTGTATAATATTGGGTTTAGACAGGTCATCCTTTGCGATAGAGATGGAGTGACTTCAGGGTCGGTTTACCAACTTTTCAATAACACAGGCATCGTGTTTCTAGCACTCAGTTCAGAGAGGAACCAAATCATCTCCCCTTTCTTGCCATTCTCTCAATAAGTGTCAAGGGCCAAGGAGTGAAGGAGAGTGATGGCATGGCTGTGTGATTAAAAAATAAACCCATGCTACATAAAGCCGCTCTTCCACATAAACATGTGGACTGGCAGAGATCCGTGTGACTGTGGGCTGAATCAAAGTTAAAATCCCTTCCAAAAATCTGAAGACTGTAGAATAAAAACACGTCTGGAGGTTTTCTGTCTGCTCTGACTCCCGTACATGAGTCACACCCAGACGTGTTCACTAAGAACAACAAACCAGTTGCTGCTTAGTCTGGCCTGTGAGGCCACATCTCTCTCTGCCTCCCCCCTCTCTCTCTGTGTCTGTCTCTCTCTTTTTCCCTCCCTGCCTCCTTTGCTCCCCATATGAAAAGTAGCGTGAGGGGGATTTGATCCTACTCAGCTCAGCCAATCAGCCGATCAGCCAATAAGGAGCTTTGTCCCGGTGCAGTAAAGTGTAACAGCCAGACAAGCGGACTGCTAGGTCAACTCAAAAGTCACCTCATCTCACAGTAACAACACACTGGGTGCTTGTATTTATCAAGGCAACGTTTTTATTTTCAGCAGTGACCTGGTCTTTCAGTCGATCTGTTAAGCCAATGTGCTGTCTTCTCTCCTCCGTGCAACAAGCCCCGAACAATAAATCAAAAGGGACTGTAATGCTGTACACAGGGCTGACTTTGACATCAGTGCTGCATACATAACCTACCCGGGTCACGCCACCCACGGGTTATGGTAGATGCAACAGTGGCAAACATCAAAAAGTGTTTGTGACAACCTTTAAATGTTGACAGAGGCTACATGGTGAGGGGAAGCCCCGTTCCTCGGCGCGCTACCAGTGACTCATCGGGAGCCGAAAGGTCAGGGGTCAGATCTTTTGTCACATCAAACAAACAAGCCGGGGGCTCAGTGAGTCACCCATCCGCCGGGACATGGTGGGGTTGGGCCTGTGCTGTGCTCGGTAATTGTCTCCCTGTCACCAGTAACCTTCAGGAGGCGGGCGGCAGCAGAGTGGGGCTATACGATGCCGGGGCCCTCGTTCCACGCGATACGCTGACACCATTCCTGCTCCCTAGCCTAGGGGGCTAAGGCGACAGGGAGGGACGCCCGCAGTGACTGTGTCAGCGCAAGCAGATTGTTTTTCAACCCGGGGCGGGATGAGTCTGTGTCATTAGGGCTCAGAGCTTTAGTAGGTCAGGGCCCCACAGTAAAGGAAAACTTGTCTTTATCCACAGCATAATCATACAATGCTGACACGAGGCCAGCATGCCACAGCAGCATTCCTGGACTCCTCTGAACAGAGCACAAGAATGTGTGGCCACACTTAAAGACATATGACACAAAGCAGCAACAGGTGCTGCACTGTAGACTTCTGCTTTGTAATGGCCTGTGTTACAGCTCAATAGGCAAGCCAACATTAAGGATGTGCTTTGATGAGGTGTCCAGTATTTAGACACAGCCAAAACATTCCAGATATACGCTGATTTACGCTGCCTCTTCCTCCGTTTCCTCAATGTTCCCAACAGATTTGGCCAGCTCGTCTTCTACCAGGCGTATCTCACTCTGTGTGAAAAAGGTCAGACAGCACACTCCTTCTGGCGTCACTTAAAAAAGCTGGGAGAAAAATGACATTTATCAAATATCCTCCTATCATAGCCCCCCCCCCTCGTCTCTGCCTCTGCCTCCATCGCTATGGGCTGATATTCAGGCTGCAGGGTTGTCACTACGCCCAAGATGATCAGGCCACCACTTTTCTCCCATTTAATTATCAACTCTGCCCAATCTCTGTGTGTAACACAGGCCCCAACACATCCAGGGCACATTTCATTTTCTATTATCTTAAAATCCCCCCACAAGCCACCCCCCCCTCCCTCGCCCCATCCCACATGGCAAGATAAAACTGTGATAGCTGCATTCTGTGCTTGCTCCAAAATAATCAGGTCCTCTCTCTTTCTCTCTCTCGCTCTCTCTCTCTCACTCTGTCATTATCCCTCCCTCTCTCCCTCCCCCTCTCCTCCACGCCTACCAAATTATGTAACATCCAGGCTTTGGTAACTGCCATCGTCCACCTTCTAATCTTGCCTGTCAGTTCAGCCATTATGGAACGCCCCGTCTGAGCTCACCTGTATGCTAATGGTGAGGGATCGCACCACGGGGGTGGGGGTGGGGAGGGTGGAGGTGTGTGTGTGTTGGAGAGGTTGGGGAGGTTACAGTGGGTGGTGGAGCATCTGTCTACCCCGTCTCCCTGACTGGCTGCCTGGCGTTGGCTGCTGATAAATGCCAGCACAAAGCTTGGTATTTGCTCCCACGTGTGGGGGTGTGAGGATTCTGTCTCTCTCTCTCTCTCTCTCTCTCTTCTATCTCTCTATCACTCTCACCCTTCCTGCATCTCCCTCTCTATCTCCATGTCACCCTTCTCTCTCTCTCCCTCTCTCTCTCTCTCTCACACACCCTTTCTCCATCTCTATCTCCATGTCTCCCTGTCTTCACTCTCTCTCTCTCTCTCACTCTGTCTCTCTCTCGTACCTCTCTACCTCTCTCAATATCTCCATGTCTCCCTTTCTTCACTTTCTCTCCCCTCTCCGTTTACATCTTCCATCTCCTCACCTCTTCCTCTGTTTTTTTTGTCTACCCTCTCCATTTCCTCCTCCTTTTTTTTCCCTCTCTGCCAGATTGGGGCATAATTAAATATTAACCGGGGCTCGTGCTGTGTGTGTGTGTGTGTGTGTGTGTGTGTGTGTGTGTGTGTGTGAGAATGGGGGCGTGGTGACTGCGTGGGTAATGGGAGCCTGTCTTGTCGACTGGCAGAGCGCTGGAGTCTCATCAGGCGAGGACTCCTCTAGCTGGGTTGTGTGGGCAGCAAAGGGGAACACACCGACTAGAACGAACTGGCTGACCCAAACACACACACACACACACACACACACACACGCACACACGCTCATTCTCCTTCCCCTGCCCTTAAAGCATCTGGCTTCCACCCCCTCCATGCATCACAGTGAAGGGAGGCCCGAACAGCCACTGTGAACTGTTTATCATCTTTATTACTTTATTACTTTTCTGGGAGTTTTCCCTAACCTGATTTTATTACATTGTCATCAGATGATGAGTTCTCTCATCTATTCTCTCCACTCTTTCTTTTTTCCTTTGCCGCGTATTTATCGACCTTGGTAACTGATGCATGACAGCAGCAATGGATGCAGACAAGAGGTTGGATCTGTCGGCACCTCATGATACAGATACAGCCACTTTGTGTAACTCACCTCAATCCTGCCCAGGCTCCGGGACTTTCTCCCCAAACTAATACAGATAAATCCCCGTGACAAACCATGGACCAATTCGTTTGGGGATGATGCAGCCTTGGTCAGCTTAATGGAGACGGATAGATTCAATGCCCCGGCGCACATACATCATCTGGTGAGAGGACTCACATCGGAATGGACTGGCATCCCTCTTGCAAAAAGGAAAGTGTTAACTTAAGGTTTAACCGGAGTATGGGTGAGAAAAGAATATGACACCGTTTTCCCTGTTACATTTTAACATGCTGCCGCGCCGCAAATACCCTCTATGCGAAATGTGATCGTATACACATCTGAATGTATGAATACACAGTATTCTCTAGCTGCACATCCCCTCTCCAGGCTTATTTGGGCTTTGTTAAGAAGTCTCCGCCTGCTCCAAATCATCCATAATATATGACAGACTTTTGCTATCACTCTAATGGGGGTAAACAAAGACATTCGCTCAGGGCGGAATGGGAAAGCCTGGGAGAGAATGCAAACCATCGATTCAAAATCCAAAACCTGTGCTCACTGTTGTGCCAAATGGAAGGTTTGCCAGAGGTAGCATGTGTGTGCGCATGATTTGTGGTTGGTTTTGCGATTTTCTGATAGTGATTGTGACCATGAACTTTGCATCAAACTCGTTACACCACCTGTAGACAGAGGGCTGCTGCAGATATGCCGTGACAGCCAAGTGAACATTTTTATACTGGTAGTTCTGATATGCAATCAGTATATTCTCAATCAATTATTTTTGATCAGCGGGGAAGCTCACCTGGGGCACAGCCCTCTCCAAAGCACTATCTGTCCCCCCTGACTCTCTCTCTCTCTCTCTCTCTCTCTCTCTCTCCCTCCTCATACTGTATCCAGCACAGAATGTTTACCAATGAGCTTGCTCGCATATAGATCCAGTCAGCAGCAAGGGAAACACATTGATTTCCCGTCAGCATTTACCGAGGACTGCTGGAGCGCCAGCCGAAGCTGGAGCAGCCGGGGGGAACATCGGTACCCCGCAGGCGTCCTGGCAGCTGTGCGCAGCGTTGTTAATGCGGCCCATTAGGCCGCTGAGTGGCAGAGAGATTCCCCGAATATTGAGCCGGGGACACCCCTCAATTAGACGGATCGGCCCGCACCTCGTCAGCATCCGCGGCTATCTGTTCTCATTAATCAATGACAGAACGGAGAACACCCCAGTAATGCTTAAGATGGAAAGTTAATCAAGAGGAAGTTTGCTGCCAGACAACAGATTTTCCACACTATTTGTACAATTGGCCTCAAAATATTGATAAAGCTTGGTAATGTTTAACACAGATATCAAGCTCAATGTAGCATTCAATAGGCCAATTAGATACACACACCCTCAAGTCTATTAAACAAGGTGTTTAGGAATGCATTAATATATGAAAAACACAAAATAGAGAGCATAACGGTGTTTGTTAATCTTCACTCTAAGCTTACTCATAGCTTATTTAGAAGACGTGGCAAAAAAAAACAATGTTAAGTGTTTGAGCACACACAAAAATAGTGAAATGTGGCGGTCTGCTTCACTCTTGTGAACCAAGGCAGAACCACTCGTCCTGTTATCGCACAGACAAATAGTCTAAAATTGTATAACAACCTTTAACTAAATGCTTGTACAGCATCTGGTTTGTCGCACAGATTGTATAAAGGGCGGCAGAATGTTTGAGTTCAGATGTAGTCTGTGTGCGGCTGTGTTTCAAAATAGAGTAGCAGGATACTGTTGCTGACATTACTTGTTGTGAGAGCGCTGGACATGATTTGCGCTCCAACCTCTCATTCACTGCCAAGCAGCGATCAACGCTGCCTCAGGAAGTTCCAAATAAGGACAGGGAAATGGAAACCCACCGGAATAGGTCCTTATGTAGGCACGACCTTATAAGGCACGGCGGAGCCGAGCTTTCCGGCAAGCGCAGCCTGCTGCACAGATGGGAAATCCGAATCAAATCTACTGGGCGACAGGGAGAGAGCAAGAATTATGCTGCTTTCTCAAGGAGGTATTCTACTATGAAGACCCATCGATTCAGGACAGAGGAAGAGCGATATGTCTTCGCGATTTACTGCGAGAGCTTAATATAAAGTCTCTCCTCTCTGCTTTCCCCCAGGCCAGCGTCATGTGTCCTCCACTGCAGTGCCTAAATATGGGCTTCCTCCGATCCAAATATGGACATCTACGTCACGGCAAGAGGGTATAAAAGGAGCGGGGAAACCTCTGAACAGAGAGAGAGCCCTGAGAGCCCACAAGAGCAACTGTTAGAGCAGAGCTAGCTAGACAAACACAGCCATAGAACTCCCTAACTCAGACATTTCACACAAAAAGTAAAAGTGAATTCAAAACAACATTCCATCCAAGAGGGTCAACACCTAATTGGATAAGTCATTTAATATATCAAGATCAATCTATTGATTCATTTTGATTCATCTTAGGGAATGAGTAAAAAGGACACATTTGATCTTTTTTGAAAAAGACCAAACAAGACAAGTGGATCTTTACTCATCTCTGAGAAACAAGGGAAAACAAGAAGACAACTGGAGAAGGAGAGACACGGCGCGAGGAAGAAAAAAGCATCCTCTTCTTCCTCGGCATCAGCAGAAGTGTGACAGTGCTCCCTGAGCTGGACTAGTGATTTCCTCCACCTGCGAGGCACCACTCTGCCAGCGTGCACCCAGCTTCCCTGCACTCCTCTCAAGCCAGCACCAGCGGAGGATGGCTGCAGCCAAGACTGAGATGATCCTTCCAGCCCTGCAGATCTCAGACCCCCTGAGCTTCCCTCACTCCCCCATGGATAACTACCCCAAGCTGGAGGAGATGATGATGCTCAGTTCTGCAGGGACCCCCTTCCTCACCGCCTCTGCACCCGAAGGGGCAGGCTTTGGCTCGGGGGAGCCAGGAGACCACTATGACCATCTTGCTGGAGGTAAGACCTGAAGCATCACCTCTGGTTCTCTGCACTGCATGTATGGACGAACTGTAGGATAGATAACAGCTGCTGGTCTACACTGAACCGAGACTAGAGTTCATGGCAGAAATAAATAGTTGCATAACTTTGATCATTATTTGTGTTCAGCTGGCTATTATTAATTCAATTTCAACTGAGAATTTGACCCTCTAAATATGGGTGGTATGATTTAGAAGTCTATGTCAATGTGTTTTTCATGGTTTGTGCTTGGAAATGAAATGTACCTAAACAGACTCAAGCTGAAATTACAGGCTACAAATACATTTGATTTGAGCTGACTGGACATAACACAATAATACAAAAATACTACCAAACTAATACAAAAACTGGTAAATTAAAAACATTAGACTTAATACCAATTTATTGATAGCTCTAAATCCCTGTTGGCTCTCAGAGGACTCAGACACTGCTCAGTAACTGCATACCTCTAGACACTCCTACAGCTCAATTGAAATTGCATTCCTAAAACCAGCTGAACTGCAGTTTCGGTAATCAATTGCCTTAGGCTATGTGATGGGGTTCAAGAATGTGTGTGTTTGTGTTTGTGCGCGTGTGTGTGAGTGCGCCCATGTGCGCAAGAGAGCGAGAATGAAAGATCGAAAGAGTGAGAGGAAGAGAAATGCATGCATGTAATGGATAAGCTTGAACAGCAGCTCTTGCCGAGGTGGCAGCAGACAGTTTTGGAGTTCAGGGGGAAAGAGTTTAGTTGGGTGGGGGGGGTTTCTCTGTGTGGGCACCCATTGATCTGTGACAGAAGAGAGAGATGACACACTGTCCACTGCTCTGGCAGGATTCCTCTCTTCCTCTCTCTGGATATTGACAGGTTGATTAATGTCCCCCCCCTTTCTTCCCGGTCCCTGCAGATACGCTACCTGATATCTCCCTCAATTGTGAGAAGTCAATGGCCGAGCAGACCTACTCCACCCAGAGGTTGCCCCCCATCTCCTACACAGGCCGCTTCACCCTGGAGCCCGCTACCACCTGCAGCAACAGCCTTTGGGCGGAGCCCCTCTTCAGCCTGGTCAGTGGTTTGGTGGGCATCAACACCCCCTCTTCCTCTGCTGCCTCGCAGACCACCTCATCCTCTGTCCCCTCCTCCTCCTCGTCCTCCTCTTCCACCCCGTCCTCTTCTCAGAGCTCCAGCCTCAGTTGCTCCATTCACCACAGTGAACCCAACCCTATCTACTCAGCTGCCCCCACCTACTCCAGCCCCAACCCTGACATCTTCCCAGACCAGGGCCAGGCCTTTCCCAGCTCAGCTGGAGCTTCACTCCAGTACCCTCCGCCCGCCTACCCCAACGGCAAGACTTGCAGCACTAGCTTCCCTGTGCCCATGATCCCTGACTACCTTTTCCCTCAGCAGCAGGGAGAGATCAGCCTGGTGCCACCAGATCAGAAGCCCTTCCAGAGTCAGTTAGGCCAGCCCTCCCTCACTCCTCTGTCCACCATCAAAGCCTTTGCTACCCAGACAGGTTCCCAGGACCTGAAGAGTGTCTACCAGTCCCAGCTGATCAAGCCCAGCCGCATGCGCAAGTACCCCACCCGGCCAAGCAAGACCCCTCCCCATGAGAGGCCCTACGCCTGCCCTGTGGAGACTTGTGACCGCCGCTTCTCGCGCTCCGATGAGCTGACGCGTCACATCCGCATCCACACGGGCCAGAAGCCCTTCCAATGCCGTATCTGCATGCGCAACTTCAGCCGCAGCGACCACCTGACAACGCACATCCGCACACACACTGGTGAGAAGCCCTTCGCCTGCGAGATCTGTGGACGCAAGTTTGCCCGCAGCGATGAGAGGAAGAGGCACACAAAGATCCACCTACGACAGAAGGACAAGAAAGCAGAGAAGGGAGGGGCAGTGGTGGTGACAGCGGCCCCAGTATCAGCTGCCTCACCTGCCTCCAGCTACCCCTCTCCAATCACCTCCTACCCTTCCCCTGTCTCTTCTTACCCCTCTCCCGTCACCTCCTGCTACTCATCTCCAGTCCACACTTCCTACCCTTCTCCTTCCATCGGAACCACTTACCCATCAGTGTCCATGTCCTTTCAGTCCCAGGTAGCCTCCTCCTTCCCCTCCTCTGTCGCCTCCAACATCTACAGCTCCCCCGTCCCCACCCCGCTATCAGACATGCAGACCACTCTTTCCCCAAGGACAATCGAGATCTGCTAAGGAAGAGCAGAGAGAAAAACACTTTTTTTTATTCTCTCCTCACCTCTCCTTCCTTAAGGTTCTTTGAGGGGAAAGAAATCAGCATCAAAAGACTTTGTTTTTCCCCTCCATAAAGCACTTTTCTGTCTGCTCCCTGTGCAGTGTCAGGTGAATCGTGAGATTTACCTGAAAGAGAAAAAAACACATGTCAAGGACTGGGCAAAGACAATAGAAGATGAAAAAGGATTTTTTTTCTATCTCGGTAAAGCAAATGCAGCACTTCAAATGCATAAGGGACTCGGAAGATAGAGAATAGAAACAGGCATTGACAGGTCTCTACTATTACCGTACACAAAAACCTAGAGACAAACAGATAGAAGAACATTGCCAGCAGTGGTGCTGAGGCACGTCCGCCCTCGCAGGCACTCATACAGTACTAAAGACATTGAATGATATACATAAGCTACCGTATATGTATATTGTACATGTGCCATGTTTCGTTTTTATCATTCTTTGGTACCATTGATGTGAAAACTTATTTGCAGATTTGCATTGTATTATTTGAAGTGAGCAGGGCCATATTTTCTACATACTTTCTCTATTATGTAGTGATGATGCTGTGATACGTTTTGACATTGTTTGAAAAAAAGCACTTAAGTATTCAAGCATGAGTAAGAGTGATGTTAGTTTCTGTTTGTAAATATCATCCACTGGTACTATCTCTTTCTCTTTTTTCTCACATGTGACATATCACATATCAAAATAGAGAAAAAAGAAAAAAAAACTTCATTTAAAAAAACAAAAAACAAAACAAGACAAACGTTCCTGTTATTTGGTGCCTTTTGTGAAGCCTTGCTGATGTTTTGACTCGGCTGCGTGCGAGAGAGGATGCATTGCATCTCGCCTTAAGGGTTGAGGACATATTTTTGTTACAGAATGTAAGTCATACTCAGAGTGAGGGAAAGGGATGAGGGATGAGGGCACCGCTTCATTTCATTAGAATGTAAGCAAAAAAGGAGACAAATTATAAACTATATTTTTGTAAAACTTAAGTGTAAATATCCACATCTTCAAGAGCTGGAATGTTGAAGTTACCTACTGAGTAGGCATGGGATTCTTTTGTATGTTATATACATGCAGTTCATTATTTTGTGGTTATCTTTATTTTGTATTTGTGTTTGTTAAACCAAGTGACTGTTTCTGGCTTCTAAACACATTGAATGCGCTTAACTGCCAATGGGATATTTGGTGTACAAGATATCCTCCCAGAAATGAAATATAAATAAAATATGAATATATGTATCTTTGTTTTCATACTTTTATTATTGACTACTGTGTTTCAAATATTTCCATTGGTACTTACTTCAATCTGTTTCCTAGAGAAACGTCTTCATTGCGTTCCCCTCCCATCCTTCACTTCCTCTCGTTCGTTCTTAATCTTTCATACGTGAACATTTTCTAGTCCATAATCTCATACTGATTTCACCACAGTTCCACATCCCAGAGAGCTACTCTTTAATTCGAGGAAAATCTGCACAGCGTAATTTTATGGCAACTCAACCAATCACTGTTCTCCAATTGAACCCTGTATTAACGATAAGGCGGATGCATGACTCCCATGGCGATAAACAGGGAAGATGGAGGAACGCTTATCTAGATCAAACATGCTCTTGGAGATATTACGCTTATCTAAATTTCCATTTCATTTTAGATGTAGTGATACGCCGAGCCAGTTACTGTTAGCTACAAAAGCTTACAGCAATGGGATCTTTAGTAAAAATAAATATTTTCTGTAGGGTGTAGTGAATTATTTCGAAACGAGAATATTTTAAACCCAGAGTTTTTTTGTGAACACTGTGTTTAGACAAGTCTGGGGCTAATTGCCTGGTGTGCAGGTGAAATCCATCACATGATAATTACCTTCTTTTCCACAAATGTGGTCGGCAAGATGCTGTCACCTCGCGCTGAATGAGCAATCGCGCATTGGGCAATATCTGTGTAGGGTAGATTTTATTGTTGCAGTGGTGCAACTAAACCAACTGGCCCCGAAGGTTTAACTGTTGTTTCTTTTGGTTTTCATGCAGAGTATAATAACAGCTTGTACGCGCCGTCATTACTCATCTGCTGCTGTTCACTAGGCAAGCCGCTCTTGCTACATGTTTGAATATGGAAATAAAACAAGTTGGTTTCCAGCGTATGTAGACAGGAGCCCTCCTAAGTTTACTCCCAGAGTTTTGGAGTCATTTTGTGTTGTGAAATACACTAAACTAAAATACCCACCAAATGCAAACACAGCTAAAATAGAAAGCAGGAAAACAAGTGGAAGAGAGAGCGATGGAAGGAAAGGAAAATAATTAAGATAATTGGTCTCCTGATCCCAAATTGACTTTCTAAATTGGGTCTGATGAGATTTTTGTGTGTGTGTGTGTGTGTGCGTGCAAGATATACAGTGTCTGTCTATAGTAAGCCTACCTTACTAATGGAGTTGTTTCCTGTTGTGTGTGTGTGTGTATTAATGCTGTGATGTGTGAGTGTGTAAAATGTGCCGTGTTAGCAGCAGTAACTATCGTCTCTCTGCACCTCTGTATACCTCTGTACTCACTGTCCCTCAGAAACAGCTCCATCTGGACACTCCACTCCCTTCATCCGCTGACCGTGTGTGTGTGTGTGTGTGTGTGTGTGTGTGTGTGTGTGCAAACACTCCCCGACGATACAGCAAAAGCTGGCAAGCAAAAAAAGTACCAGTGGAAGAAAACAACAGCTCATTTTTCCAGACAAGATATCTACATCGTTCAATAAATAATTGAAGTACACCACACACCAGGATATACTAAATGACACAAACACAAACCGGCACTGTGGCTGATTTCGTTACTGAAGTTTCAAGGACCTAAATCGTGTTCATGTTTAAATCATGATGTTCTTCACTCAGCAGCACATCCAACTTTTTTTTTGGGGGGGAAAACTCAACCTCCCTGTGTGGCTTAAAAGCCTGAAATCTGCCATTTCCTGTCATTGTTTACAGCATTATTTTGGTCCCTGGCTACAAATCAAGAACCATTCAGCAGCTCTTGCATCGATTGCTAACTTTCTCATCCCTCTACGCTTTCAAGAAACTCTTTCTTTAGCCACGGATTGTGCTTCTCCTGGTCTCTCAGGTTACAGAATGATCTTTCTCATGTAGAGGCATCAAAAGGCAGTATCTCGGTATTGGGTACACAGGGGATGTTATGGGTCGACCTTGTCACAGTTCATACCCAATACACTAGAAAAAAAGAAAGACGGCCAAGTGTCGGGGATTTGTGGATCCCGTAATATCCCTTTGCTCTGATTCACGGCAGCGGAGTGGCTGTTCCTCCCATATCAAAGCTCGCACACTGGGCCTGTTCTGTTTAGGGAAGTGGGAGAGGAGTTGGGAGAGGGGGGGGGGGGGGGGGGGGAGAGGAGTCGGGAACACGGGTGCGTTGTGGCTTCACTACGCTCCAACCCACAACGGAGCCACCTCGCGCCCCCAGTGGGCTTCCACTTCAAGAGCCTTTGTTCAAAAATGTGTTTGTTCTCTTATTCTTTTTGGGGAGCTGTGTAAAACAAAAAAAGACGAATGGTGAAAAGAGTCATTCTTTCTCCCTCGGTCCCCCCCCAAACCCACCCCATCCCACTACTACCTCTCTCTCTCTCTCTCCAGTAGTGCATAATACTGGAGATGTTAATGATCTTCCCCCTCTGTATTCTGATGCAAGGTCTGTCTACACTTTTCCCTTTCATCCACATACAAATGTGCTCTTATTGCCTCTTCGCCCTCAGGCCTTTTAAGATGCCTTTTTGAAATATGCCGTTTGATAAGCACATCATTGGCCAAGTCCCCGCAGTGATTAGAGCTCTCTTTAATGTGAGCGAGTTAGGGAGTGAATGAGGGGCTCCGGGGCCATCCACTCTCCGTTCTCCTCTGCCCTCAACCCTTGACATCTCCTGGGCCGCTGGGGGAGCCCGGACACCCCTGGCCCTCCCCTTGTCGTCTCCACATGGAGATTAAACACTAGAGGAAAGACACTGGGGGATCGCCTTCATAGTACTTTATCACAGGAGTGTGACAGGAGGACTGCTCTCTAATGTCTTTTAAATATGCTCCATTGATCTCATGTTCAGAGCGTTGCTCCGACTAGGATGGCTTTTTTATCTTGCCAATAGGGAATGCTGAGACAGTTGTCAGGTGTGTTCTCCTGTTCTGCCTCATGCGCTCGACACCTGTTGAGTCTGTAGCGATAAGTAGCCTATATTTAAACAGCATGATTTTCAGCCTACGTACAGTTACAGTTACATTGCAGCATGTACACAGATGGCCACGGTACACGCTCAATCACAGTGGAAATCTTCCGTCTAAGGATTTGGATGGGTTTGATAGCTAGCTCTGACATCAGACAGTCTGTCATCATTCAGTTATCCCCTCATGCTGTCAGACAAATGCAGCAGGCCGACCCCGACCCCTGACCCCGACGGACTGCTTCTGCTCCTCCACGCGCAAGGACACACAAACGCAGAAGCACACGCACAAAAAAGATCGTCACAGTTTCTGACATCATCTCGCGTGGGTCTTTTGAATGTGTGTCAGCCATTTAATATGAGCTGTAACAGCAGCCTTTATATACAGGTGCCTTGGCAACTTTGGATCTCGTTAATAAGCCATGTCTGTTTGAAGTGCACCGGTTTGAAAAGACAACAAAACAGTGCATGCTTAAGTACCTCCAAACATGACACCTCTTCAACTTAGCATCAAGTACACTACAGCTTTACAAAAGGCACCTGGGTGGCTCTGAAATGCAAACAGGCCCTCATAAGTCTTTATGTGCCAAGGCCAATAAGTGGGCATGTTGTTTTCTTTGCTGTCTGTGAGCCTGACGATCGTATCCAATCCCCGAGCAGGGCCTCTGAGGCGCTTAAATAAATACAGTCACGCCTCTCAGAGCGTTGTCTGTTCTTATCAGGAGGATCGCGATGCATCTCCTACATCAGATGGCTTCCTGCGGCAACACACTGCAGGCTTCTGACGGCTTCTGTGTTGGACCTTGTTTCCTCAATCACAATAAAGCCAATTCAAACAAAAAGTTTGATAAAAAAAAAATAAGATTGGAGATGAGAGTCAATTATTGGACTGGTAAACCATAATTGAGGGTTGTTTTCAAATTGAAATTTAATCTTTCCACAGATTAGTGGAGCTGTCGTACTGCCCCAAACCAATGTACTATAGGATCATCACTATCTTTGATATTCCTCCTAGATTTCTTTTAAATTATAAACCAAATGTCTCGATGACACATTTCATTCCAGATGAAACAGTGGGGATTCATTTCAGGGTCACTGGTTTTGCTGTTAATGAGTTCAAAACCACCACCCAGTTTTTCACAATAACAGCCCAGATTAGAAATGAACACTGCAGCATCACGTGTGTGTGTGTGTGTGTGTGTGTGTCATGAGGCTTTATGGCTGAATATAATTTGTCATCTTAGCAGATGTTGCTTCACCAACTAACTATAGGTCTACTGTTATTCAGTTATTCCTGTCCAGCGAGGTATTTTCATGGGAAATATTTCCTACACTAGAAGCACATTAGTTAGAATGATGAATGCAATCGACCTGCCATGATTAGAGCGGGGGCATCTTGTGTCTGTACTCCGATGCATCAAAAGCCGAGGGAGAGAGAGAGAGAAAGAAAATCTGTGTCTCTCTCCCCCCCCACCTTCCAGATGTGCCCTGCGGTGACTTCACCACCTGTCAATCAAAAGGCGGAGACCAGGTGTCTGATCTGACGCCACAGCCACCTGTTCAGAGAGGCGCCGCTCACACACACACACACACACACACACACGTACACTCACACACATAACACACACACACACACACACACACACATAACACACACACACACACACACTTATGCACGCTGGCACACACACACACACACGATTGAATTTTCCTGTATCTGAGCCGCTGTTACACAATACATCAGCATTGACCATTACTTAATCTTCCTTCCTTCCTCGTCCTGCGCTGCCACAGGCCACTCCCAACCCAGTGACTCTAGTCATTAGGTAATGCCTTCCTGCGTGTGGAATGAATTTTTTGATAAATAATATAATCTACCGCAGAAATGAAGCTTCAGTCACACAAACCCGAAAAAACAATAGCCTCGTAAACCAAGATAACAGCATCAGCAACAGTGAGGGAAAGAGACACCCTTTGTCTGGCTTCTTCTTTTTGTTTTGTAATAGTTTCCACTGACACTGACAGCAGTGTGATGTAGCTGCTGTGCTTTCATAATGCAGCACCAGGTATTACAAAAGCAGCTCTTCCCATCCGGCTGCTGCTAAGCCCCTTTTAAAGACATTTACCATGACATAATCACTCTACTCTGATATGAAATTCCTGCCTGGATAGAATGGAGAATTAGGTAAACAGGTGTGTGTGTGTGTGTGCGTGTGTGTGTGTGTGTGTGTGTGTGTGTGTGTGTGCGCGCGCGCTCGACTATGTCCTACGTGCCTGTATGCTACAGCCGTAAGGTGTTATCAGTCTCAAGGGTGACAGCATGATCACAAGGGAGTGGGTGACGTGAGAATTGGGAAGCAGGAGGGATACAGCAAATGTTTATTATCACCCAGCCAGGTCTCCGTTCCCACCCCCTCACAACACCTGTCCTCCGCATCCTATGGAAGCCTTATGCTGCTATATTTAGTCCCACAGTGATGAGGATGAACTGATGGCCACATTCACACCGGCTGATGTCATCAGTGTGCTGCACCTGGGCAGTGGGGTGGGGGTGCGTGTGTGTGTGTGTGTGTGTGTGTATGTGTGTGGGGGGTTGGGATACCTGCTGCGAGCTTCTGTTGATCCCCAGCCACCCTCAGCACACACACACACACACACACACACACACACACACACAGAGAAATTGTTTGCATCAACTCTTCGACCATGGGTTATTTTCTCCCTACTGTTCCCATGGAAGTTGGAGAGGAGAAACTCAAGTGTCATCAAACTCTTCTCTACGATTAATACATCCGTAAACTATTCCTCTCCCTTCTCTCTCTCTCTCTCTCTCTCTCTCTCTCTCACACACACACTCTGCGTCTGCTCCTCTGTCTCGGTGCCTGTCTATCCGTCGAAACAGCTAGTTAACAGTAAGCAGCGTGTGCTGTGGCGAGCCAAGCACAGCCGCATCTCTGTCACATCTACACCGTTAGGTCCTCATTTACGGCCTGTGACTGCATGCAGTGGCGTGTCAGCATCTGTCAGGTCTGTCGAGTGTATATGTAGGCTTTTACACTTCCAAATGTGAAACGGTTGACAGGTTATTACTGCCAAAGTGATGCTGTGGGCCTTGACCACCGCTAACCCAAACTTTAACCTGAGAAAATTTGGGCTCAGCGCCGAAATGCTTTGACAAGGTGGGATAAACAATGTTTCCTGCAGCAGATTTAATCCCCCACCTTCCCCATGCTTACCTGTGCTATAATCTGTTTCCATTAGAATACATCTATGAATCAGATCGTGAACCCGGTATGCTTTCACCGCTTCAATCGCTTGGCTATAAATACCTCAAATGCCCCCTCAGTAAAATTACCCCTTCAACGGCCCTGTCTCCTCCTCCCCTCCTCCATCATTTTCATCCTCTAATGTACGTGAAGCCGCCAGTAATGGTGCTAGATTACAAAGAGAGCATGACGCCAGTGTGTGTGTGTGTGTGTGTTTTTTTTCACGGCTTGGAAATATCCCTGCAGTTAAGTGTAATTCACACACATAGAGGGCCACACATCTGACCCGACACAACACACACACACACACTTCAGTCTGTTCTTTCTACACCTCAGGGTGTGCATGTATGTGAGTTTGTGCGCACATTTAGCCGTGTGCAGTCGTTTAATAGAGTCCTCCATTGTGAGTAATGACCCCAGCTCTTTTCTGTTATTCTATCCAGGCCAGCGGGCTAAGAGCTGCTGTGAGGATGAGAATGAGGATCTCTCTCTCTCTCTCTCTCTCTCTCTCTCGCTCTCTCTCTCTCTCTCTGTCTCTCTCTCTAAAGCAGTGGGAAATTACAGTTTAATGGTTGTTATTCCAGAACCTAAATCAGTCTTCCTTTCTTGATGTTTGCACATTTACAACATTTGGGTTGAGTCTTACATCTCTGTCTTCTATTCATCTCTCTGCTTTTTCCCACCTTCTCTCTTCTTTCAGGTCTAATGCCTGATTTTCCTTCATTGCCTGCAGTCACTTACAGAATATAGAGTACATGCATCTGTACTCCAAGGTCTCTCTTTATGTATACTGTACTTTCCTTCCTCTGACAGCGCCTCTGACCTTTGACCCTGACTTCCAGGCTTGAAGCCCCTGTGTCCTGTCCTGTAACCCCCCCACCCCCAACCACCACCACCACCGCCCCACCCATCTTTTCCCTGGCAGCCATAAGCACCATCACCATGCCAGCCATGCCAGCTATGCCGTGAAGGCAGCTGGGTACTGCTGCTCCTCTGCCCTGCGTTGTGAGGTAATCATTCAGACATGACATCAGTGAAGGTGTGTGTCAGTGTGTGTCCAGTGGAGGTGTGTTTATTTATGTGTGATTGTTTGTGCCAGGGACTCTATTTCACACCCTGTCACCGTCTACTGTCCATCCTCTCGCTCTTTTAATTCCTTTCCTCCGTCTGCCCCACTTCCTTAGTGAGAGAGAGAGAGAGACAGAGAGAGAGAGAGAGAGAGAGAGAGAGAGAGAGAGAGAGAGAGCAGGTGCAGGGCTTAACTTGTCACTTTACAGATTTATATGTCTGATTCTAGTGTCCAGACATCTTCTGTATACCAGAAGATATCTCAGTCTGTCTGTCTGTCTGTCTGCCTGTCTGTCTGGGCGTCAATAATAAACACACAGGCGGTTGATCAATAAGTGATGAAGCATATAGGCACACAAGGTTAGCCGCTGAGGAGAAAGTGTCAGGGTTTGAGTTTTGCCGCCCTTTTCACAACTGAAGAAAAGGGAAAGAGGAGAGAAGAGGAAAGACAAAACAGGTCGGCAGCACCATGAAAGACAGACCAGCTGAGAGGACAAGTCAAATACATCATAAGGAAACATTTTGAACTCATTTTCTTCCACTAAACACCTATATTCTCTTCACCAAGCACATTATAGGATAATATCTTTCTAGATTTTTCTATAAGCTACTCAAAAAAATGTCTTGCTAGCATGTCGTTATCATTACTCCGTGAAGCTAATGCAAAAGCAGCTAGCTTGCAGCTCGTGGTACCCGATGGTCTGAACAGGGAATTATAACAAAGCTGACAAAGCGTTGTTCAGTTAGTTGAAGTACCAACTCAATGTGAAAAGTGCCTTGTGGGGAAAACAACAGACTAAAATGGAAAATAAAAAAACTATCCCTTGAACATGTTTTTACAGAGGTTTTTAGTATTGCCAGATCCTGGTGTACCAACCTATCGGTAAACAAACCCCAAATCCCTTGTAACCTATATAGTTAATGCATCGCTGTGCTAAGGGAGAAATACATAGGAGATGTTACGGCAATAAGTGCTGTATTACATTACATACTGTTCTACTTTACAGTGAATGAATGCTACTCTGTGGAGCGTCTGCTACGGTAATAAGCAACTGACAGTAGGCTGTACAGAAGGGGAGGAGGGGGGAGGAGGGAGGGGGGAGGGGGGGGGGGGAGAGCGGCGCTAAGAGCTGAAATCAGAGAGCAGGCCCGGCCCAGCCCAACCCGCGGCCCGCCAGCCCTGCAGCCTCCCTCAAGCCTTCATGTGATCCCTGCTCCAGGAGCCAACCAGCAGAGGAAATGTCAGTCTCCCAGCCAGCCAGGAAACCTCCATGCCCAAACAAGGAGCTTCCTGCCCTGACACAGCTCTTCCTGCTGGCTATGTATGGACTTTCCTTCCCTCTCTCCCGCTCTCTTTCCCTTGTTCTCTCTCTCCCTCTTTCATTCTGTCTCCTGCTCTCTTGGCCGGCCGCCCTTCGGCAAGCTGCCTTGGTGCAATCCTTTTTTCCCTAGCCTTCTTTCTAGGTGTGTGTGTGTGTGTGTGTGCTGTGTGTGTTGTGTGTGTATGGGTGTGGGTTTTCTTATGCTTTGGGGATGTGTGTATACGTATGTCCATGTGCAAGAATAATGCAGCAGCCTGCTACTTATGGACACAGTTCTAAAACCAGTCAAAAGTATGAACACCATGTATATAATGCAAACTCATGCACAGACTCTCTCTCTCTCTCTCTCTCTCTCTCTCTCTCTCACTCATGTCTATGACCCGGTCCTGTGTATTTATATGTCTCAGGAGGGCCTGTCCTGTTGATAGAGTAATTATCCTCTTTCCAATGGCCTGTTCCCCTTGCTCAAAGCGTGTCTAAGCCCTCAATGCTGTCTTACAGACTGGGGCGCCATGGGTAATTTGCTAACTCTTCCCCCGAAACACTGAAAGATGAGGGCACCCAAATGCAATGCACATGCACAATATTTATCCCAAAACCCAACTTTGAACATGTTCAAATAACAGCTTCACTGAGCAACATCTCTGGAAGATAAACAAAGTCTGAGGAGACACAAACATCAACAACAACCCATCGGAAGGTAGGTAATAAACTGGACAAGCTGGACACGGCTCCAATGTACTAACTTGAGCTATGCTGCTCGGCTAGCACACAGCTAACAATACACAATTCAACAAGACCTTTTGGTTTCGGTAGGTAGATATGTTGAATGTTTTGGTTTTGTTGGTGCAAATGTAACATAATAATAAACACTACACTTTGGATATAGGCAGCTATCAGTCTGTCATCAACGGTTTTGACAAATACTACATCTGGCAACCCTACCACCCAAGCACCTAGACAGTGCTAGTGCTCTTGTTGCTAACCATAGAGTTGTCTGGCAGGAGCTTTGTAAGTAACCTGGAAGACAAACTGGTGTGTTATAAGTTAGCTTCACTAAGCAACCTGTCTGGAAGACAACCACAATGTTAGAAAGAGGTAGGCTTCATCGCTCTTTTTCGGGGGAAGAGTTAACAAGTTACCCATGGTGTTGCCGCTTGTCTGTAAGACAGTGTTGAGGGCTTAAACAAGCTTTGTCAACTTGGGATTTCCTGTCTCCTCACCCAGCCAATCACAGGCCACACACCCTCTGTATCTTTCACACACCTCAGGACCCCGGCCATTCCTCAATATGATAAACTGGCCTCATTGAAAACCAGGGCCGGGTCTTTACATTGAGGATATGCAGTAGGTTAGGTAAAATTGTCCTACTTCACTTGTCTTCTTTCCTTCTTTAGAGCAGATGTCACTCCCAGACTGCCATCAACAACACTTCGGGGGTTTCTAGTCGTAGGCAGCAAATAGTCTCTTTTACTTTATTGCATAGTGCATTTTTCACCCACTGTAAAGCTCTCTTGTATCTGATTGTATAAAACAGGTGGGTGGCAGAGCACAGCCATGGGTCTCTGTGCTGAAATTGGTTTATCATTATGAAGGGGGAAGCGTGTGTATGGTTTCATACTGTTACAGTATACTGTAGTATACTGTCCTCCAATGGAACGACCAGCTATGTGTTTGTCATCCTTGATGTCCCTTACACCTCCATATATAGCTCTGGCAGGTACTTCACTGTGCAACCTATATACATATATATATATATCTGTGTGAGGTGAGTGTGTGTGTGTGGACATCTGTGCGTCCATGTCTGTGTGTGCACACTTGTGGTCTATCACACAGAGACAAATCCCTGTCTGCCATCAGAGCAGAATGTGGTACAGTATTTATCTTACAGCTGCAGTTAGCCCCAAGTGGTGCATTTCATCTGTAGCACTTTAAGTTGTATTCAGACGTGGGAGTGAGAGCACAGGGTTGCCTTGCTGTAGCTGTATCGCTCACAAAGCACAGCGGCATGCTGCTATAACATTATGTGATTTAAGGCAAAGCGGGGCGAGTGAGCAGCATGGCAGCCCAGAGCACGTCGGTAGCTTATTTCAGCTGGGTCTTCTGTACAGAACGGGAGGCATCTTTCTTTTGAAATGTATTACTGTACTGCACAGAGGGGAATCCTAAAGAGTATTGGGTCTGTGGTTGAAAAAGACATAGATAGATAGATAGATAGGCAGGATGTGTAGGCCTAAGCAGGTTGTTAGGCCAAGTTTGCAAGAGTGGGTAATCCCCCATCATGCTCTCTCTCCTACAGAGGATTGTGGGCCAGTGGGGGTGAGCTCTGGGACAGGGTGAAGGTAGGGGCAGGATGAGGGCAGATGTGAGTTGATGCTGTCAGTCGAGGGGAAAAGAAGCTGACAGAGATTAAAAGAGTGAGGAAAGGAAATCTGATTTTATCAGATCTTCAGTGTGGTTCTGAAGGGAAGAAGGCAATTCAACCACCCTGTTGTTGCACGTCCCTGTGCAGTAGCATCATCTTAACTTGAGCTGACACTCAAGTATTTACAGTAAGTGCTTTACATGTACTTATGTCTGCGTTCAAGACATCTTGATCACAGGTGTCAATCGACTTCGCACTTCTTCTCGTGCTCATGCTTTACCAAGAAAGGCCTTGTTAATGCACCTCCATACTTGAATGTTTACTTTAGCCAGCCTCTACGTTGACTAGACAACAATCTGCACTGTACGGCAGAAAACGGCTGACATGACTAAAGGAAACCACAGCAAGCCTGTATGTTTCAGTCCACAAAGGAATGAAACCCTTGAAAAGGGACTTTACGTGGCCTTTGAAGAGACATAACAGCACTCTTGCCACAAAGAATCACAAAGCACCATTGGCCTCGAAACATATAAACAGAAGTTGAGGATGTAAACAGGCCATGAAAGTCTCCTCTAAAAACCACAGCGACAGCTCTTTGCGAGAATGAACAGATTAATTGAATTCTGAAGGGGAAGAATGTCTTTTGATGATTGCAGATTGATTTTTAACAAAGTAGTAAGTAGTCGTTTTACAAAATGCACTTGTCTGTAGCATCAAAGCCATCAACATTTCGTTCTCAAGGTGAGAACGTTGAGTTTTGATGGGACGTTGCTTGACATGCTAGTACAGCACCTTGGAAGGCACACATCAACATTATATACACATTGTCGACATGTACTCACACATCCTGACGCACACATACAGTAACATGAGTTCTTTCATACGGCTGCCTGTCTTGCAGCAATTACATGATGTGCGGTAATTGCCAGTCTCTGAAGCGGGCTCTTCAGACACACTTCAAAGGGAGCGGAGCGCGTCCACGGACGCAATTAACAAGATCAACGGAGCCCAGATGAGCTGGCGGGCCTCGCGCTCCTCTCCCCATTGTTCTCATTTTCACTCTCATTAGCGGGTATGCGGTGGGGCGTCGGGTGGGGATGGTGGTGGTGGTGGTGGGGGGGACACCTGCGGAAACAGAGGGTCCACGGTGGATCGTGGAGGGAGAGAGAGTGGCATGCAGGAGCCGACACTAGCACAGTGCAGAGACACTGCTGTTAATGATGGTTGTCTGAGCTACTGGAGGGAAAGGCACAAACAGCCAGCTGTGGGTGTCGAGGCATGTGAGGAAGTAAAGCCGACTCCTGAGAGACAGAAGTGTGTGTCCGTTTGTGTGTGTGTGTGTGTGTGTGCGTGCGCGCGTGTGTGTGTGTGTGTATAGAGGAGTATGTGACTGATGCACCTGGGAGACGATATCACCACGGCAACTGGATTGAGGCTGTCAGTGCACAGGGGAAAGCTGAGCTTCACTTTTCACGCACGCACACACCAGCGCACACACACACACACACACACAATCCAGATACGCTATCCATGTCTACCTCATGAACATCTCTAGTGACACCTAGAGGAAGCGAAGTGGAAACAGACAAACAGACATGCACGCAGACAGACGGGGTGACAAGAGATGGGAAAGGGAGAGAAATGCTGGATACTCTAGAGTTACACTGATGTCATTTAGAAACTCAGACCAGTGAGGGTGAGGAATTTCATATTTTTCCTTTTCCCTTGTGAAATTCATCATTGCTCTTGTTTGGGGAGCTGATGCCGATCGTTGGAGACAGTTGAGCGGTGTGATGATATATCACCGTTCATCAAAGTCTTTACTGCCAACCAGCCAGCCTCTACCAGCCCCCTTAAGATCTGAATATTGCATCTCTGTGGCATCAATTCAATTTCTGCGAGCAATAAACCAAATGAGTATCTACACAATACACTACAATGCATTCGCACCACCAAAGGGGAAAGCATTTAACTTCTGTTGTTGTATTCTTTCAGAGTTGGATTTCCTGCTGTCTAGACCACTTTACTCTAGGTTTTTATCCGAATGCAGCCGGGTAGGCTTGTAAAAGCCTATTGGTTAGTGCTTTTAAGAGAGCCTTTCATTTGTCTCTCCTGAATGTTTAATGCTTTGAGGCCCAGTGGTGCATGGGAAGGCTTAAATGTGGAGGTTGAATACTGAAATGTGGCATGTGAAGCAGCAGCCGGTCAACTTTTATCATGTAGAGGTGCATTAAAATACATTACTGCTGTAGCCGCTCAGGAATACATCTGAGGGAAACGGACCTGAGAGATAGAGACATGCGGGGCAAGTAATCACACTAGCCTGACACTTTTCAGCAATTTCCTCCCCTCGGTCCTCGCCTACCGTAGAGAAAATCATCCAACATTCAAACATTTAGTATGTGAGAATCTTGAGGCAAAGGCTAATGGCTGACTGGGAATGTGTGTGTCATTTTTTCTCACAATAGCGAAATAGCAACAGCAAAAGTGGATCAGGCATCGTATTCCCCAAGGTTCCTCATTGTACAGACAAACAGTAGCTATAGCGTCGAGCACTGACCATGCTCTATCTATCCAGTCTCACCCTGCCCAGACCACAGACGCTCCTTGCCAAGCCACAAGGGGACAAGGAGGGTGGGGGAACGGGGGGGGCCATTGCTCCTGCTGCAATAACACCAGCTTTTAGGAGCCTTTAGTTTACAGCGAGAAAAAAAAAAAAAAAGTCTGGGTTCCTTGTACATGCTATTGTTATTGTCATTTGGCTTTTATAAGCCGGAGCGAAAAACTGCTTGTGTGAAAACAAGGTATTAAAACTGCGCTTGGATGTGTTTCTTCTGCTGGCAGTTGGCCTGTTGACGGTAATAGACTGAGCTAGCTATAGCGGGCTGGCTGGCTGGCTGTGATTTGTACTGTAACGCCAGTGCTTTGGAACAAATTGTACCATGTAGCAGAGAGTATAGAATTTGCGGCGTTGTTCTGGCTGCTTAGAGCAGTTATGCTTCGTGTGTAAGAAAAGGAAATCTTGGCTGATGTACACACACATTCATGCCCATGTGCACGTTCACACACATGCAGGTGCACATTTCTACACATTTACCCACGCGCACACACACACACACACACACACACTATTACACCACTCTTGGCTGGTACAGATATGTGACATACAGCACAGTTTGGTAAATGTCTGTCTCTGCAGCTTAGCGAGAAAGAGAACACTGTGCGAATGTGTGTTTACATCTCAACTCCAATGCTGTGAACTTCTTTTCACAGTGGCCAGATGGAGATTTAGCATGTGAACATGCGCGCCACGGAGATGAAAATACACATAACGAAGAGCACTAAAAACAGTAGAGTCTCGCCACTTTAATCAGGTCTGACTGAGTGGGGCTGAGGGGGGAATGTTTAGTTCAATTACTGGGTTCTGAACACTCAAACTGAACAGCCGCTGAGCCTGTGAGCCAGCATGTCCACTCAAAACCTAAAATCACCAGTTCTCCAGCCAGCTGATTACAGGCTTCATCAATAATTTGCTGTAGCCTAACCAATAATGGACACACACACACACACACACACACACACACACACAGACATAACAGTATGACACACACAAATCAGAAGTAACCAAACTGCTAACTCCGCTGGAGATACTCTTGAGGCTCAACCTATTCTCAAACTGACCAAAACGTTGTTTGTTTGAAAGCCTAAATTATGTAATAGTCCGTCAGCAGTCGCAATGTTTTGATGGTCCAGACAGATGTAGAAAAACAGAACTTTTGACCCACATCCCTTCTGTAAGTGTTTCCGTATTTGAGTGTTTTGTGTGCGTGCTCGTGCATGTGTGTGTGTGTGTGCATATCTTTGTGCGCGTGTGGATGGGAGTGGACTTGAATGGTAACGGGACCAGCAGACAGACAGACAGAGAGCGCGCCTAGGCTTTAACTGGGCCTGTGTAATTATGGTCAACCACACTCCCCACCACCACCTTTATTTATAGGGTTGCAAATACACTGGGGCTTCACAGTGCTTTTCCCCTCGCATTCCAGCACATTGGGACTTTTTAGTGAGGGGGGGCGGTGTAAACAAATGATATTTTAAGTAGAGTATAACTGTGTGTTTTGGGGGGCTGGCGTGTGTTTGTGCAGTGTGCCTGTTGTCTGTATGTATGTGTCAGTGTGTGTGTGTGGGAGATATTGAGCAACAAACACAAGGAGAGCGATGGACAGCGGAGTATAAACCCATTTCTATGATTTCTCAGATTCCACAGTATGTGTGGCTTCACCAGATGTTTACAACAAACGGTCCATTCAGTGGCACTCACTAGAGTGCTCCTGCTTGCTCCCGTGTTTTGAGGACAACATTGATCGAAGTGAAGAATAACTCACGCTAACTCGTGCAGACAGAACTCATCAAAGAAATATGGTGGTGAGGGTTGGTTGGAATCAATAGGGAGGCAAGGCCTCTGGCCACAAACCCTCAAGGCCAGCAGGCCCATAAGCCCCAGAGCCTTTAGGGATCAGCCAGCCAAAGCCAGCCGTCACTCCAGGGACGCAGCAGAGCAGAAGTGAACAGACATGGAAGTTAACACAAAGAGAAAAGAGGAAGCACATGGATATGAACTGGTAGCTGGATATTTTTCATTGGTTAACTGAAGGCATCTCCATCTCTCTCTCTCTCTCTCTCTCTCTCGCTCTCTCTCTCACACACACACACACACACACACACATCTGCTGCACAAATGAAGGAAATGTAAAATGTACAGGATGTCCTGTTGTAATGAAACTCCAGGTTGGGTTAGGAGGGGGAGTTCATGTGTAAAGCCTGTTGGTGGACATATGACACGGGGTTGTGACGAGGCTAAGGGCCACTTTCATAGGAACATATGAGCAAGACCTGTAAGTCTGCGTGTGTGTGTGTGTGTGTGTGTGTGTGTTTATGAGATGATGTGGGGAGGGGGCTCATATTGAGAGCAGGTGCCGTGGAAGGGACTCAAGTTGGGGGGGAGTATAAGCTGTGAACAGGAAAAATTAGGGGCTTTGATGATAACCAAGGACATCTGTGATTACGGTGTGTGTGTGTGTGTTCATGCATGCCTGAAAGATAACCAGCAACATGCTCGGCTGCGGCAGCCACAGGTGAGGCGACATGAACGAAGTCACTTAGCATCAATCGGCTCATCCTGCGTGAGGCTGAAGGCTCAAGACTCAAGATGGCGGCACCTCACCTCTGCCACGGGGCTGGATAATTGACTTGAAACCATTTTGTGTAATATCGAACTCCTCCGCTCACACAGCTACTCCTTCCACAGCCCTCTGAGGACTGCAAGCGTTCATCGTTGCAACGGTCTCATTTGGATTCAGACCTCGAGTCTTGCATGTCTCAGGGATGTAATGCCGCCGTACAGTGCTTACTTGCCTTTACGCAGCAGATGCTCCATGTATGAAAAAAAAAAGCACACACTGCACATGAATCCAGATGGCTGACGAACAGGAGGAGGAGGACAGAAAGGCAGCAAAGAGAAAGTTTCTCACAATAACAAGCGCTGCGTCGTGAGCCTTTTTCTCAGTGGCTGTGTTTACCCTCGCTCAAGTCCTCTGGGGTAATTTGGGGAGAGGAAAGAGAGACAGAAAGATAGACAGAGCACAGAGAGACCAAAACTAGCAAATAACTGTCAGGAGGCAGCCTGTCTCCTTCAGTGTTAGGTGTTTGTGCTGACAAACACACACAAAGACGCGTACGCGCTGATACACCGGCGCTCACACACACACACCATACTTTTTTCGCTTTCTGTGTCTCTCCCTCCAGACGCGCAAACTCGCGGGAACCGAAGCCGAGCTTTGATAGGTACATGAGCGTGAGGATTTGCTTTGTTGTAGTCGTTTGGCACGGAGCGGTTAACGATGCACCTTCAAACTGAAGCATCAGTGACAATATCTCACTCCCATCCATCACCCGCCGCTTGCTCACAGAACTGGGAACAGATTCACACCCCCTCCCCCTACCCCCCCCCCCCCCTGTCCTTAACCATCACAAGGATGAGAAAATACCCAGACCGGGGTCAGCGGTCGGGTCAAGCCTCTGCCAGCAACTCGGTGCTACCTGTGTGTGAGCCAGCGGAGGGGACGCAGGGGAGGAGGGGGGAGGTTGGGGGTTTAGTCCTCGTTTCCACAGAGAGACACACAGCCCGGGGTCAATATTGACCGTCAACCAGCTGTGAGCTTGGCTGGACACTGCTTGACTTTTTAGACTTCAGTTCATCCTGGTTTATTGGGGGAGAGAGAGAGGGGAGGGGGGGGGGGAGTAAATCCAGCGTGGAACAAAACCAGGCTTAGGCACGGGCAGGTGTGGGGGGCGGTTTACGAGGAACTGAGGGGGTGTTGTGGCGGTTTGGGCACAGTGACAGAGGGAGTGTGTGTGTGTGTGTGTGTGTGTGTGTGTGTGTGTGTGTGCAGGGACGGGATCGAGAGAAATGTTTGAATGGGCTCGAACAGGATCACTGAGGCCTCTTGTGTTTGTTTTAACTGGACACGGCCAGACCGTCTCGGCTGCCCGTTCGTCTTCTGGAGCGCCGCTCGAGCCTGACCTGGCCTGGCCTGCTCCTCCAGACACCCACTCCAGCCCCTCACTCCCCTTCCTGCTCACACACACACACACACACACACACACACACACACACACACACACACACACACACACACACAGCGTCCCGATCCCAATTTCTCCCGAACTGAATACTCGCACCACAGTGTCGTAGTCTGAGCTGACACCCCTGAGATATTGCCCATAATGCCCCTCTCACTGGCAGACAGACGGGAGGAACCGTGCCGGGCCAACACCAACACTACATGAAGACACTTCAGACACCAACACAAATCAACGCCATTCAAGGGGAACTATGCTATGGCTATACCACGACAGATTACTTTAAACATAAACGTTCTCTGAGCTGACCCAAGGGTTCAATAAAAACACTGACTGGAAGTTCAAGTCTTGCTCGACGAGGACAGCGCGGACTAAACCACTGGTCTGCCGGTCGTCACACACATGAAGACGAGGGATCACACACTATCCGATTCTGTGATTGAAAAACGTCCTCATCCTTCATGGTACAGAAGCTACAGTTCCTTCGTACATTTAGATCACAAATGTATTTTGAAGTGACGTTACTACAAGGATAACATTAATGTACGAGATCCAGGCATGTTGCCGTTTTATACCATTTTATTCTTCCAAATAAAGTTGTAAGGCATCTTATGGAATCCGTTGCTGATGTAAACTACCTACATGAGTCGGGGTCGACTTTCATTGGTTGTTGCCCAGATCACTGTCAGGTGAGCCTGACCAGACTCAGACACATTTGCTCTGGAGGGCTGATGTTTCCGGGTCAGTTATCGGCCCTGAACCCCCCTCTCAGCCCCGACAGGTGGGATGTTGCAGCTTATGATCGCCGTTTAAATCCTCTAGTGTGAGCTCGCTTTAAGTGAGACTTCATGTGAGGGTTATCGGTGTTCAAAACCTTTTTCTTTGAATCTTCTATCAGATTTACAGGTTTCTATGGGGACAACGTGGATCAGATAATGATCCTGTCAACACGATTTTCACTGCAGTCACGGCTCATGATGTGAGAAACACATTCAAAAAGACTGTCTTTTTGTCGTTTCAGACGGCCTGGCCTTGGCCGTGTCTGTGCCATATTTATGAATGCTGTCTGTGATGAAAGGGAAAATTGGTACAAAGAGGCAAAGGGGCAGAGAGGGAGAGAGAGTGGAAGTTGAGGTTGGAGACAGAAGAGTTGCGATCGTCTCGGAGAGTCTGCTCCTTTGTTCTGTTGCGTTAATCTGTTTTTTTCTCCCGCTCCCCCTCGCTCGTTCTTTTGATCCGTTGTTGGATCATCCCCCTGATGATTCACGAACGGCAAGAGAAATTAAATATATCGGATTGACGGCCCGCTTCCCCTCCCCGCCTCCCCCCCCCCCCTCACTTTGCCACCAGTACCTCCCTCTCCATCTCCTTCCTCCCTTTCTCTCCCCGAGGTCTCGGTTTCTTCAGTAGATAAGGAGAGAATCTGTTCTTTATCACTTCCCTCTCCCTCTCTATCCTCCCCTCTTCTTTCCTTTTGCTTTACTGTTTTTTTTTTTCTCCCCCCTCTGCGCTGTTTAATCCCAGCCTTGCGGTGGATGCATGTCAGAGATGTAATTCCATTGTTTAACATGCTCCTCTGAGCACCCCCCCTCCCTCCCCCCCTCCACCCCCCTCCACCCCCCAACTCACTCCCAGGGCTGCATGCATATTCATCAGCTATCAAAAACAAAAGGCAGATCTCTCTTGTTTGTCATGTACGGCAACCGGCGCTATTCAATTCCTTCTTCCTTGCTTCGGGCAGATTAGTGCATGTTGAACATATCTCAGACACACAAATCCTAAGTACTAACATATAGACATTCAATCAGAGAAACGGAGTCTGTTGTTCCTTAACGCACAGGAGAAAGTGCTTTGTTTCGCGTGAAAGACATTGAGAAGTCTCGTAGATGGTTGTTGTTGAATGTGGAGTGCAGCTTAGGAAACAGTAGAAGCAGAAGATCTGGGGCTCTGAGGGGCTCTGAGGGGCTCTGAGGGTCGGTATGGAAGTTATGAGATGGGACATGCATGGCTCCGCGAGACCGTAGGGCATTCATAAGCCGGCCCCTGCTACAGTCTGAGCCTGAGAGTCGGTCCCCGGGTCCTGCTACAGTCTTCTGGGTGAAGTCCAGGACGCACAGCTCTGGGCTCCAGGCCCCCGGCTCCAGGGCCAGACAGATGTAAACACGGCCTGACCACACGCATGGGCTCGGTGCCAGCCTGCCCTCACCTCGCACAAACATCCAAGGAGGCCACACTGTGGGCCAGGGGACAGACAGCGCTGAACTAGGCCGGAGGCAAGGAGGGAAGGAAGAGAGAGGGGGGATGGAGGAAGGAACAGAGAGAGAGAGAGAGAGAGAGAGAGAGCATAAGGCAATAATGTTGTGCTTGTTAGAGCAGGTTCACGTTCTTCAGATAACATTAAGGCATTAAGGCTTACAAGCCTTAAAATGTATTTTATTGTATTTATTCTTCGCTGGTCCTAATTGTGGTCCCTGCCACCAGTGGGGTATGCATTAGGGTGAATCTGCTTAGATACTGTCTCCATCGCCCCGTCGTGACAGATGCGCTGGGCTCCTCAGCGCCTGTTTGAATTACACGTCAGGACAAATGTGGGTCAAAATGAAACATCCAACACGGTGGCTTCTACTTGCTTGTTCTTCCTTCTTCTTTTTCATTTCCCTTGCACTTTCTTCTTTTCAAAGAGGGCTGCTCAGCGGGACTGTGTATCTCTGCACCGGAGCCCGGCTGTGTGTGTGTGTGTGTGTGCGCACGTGTGTGTGTGTGTGTGTGTGTGAACACGCATGCACATGCATGTGTGCATTTGTGTGATGAGACGTGACAAGCGCCTTCATCCTCCCCTCAGACGGCGCATTCCAGAGCGTTCTGCCACTCGCTCTGTGTGGCGCGCTTTTCATCTTTTTTCCTACCCGTTCCTTCCTTCTTCTTCTTCTTCTTCTCCTCTTCTTCTCATGTCCTCTTCTTGCTCTTCTTCTCCCCGCTCTCACAGGTGGAAGAAAGGCGCGGGGAGGAATGAAAGGGATGCGATTCTAATTAGAGGGGGAGGCTGAGACAAAAGCAGGGGGATAACGAAGGGAAGCAACGATAACACATGTAAAACACAAAGCCTTAATCTTAGAGAGCGTTTGGAGGGATCTCTCGTTTCTCTCCCTCTACAGCGAGGGAAAGGTGGGGGGGTTGTGTGTCTGGGAACACGAGGGGATAGGATGTGATTATGAGCACAGAGCTGACAGACAGAGAGATTGGTGTGTGTGTGTGTGTGTGTGTATTTGTGTGTGTGATTATGAGCACAGAGCTGCACAGAGCTGACAGATAGAGAGATCGGTGTGTGTGTGTGTGTGTGTGTGTGTGTGTGTGTGTGTGTATCCCCACAGGGGCTTTGGCTCCCTGTGTTCATAGGCCCCAACTTAAAAAAAACACAATGCAAGAACACAGTTGTGCTCTTAACATTGTTGACTTATTTGGAGAAAAAGTGCGACAAAGCACCGGTTTATTGAAGTTATTTCTATCTTAATTCAATACCTGTTGACTTTGTTCAAGTCGTAGTGAAGTGGAGAAGTTTCATGCACAAGTCACGTTGCACTCGTCTTTAAGACTGAGACGAAAAAGATAAGCGAAGAGAAAATATCAAGCCCATAATCCTAAATATGTTTTTTCTTGCTGTGCCTCTCTGCTTGGCCAAAAGGAACGGCTGACTGCTTCTCAAACTCTCTCCATCCCTCCCTCCGGTTGTCTTGCTTTGCATGTGGATTCTGTCTATTTGCTTATTTTTGTCGCCTCTGAGCTTCTCTGACATGCCGCTCACCTCCAGGGTCCTTGGCCGATGCGATAGGGCTCGGGGACTTTGGTTTCCTTGCCACTGCTGTGAAACTCCATTCAGATGATGAAACTGCAGTGCAGCTGTGTCTGTGGTTCACGGTGGGATGCTGGTATCGTTGTGGCTCTCTGCTAGGCTGAGGCGTTTTCTCGCTGATGAAAGAGCCTGTAAATGTGCCTCTTTAGCCCCGGCCAATACGTCTTCTCACTGAGAAGCCATTGTGACTGTCACCCGCCTGTGCGTACGTGTGTTTCCGTGTGTGTGTGTGTGGCAGGCATGTATGTGCGTGCGTGTGCATCTGTGTGCTTGTGCGTAGGAATATTTGACTTTATACAGAGTAATGTGTGTTACACCATTCTCTTATGATCTTTAACTGCCTCAGGGTATTTGGCCTGAGGGGACGCCTACATGCACACAGGCCCCATGCGCACACACACACACACACACACACACACATGCACACACAAAAGAGAGCGAGACAAAAAGAGTAGCCATGCATGTTCGTGAGTGATGCTAATTGTTGTGTGCATGTGTGCATGCATTAGAGTGAAGAAACAGGTTAGCCAGTTTGCACAACGATGTCAAATTATATCTAGGTCTCTCTGGTCCAAATGACAGACAGGTGTCGAAAAGAAGTTAGGGTTTTTTTTTACAAACCTTGTCACGAAGTTTGGATCCTGAGGCACAAAGAGACCGAAAATAATTCAGCGCGAGCTAGCAGCACAAGATAACCTGGCGAAGCAGAGTTCCGCAGAGTCTTCCCTGAGGTGATGCAAGACTTTAGACAAATGTCTTGTTTGTTCACCACTGAATGGCCATCTTTCAAGGGGCGGCATGCCAGCGCAAACACATACACTCACACACACACACAGCAGCACACAGCAGCAGATCATTTTTCTCCTTCACGAAGTAGGTAGCGAGAATATTACAAACCAAAATCATAGCGCATTGCCGTAGGCCAGAGGTTGGATGAGGGGAACCAAGGCAGCTGGATAATAGAATTACCATTTCACAGACAAAGGAATATATAAATGGATAGGTAGATAGATAGATAGATAGATAGATTGATAGAGAGAGAGAGAGAGAGAGAGAGAGAGAGAGAGAGAGAGAGAGAGAGAGGGGGGAGTGCTTTATCCTCCATTAATAACAGCCACTAATCCCCTGATGTGATTATACCTCTCTCCCTCCTCCTCTCGTTTGTCCCTCTTTCCCCATCGCTCCGCAGTCTTTCTTTCCATCAACAGAGCCAGCCACTTGTCTTCCATGGCAGAGCTCAGCTGGTCCAATCCCCTGAACAGATCCAAGACTTCCACTGTGTTCAGCTGCCAGGACGATGGAGGTCTTCCAACTTGACGCCTCTCCTCACCAGAACTTGCCTCTGGGCAAGGGGTATAAAAAAGCACAAGTCAGTGGCGTTAGGGGAGAGAAGCAAGTAAATTTAAACAGATTAAGACCCGTGCTGCTGTTCAAAGCCCTGACACGTAATGCTGCTTGAATGAGAGGTGACATGTGATATGAATCGTACAAGATATGGTTTTGGATGTTCAAACGTTTATGGAAATATCTGCAAGCATTAAGGATTATGGGTGTGCAAAGGGAGGTAACAAGCATGTCAGTATAGCTATTTCTGTCCTCAATGAATTGCTGCCAAATGCAGCAATTTCAGCATTTGATAACTCGCTACATCAATATAAAGTCTACTGTGTTTCTATGGAAACTTGGACCTCCAAGAAGGTTGAAATTTGCCACTGAGCTCAAGATCTGCTCAATAAAAGCACGCCATGGTAAATCTTTACTCCGTGTTCGGTTCACACATGCATCATAGAGTCACATACTGTACAGCTCCATGCACCTCACAACCATCATATTCTCAAAGGTGTTCGCTAACACACAGAAACAAGCAAGAGATAAATTCATATTTTATGAAGTGACATTTATCATCATTTCTTGAATCATTTATCAAATCTGAGTTAGTTGCCGGGTAAAACACAACCTAGGTATGACTTTAAAAGAAAGAAGTTGCCTCGTACTGTAATAATACGCTGAATTTATTCTTTTTTTTTTAGCTTATGCATGCTTTGTGTAGTTAAATTATAGAGGAGCAGTGATGTTAATGCCTTTATATATATATATGTATAACACAGTGCAGAGTGATATTTGAAACTGCTGCACACCACGTACATAAAGTAGACCGTACACTCACAGACAGACGAATGCTTTTATACACACATAGACACAGACACACATATACAAGCACATGCCCACACACACATGCATACCCATACACACACGTGCACGTGCACATGCAAACACACACACACACACACACACACACACACACACACAGGCTCATGCAGGTCCCCTGGGGGAAGTGACAGTACAGTAGTTGGTTTACTTGGTCTACTTAGTGATGTCGCCATGGTAACTGTTATGCCTGACCTTCAATCATGTGCACTGCCTTCCATCTGGCTCAGGTTGGCTAATCATATCAACACACACACACACACACACACACACACACACACACACACACACACACATGCACTCAGAAGTAAAATCAGACCTACTCTTGAACCAAGTAATTCTTGGTGCTTTTTCAATCGCTATAGTTTATTGCCAGTCGCTGCATTCTGACCAACCCTCACACAGTACATGCTCCCGATTCTGTAACTGCTATGTGTTTTGTCTTGTTTTTCTACTGCCCATTGACACATGCTTCAGCTGTCACAAGATGAAAGTCCCTTTGAGCTCTCTCTGTTTGAGGGGGTTTGCATTGTATCAGGACTTGAATCAATTAGTGTTTCTTTCATCACCAAAAAGGCCATTCCCCAACACCACTGCTGTGTACCCCTTCTCTTTCTTGTTCCACCCCAACTCCCTGCCCCTTTCATTTCTCTTCCGCTCATAGCACTCTCATCTGCTCTGCTGTTCGCCAGTTCATACGGAGCTCCAGAAGGGCCCACATCTGGCAGCTCCTTAGGCCCAGGGACATACATCCGTTCTGGGCAACAAGGCCTGGGGACCAGCCCCTCCTGTGGATCAGCCTTTGGTGTGTGTGGTACAAGTTCAGAGTCTCCACTTCCTGAACGCTGCTGCCTTGATGTGGCCAGAGTCATAGTGCATGATTTATTACAGTACTAACTCCGTCCCCACCACTAATACTGCCATTATTAATACACTCCCTCCCCCTTCCTCAATCACCCACCTGCAGTCCCACACTGAAGCCTTTACCAGATACAGCTGACACGGCGTATACAGGGAACATTGTGTTGCATTATGTTTGGTCTTAGTAGATGTTTAAAGAGGAGGAGGGAGCGATGCTGCGAACGAGGCGACAGAAATGTTGGGGTTATGGCACGGAGATCGACTGTGGGCCGGAGGGATCAACTGTTTCTATTTGTCTCTTTAGCTCCTTGTCCTTGTTATTGACCATTGGTTTGTTTTCTTGGATGGTTTAGTGGTGAAGTATGGGCCAAGGGGCACCAATGGGGATGGGGGTGGAGGTGGTTGGGGCATATTGGTTTATGGCTGTGTGGTCAATCAAAGCAGCCTCATCAAAGTCGCCCCACCACTCGTTCCCCGCAACCTTCCTTCGCTCTTTTCTTCTGTTTATTTAAGTGCCATGCAGTGTAATCAGCAGAGCTTGAACAGCAAGGGGAATGAAGAGAAAGCAAGGACGGAGAGGTGTAGAGACGGCCCGAGGAACAGGAAGGCTCTGGTGTTTATGTAAGCGCAGTCAAAGAGTCCAGAGTGAGGAGGCGGAGGAAAGACGGGGAGAAGGGCAGCAGACAGCGGAAGTCAGGGGACCAAAGATGAGAGGAAGAGCTTGGTCCGGAGAGGAGGGATGTGGTGGGGTTTCTGTTTAGAGGCCATGGTCACACAGGCTTTGTGCGTCAGCGGGCCCCGAGATTGTGATGGATTATTTATGCCACCGTGGACAATTAGTCCATTCTCAGGACAGATAACACTGGAGTATGAGAATGCAGGATGTCACCAGTTTGATTATACCGGTGCTCCAGTCTACCAAAGCAACAGTTCGGCCACCAGTGGCTTGGTGGTCGGCCCTCCTTAGACAGAGATAAATAAACTTTGGTGTTGCTGCTGGCAAAATGAGAATGAAGTAGAAAATTAACCGGAAGCCCCATTATAGTTTAAATACATCCATCCATCCATCCATCCATCCATCCATCCATCCATCCCTCCATCCATCCATCCCTCCTGTACCATTTGGTCCCTGAGGAGGCTGAGAAAGGAGCTTGGGTATCCCCCCTGTGCTCCTCCATTAGTGAGAGGCTCCCTCGCAGGCAGCTGCCTCACAGCTCCTCAGATGTATCGCATCTCCTCCTCTTCCTCGTTAATTAGAACAATTAAGAGATTTACAGGACAGATGGATGGAAGACCAGCTGGCTGTGGTGTCTGCCCCTGAGGACGGCTCTGACGGTGAGGGCTGAGTGAGCGCTGGAAACGATCAGATGCACTCACTGGTGGGATTCTAGCGCTCTCATGTGGTTGTCGGTGGATACTGTCAGGTAATGGTGCTCAATGGTTGTGATAAGTGTGGAGGTTAACAGGCCACAGTGGCTAGGAACTTCCAAAAGTCACCACATGATTGGACTCTTTTACCAGCCACTTGGAAGAATTGGTTAAGGGAGGGAAGCAACAGAGACTTAGCCACAGTCACAATACAGCCGATATAAAGTAGATGTGGTAACTTTTTCAGTGATGGTTGGTGGAGATAAAATAATACAAAAAGGTTTTACACACAATATAAATTACATGTGGCTACACAAACACTGTGGGATAATGTTTATTACCATGAAAGAAAACGGTGAAAGATGTTACACAAAGTCACATAAGCATAGAACAAACATGGCAATGACTTTTCAATAAATGAAATCATGCAAGAAAAAAATCAAATCTTTACATGGTCATTGAATAAAAGGAAGAATTGAACCGTACTTTCTGAACAAGTAAGAAAGTTTAATTTGGGCTGTTATAGCCTTTATTGTGGCCGTCAACCCAATGAAAGCCAAACCATGCTGCTTTTGAAGTTTCTTCCTTACTTTCCTTTTTTTGATCAACTATTCAACTCCAGGACCTTGGTGAACTACAACATTGCGACAGATTTTGTTTCCTTCCTCATTGACATTGAACAACCAAAAAAAGAAAACAATCAGGGCCTAAGCTTACTATTTACACAATTATCCCTCTACACATTTCATAACAAATCGTACCCATTGCTGCTCTGTTACTTCTAGTAATCTGTCCAACAGCCGTACTGTACAGTAACTCAGCAGCCTACAGCTCTGGGTCTGGCTCGGTGTCAGCCATGGCTCCATTGTTCAGCCATGCTCTGCGGACAACAGAAAGAATACTTGTTCAATTCCAGTGAAGCCAAGTGTGACCTAATTGTCCATATTGATGTGGCTTATACTCACATTCCCAAGATGCCCTTTTTCTGTTTCATTCCTATGGAAACGGAAGGTGAGGTTAAAGTTGAGCAGGGACATTTTGATGGGCTTCTGAGGTACGACAATACACACTGTTAGGTCTACTCACGTCGAAGTTGCCATGTGATAGCTATGGCAACAGCCAACACCACCAGCACCAATGGCACCACGATGGCAGCCAGGTGGCCACTCTGACTCTCTTCAACACTCATCTAGCAGAGAGAATTACAAAGATACATTTATACATTTATGTATCTGTCTTGTGGGTATAAATGTGACGTCGTTGGTTTGATACTCACAGCGGCCTGACTAGATGCGGTGGTTGGGAGGTTGCTGTCCCTCTGTTGACCTGTGGGACACAGCCAACAAGAAGCAGCAAAGAGGAAGTTTCTTAAGTGTTGCCTTCCAAAAAAAGCAAAAGCTTTATAACGAATACATCTAGAAAAAGAACTGATCTGAGAAATCATCAAGTCACAAACTCCACCAATGCGGTTTACGCATTTGGTGTTCTGAGGAACTGCGGTTGTGTTGTGACACAAGCCTGTTTCAGTTATATTTTGGGCTGCCTTGCTGAGTGCGAATTAGGGCTGATGCTTGTGCTACTGCAGAGATTGAGAAGGAAACGTTACACCGTGAAATCTTTCCTATATTAAATACTTATGTCTCAAATCTGAGCACTCAGATCTAAGTCTGGTTAACACACCACAGATGTAGCATCAAGATAAACTGTGAAGGAAACACTATTCTTGCCTCCCTGAATAACCACACTTAGATATATTATTTAGTGTGTCATCTGCGGTGTCATTTGAGACAATGAGAAAAAAAAGAAAAAAAAGGTTGTTGGAATCGAGTGAAAAACAACACCTGTTTCTCTGATGGTGATGCTGAGGACGTTGCTGGCTTCACTCATGCCCACACTGTTCCTGGCAAACATGCGGATGTTGTAGGTGGAAGGACGCATCTCTATTATCGTGATCTCTGTAACGTTGGGGCTGAAGTCTCCAACTGTCTTTGTGGAATCCCACGAGGCTGTGGGTCGAAGTTCACGTCAAATATTGCAAGACGTTACAAGAAATGAAAGGGATGATTTTAGCTACATTTTCTCTCACCATTTACTGCTTTATACTCCAGGTCATAACCGATGATGGGGCTGCCTCCATCAAACCCGGCAGTCCAATGAAGAGAAAATGTCTTATCTTTTACCTCCCTCAGTTCCAGGACTGGGGGGTCGGGGGACACTGGGAGACACATAACAGACGTTTATCGTAGTCATTTACGATTTTGACCAACTCAAGAAAGACTAAATACACCACATGCAACATGTACCTGCAGTCAAACTTGTAGTGCTTTGTCCCCAGATTGTGACAGCAGTTGATGCAGTCTCAGCAGTCTCAGGAGTCTCAGCAGTCTCAGGAGTCTCAGTAGTCTCAGGAGTCTCAGTAGTCTCAGGAGTCTCAGCAGTCTCAGGAGTCTCAGTAGTCTCAGGAGTCTCAGTAGTCTCAGGAGTCTCAGGAGTCTCAGCTGTTGAAGTTGTGTGAACTTGGGAGAGACAGTAAAACAGACATTTCCCCATCTCTGTAAATATTCAACTGACTAATAAATGATAAATAAAGCAAAAACAACAAAATTCACCTTTTAGATTTCATGTTGCAATGTGTGCAAATGTGTTTGCAAGACGCTGAACCTACCCTCATCCAGAGTAAAGCAGAGAGGTGCAGTTGATGCGGGCCCTGTTCCTGCATTTGTTCTGGCCTGTATATGCACACTGTAGTTGGTAGATGGCTTCAGGTTGTTCAGGATGACACTCTCTAATTCCCTCATGGCGGTCACACTAAGGTGCTGCCACTTCCTGAACTGCCTGCCTGCAGGGTCATACTCCCGGTAGCTAATGCTGTAGCTTCGCAGAACCCCGTTGCGGAGCTCAGTCTTTGGAGGCTAGTCAAGAGAAAACAAACAGTCACACTAGTGCTGTAGAGCATTTCACACATGTCTCGGCCTGTCAAAATCATGACTTTACCTTCCAAGTGACTCTGATGCTGCTAGAAGTGAGGGCCTCAAGCTGCACATCCAAAGGAGGACCTTCAGGCACTAGAGGGAGATGTTGCAGGGTTATTTCTTAAATGTCACTCCACACTCACAGCTTTTTTGATGTAGAACTAGCATTAGTGATGTAATTACAGTTTCAGACTATGAAAATTGTTTTAACTCTACCTGCTTCTTTGGTGGTCACATTAAGAACATTGCTGGCCTCGCTGAAGCCCACACTGTTGTTAGCAAACATACGAATGTTGTACGACTTGGCCGGACGCATATCAATCAAAGTGACCTGAGCCAGTGCAGGGTTTATGCCTGCAGTTGTTACTGCCATATCCCAGGGTGCTGTGCAACAAAAGACCAAAGAGTCAGGGTCACATCAATGCAATCCATACTCCCAGTTATAGCACAAGGAATTTCTAGAAGATATCATATGCTACTTAATGTCCAAATTCTATGCAGAAAGGTAGGATTACAGAAAGTGGAATACTTGCTCACCAAGTTTGTTCTTAAAATCAATCCTGCAGGATATGATGGGGCTGCCGCCATCAAACCCAAGAGTCCAGCGAACAGTGATGGTCCTTTCCTTAACCTCTCCTATCTCCAGCCTCAAGGGATTAGGAGGTGCTGAAAAGAAATAAATGTTAGTGGGCAAAAAATAAATATATATATAAAATAATAAAATAAAATAAAATAAAATAATAAAATAATAATAAATAATATGCCCACACTTTGATACCATGAATTGTGTCACATAGTGACACAGGTTCTCCCTGTGCCTCTCACCTTGCACTACAGTGAGAGTCAGCTGGTGTTTGTGATCATTGAACCAGCCCGGTATGTCCACGCGACAGCCGTACGTCCCTGAGTCACTCTCCTGAACCTGCCGGATGGTTAGGGACACGTCACCCTTACTGAGGTCACCAATGAGCAGGTAGCGCTCCGACAACCGTCTGGTCACCGCCATCCCATCTGACTTGATAAATTCATTGGCGCATCCACTGTTGGGGATGACCCCTCGGCCCCAGCACACAGAAAGCCTGCCGTAGTACTGGGCATCATACTTGCATGTTAGGGTAACATCCACTCCCACTGAAGCCATAATGCTTTCTGCAGACAAACCACCTGAAATGGCAGAAAGAATTGTTGGTAGTGGGGAATTTGTAGTGGGTTATATTTTATAATATTTTATAATATTCTAATCATCATAACTTGTAAATATAAAAGATAAATCATCTCCATCCTGAATGTCTTACCTTGGAGTAGACAAAGGAGCAGGCTGCAACAAAAAGGCAGGTGTCTGTTGTCTGAAATAATCATTTTCCAACTGTTTGATCTCCTGTCGTAGAATACGTCGAAGGGTTTAGTTCACCCGCAAAACTTCTCTAAACCAAACCACAGTGTGGTTTCAGCTTTGATACTTTTCCAAATCACATGACACTGTCCTTAATTTGCACACACTAACAACTTCTGCTGGCTGAAGAGGAATGTGGAACGAAACTGTTTCCTTTTCTGCGGTTTTGGTTCCTTGTGCTAAAAGTGGTGGAGATTTCTTCATTCTGATGATTAGAAAGAGAAAAACAACACATTTCTTTAAATATATATATTCTAGCCAGTTAGAGATGAGGCATGTATAATGTTGATATCAGTAGATAAATCAATCGATCAATAAATCAATCGATCCTTATGCGGTGTTTCGTATAGGCTATAAGATGTAACAGGTACTAGAGAGGAGTCTAATGAATTGTCCTGTGGTTGGGCCCCCAGCTCTCCAGGAGTTGAAAGAGAATTTTACATTTCTAAGTGTTTGAATTCTAGATATTTCCTTGGGGTGGAGCAGCGCAGCAGCCTGGCAGAACAGTTCTTCTCAGGAATTCTGCAGTGAGAAGGTGCTACTGATCTGGGTGTACATCTAAAAATAATTAATTCCAGTGGCAACTATTCAAAATACCCCAAGAAGAAGATTTTGCCCAGAAAAAAACAGCTTGATGTTTGTCCAAAACGTGCGGGCACAAACACAAAACAGACTTAGGAGGACAATGCGCCTTAGTTTCCAAACAGATATCATTTGATCAAAATGGTTAGTCTGGTTTAGTCAAGGATCATGGACTCACAGAGTCCTTCTTAGACTGCTGAGTAAACATCTGGGTCTGCTGACCCGGATGTTTAGTAACTCAACTTCCTCTTTGATCACTCAAACCAAACAACCAAGCTTTGTATGTCTAACAACTATATTATTTTATTCTGCAAAGCTGCATTTATAAAGTGCACTATAAGTATTAACCACGCTGGACACTGGCAAACTGAAGTATTTCATGAAGCTTTTATTCATTTTAGTATTTTCATTATGTACTATTTTGTTCTGCTGTGCTGGATTCACAACAGACACACAAATCCAAAGTGAAACTGTCTGCTACTGACTGGGATATCTGTATGCTGACTGCTCACATTCAGTTAACTTTTCTCACACCAGAGATGGAAAATGGCCAGCCCAGCCCTCTCATTTCTTACGGCTACACCCCACCACTACCCCCAAAAGACGAATAGGTCAGCATTCAATGTTTATATTCATACAATAAAGATCCACGATGGCTATTGTGGAAGTGCATGAGGCTTTGGCAGTGGAATTGGGACAGTGAGAGAGAGACAAACATTCCTCACTGTTACAACAATGTGAAAGAGTACACTGTATACAGACTACTATCTGCAGGTCTAAACTCAAGGCATTACAAGGTCTTGAATACAGTGAAATAGTTGCAGTTCCTTGGTGCACTGAGCCCAATCATGCAGACCTGTATTCTGATAGGTCTGTAGTTGATTCATCCCACCTGCAAAATTCATCACTGGGACAAACATTTTTCTTATATAGACACTATTGACAGATGGTATTATTAAAATGTTTTGTGTGGGGAAAACATGATAAACTAGAAAGAAATGTGTATGATGTGTATGATGATGACAGAAACAAACCAAGCAGTTTACTGGACATGTGTTCCATTTCTGTCCAAAACGTTATGATATGATATAAACCATGTTTTCTGCATTGATGATGTATATTTAGGTTGGAAATCTTTCTAGTGGCGTTCAGACGATTTTGTCAATGATGTATTCAGTCCACTAGGTGGCATTGTGTCCACAAATATAGCACCCTATCCACAACCAGAATAAAATCCAAGTTATGTTTTGGGGCTCATGAGATCGAGTTTCACCTCGACCTTTATCCATGCACAAAAATCTAATGTTTTCATTCCTCTGCAGGATAGGGTTGCACTCTCTGTCAGCCACACATGACAACGTGTGCCTTTTCAGTGCAGTCTGTATGCCAAACTGTGACCCTCTATACTAGGGAATGTGATAATTTCCTTCCCTAATCTCACTAATGAACAGATCAGAAGGGTTCCCCTCTGAGGCTGAACGGGGTGGAAGTACAGCAGAAGTCCAAGCACAAGCACAAGCACCAGTTCCTTATAGAAATGTTTATGCTCCTTCATCCTCCTCATGATTGCCCATCATTCAGGCATTTGGACGTTTTCATAGTCGCTCTCATGTTCAGCTGTCCGTCGCAGTAGACTTTTCCCTGGGTTGAAGAAACGCAAACATTAAGTGATATTCTCAGCATGTGGTCTTAACAGAGAAGTAAATAGGCCCGCTCAATGATATCAGCTGCTCCGTACACGCCCACGTTCAAAGTGTTAAATTATCTAAATGGCACGTGAGTCACAAACTAAAATCCTTTCCACACTTACTGAAAATAAGCACGAGGATTATGATTATGCTGGAGAAGAAAATCGTTGCCATCCTGCCAATGTTCCCCATTTCCAGTGAGGCTGTGAATCTTTCCTGAAATAAAAATTAATGTGAATCATAATTTGCACATAGTATTAAGGATGTGGCAGAAATATACAGTCGGTTGAAATGTATTAAGAAAAAAACAGTAATTTGTTTCGCTCTCTCTCTCCCACCCCACCGCCCGCCCTCCCCACACACATTAACATAAGCAAATTTGTTCACATGCATCAACATTTCAACATTTTTTTATTGCAAAACACACGATTTCCATTTTTTGGGGGGAAATCATTACCTGAGCTGCATTACATGTACAATACTCATGGACAGTACCTTGGTTGTGACTATCTCTGGGTCATCAATGCTTGTTGTTTCAAATGCTGAAGTTGTAAACATTTCTGTAAGAGGTTGATATTAGTCATTTACTGAACGTGTGAAAAGAATCAAAATACTCTTTTACCTGCCTATAAAAATGCAATGCCAATAAAATAGCTGCTGAAAAACATGTAGATATGGAAAACTTGTGATTGTGATAAAAAGACCCACCAGTAGGAAGCCTGCAGTCCTCAGTAACGTGTTGCTCCAGAGGGGCTCCATGTTGCTCCAGAGGGGCTAGCAAAAACAAAATACCATCAGGCTCTACCGATCACAATATTCATTATCACATTGGATGGTTGACATGAACATTACCTTCCTGTATGACCAGATGGGTGTTGAACTTGAGGTCGTTGAACCACCCCGGGATCTCAACCCTACAGCCGTACACCCCAGAGTCATTCCTCTGAGCGTGGAGGATGGTCAGGGACACATCTCCCTCTCTCAGCCTGCCCAAGAGCTGGTACCTGGGGGACCCCTTGAAATCCACAGTCCCATCGCTGGAGGAGACGATGGTGTTGGAGCATTTGGAGCTCGGCAGTTCCCCTTGTCCCCAACACATGCTTAGCACGCCATGAGTGTGTGCGTCATACATACAGGGCAAAGTGACATTGTGCCCAGTGAAGCCAACAACTGGAGACGTGCCCTTGCATACTGTAGAGGACAACAATCAAATGGGATGATATAACTCAGATCAGAACACAATTCCAAAACGTGTAGCCAACAAATAAAAGACACACACACACACACACACACACACACACACACACCCCACAAATGTCTAAACAAAAGCGTGTAATATTGACTTACCTTGGATGAAGACAGGTAGGAATAGATGACAAAGAGGATGCATGTGTGTAGGCTATTGTAAAACAGAGTTCTGAGGATAAGATATGTTTCTGCCCACACACCCTTCAGGCCGAGGGAATCGTGCAATGAAGTTTCAACTTCCTTTTTTGGCAAATGAAATCAATACTAGTCATCTCTATATTTGGACCCGTGGCTGTGGTATGAGCTACCATGGTTCTCACTGATAGTGCTACTTCTGTCTTAGAGTGTATAAGTCAGTTCGCACCTGCAAGAACACGTATGAAGCTATTGTATTGCGAAAAATGGAAAATATAACTATAACGTGTAATATAACATATAAATACTGAAGTGGAAAGTTCCCAAATGACCAAAGGAAGATGACACACACTTTAAAATGAAAATCAATGAATAATAATTCTCCTGTACTGGAACAAAGAGTTCTCAAGCTTTTCATCTTAAGTGTTTATAGCTGTTGTGTTCTCAGAAAATGGATGAAATCTATTATGTCTGAGCATGGAAGAGCAAGTAAGACTTTTGCACTGCTAACAGAGAATTCTCAAGGGCCTTTTTATGAGGCTTTTCTCAGCTTCTTAGATTAAACCAATTACGCCATAATAGAAGCTAGCAGCTCCTTTAATTTTCTTAACAAAATTGTTATATTGCATTTTCACATTCATAATGATCGCCCCCGTTTCATGAATGCCATGTCATATTCAATTCAGACAGAAGTTACTAGAGATTGCTGTGGTAATTCAGGTGTGATGAGCTGTTCTGAAGCCATTTCTCCCCTGGTCCTTGAGACAGTGTCTTGTATTCCTCTACCAGTCCCTATACATGTTGTTCCTACAAAGAGGTATTTGAATCAGTCAGTGCTGCCATTTTATTTATCATCAATGGCTCTCTGACCACTGGTGTTTTTCCTTCGAGTTTTCAACATGCACTGGTTCAACCTCTTTTCCTTTTCTTTCCAAACTGGCCATTTTGTCCAAGGTTTTAGGAAAAGTTGTCTCAACCCAACTGATATCCATTAGGAGTCAAAACAATATCTTGGCCAAGTTCCAATCAGCTTTGAGAGTATTTCGTAGTACAAAGACTGATCTCCTCGGAGTGACCAATGACCTTTTAGAGATGGCAGGAAATGTTCATTTAATCATTTAGACGCCAGTGTGGCCTCTAATACCGAAGACCACACCATTTTCTTAGCCTGAGAAACAATGTTGTCCACAGGGACATAGCTCTTCATCAGTTAACTCCTTTCCAATGGAATGTCAACATACTGTAGGTAACTCATCTTCATCCTCAGCAGACAGGATATGTGGGGTCCCGCAGGGTTAAATTTTAGGCCACATCTTATTCTCTACTTACATGCTTCCGCTTTGATGTAGTTTCACAAACACAACATAAATTCACTGTTATGCTAACAATACATAGTTATATCTTCTTATGAAACCTAATGGCACAAACAGTCCAGCCACTCTCAGAAACTGCAGATATAAAGTGCTGGAAAGTGCAAGAAACTTTGCTGTGCTCTGAAAACAAATATACTTATTACTGTTATTTTTATTGTTATTAGTAGTAATAGTAGCAGTAGTAGCAGTATTAGTATTGTTTGTTCATTTGTTTATTCTGAGTTTGTGTTTGGCTGCACATTTTAGTTTGAATGTACGTTAAGATGGTAGGGATGGCATTAATGCTATAGGGTCCAGGTGAAGAGGTACCTTTTCTGTTGTGTGTGTGTGTGTGTGTGATGTGACGTGCCATGCGTATGTACTATGTTGTTTATTCTAGAGGAAGGTCATTATTATATGATCATTACAAATAGAAAGGGAGAGACACTGCACCTATGAGGGCAGCTCCCCAATGTAAATATTTTGCTTTGCCAGTCTTTATCTGCCCTCATTGCTGAGAGACTCTCCACCTTCACTTGTCAACACTGTCAACTGGAGAGTAAGTGGACTGGAGACACGACCACAAAAACCACCATTAAGCTCCTATAGTGCACTATAGACTACTGGACTCCTGCAGTGACGCTCTGGTCCACTCTTCCCAGCCATGACTGAGAATCAACCCAGAGATGGTCGGTACTAACAACAGATGAATGAAACACTTTTATAGACTTTTCACAAAATAAAAAGCAGGGTAAATTGAGTTTAGGTGGGTTTCAATGCTGTAACTATTTGTGCTTTTCATGTCATATAAAACAAATGCGAGTGGTTCTGGGTGTATTACTTAACTATTATAATAGTTGTGGGGATTAGGAGTGAGTGAGTCCCTCCTGCTTTGGCCTCTGACAAAGTAAACACTTGTTTGAGAGAAAGCTCCAAATGTTGGGATTCTGGTTTATTCTGGTTTATGCCTTTAATGGGAGCAATTCTTCAACACTAAAATTCTTTATTAGATCCTAGATTATAGCACTCAATTGCCAAGCAACAATTTAGAGCAAATTGATTCTGGTGGAAATAAGATAATTTTGATGAACTCTGTTCCAATATTGAATATTAAGTGAAAGAATGAAGACTAGACTATTACTCCATTATTATTACAATAATGGAGTCTGTGTTTATGATCTTCAAGTTGGCATCTGCTATATAAAACATACTGTGTTACCATTAGATACAATACTATAGATACAAGACCATATAATATATTATATATAATAATATAATATAATGCACAATCCATGTCCATGATGGTCAAGAGGACTACAAACCCTCTTTACCGTCTCCTCACCTTCATCTCCAGCTCCTCTTCATGACAGAAGTGGATTAATAGTGAAATCAATGAGGAATCACAGCTTTCACCTGGATGCACCTGGTCAGCCTGGTTCAGCAGATCGCTCTAATGTTTTGTCCACTCAGTGGACACATGCCATTTGGTGAACACTTTTTCCCAGTGCATACATTTTAGCATACATTTTGGGTGGTCCAACTGGCAACAGAACCCCATAACCCTGGAAGCATTAATGCTATATTAATTTATTGAGCTATCACTGGGTTATCGCTTTAAAGTTACCCTTCAGGCTTTTAAAAAGACGATTCTCTTCATAATGGACTGGGAGTCCTTTCTGTTAATACAAAAAAGCACTTACCTTGGTGTTGTGGTTGTTGAGGTGTTTGAAGCAGTAATTGACACCTTCACCAGGGTCACGAAAGTGGGCATGCAAGTGAATTGGACTAAAAACAATTTCTCTCAAAATCTAATGCTTACTTAACAGTTCCCTAGTTGTTTTATAAGATGGCATTCAGATATCCTAATAATCAATCCATTGGTGCATGTGGTTTTTGGAAGGACTGGAACATCACACACCATTAAAGAATCACTGCCATTGAAGGAAGTCTTCACACCAGTGTTTCAGTTATTTTTACTATACCCTGAATATAATAATGCTCAACAGTTTGTGCACGTTTGTTCCATTTGATGTGATTTTTCACCGCATGAGGAAATTACCTTTATAGACATTATGGCACCAAAAGGCCTGCGTGCTGGTCTAAATATGTTCAGTAAAACTTAAGAATGTTCAGCAATGATAGTCATGGAGTAAGTACTGTAGAAAGACAATGTGGCTGAGGGAGAACAAGTGCCTACCTCCTCCAGCTAGTTGTTGTGCACTTGGCAAGTTCCCTTTTCTAAGGCAAAGCGAGAGGGCACCCAGTTATGAAAGAGGAACATTTGTGAGGTTTTTGAGGGTTTCATAGCCCAATGGTTCTAAAGAAACAATACGTATGCTAGAAGGCAGTTTATCTGAAATCACAAAATACCAAATGTCGTGAGTTTTTCCCGATTTTCCGAAAATATACAGTAAAATGATGGCGAGCTTCAGAGCCTTCATTGCAGAGGGGACTAGAGGACCACTGCTCCCTCCATTAAATCTCCAGATATTTGCTCAACCTTTGCTCTAGTAGAAGAAACAAGGCTTGTTTACTTTGATTTCCTGCTTTCAGATTGTTCAGATTGGAGCCATCGTCAATCTGCTGTCCAGATAAAGGTTTAAAAATTACATTCAGGGAGCACAAAAACTGTGCTGGTCCAAAGTCAATGTGCCAGCAGTGACAAATCTATGGCTGAGGGTGGTTTTGCTGATGTCTGATAAACACAGGAGCAAACAGAAAAGGAGAAGTGACATTCCAGAGGTGGAGGAGGTTCATATGGGCTGCCTGGTCAACTCCCTTCTCAGACAAAGACAGAGCTGAAGCAGGGAGAAGTTGATCTTGAGTATATTGCAGTGAAATGTAAAAAAAATTTGTATGGATTTTTGGCCGCTCAACGCACTACAACACACACTACACATACACACACCACACATTACATCACAGCTTCCTTCTCGATCGATGTGAGATTCCTAAAGCGATCCATCACAGCTCTCAGAGCGTGTAGGTATTGATATGGGATATCGCTGACACTAGAGCATCCCATCTTTGGAGGAAACATGCTGAGTTGTCAAACAGCTCCTCGGTCCCTCAAATGACCTCCACTCCCTAATGGTCCTCGACGTTGCACAGTGTTTGTGTGATGAGACGGAAACCATCTGCTAGGGAATGTGGGGCAACAACATTCTTGAGGATGCTTCTGTCAATACCCTATCTAACATACACAAACGTTCATAGGGTAAGTGGTACTCCCTGACCTGTTTTTAAGGTGGTTTTACTCAAGAGTGTGTGTTTGTGTGTGTTGTGTGTGTGTGTGTGTGTGTGTGTGATGCGCCATGTGTCATCCGTGTGTATACGTGCTAGTTTATCCTAGAGGGAGGTCATCGTCATATCATCATTACAAATGGAAAGGGAGAGACACTGCAGCTCCCCAAGGTAAATATCTTTTGCTTTGCCAGTCTTTATCTGCCCTCCGCTCATTGCTGACAGGCTCTTGTCCGCCTCCACTTGTCAACACTGTCAACTGGAGACAAGCTACCAAGACCCACAAAAACTACCATTACGCTCCCATAGTGCACTATAGACTACTGGACTCCCGCAGCCGTGACTGAGCATCAACCCGGAGATCGTCCGGACTAACAGCAGATGGAATGAAACACTTTTATAGACTTTTTGTGGGGGAATAAACTCACATATTTCTTCCTCCCTCTCTTTCTCTCTTTCCTCTGTAAGAACATACCCTCATCTGTGTGCATCTATCCGTGTGTGTGCAACACATGCATGGTGGATTTATGGTTGCTACTCCCGGCGACTGTAGAGCTCCACCCTCTTCCCCACGTTTTACTTCCCACTCTCATCCCTCCTGGGCCATGGGTCTCAATGCCCCCTCCCCCCCCTCCTTTCTCCTATTAATATCCCACTAGGGAGGCCAGAGCTCATGGGGAGTTTGGGAGTGGAAACGCCTCCAAGCACTCCTGGAAGATACAGAGCTGGTTGAGGGTGAGAAAAGGAACAGACCAGAGAGACCAGAGGAAGGAACAGAGATTTCATAGAGAAGAGAAGTAACACACTGAATGTGTGAAAGAGGATTAGAAAGAGTGAGTCTGGAGAGGAAATAGGGGGCGGAAGTGAAAGAGAGAAGTAGGAAGCCAAAGAGATAAGAGGAGGGACTGAGATCTTGGGACGGGGCAGAGGAGAATGTTGGTCAAGAAGTGAAGTTATGGTGAAATGACACTTCCTGTCCCAGACACCCACCGACACAGTCCTCTTAAACCTCTGTGGTGTTGGATTCATCATCATCATCACACACATTATAGAACATAGTATTGACCAACGCCATTTTTAACAGTGACCACTCCCAGTATTCAAGGCCTCTCTTTTTTTCTCCCGCCTCGTTGCCCTTAGTCCGACTCGGCACAGCATCGTTCAGTCCTGTGAGAACTTATGGGAGAAACTGTTGCAACATGAAGCAACTGCAGCTGTTCCCATGAAGTGCCTCCTGTAGCTCAATAACCTACCACTTGAGGATGCTCACAGTCATCTGTACTGTGCCCTTTGCAATAGTTCACGGTCTTAAAAATGGGCATAAGAGAGGTAGGATGCCGCTGCTGCGCCTCCATGCCTACACAACAGTGAGGAGGAGAGGCGTTGCAGGACGAGGAAGAGACTCAGGCAACAGTATTCTCATGAGTTCGGTCTCTGCACTATCGGAGGGGAAAAATGTGCTAACATAAACATGCCCTTAAACGAAAAAGATGATTAGGGATGTACAGAAGGAAAGAAGCTCTCCTGACCCGAAGGCTGATCCAGATCCAACTCTCTCCCTCCGCTGGGAAACAAAGTCCTCTTTTCATTTCTCACATGGCCTGGCCACCCCTGCTGCTAACACAGGACAGAAAGATGCTGAGAAAACCATGCGCGGACATAAGCAGGGGACCAGTATGGGAAAGATTGAATTTGCTCCGATCACAAGTCCCCCAATGGCAATGATCTAAGATGCTTTGACTGCCAAGAAACCAAATGCAGTTTTTTACAGAAGGTTTGGGATGGCATGGGTGACCCTTAGCCCTACTTTTTTACGTTCACTGCTTCACAACACAAGTGACCCAAAATCCTGCCCAAAAGCTCAAAACAGAGATACAAGTCATTCATGGCATGAGGGGTTTTTATCAGTGTGTTTTTTCCTGTTGATGTGTCTTGGGCAGACAGAGCGTGACTGAATCAACCCAAGGCCACAAGTCCTCAGTGCTAAACACAGCAAGAGTCAAGGTTCATGAGAAATTCTGTCGTCCATCTGTGATTGTGTGTGCGTGTGTGTGTGTGTGTGTGTGTGTGTGTGCGCGCATGCCATGTCGTCATAGTGAATATCATCATGTTATTTCTACCAAAAGGCTGACTGTCCATAACTGTCCATTTCCGATTCTCCGTCTTGACAATTCCCTTCTGTCCTGTTTCTGCCACTGCACTGACCTCTCACGTAAAAGTGAACGTTAAACATCTAACTGCAATTTTAAAACGGAGACGGTAAACCAAAGAGCTACAACATCACCACACCGCTGCGGTTTTCCAGCCGATTTACAGCATTCAGACCGAGCCAGGTGGAAGGATTCATACTCAATGGCCTCTGATTGAATCATTGTTCAAAACAGAGGGGGGACCGATTTATTACGACTCCTTACAAGCCAGCGGTCTAGAAAGGCGGCTACTGCAAATACCAATCAGGAACATAAATCAAGAGGGCAAACTCACAAGTCAAACACCATAGTGGGACGCCTTTGATGATGGTGCTACAGGAAACGATTTACCGCAGCATCTTGTCAAAGGCTGACTCAAGGTTGACGTAAAAAGAGAGTGATGTTTTGTCTTTTCAGAGTAAATATTAGGAGGTGGCATTTCACATTGATTTAAAATGCCTCTTAAACGTTGCCACTGTTTAATCTTGGTGGTCTTACAGTGTTACAGTGTCAGAATCGTAGAAAGAGTTTGTACCCGTTCATCTGAGGAATTTTCCACATGCTTCATCTCGAGGCACGTCGTTCATCTTCAGCAAATGAGCCCTGTTTATTGGGAACCAAAACAAAGACAGGAAGGAAACACACTGTCTGCATGGCTGGACACAATGGGAAGCTGGAAAGAGGGCATTAAGTCACTGGGAAAGACCTTACCTGTGAGGGCAGCTGTGACATTCCAGCGTTCTCATGTTCGGTGTGGCTGCAGAGTTGCGCTGGGTCAGATTTGTTTTAGTTCGCTAAAGACCGGTTCGTGGTATTTTGATAATAAACAACTCTCAAAATGTCAAATATTGCTAATAAATTATTTTCGATTATGTTCCTGTTGTGTACGTTAGAATGTGGTATGCAGCAAGAATTAAAAAAGACTTGAACTTCCTTTTGAAAATATATGATTCAAAACTTGTGTTTCAGCCAAGTGCACTTTGATAGGACTTAGACAGGAGAAAACAACTCCTCCAATAAAACCATCAGTGCTCTGTGTGGGACTCTCTCTCTCTCTCTCTCTCGCTCTCTCTCTCTCTCTCTCCTCTTGTGCAATCCATCAGCTCCCAGGCCCAGAAGGGATGACCAATCAGCGCAATTACCCCCTGGTTACGCAATCACTCTCACATTGCTGCAGCATTGTACTGCATTGTAGAGAGGGTGAAAACATAGAGGCATTTCTTTCTAGTCTCACTGCAGTCTCCTTGGAAACACTGTAGCTACAACCGTGCAGCTCGTTTCTCCCCAGGTCTGGCAGGACGGCCTCCGAGTTTCTCACAGATGCCGATGGCATTTCAATTAGGCTAAGAAAAATACTTCTATTTAAGACATGCTGGAAGCCATTTAGATAGTTTCCTGTCTCTAAGGCAGGAAACTGGGTTTTATTTTTTTCAACATGACATAAATGGATTGAAACTTTTTTTCAGTTTCCAACATTCCAACATCTAAATATTTATATCTGAGTGAATAATGGTCAATAAATTTTAAATTATGCATCGCTGTGACAGAGCCAAACAAAGGCAGGCTGAGAAGTGTGACATCCAGGTTTACAGGCCATTCTCTGTTTATAGCTGAGGATATTAAAAAGTCATTAAAAAAAAAAGAAAGTTGGACAAATTGCTTGCTGCCCCCCCAAAAACAATTCAATTTGTTTTACAAGCACAAAATCCCTCGAGATATAAACATCTTGTGCTCGCAATTTCTTACATCTGTCCAAACTACACTTTGCTATGTTTTTTTCGCCTCCCTTCTCATAATAAGCGTAGCTGCCAATAAGAGCAGGGAGGACGCAATTGTGAACGAGGGGATGATATCTCATTTTTATTGTGCCACTGTTTATTCTGGCTGTATCTATAGATTTCAAAAGAACAGTCTGAGGGCTACAGTGAGCTTTTTCTGTGACCCTTTCATCCATTATAACTCTGTAAACATCGTTACATGGTGTGGTTTTGCTCAGAACATTTTTGTCTGGAGAACCGGTTTTGAAAAAGAGAGTTCAGAAAACGCTGTTACATATAAAGGAGTCTAAGAGATATCCTTTTCCATCTTACCCGATTTGTTGTTGACAGGTTTGCTGCTAGAAAGCTTGATTAAGTGAGTGAGAGGTGCTGACCTACAGTTCACATCTGTAAACGCTTCTATCTTTAGTGATTCAAAATTATATAATCAGGGTATTGTTATAGTGTTGAGGGGAAATGTGTCTACCAGCACCAGTGTAAATGTACAAGAAAATGTTACGGTCTACCACATGCTGCTGGGTGTAAATCAGCCGTGAAAGTGGAGCCACAATATCATGTCAGTATGGGAGACTTCTGAAAACTGCTATACTGCTATACTGTGATTTGACCGTATTTTTATATTCCTGTGTTAAATTTAGTTTTTCTTTTCACTGGAAGGTAATGCATACCAAACAAAGGTTGTACCTTCCTACAGAGACATGCTGAACAGGTAACACGTTAGAATAATGAAAGTTATTGAGTTATATGAGTTATGAGTTATAATGACATGTTATATAGATATTTGTGATTGAGTAGTACATCATTAAAAATTACATTTGTTAAAGTTTATATCTGATTCACGAGTGAAGAATACTATTACTAGTATGCAAGAATTACTAGCATCATTTGTACATCATTGTATAAATGTTAATATGTGTATAGTTAGACTTACATTAGTCATTAACAAAGAATGTTTAAATGCGTCATAAATGATTTATAAATGTTAAATTGTTGAACTTGACTACACTCATGTTTGACTCATGTATTATAAGTGAAAGCTTTAACTTGTTCTAAGTATTTATACTCCTTTATGAATGTGCTGTAAATGTATTCATAAATTGTTTACTACTTGTTAATAAAACGGTCCTTAATCTATAGTTGCAGCAAATGACAATCATAAAGCTTAGTAAGCCATCTGGTGCCGTCAGGATGAAGGAAACATAGAAATTACAATGCACTGATAGCAAATTGATTCATTAACATGGTGGCCAAATTTGATTTATATCATAATTGAGATGGGAAGCCCTAACCTGAAGATGGTGAAGCAGAAGGAAACAGTGACAAACTCAACCAATCTTACAAAGATACAAAGATTTACTTATACACCACAATTATCCTTCAAAATCAAAGGCTGCTGGATTCAGAGGAACGCCCATGATCCATAAACACGAGCTAACGTTATCAGTCTGCTCTGTGTTGTGAAGCGACTCATCACTCAACCCAACGTTACCCTGCTGTAGCATTGCAACACCTCAAAATCTGTTGTCTGTGTTGGCTTTCTAAAGATGTAGCACGGGGCTCATAAATCACGCGCCAGAAGTGACACGGACTTGCAGTCACACAACTTGGGTGTCGTTAAAGTGAGAACAACCATAATTGTTCCAATAATTGTTCCTGGGTAAAAACAGCATGTCCAAAGACTTTAAAAGAGTCTTTCCCAACAGTCAAAAGAACCCCTAGGTGGCAGGGTCATCATGGTCTATGGCCAAGGAGCCTTGACACAAATGATCGATAAGAACGGAGGAATCAAAGCCATGTCTCTCTCGTTTCCCATGTTCTCTTCAACTGTCCAAACTGATGATTTGTATATTCCACTGAAGTCACAACAGTCAATCAAGCCGCTGCTATCATAATGAGTAATGACTGCTGTAAACAATCTGTACATGGGAGTGAATTGAACCGCTCCACTGTGTGGCGAGCGAGCCCGTGCAGTAAAAAACACTCCACCTACCTGATTTTTGGAATTAGAAATTATTTTGGCTCACATAACAAATATGTCTGACAAAAATGTCAGACATATTTTTATATCTTACAAGCATTCTTTAAGCAGATATACTCAGAATGTGATAACAATTTTATGCTGCAAATGTGTAGCCCTGTTGCTGTCAAGGCAGAACAGAGCTGAATATGACGGATGTTTTAGTGAGGCACCCAGGCCTGGGAACGGCTCCCCTGGAAAGAGTGAGTGTGGGTAGAAAAAAAGCAAAGTGGTAGAAAACAACACAAATGCTTGTCGGCGCTATTTCCTGTAATGACAGTAATTAAAACAGAGAGAGGACAGCAGCTCTACTCCCAAATGGCATGCTGGCACATCTTTAAGTCCATCGTATGTGTGTGAGTGTGTGTGTGTGTGTGTGTGTGTGATGAGGAGTAACCCAATGCTAAGACTGTTGACAACTAGACTGAGGATAAATGAGAAAAAGGAGATTAGCACCGCAGTGTTGTTTGGCTTTATGGTGCAGTATAAGGATTGAAAATAATAAAAAATAAAAAATCGAATAAATGACAGAGTAGTTCATTTCCCGCTAATGACATTTTTTCCTGATTTCCACTACTAAGCACTTTCATTCTGTGGCAAGTTAACACAACGTTCAATTAAGCTTTTATTGTTCTTTTCTGCATTTCGCTTATTTGGATTGATTTGGATATTGATCTAAATATAAAACAGGGCATGAATGTAATTGGGTTCATGGACTTGGTACTAGTTTGTCTCATTTCTCCTGGCGTTGAGTGGGCACTTCAATTATGAGAGATGTGGATGCAGCACAGCTCATTAGATGTCGGTTGCTCCCAGAGGAAACCTTTCTTGGCCTCCTGCTTCAGTTTAGATATCATAACAGCAGCCCCTCAAGGCTCTTGACAAAGTCACACAAAGTAGTACAAAATGTTTTTGGCTTGCTAAATTCCAGGTTCATATTGAACAGCTATCAGGCACATACTGGCTCTAAGCACAGTTTTCCATTGAATGACATTAACAGTGATTGACATTGACAATTATCTTCACTAGAAGATACGTCATGACGACAGGGTGATGTTGTGATGTCACAGGGCTCTATCCTAACTTGATTGTGCCGTTTCTCTTAACCAATGACAATCGAACTTTTAGATATCATCGATCTGTGATGTTCAAAGCATTCCAGGGGTTATTTTGTCATGAAGTGTTGTAATTTACTTTTTTGGTGTACCCGCTTTCCCTCACTCTGACTCGTCAACTTCTACTTCAGTTAATGATTTCCTAAATTTCCCAGAATTCCTTTTGACAATCCCCAGAGAACGTGCTTGAACCTGTTGCTTCCAGTACATGTAGGTGAAGAGAGCAATACTGATAGACATAGCATCGTAACAGGAAGATGTCTTGTGGATGCATTGCATTATGGGCCACTGAGGCTAAAGTGGACAAAGTGGTCTTCCCTGATGCATTTCTCTGTGTGATTGTTGAACGTTGGTGCAAAACGGTCAGTCTAGAAAGAAGACTTTGCTTGAGGGACTGACACCAAAACCTGATGTTTACTGTTGATGCTTTAGATAGGTGAAGCTGCACTGGAAATATCTCAATGTGGAAATAAGAAAAATACACCACCAAACAACAAAATGGGACCAGAAATGCAAGATACATCGTCAATACCTGGGAGTCCACATCTCCGAGGATTGTACATGGTCCACACACACAGACACTCTGGTGAGAAAGGCGAGGCAGCGCCTTTACCACCTCAGGCAGCTGAGGAAATTTAAAGTCTCTCGGAGGATCCTTCAGTCCTCTGGAGCTGTAGAGAGCATCCTGACAGGAAGCATCACTGCCTGGTTTGGCAACAGCTCCGCTCAGGACAGGAAGGCTCTGCAGAGAGTAGTGCGTTCGGCTGAACGCACTATTGGAACTACACTCCCCACCCTGCAGGACTTGTACACCAGGAGGTGCAGAACCAGAGCCTGCAGGATCATGAAGGATCCTCACCACCCCTAACAACGGACTGTTTCAGCTGCTGCGGTCAGGCAAGCGCCTCCGTAGTCACGCTGCCAAAACAGAGAGACTGAGACAGAGTTTCTTTCCTCAGGCCATCAGGACTGTGAACTCTGACCTCACCAGGGCCCCCACCAAGACACACACACTGCCCCTCTTATGCACACACTCACTCACACACACACACACACACACTAAGGTAAAGACTACACATAATTTATATTATACATACACACAATTTCTCTTATTTCTATATTGTTAAGTGCTCTTACTGTAGATATTGTATTTCTTTTATATAGAGCTCTTACTCTAATGCTGTAAATATTGTGTTGGTTTTCTTTATTGTAAATAGTGTGAACTTGTTGCCCTTTGCACATTTCTGTTGAGCACTGCCACTTTTTCATTTCACTGCACACCCCGTGTATGTATGTGACGAATAAACCTCTTGAACTTGAACTTGAACTTGAACAATAGTTGTTTTGGTTGTTGTTGTTTTTTACCAGTTTTGAAGTGCTTTGGATTTTTCCTTTAATCTCTCTCACTGCTGTAGTTATTTTCATATGCTATATTATGGATGGTCTAAATGTCTGACAGGTTTCACTGCCTGCCAGGCAGTTGAACTTGCCTGTGGTGGCCTTGGATGACCCACTGGTCTTAGCAATCCAAGAAAGCCAGACAACTTGCATCTTTCTATATTAAGAGCACCCTTCAGCTTCAGTGACTTACTGATTTACATTTTTGATCTCTTTCTAATATAGATAGGGTGTCTGTGAGAGTCTGTGCTTTGCAACTAAGAATACTTCAATATAATAATAATGCAATTGTACAGTATGTACAGAGAACCATTTTCTGCATCGGCCCTTTGATATCCTCCAGTTGGAATTCATTACTACACACAAAAGGTCTCAGTTCTCAAATTGGAGGCATCCACAGAGCAGTTTATCAAGTCAAATCTAAACTTTGTCTTCCTGAAAGGGAAATATAACTACACCCTAACAATAAAATTAAACCACTCTGCAAAGAATGTACACAACTGAACAAGTATGCAGCGCTATAAAGATACACCATCAGTACAACATGACAAACAGCAAGTATTAATGTAAAATGGTCTTCTTTCTGAGCAGTCTATTAACAGTCGAAGGGATGAATGAGTCAGTGGGCCATGGTCTTCATATTTAGTACTCTCAAACACAGTCCTGAGGGTAACACCTCAAACTCCACCTGCAGGGCCTGGGTCAGTCAGCCACCCTTCTGGACACTTTTAATTGGCTACCTAGTGTGACCTTATTGCATGGACTCAAGCTAATAAACCCGTGGCGGCTTGAACCAGCTGCAAATGCTCCTGCTGTGAATGCAAACACAAGTTGTGATTTATGAAATATTGTTCTTTGCATTCGCATTTTACAATGGTTTACCAATTTCCTGTAATATAGTATATTAAGATGTAATAACTTCTCATACCGTATGGATTCCAGTACTCTATTATAGCATGAAATAAAAACACATTTCATAAGTGAGGCCCAATGTAATTCTGGAGGATCTAGAAATGAATTAAATAAAATGTTTATAGATTATTATTTATTTATCTGTGTATGATGTTTCATACCTGCATTTCATATACACTGATTGAATATGGGTACACATAATGAATTTCTTATTCATATAAACCATTCAGTCGTCACAAAATGATTAACTACGTACCATGCAAGTGTTTTCTGTTCATGTACAGTATATAATTGCTTTTATTAAAGCAGCCATGATTGAGCCAAATTGATTGAGACAGCTGTGGAAAGAATCCTGTTCACTGATTGCCAAAATCTAGATGCACATTCCTACTTAATATATTTGGAAGACGAACTCTAAATTTAAACCTCTCTTGGGGGTGCACGTGTTACATATGCACGTAGGACTCTTTAAAATCATCATTTTCTTCTTTTTTTTGGTGCAACATGCCAACAACAGCACCAGAACAGGCTGTAGCCGGAGGAGCAAACTCTTGCTTCTGATTGTGTTGTTGCAGTAATTACAAACTATAGCAGCTTGGAGGCATAAATAAATAGCATCCTGTATTTGTGTGTATGGATTGTATACTATGCGTGTTCATTCATGAGGCATTGGCTTTCTGATCAAAGAAGGCTTTCTCAGAAATTGTAATGGAAAAAGGAAGTAAACTTCCTCTGCACTCAGAAAGCAAATGTGAATGTGTCATATTTGTTCTGGGAATATTTGCATTAGTAGTCCAAACTCGCAAATGTCAGGAATGCATTATGTAAATAACTACTTAATATTTATTGCTTAACTACCGTAACCATGGCAATTGTGATAAAAAGGCATGATTGTTCTTGCTTCACAGGACACCATGAGGAAAACAAACATGCTCGGAACGTGAAACATTCAATTTGGTGAAATGAGAAAAAAGGTTTTTTTTATTATGTTATTATTATGTTTATTGATTTTTTTCTAAAACATCAATAGGAAATACAAAAAACAACAACTAACAGAAACAGACCAAATAAATAAACAAATAAACAAACAGATGCTCACTGGTCTAGATTGTTTACATTCGACCATAGAGGTGACCAGTGTTAGTTTATCCAAGTGTGAGAGAGCCAAAGCCTGAGTCAGCCACATCTTCACAGAGGTTATATCAGGCATTAGGGTGTCCAACAAACACTCAGTCAGCATAAAGAACAGTATCACTCTCATGATACAATAGAAATAAGCTTGGTGAGAAAGTAAAAGCTCTGTCAAACATGTTTTTATTTCTCCATGATGCTGCACTTGAGTGCCTAGAAATCTCCTGGTCAGGTGAGGGGGGAAGGGCACAGTGTAATGCCATTATCAAGTGCATTCGTAATCCGATGGCAGCAACAAAACAAAGCTGCCCCTCAATATCAGAAAACGGATCAAGTAAGAAGCGGAGCTGACATATCTTTACTCATTGACAGTGAGCTGCCGCTGAATGTAGTTTAATTTAGCCTACCATAGCTAATCTAATTTAGATAGCCTTTAATTGAATTGCACAAACTCCGCCCAGGCAGTACGTCACTGCCAGACCAGGAGCCGTTAAAAGCTGAAATAAGCAAGCTACGCCCGCTGACCTATAAAACGCTGTTTATTCATTGTTTATTCCCTTATTCCCTTAAAATAATAATAATATTAAAAAATATTAGTTGAGTGATACTGCATTTCGTTTGACAGCTAAGTCATGTTTTAAAATAGAATGACTGATACATGATACATGGAATGATACGGCACTCCAAATCCTTCAATAGTTAATACACAGACAGGAGAAAAATGACCCAAGCTGATTGTCAGAAAAATCAATATTGATGCATTCTAACATGAGAGTAAGCCTGTTTGTATACAGGTTATGATGAATAGTAGGCGTATCTCAAAATATAATTTAACTCCTGTTGATTAACATTTAAAAATCTAATGGGACAAATATGTTATCACAGATATTAACCCATCCCTTGCCATGAAATGTCTCCCTAATGGCTTCCTCCCATATCTGCTTCATTCAGTCATAGAAGGAAGTGCATATGTTGCCTAACAAATCATAAATATCATCTTTCCTCTATCTGTCGGGGGTAGAAACAGATTGTTCACCTCTTCTGCTTTGAAACAAAGTTTCCAGTCTTTCTTTTGGCTCAGAGTTGCAGATGATTCACGTTTTTGTGGGGGGTTTTATTGTTGGAGAAAAAAAATTCTTCATCTGTTGGAATGATTTTCAACAAGCCTTCAGTAAAAAGAGATGATACATTAATAATTCTCTTAATTTTCCTATCAAGAAGTTAAGTGCGTGGCAATGTGTGGTTATGCATCATGGGGGAGTACATCGATGTAATCTGGAAACTTGCATTACATCTCTACAGGCCAAAAGAGTATTGTGTATGGTACAAAATGATGGATAAATCCCTTGTATCTTCTCTAAACTGTGAATGAAAGGTAAACTCTAAACTGTCTTGACCCAGAGTGATTAAAAGGAGATTCAATCATTTAGATTAGGTGTGATATTTATACCTATGTATCTACACTCTGTCCTAGCCAACTGGAATGGGGGGAGAGATTAAAGGTCCCATATTATGGAAAACGGTTTATTCCTGGCGCTTATACATGTTCCACAGGAAATGACTTCCCTAAGCAGCTGAGAAAATTTAAAATCTGGAAGTCAACCCATTTTTCTGTATTTTCCTTTTTCCCAAAACGGTGCCAAAGATAGGAGAAAAACAGCCCGTTTCAGAAAATGGTTCCTTTGGACGTCATAAGGTGCAAATCCAGCCCCTCTCAGAGCATGCCCACGCCCAGTTGAACAACCAATCCCATTTACGTCGTCGCAAAATGCATGGCACTGCAGTGCCGCAAGCCGTTGCTTATGGTGCATTCCATTGTACTCGGAAATCGATAATTCCGAGTCGGTATTCCTAACTTCCAATCTAAATGTGTTCCAGTGCATCTGCTCGGGAAAACATAATCGCCCACAGCAAACTCATGTTTGTATGGTAAGTCTCAGAATGTTACAAGCATCTAAACTCAACATCACCTACTACAGCGCCATTAGTGAAGAGAATCGGCGCATATCACATTCGGACGCCGTTTTTTCCGAGTACACTGGAATGCACCATTACTTTGCGATGACTGAAGCTAAAACAACATATCAGGAGATATATCAACTCTCCAGTTATTATTTTGTAGGATGCAGGCAGCAACATAGATCCATGCACAGTCTCCCAACACGCGAAAATGCCAGGACAGAGTGGATTCATTTTATTTTTAACGGCAACGGCTACAGTTTTTTCTGTGTGTGATGATCAGTCCTCAGACTGCTTGAGCAACGGCAGGATTAGCATCTAAATTGAAGCTTAAAGATGGAGCAATTCATAAGGTACGTGACCCATCTGCAAAATTGGAATTGTGTCACCATGTTTTGATTTAATTTACCAAATTAGTCTGGTTAGTATATTCACTGCTGGTTAGCTAACGAGCTAGCGGGGCTAGCCACGGGCTTGTTGGGCGTGGAAGAAGTAAGAAAACTAAAGCTGGACTCATTAAAAGTAAAGTAAAGTAAAAGTAAAGTTATTGGTTGGAGTCAGGACTCATCTTAAAGTTATTTGTTGGGACCAGTGTCTGTTTTATAAGTCTGTCGAACGTGTCAGGCTTGGTAAACTTTAGCCACCATTAGTACAATCGTGTTTGGTTGTTTGGCTGGGCTGTTTGGATGCAAATAGATTGCATCCAATAATATATTGGCTAACTAGCTCAACAAAATTGTCAATCCTAGCTTGTCTGCAAGTTGTATTCAATAAGCTTATGGACATGAGCCATAAACAGACCGGCTACAGCAGAGAGTGTTGCTCACACATCCACATACACAAACACAAGGCACGAAAGTACAATATTACACAGAATTGTTATCATTGAGAAACTAAGTGGAACCGCCTCAGCTGCCTCTTCCCATTCTGGGTCAGACTCCGGCTCAAACATGTCCGGTCTCAGTGTTGGTTCTGGAGCGGCCGCCATGGTTATGGTAGATTTCTGCATCAAGCTTATTTGTTTACGTTGAGCAGCATGAGCGCTCTGCTCTCCGCCTCCGCCAGGCCATTGCATGTAGGAGCAGTGCTCATTACATACAACCTCCACGCCCTCAAAACAGCCTGTTCTTTACAATGGAGAAAATGAGAGACTGAAACACACACCACAGAAGCTGGTTTTAGGATTTTTTTTGATATAGACTTCACAAACGTATTGTAAAGACCCCCAGGAACAGTTTAAATAGCCCAAAATGAGTACAATACCCCCCCTTTAAGTCATTATCAGAGATTATGTTTAGGGGCAGGACCATGGATTTTCCCAGATTTCCCTAATATCCTGGAAATACAACAAATTCTGTCAGAATAAAACAATACAACATTTATTGAGGATTCTGGTATTGACAGATATAGAATGACATCATCCACATATAGCAAGATGCTCCTTATCGCACTCAGTGATGAAACATCTGGAAACATATTGTCCAATAGCCATAGAGAATAACAGAGATGATACAGGACATATCTGACTACAACATTTAAGGGCAGGGAACTTTTAGTAGTTCATTTGTATTGACTGATGCTGACAGGTTGCAGTACATTAACTTCACATTTTATAAAATCGCCCATATTAGTTTTTTATAACGAAGCTAGAACACAAGAAGTCCCCCTCAACCCATTAAATAAAAACCTATCAACACACTGCGAGTTAATATTTAGGATTCTCAGCTTTATTGGAAAGCAGGGTCCAATATAAATTCCAACCCAGCTTTATGGAGGCATTTGTTGTCTCCTCTGGGTAATAAACTGTGAGAAAAAAAATATTTTTCTAAAAACCTTTAAAAGAGTTGATTTAAGTGTTATCATAATACTTCTCACATGTAAATAGAAAAAAATCCAAATTAGATTTACCAAATTAGTTGTGAATGAAAGCAATTAGCAACAAATAATGTTTTTTTTGTTTCCTGTAGTCCTCTCCTGAACCAAGTCAGGCGGTTTTTGGTTCTTAACCAATTCCTGTGAAAATCTATGCAGTTGTAACTTTTTTCTGGGGCTGTATCTTTTTTCTGAGAGCACCCACAGCACTTGACTCCCTTCTCCCCAGTACAGACACACAAGAATATACAGCATACAGGTTCATTGTATACAGAGTGGAGGAAATAATAAATAGGATGCTGTATGTTCTGCTCTACTTTAAGCGTTCACAAAGCAAAGCCATTTTCATCCTTCCTGACTTTGTCACCAAGCACTTTATGTCAGGCATGTATAGGGATCAGTCCCATGACGCCTTCCCTAGCCAGGCCCATTCACACAAGGCAGCATGTTACTGTGATTTATAACCAACATTATGCCCTTTTTATGTAGTGTCTGGACCTTTGGTGATGGTATAGGCAAGACAACAAAAAGCTTTCCGGAGTATTTTGTCCTTATTTGACACCGTCATTGCATAAAGGGTTATTCCAGTGGGGAGTGCCCTAGGTCACCTCCAAACATAGAAGCACACCATAGAGGATTCTGGGGAGACAGAAATGTATGTCAACCAAATACATATGTAGTATATAGTATGCAGTAAAGTACCACTAAAGTACCACTACAGTCCTAGACGGGCAGTCTCGTCTCCCCTTGTCCCCCCACCTGTGTGGTTTGGTGCGGTTGGTGGTGACCAGCATTAGTAATGAGACAAGCAGACATGCTTGGCCCGCTTATCAACCCACCACACATGGAGAAACAGGGGAACAGGAGGAGGAGATGGGGGGCTTTCCATAGTGGAGGAAGTCCATGGCCTTTTTGGCAAGCCAAACCAGTTTTCACATGGGAAGCTGGTTACAGAGGCCTTTGGTTAGGCCTCATGAGGAGGGCAGGGAGAGGCAGGAAGCCACTAATGAGAACAGAAGCAGTTTAATATGCCAGGCTGTCCTAGTAAATAAGAATTTCTTAAGTGACCTGCCTGGGTAAGTAAAGCGTGTGTGTGTGTGTGTGTGTGTGTGTGTGTGTGTGTGTGTGTGTGTGTGTGTGTGTGTACATCAAGGGCTGCAGGCTCATACCGTGCTATTGAGTCCTTACTTCTCCAAGCACATACTACTGCTATTGCAGAGAGCATTTGAGATCAAACTGTAATCATTGGAGCTGTGTGATGGGCTGGCGACCTGCTTTCCCCCCAATGCATGCTGGGATAGGCTCCAGCCCCCCATGATCCTGAATAGGAATAAGTGGCTATGGAATGAATTAATGTAAAAATTGGGTACAGTATGTGTAGTTGTCCATGTGTTCAGTCTAAAGCAGCATTTCCGCATGCACTGTTCAAATCCAGTCAAAACCAATTTACCAAACAGTGTTTTTGCAGCGTGACCCATCATTCCTTTATGGCACGAAGACGTGCACGTAGCAGAGTTCTTGTTCTCTGCAGCTTTGAACACAAGGATGAATTTCTAAACAAACTGGAACATCTGTCATCCCAGACTCATCAAGTTGGTCAAAAATCAGGTTCCTAACATGAAGAGAGATGCTTAACAAGCTGAGGAATTTCCGCAGTTTGGGGCCGGATGCCGCTATCCCAGCATCCCTTGCTCCTGAGGGAAACCCAACTGATATATCCCATGGGGTTGGGTCTTTATAGTCTAGGCAGCAGTTTTAGAGTAGTTTGTGGGGTGTTATATATCTGTAAAAGTGACTTCTTGATGCAGTAGGCATTGGGTATAATATTGTGCTCGATATAATATGGACATAATATCTTGTATATATAATATACAAGACTATGTTTAAGATTGTGTCATAACTAAGTTGTGGGGTGGTGAGATAAGACACATAACCCTCCTCTGCAGGATCAAAACCACAAACATGGCTGAGATTATGATCAAGTTGGCTAACAGTTTTCAGACTTCACTAAGGGCAGTAGAGAAGGAAAACCCAAACAATGAGCAGCGATGTATCAACTGCCATGACTCTGCTGAGTTCAGACACAGAGACAACTACAGTGGGTGGTCCAGTAGCAATTACTTGTGGCTCAAACTGTCACTAAAATTGCCGCTGTTACTACTATTATTACTACTCTAGTTGGGACTAGATTAAGAGATCCTGGTGATTAATGTAGTGCACTCAGCCCACTTACTGTTGATCAAATTCAGAAAGGAAATTCTCTTATTTGAAGATTAGATATAATGGTATAGAAAATCGCACAGCACTTGTTATGTATGTTCATATTTATTTTGTTATATACATTTGTAAGGGCTTGTGCAGTAGTGGCCATTCAAATATTCTCTGATAAAACTCAGAGAGGTTCTGTGAATGAATAAATGGGGCTACGTCCACGCCAGGGGGGCTTGTGACCCAAACTCAACTCATATTGTCCCTTTCTTGTGTGAGCCAGACTCTCATCAAAAGCCATCATGATAATATTATGGTCTCATATAATGGAGATGTTCAGTTCCTGAGAGACTGGGTTGTCCTCAGTGTCTGCTAGGAACTATGAACATTCAAGGACACTTCAGCAGGGCAGATGTCAACATGGGGGCTTCAACCCAGGTCCTCCAGGTGAAGGTCTGGTGGGTTCAAATGAAGCGTGGCTAATTGTATTTAATATGTGTCATCAATGAATCGGAGAGCCTCGCTAGTGAATATTACTGAAATATTTCATGACATTTTCACACAGTTTTAAAGAAAGTAATATTTGATTCATGTATTTTCACTCAAATATTCATCAAGAACGCATTGTTAATGAGAATGAGTGGCCAGTTATTCAACCTCACAGTCAGCTCTCCAAAAAAACAATGTTCCTTGAAATGAGCTGTTTCTCATCGCTATCACCCGGGGGCACTGATCCATTACCTGAGCTCAAATTGAACAGCACCTTTTTTATCCTAATTAAATTAAGAAAGTTGCTTCATAAGCTCACACCTCCCCAAATGCAGGATGAAAATCAACAGAAGGGAGCGTGAGAAAGAGACTGAGGGAATATGTGCGAAAGACAAGAAGGGTGAAAGAGTGAGAACGGCAGAATGGAGACAGAAGGAAAAAATAGAAATGTGTTAAAGTTCCCATTAGCCACTGATCAAGCGAGTAATATTAATTGCTTTTCCAGAATCAGTAGCCCAAAGGGAGTTTTAAAGGTAGAGCAGCTGTCAATCAGCATCCCTATGAGGACAGATCATGTTCTCTGAGTGATTGAGGCTTTTAGCAGGCAAGATTCAGGCAAGATTCAATTCAGTGTTTGAAAAGTTGAGGTTGATTAGGAAGCTGCTGTAAAATCAGATAGATCAAGTTCTAATTCTGATCAAATTTTGATGCCGTGACTAGAGAGCATACAGGGTCGCAGAATACCGAATGTGGATTGATGAAAGTAGGTGCTGGGAGGCACAACAAACTCATTTGCCGTTGCACCGTGTAGCATCCATTAAACCTGACAGGCTGGACAATGCACGCATGCACAAGCACGCACACATACGCACGCACACATACACACGCACACATACACACACATACATGCGCTCAAGCTTGCATACATATGAAAACACATTTGTCATGTCTGTTATATCTCTCGGCCCTAACTGCAACCATGTGTTCCCTTCATGGAAGAATTTAAGCTTTTCCTAAATATTTATGTGCACCAAGGGGTCCCTCACACGCCTCATTTATTGGGTAACATTGATCATGAGTGTGACATATTAGGACACTGATAATGTCCTAATGGTAACCCACATTGATTTCTATGAACAGATACAAATACCTGACCTACTTCTGAATTAGGAACAGAGTAAAGAGTCGCATTTATCATGGCTCAAGCACTTCTCCTCCCTCATTCAAACAGGATCAGGTTTAAATCACTGTGTTCTGGTGCTAAGTGCTAAAAGATATTAAACAAAAGTGGTTTTGATAACCATATTTGATCATTGGCAAAGAAGAGCACCTGAGATAAGTTTCCAGTGGGAGCTGAAAATGTTGTTTGGAAACTTCTCTGTCTCACGGTTAGGAATTCAGCGAATGCATCGTCATCCATCTCTGTTTCAGTGGTTTTCAATGGGTCCAGACCTGTTTTTCAATGATCTACAGAAATACTCTAAGTCCCTGTTCCCCCTCTGTGCTGAAGGATCTCATGGTCCTCAACAATTCTCAGGATGAAAATATCTCCCTCCTCACAGGGGCTTGGCCGTGGTCAATGTCAAGAGAGCTATCTGTTAGGCCTTTTATTTTGGGACTTATTTACAATCTTCCATGCAAAGTTTATTTTGACTCATGTACTCTTTTTCCCCTCCACGTCTTTTTTGGCGAGTCCTCCCTAAAAGATTCTCAGATGATCAATGCCATGGAGAGACTGTTTGCTGTGAAAAGGGGAGACAGGAAGGTCACATCGACGGAAAGTTCTTTCAGTCTGGTGGCAGGTTGAAGCGCCTAATCCCTGCTATTCCTGAAATAAATCATTTTCACAGCGCTTGTGCTTCAGAGCTAAAAGCACAACTCATGAGTCTTGCAGTGTGTGTGTGTGTGTGTGTGTGTGAGTCCATGTGTTTTTGTGCATATTACCACCTATGTAAACCTCCCAAACTGGGTTTTAGAGGAACTTTCACAAACTTTAAACTTTCCAGTGTGTGAAACAGCCACAAATCAGTCACATGTCATCTAGGTTCATGATTGCCCACAGCACTCACAGCAAATCTATGGAATCTGTTACGTTATCGACTCCTCTTTAAAGATGTACTCGACACCCACACACTGTGAAAGTTCCTGATGGCTCAGATTTATAATAGCATCAGGAAAACATATGACCCTATAAATACAAGCTCTACCTTTGGGACTGATAACTCTGTCCGGAGAGGAAAAGCATCTCTCTTCTCATACTTCTGATGACGCCTTCCAGCTGACTGTACGGGGCTTGGTGAATATGCCCTCCTTGCATCGCTCCCACACCGATTATTAATCCTTCCACCAGGCAGACCAAATCCTTCAATAGATCTTGTGCGATACATCTGGGAAATCTGGAGAGCATCAGACAGAAAGCCAATACATCTGATCATCTTCAAGTCTTTTTTAAAGGGATTTAGGGAAGGTAGCAGAGGTTTAAAAGAGAATAAGACTTCCTGTGGAGAAGCCCATTTTATGTGATGACAGCTTTTCTTTCTCCACAGGGGGTCTGTTGTGACCTTGACTCTGCTGTAGATGTCTGGGGTGCGTGGTCATATTATTAGAATCCTCTTGCTGCTTTCAATCCCATCAACAATGTACAACATCAGGGCTAACAAAACAGCTGTACTCTGAGAAAGAGTCGCTCTTCCCATAGAAATAGTCTCATATTTTCTATAAATATGTATGTTTGCATGTATGAAGGAAAGGTCTCCTGCAGATTTGTAGACCTTATGGTTTATTGCTTTTTATCATATTGTGTGCATTCTTTTTAAACGTGCATATTTCAAATTTTCCATAAAAGAGCAGAAAGCTTTTCACAGGGTTTAGAAGCTGAAAATAACACAACTTCAGATGATGAAAAACGACCATAGTGCACCTAGACTTTCAACATGTCCCTCTTCCTTCATGAGATAAATACATTGGATCTTGTTTCAGTGTTGTAGACAACAGGTGGTTATACCCACTGCTTGTCCGTCTCAACCTCTTCACCTGTACTTCCTCTCATCTAGCCTGCCAGGGTTGTTATGTATAATACCCCAGGGCAGGAGGATATTTATTAGTTTCCACAGAGCGTTCTGAGAAACTAAGAGCCACTGACTCAGGCAAGCTCTCCTTTTGATTCTCCAGGAGGTTTTCATTAAGACCTGGCTAACGGAGGTCATGTCACTGTTCTTTTGATCAGTGAAGGAAAACGGATGTGCTCACTTTACTTTACTAAACAAGCAATATGTAAGGACGACACAATGTGGCATGATTCAAAGAAATTGTCTTTACTAACACTAACTATCTTCTCTCCCACCTTTGTGCATTTTGCATCTGGAGAAACAATAATTCTCTGGGTATCTGGTGGTTCACATATCATTTCCACTCTGACAGCACATCCTTTGATGTTCTGTATGTACTCACGTCTTTCTTTTTATATTACATCATATCATGAATCATTTTCAATCAGTTCAATTAATTACAGTAACAGATTTGAAGGGCGAATTATTGGCAAGCATGAAATGGGAATATTAGAATGTTGTCACAAGACAGAATGAAGTCATCAGCCAAAGAATTATATCAGGATTAGTGCCAGACATTACAGGAGTCAGTCTCTTAAAATGTCTACATGAATCATACAGTAGTGGCTGTAATTTACAATCTAGGCCATGCACATTTCATTCGCTGTTTAACGGATGCCTCTTGTCACTTTTTATAAAAAAAAAATGTCGATGCATCGTTTTTATGCCGCTTTAGTGCTCCATGGCTGACCTGGCCGGATGGAAAGGAGGTGCGCCGGCCGGGAGAGGACTGAGCCGGAAAGCAGCCGCCAAGACCGGCGAGTTTGATGCTGCCGTGTACAAATAAAGCGTCCTGCCGGCCCGTGAACTCTCCTCATCCTGCCTGTGTCTCTGTCTGTCGCAGCCCCAGGCAGGATGTCGAGAGTTCACGGGCTGGCAGGACGCTTTATTTGTACACAACAGCATAAGATGACCCGATCTTGACAGTTTCAGGACGCTTGCCAGGTAGGCTGAGATGCATATTTCTTTAATAATCCATAATGTGTGCTATATGTGCACAATTTACAATGAAAGCTTCACTTTCTCTTCCCGAAGTTTTGAAAATGTAAACATTTGCTGGATCGGCTATATTATAAATGTATAATTTGAATGAGTGGCTTTTGCTGACAGTGATTCATTTAACACCGAAGGCCCAGTGCCAGTGCCTATAAACACACAAAGAGATCTTAAGGCGTCTGGCAGCAGCAACTCAGACAAAGCTGTTGGAAATTAATTATTTAGCTGATAGGAAAGAAAATACAAAGTTTTGTTTTGTTCAGGAGGGAGAGAGGTAGGTGAAGCATTTGTGGGCAGAGATTGAAAAATGGCTGTAGATCTGGGCAAACAGTTTATAATCCCACAGGACTTGGCAAACACTATCTTACACCCAGACTTGATGCTGTGGTCTGAGGTGAGGCGGATTGTGTATTTTGTGGAGCTTACAGCACCATGGGAGGATTGCCAAGATATTCTGAGCTGGCGTCGGAAGCGGAAGCGAGCGGGGCGCCTGCGCCGCGTGGAGGTTGGACGGATTTCAATCAAAGTCTACTTCAGCACTACTTAGTGAATATGGGATTCAGGATGGGATTGAAAACAGGCGGTAAAGGCTGTGAATTAAGCAGCAATGAGAGCCAGCCATGATGGTTGTGGCGTAAACAGACAGATTGGTATTGGTATAGAGGGGGGTGGTTCCAGGACGCTGGAATATACTGTTGCTCTTGAGGTGTCGTGGAATGAAACTTATGCTGCTGCAACCCCAGAGTTTCCCCCCGGGGATCAATAAAGTATCTATCTATCTATCTATCTATCTATCTATCTATCTATCTATCAGAGAAGGAAGGTGCCCACCTGATCACCCCAGTGACTCGCCTCAACCCTGCAACCTGTCACATCTAGAGTAGGTGGGTTAGTGAATGCCGCTGCCTGCGCGATGCTTGCCTTGTCCGAGCATCGGTAGGGTAGGACATCATCTTTATGTATGAACTGGACTTCTGTAAATGTTCTCCCTGTGACACAAGGGACTGTTACATCATATCCTGCGTATTGTTGAGCTGTTTTTCACAGAACCACTTATTTTCAAGGGTCCCCATTGTCTGTGTGCCCTTTTCATTTCCTTGATGGACCCATAGAAATGGCATATGCAATAGAACTGAATATATTTTGAGTTAGTCATTTGTGATTGACGTAAGTTTGTATTCCATCACATCAAGGTTTGGTGTCCAAGGACGATGAACAAAAGCAGCTGAAACACTATAATTTGTCTGATCTGCTCTTATTCTCGTGTCGTCTCCAGTTTGTCAGCTTGTCTGTTTGTTATACAAAACAGCTCTGACAAAATGTACAGTACACACATACACACACACATATCTGCACACCCTTCACACACAGTTACATGCTATACACACTTTTAAATGGTCACCTGTGCTGAAGGGACAATCAATCTTCAGGTATAAGCACACACACACACACACTTACACACATGCATGCATGCACACGGCACTGCTCCGTTCTAGTCTTTTGATTAAACCATTTCACCAAGTACAAATTGCTAGTCACTTTCAGGAGGAATGAGATTGCTGGGCGAAACACTGACGATGATGTCGCTCTGACTAAGACTGCTCGCTAGCATGCTGTTTAATAGAGCCAATCACATTTTTGCAGCACTAACAACTGTCATTTGAGGTGAAAGTCGATGTCTCTGAGATTGGAAACTCTTCTTTATCTCTTATTTTAATAGGGTAATAATGCAGCAATTTCATTCAAACGCTGTGAAACTGAAAGATACTTCAAAAATCATCTGAAGGCTTCTTTTATCTGAGACCACTTATATATTCTCTGGTATTTCTCAGGTTGTGTGCTTGTAAATGGGTTAGAAAACAGCGGAGCGTTTTATAGAGCTCCCAGGGATGTTGTGGTGGGTTGTGGTGGATCGCAGTTCTCATCAGCATGATTCTGCAGGGGACACACTGAAGACGTAACAAGTCCCACTCTCCCTACAACACCACAGAGGCAATCATCTAATGGTCAGGGTGAGCCGCATTGCTAAAACGTCTACTCAGCACCACGCTGTGTATGTAGAAGTTGGGCCTCTGCCAGACCACTTCCAGCCTGAAGCGAAGCATCATCAGCCAAGAATTCCCTCCGATGGATGTACCCACCTATGACCCGACTATGGTTCCTCAACCCTGTACACACTCTTGGCTCCGCCTTTGCCTTTGTCAAATGACCTGCTCTATCATATTGATTATGCCACAATTATCATTTCCTCGCAGTCAGCCAGGCCGGAACTTTTAAATTTAAGTGGTGCTCCCCAACCTCCACTGCTTCCGACTCCTCTCAGATATAAATGGTGCTTTAGAAAGTGCCAGACTTGCAATTTTTCCCCGGGAAGGCAGAAATCATCTCTTTGCCAGCTGTTCATTTCCAGCAGGTGCCATATTGATGTGCGGCAGTAAATGTCCAGTGGCATGGTATATATAACTGTATGGATAGCCATTGTCACTGTGTGGGCTGCTGTGATAACTTATCCTCAATGGCCAGGATTGACGAGAGAGAGAGAGAGAGAGAGAGAGAGAGAGAGAGAGAGAGAGAGAGAGAGAGACAGACAGAGAAGAAAATAAAAACTGATAGAAAAACAGACAAACTGAACAAACTGAGAGCCAGAGAGAGCTGGGCCAAAAGATTGTGGTTCAAGGACTCTTGTGATGAGATGAGATGAATAGTGACCAAGAGATAGGCTATTCATCTGCTATTTTGTGCAGCCAAAACAGTTCAGTCATCTCCGGCTCACTGGCAAGAGATCAAGATTGATCAAATCCATTTTCTTCTCCTTTCATTGCTCTATACTGGTTGAGTGATTGGTTGATTGATTGATGCCTGCTGAGTTGTCCCAAAGCCATGATACCACCACTAGGACCTTTTCAACAGTTTAAACAACACTGATTCAAATTAGACAAAAACAAATTATGACAGATGACAGATAAAACCGTTGCTGCTGATTTGAATTCCCCTCCACATAAGGCCACTAAACATCCAGAGGAGCTTATTGCCAAGCAGGAGGAGGAATGCCACATAACAATAACCAACACACATACTATAACAGTAAAAGGAATAGAATAGGAAAAAAGTACTGCGTAAAAGAAGGAAAACAAGAATACGGGAAAAAGAGGAGACAGACTCTGAAAGATACAAAGGATTATCGCTGTACTGGGGTCTGTTGTGCTCAGAGCAGTTAATGTGAAAAACCTTGTTGTAATGTGAGGACAGTTTAATGGCTAATCCACAGAAAGACGCTATTCTGCTCTTTATTATGATAAGAGAGCTGGTATTGACGAGTCAATAATCCTTCTCACTCTGCTGCTGTGAGAAGTCAGACCCATTCGGATTCTCACCGCTGGCTTCCTGTTCCCAAAAACCGGATAAAGAAAGTGTGAAAAGTAAGAAAATTGTCTAGTCTCTATTCACACACAGTATTCAATATGAAATACGATAAGGACGCCAGCTAGACAATAGGTAATGCACAAACTGTATGAAATGAGCTAGTCATGGTTATGAAAGTCTACATAACATCCACCATGTATGGAGGTGTTTCCATATGCAGCAGAACGCACTGGCAGAGCAGGATAAGCACAACGGCGTTCAGTAAACACTGCCAAACCTCTAAAATCAGCATTTTGAGTTATGAGGAGGGAGAGAACATGGTTTCTATTCATCTCCTCTGCATTTCAACTCAAATACTTTGCTGCGCTGCTTCCGTCAAGGGTGTTAAGATATTCAAAGCCATGCTTGATTGCTGTGGCCTGTGAGGAAGAATATGTTTTGCAGCTGCTAAATCAAGACAAATATAGCCCTAGGGGAAGAAATGTGTTGTCTCTTCAAGGTTTACAAGGTTTACAAGGTTTACAAGGTTTACAAGGTCGTTAAACTTTCTCATCAATAGAAAAGACAAGATGAGAAGAAAGGACATTTTCACCTTGATGTAACTAGTCAAGCTTATTAAATTGTTTTCACAGGTCTCAAAGATGTTCCCATAGGTTTCCCTCATTGCCTGTTAAATTCATTCCTATCGAGGTCCCAAATAATGACCTAAATTCAGTTCCCATTTGAAATGGCAGTCTTGGGAAAACTATTTGGCTCTCTCGTCCAAAATATCTCATGTCGCCCCCAATAACCAAGAAACAGAAACATTCAGCAGAAGCCCTGATGCCTATCCTAAGGGAAGCCAAAATATGAACACAGCTTCCATTAGACTGACAGGTCAATGCCAATGTCTGGCTTCTGCATTGGGCTTATAGGGAAACGCATGCCAAACGGTCTCCATGCCTGTCACCTCCATGAACAGAAGTGTGAGGGCTCGGGTCTTTTGAAAGAACCCAGATGGGAGACCACCCTTGTTTTGTCCAAGGAGGGTCACGTGTCACAAAAAGGTTTTTATGCTTAAACTGGATTTTTTTTTGGCAATAGAGCAGAAATAATGCGATGGATAGCGATGGAAACGCATTTGTCAAATAAATAATCACGCAGGCTTGACATGAATGGTCCAGGTTCATTGCACAACAGTTCAAAAGTGGCTTGGACATTAAGAAATGCTGTCTGTAGAAATATCTGTCCATACATGTTAGTTGGTGCATTAGAATGTCACCCAGTGCATTTATTTGTATTTGTCTTCAAATGAAAGCAGCCAACAAAAAGTAATCCAGACGATGGATAGACACATTCTCATTCTGCTTTCTGAGACGTTTCTATAGACCTCTAAGGCATTTCACTGGTGCCCGTGGAGAAACCCCCTGCAGGGAGGTGAGAGTGCAGGGTCCAGCTGCAGTGACTTGCTCAAGAACATTTCAGCGGGGCGGACAGCTGTCGGTACGGGGCTTGAACCGACATCACTCAGGTTAAGGTTGGTCTCACCAAGCACCTTGCCACCCTGATGCATGACCTTGCTGACTGATGTGGTGTGCTGACTATGATTTTCCTGCCTGGAAGAGAGTGTGTGTCATGCTGATTGAGTAATAGGTTTACTCATGGTTACGTCTAATGGGGACCTTGGGCACCATTCAGCTCACCTCACCAGAAGAGGGAGAGGTGCTTTGAAACAGTGGTTTTGTGCAGGTCTCTTTGGCTCTCAGTTTATCTCAAATTCTTTCTGCTTTTCTCATTTTCTGTCTCTCACTATGTCTTTCTTCTTCTAGACACCCCCCTTTCTCTCTCTTTCTCTCTCCGCTCATTATTAGACACATATGGCTTTTATCACCCTGACTGTCAATCAAAACCTCCTAGACTACATGCCATCTCAAAATTGTTTCTCTTGTTTTTAGGATTTTGCCATCCATAAATAAAGTCAGAGGCTATACAACCTGTAAATTAGGGGCTTATAAGTTAAATAAAATCTTCCTCATATGGAAATTGTGGTTCAGAGAATATTTTTACAGGCCTTTTTACTGCCAGTGTTTTTGAGGGATCTAGGGACTAGCTGCACTTAAATCCTGCTCCTCCTACTGTGTAGTACCTCTGAGCTATGGGCAGATTCAGCCTTTCATGTGTGAAGCTATCAAATGTATCCTTTTATTTTTGTGTGGAAAGAGAAAGACTACCAACGGTGGAAGGACTGATCGATTGTTCAAGGAAAAGTGTAGGCAGAGTATAGTGGTACTTTGTGTCTATTTACAGTTGTTTCGAAATCATATGATATTGATAAGTCCAAAAGGCAGTTACACAACAACAACTTTTTTCTGGTTCCCAGTATATTACACAAGATGAGCCATATTTGGTCAGGACCAAGGCAGGCAGCTGGATCCCACTCATCTAAGTGGGCCGTTCTAGGTCTGATCACGAGTTGGACCACAACAGGTCAGTGAGGGCTTCACTACCTGCTGGCATCTGCCAATCAAACAGATAAAAACATCAACACAACTATAATAGAGGTTCTGTTCTAGAATGAGAATGGGACTGATCAGGGATCTGTGTTATAAATACTGACTGATAAGTGCTGTCAGACTTACTCGCTTCCCAAGGACCCAGATTTGTTTTCAGATTGTCTCCCAGTTAGCGCTTATTTCAAGAACTAATGGAAAGTAACTATTAGGTCAGTCCTATTGGTGCCAATATTGTGTGTGAGTTGTTGACATGCTGAGCACATGGTGTTAGCTGGCATAGCATTACTACGACCAGGTCACTGGTGAAGAGCTCAAAGGGAGCTCGTAACCTCTCATGGCTGCCCCCTCACCTCTTAACCTCGCTACTTCACAGCAAGGAAAACATTCAGCCAAGCGCTGAAAGTTTAATGCTGTAGATCAGACATTCAGACATTCTCCAGGAATAAAGAGGAATTAAGAGGATTTCAGTCTACATTCTTTCAGATGGTCTTATGCAGTGACAAGCCAGAACCTTGTCAAATACAAACAAAACTCTCACTCTATGTTTTTTTATAGTTTGTCCATTTTATGTTAGTTATTGTGATATATTTTTCAGTAGTTGAACAATCTACTCTATAATCTACAGTGGCCAGATAGTACCTAAAATATAACCCACTGTAATTTAACAACAGAAATCTACTCCATGCCAAAGGAAAAATTAAATCCATGACATACCAAAACAAGCAAAACCTTATTACTAAGGTTATCTACTAAGATATAAATTGCCAATGTAATTGCCTTTTATCTAAAGTCTAGAAAAAAACATCTCTAACTCTGGTTTGATTTATGCTAAAAGGATTAAAATAATGACTAAATCAAAGTAATGCACAACCATGTCTTTAAAAAGAAACCAAATTGCTTCCATGTCTTATGCAATTCAAGATTTATATAATTTGCCCTGGGCAAGAGGACAAGTCGATCCTCTTGAACCTCTTGAAGACAAATCCTCACTATTGAAGCCCAATTAGACGATGCCCCTCTTGAAAACTTTGTAAAAGAAGGATACGAAAAAGTCTTCCACATTCTCTCACCTGAGGCACTTGGCAGCACTCTGCAGCTAAAGCTTTTGTTTTGAAAGCCCAGAGTATTCTCTTAATGCCAGTACTCAAATCCAGTCTTAGTTATGAAGTGATATAATTCCAGGTCTCTTTTTTTTTTATGTTCCTAATACCTGAATACTCTGGTGCCTGTTGAAGGATTGAGAGATGGTGTGGGCATGAAATGCATAATCCTCCTTGGGGGAATGCTGTCCCACACTGTAAAAACTGGAGGTTCTCTAGCGGTGCATCTTTAGAGTGTTGAAGCTCCAAAAAGCCTAGATTTACTCAGTTTGGTTCTCACTCAAATGTTTTGAGCTGAACTTCAAAGAACTTCTATGCTTTGTATTCTGTCTGGTGCATGGTCAGGATTGGGATGTGTTTTTAATCTGCTCTGTAGTAGTTAAGGTACAATGAAACTCAGTATTTAAAGCTGCACTACGCACAAGCTTTGATTAGGGGAAACTGATTCTTTCAAGTGCTGCACACCACGATGTAGTAGGTGCAGGTATAGAGGAGTGAAAAGTCTCACCCCTGACAAACTGACCTGATTTAGAAAAGCAGTTAAACTGAAACGAACATAGAAAAAATTCAAAATGAAGACCCTCAGGCATTTGGATGGACAAAAAAAAACGGAGGTGTAGTGTAAAAAATAAGCATTCAGAAATTAATATATTTCACACTCACTAAAATTTCCACCATTACAGATTGGCTTACATTCATTGCAGAAGGCTTCCATGCGTGTTTAGAGCATACACATTTACCAGCATTTTTAGGGTCATGACACATTTCTGAATACTATATGGGAGCTCATTTCAGGTGCAGTGCAGCTCTTTATTTTAGAAAGGCTTAAAAGTCCAAAAATTCTATAAGTGCATTTTCTGCAAGTATTTCTTAGGAAGGAAACTGTAAAGGTGATGCAATTTAAAGCTATTAAAGACTGCAAACTTTTGGACTTATTTACTTACTTTAATTGGCTGAAGCAAGAACAGGCCAGAACAGGCATAAAACGTGAAGATGTTGCAAAAATGCATTTTTTTTTTTTTTTTTCTTAAATGAAAAAAGCCTAACACCAAGGTTTTGACCCAGTGACAGAAGTTCAAACTAATAGTGAATGAATGAGAACATTTGCAGCGAAGGTGTGCTTGAGCATCTGGCCCAGAGGAAAAGATCCCTTGAAATAATATCATATATCCTCATCGTGTCATCATCATATAATTCTTGGTTTGTTATGTATAGGCTTGAGCAAATATTTAGGATGTTCAGGCAAGTAGCTGAAAAGGTTAAACCCAAGTCAAGTTCAAAAGTAAATAACAGAATCCCATACAACCCCTCTCCTATGTGACATTTTGCATGAAATAGCTTCCTATTTTTGGTCAAATGCAGAAGTTCTTCAGAGTAATCTCATTTTGGATGTCAGCTCAGTTAGTGAGGAATGGGCGTTTGATCTGAAGAGTTGAGTTAAGCTCCAGACATATCCACACTCTAAAAGTTATGGTTACTCGCTGTTTAAGGGGTTTTCAGGTCCTCATGGTGAAAACCGATCAGTGTTGTAGCACAAGCAAAGGCCCTTTCAGAAACCCCATCCAAGGGGCCCTGCAGCAACCTTTGGCACCATGCTGTAACACAAACTTCCCTGCGGAATATTTGTCAAGACTGGATCAATCATAGGGAGGATTTGCGTGGGGACTTTGATTGTGTAAAGGCATATAAGATGTATTTACCTTTATGGATGAAGTGGAGGCTGGGGGGAAAATTGGCAACTGCAGCCACTGAAGAGGTCAAGTCGTTTTGGAAGACAATTCTCCCACTCAACACCCTCCCACATGAACCACAACAAATAGCTACGCCTCCCGAAGACGCCAAACACAACACTTTCCCCCAAAACACGCATAAAAGCGCATTCTGCTCTGCAAAGTTGCGTGCGTAAAAAAAAAAAGATGCAGATAGCCGCGGTTTGAGGCTCTTGCTAGAATAATGCGTCATGCGCGTTTCATAAGCTTATGTTTCCCTGTATGTTTGGTCTATTCACATGGGAGAGCTGTGTGTGTGTGTGGTGGAGAGGACGCAGGAGGGGACTGCTGCCCCCTCACTTCTCCACCGAGCCCTTGATGTAGAGAGAGTGGAGGGAGGACTGCGCGGACCAGAGCTGCACTACTGCATTCTTGGAGTCGTTTAATAATTGCGTGGTAAAGTCTCGGAGCATGAAACTGTCAACATACAAGTAAAACATGCAGACTAACGCCTCTTAGCAAATTCATTTATTTTGTCACGCTGTTTCGTGTGATCAGTTACAAGTGATCCGAAGCCTGCTATGGAGGACCTCTTGAACCAAAATGAATCTGACCACTGACAATGCCACACACTTGTGGAAAAATGGTTCCTCGGAACTTGGCGCATGGTCCCGGGTTAACTTTTCCAACAACTCCGCGGGAAACCAAACGGAGGTCAGTGAAGTGGCTCTCACGCGAGCCATCCCGCTCGGCTTGGTCCTGGGGGCTTTCATCGTGTTCGCCATCGTGGGCAACATCCTCGTCATCCTCTCGGTGGTGTGCAACAGGCACCTGCGGACCCCGACTAACTACTTCATCATCAACCTGGCCATCGCCGACCTGCTCCTCGGCACCACGGTGCTCCCGGTGTCCGCCACCCTGGAGATCCTGGACTACTGGGTGTTCGGCAGGATCTTTTGTGACATCTGGGCGGCGGTGGACGTGCTGTGCTGCACCGCGTCCATCATGAGCCTGTGCGTAATATCCATCGACCGTTACATTGGAGTGAGCCACCCGCTGCAGTACCCGGGCATAGTGACGGAGAAGCGGGCTCTGCTGGCCATGCTCGGGGTGTGGGTGCTGTCGGTGGTCATCTCCATCGGTCCTCTTCTCGGGTGGAAGCAGCCGCCGTCGCCGGACGACACCGAGTGCCCCATCACCGAGGAGCCGTTTTACGCACTGTTCTCCTCCCTCGGCTCCTTCTACATCCCCCTCGTCGTCATACTGGCGATGTACTGCCGGGTGTACATTGTCGCTAAACGGACCACTAAGAACCTGGAGGCCGGTGTGATGCGCGAGAGGATGAACTCCGGCGAGCTGACCCTCAGGATCCACAAGGGATCTCAGGTGCACGAGGAGCCCGGCGGCTCCGGCACTGGGAAGGGCCGCGCGCACCAATCGAGAAGTTCCCTCACGGTGAAACTTCTGAAATTCTCCCGGGAGAAGAAAGCCGCTAAAACGTTGGGAGTTGTGGTCGGCATGTTTACGCTTTGTTGGCTGCCCTTCTTCCTGGCCTTGCCCATAGGTAGGTTCAAGAGGCCAAGTGTCCTTGATAGAAAGGCCAAATGGATTTCCCCCGTAATCTGATTTGTCGTTATACTATCATAATGAGAATTATTTTGAAACGTTAATTTAACAGGCTACCCCAAACAGAAATTCAGCACAATATCCAATTACTTAATGACATTTGCAGCAAAGTGTCATATAGGGAGAACTTAAAGGGCCCTGTGGCTTAGGCCTTGTAAATCATAACTATAGCTGACACTGGGTCAGTCACGTTTACTGCTCTCAATACCCTGAGTGGGCTTTGATAAACTGTAGTGGTCATCTTAAGTAATGAAAGGTAACATTACCCATGTATTAATGCAGCATTCACTACCTGACACAACAGGAATAGACCTGTTGTTTGTTTGTTTTCCTGACTAACACTGCCTCTGTTTATGTAATTCATTATTCAGTTACCTTTAGTGACGCTGGTTGGCGCCACTTTTTATTACATTTCAGTTCGCTGTCCACGTTTGAGCAACTGGTGGATTTTCCCGTTCTACACCATTTACTCCCCAATATCAAAAGCCCCTGAATTCAGGGAACGTTTAAGAGGTCATAAGTAATAGAGCTTAACATTCTCATGGGTCTAAGAGGGGTCTTAACACGCCTGAATCCCCATAATATTAGTTTTATCTTTGTATTATTCCCTGAGTCTAAATTAATCTGTTGATCCCACAAAGAAAGTCCCTATCCATGTGCCAAGAGAACAGCAGATGTCCTCTCTTTGCACTGGTCCTTAAACCCAAAAGCCTTTAGGGCCAACGAGGGCTCCCAGATGCCGCTGAGACTGTCAAGAAGTTCAGGACCCCATCATCGTGGTTGTTTAGCGAATCGCAGAAGAAATGAAACAATACATGCTGCGGCGAAAAGCTCACGCTGTGGGCTTGTTGTGGCGAGGAGGCAGGGAACAGACAAAGGGGTTTGGAAAACAAAGTCTTTATTTGCTGATTTAGTCCGGGCCAGAGCGCTCTTCCCATCTCTAGACCTCTAGATCACAACCAGGATCATTTGACTGTGTGACTCCTGATGACCAGGATATCAGTGTCTATGTGTGTGTGTGTGTGTGTGTGTGTGTGTGTGTACTTTTAGTGTAGACATGTGGATGAATCAATGTATTTGTTCTCCTGGCCTCGAGCTGCTGCTCATCACACACAGACACACACACAGGCGGTCGTCATTGTTACCTGGTACCAGGGTCACTTCGCAGTGTCAGACAGCAGGGATTATTGTGCCAGTCTCAATTAGACACCAAATTACATAACTAATGTAATAATCTGACGTTCTGATTGGTGGATCTGAGAGGTTCCAAGAAGCAGGAGGAGGAGGATGTGAGGTCGAGGAGGCTGTTTATGTAACACTAAACAACGTACCAAAAATCCTCCAAGAGGACCGTTCCCTGTACAGCCTAGTACAGCATAGTGATACGGTGCAATAGTACCGCATTTAATGCTATTTAAGTCCAACAGGCTCCTGTCAGGGAATTCACTTGATGCAACTAATATGTCCATTAGGTCAGACGAGGACACTTAAGCCCACTATCTCTTATCCATCACCAGTGTCTCCTCTATTCTAGGGGGGTTGTAGTCCTTCACTCTCAGTTTGAGCCTTTGTCCTGAACCCTTCTCCTATGTGTGACTCCGAGGCTCAACTCGAGAAGTCTGCTAGTACAGAGGCACGTTCCTCCTGTTGCTCCCTGAGCCTTCATTAGCCTCCACCCACAGTGTGGGATTTCCTGTCTCACACTCATTATTACCCTGCTCCTTCCTCTGCATACAGCCGCTGATGTCTAATGCACATAGGGGGTTTCTGTTTGTGTGTATGGGTGGGCAGGTGGCTGACACATGCACGTATGCATGTGTGTGTGTTCATGTGTTCATACGTGTGCCTGTCATTGTTGTGAGAGATGGTGTGAATCCTCCTCTCTGTCGCCTGTTGATTTATAAAGGTGTTGCGTGGCAGGCTGGTGCCAGCTAGAGACTCTGACCCTCTCAAGTCTCAATCTCTGAGCAGATCCCAAAATAACTCGTTAGCGCTTTCTCCCTCTTCACACGCTGACCTCGGCTAATTGCTCAAACTAAATGCCTTGGCGAAGGTCTGTTGACTGAAAGGGTTTTTTGTTGTTGTATTCATAAATATAAGTAAAAGTGCGTGGGTCTGGGGTTTGAGTTATTGTCTCTCCTTTTGGACCTGGACCAAAAACATACATAAACAAAGTTCATAATCGTAAACAATTCATCAAGCTTTGGGAGTTACTGTTACTGCAGTCGAAGCTTCCTGCCAAAACTCACTGAGAACACTGTCTAACTTGTTTCCTTATGTCTCGCTCCATCAGTAAGGATGCCATTTTTAAACCTTAAGTCATTGCATAGGACATTCTTGTATCTCATGACATAAAAATGACACTGTAATAGTGTTGAGGCAATACAATTATGGAGTAATGATCAGAGTCTAGTCCAAAAATATCCCCAACCAATGAAAGCCAATGTTCCATGATGATGCTTTTACACCTTGCAGTAAAAATCTAATTTGATGGTGGAGTTTTATCTTTGATAACAAGAATACATCCACAGTCACGCTCTGATTAGCCCGATGTGGAAGGACCCGCATGCATTTAGGTGTTTAACGGAGAGGTTGTTCTCCCCCTCCCGTCTCTCAACGCAGCCGGAGGGAAATCGTTAGTCCTCAGGGGATAATTGTGTTATTTCTCTGCATGCATTTTCCCTGAGCACTTTTAACACCCAGCACAGGCACTGATGTCCTGTGAAGGGTGCTCATTTATCGACTGGTGCAAGCAATGCGCTCAAACGTGAGAGAAACTAACACTAACACAAGTGTTATCCAATTGTATCTGTGTATATGTGTTTTTGGAAGAGATACTATGTGTGTGTGTGTGTGTCTGTCTGTGTGTATGCTTGTCTCCATGCCTTCACGGGTTGAGGTGGCTGGCCGCTGTGCTCCGGGGGTAATTGAAATGGTGTTTGAAGGGGAAGAATAATGAGAGTGCTAAGTGTTGAAGTGATGAAGAAGAAAGGAGATGGCAGAGCTGTGATGGAGAGGCCACAGGGCAAGGGGGGCGCAAAAAGCGAGGTCCTCTGGGATGTCAACCCAATTTTCCAAAAATAGCTTCATGCCGTGGTTTCATTGAAAGCAATCAGTGAAAGCAATAACACTTCTGTCTTGTTAGATCAAGAAACTTTAATCATATTTATGAATGTGTTATACAGCAGGAGAACAGGTTGTATGTGTGTGTGTGTGTGTGTGAGTCTTTACATGGCACAGTATAGGCATCACTTTTTGCCATCGGTAAGAATAACAGGATGTCTTGTTTGGTTTGGATGTTCCTGTGTTTCATACTGAGATGTGTGGATGTGCAATCAGGAAGGAGGTGCAAACAGAAGGGGTGAGAACAGTAACAATAATCCTCCCACAGTTATCCATATCCCATTGTCTTGCAGCCAAGCCCCCGCATCCTCAGCAGTTTACACTATAGGCTTTCAACATAAACACTCTTAAAGAGACAAAATAAGCCCACCCAAAAATAAAACACAAAAATGCTCCTTCTGTACATAAAGAAAGGCCTTTTATCTAGATCCCTTCGTGCTGCGCATGCACATTGATTTACTGAATTTACTCAAATAGAGTAAAACTAGTAGGACCAACAGGTAGTGACCAGAACATCTATAGACCTGCATAGAGCCTTTTAGGAGGTATGGATACATCTGGTGGTGGCAGGTCTCGCTCTCTCTCTCTCTCTCTCTCTCTCTCTCTCTCTCGCTCTCTCTCTCTTTATTTGAAATCAGTATGTATGCGTTGGGTAGTGTTAGCCTAGGTAATGTAAAAAAAAAAAAAAATTATGTAGGGGGGGCTGAAGACGTTCTGGGGCTGAAGCTGAAGCTGAAGCCCCCCCAAAACTGGTCTAAAATTGCCCCTGCACTGACCCAGGGTTCGGTCCAGGCCTCTAGCTATGTGTAGCAGCCTGTCCTGCGAGGCAGGCAGGACCACACAGCTGTGTTTGCCCTGGCACATGCCGCTCTTACAGCCCCTCTGAGACTCTTACGAAGGAAGTGCAGCTTCCCAGTATACACTGGTTTTCCTCAAGTATCACAACCCCTGATCCGAGCCAAGGAGGTGCACTGTTAGAGAGCCAGTGAGTACCAGAACAGGCTCACACCCACACCCTCCTCCCGTGCTCTAACAAACCCTTCCACAATCTCTGCTGCACCCACTTGCACCTCTGTCACAAACTTCATCACAACCTGTTTAAACATTTAAGAAGCTATAGGTTACTTCTAAATTTGTCGTGGCACAAACTACAGAAATGTTTAATGTCTGTCAAAACAGCTTCTCGTCTGCCTGTCCGCTCTTGCCAGCAGCATGTTTTACAGCAACGCACACCGCAAGAATGTCTAGTGGGACATTTGAGATGTTGAGGTCTCATAAGAGTCCCACCGTCACGCAGCCTTCTACTGAAGACTGAAGTGTCCACATGGGCAGCATGTTTATAGTATATCGGGTTTAACGAGACAAAGTGAGAAAGAACAAAAGTGTGAATCATAGAAAGAGAGAGAGAGTGTCAGTGTGTGTGTGTGTGTGTGTGTGTGTGTGTGTGTGTGTGTTCCGGTCTGCCAGACTGTGAGTTGAAGATGGAGAATGCTCTCTGTATGTGTCTTGGCCTCCTGTACTGTAGATGAATGGGCTTCTTCTCAGTGGTTGGTATGTTCACATGCTATTTTCACTGCTTGACAGAAATGAGATTACATAACCGTGTGAGATGTGCCTGTGATCGGGATGCAGAGTAGGTTGGGGTGGAATCAAAACTTGGTCCTTCTTTCATTTCTCAGAATTACAGTCCGACCTGCACACATACAAAGTCTTTCTGTTTTCATTCATGAGGCATAGGTCCTCTCTTCCCCCTTTCACGTCATTAACCCGTGATTTCTCTAGTAAACTTGGCCACAGCAGAAGAGAGGGCACCGGAGGGAAGACGAACACAGCGTAACACAGGCCGGACCCACTTATTAGCTTACATAAGAAATGCGTCTGGGAATCGGTTCTGATGTGGTTGTCTCAGTCAATAAGAATGTCTCCGATTGTAAAACGTTTTAAAGTGCCAAATCCACTGCGATTCATCATTGATTAGGGAAAGGGCTTCTCGCCGATAACATGCTGTTCCTCCCTCGCCTCCCTCCCTCTCTCTCTCTCTTCACAGTGAGCATAACCTCCAAAACCTCTCAGAAAATAGAGGCTGCCATTTCAAGTAAAATGCTAGCCTCTTTTTTAACAGTGTATTTGTTGTCCAAGGCATGCAGGGTCATCCCACTGTCTCGACTTCTTGTTAGGAATGTGTTCCAGAGGGATGAACCGTGACAGGCCTGCTGCTGGAAGGGCAACAGTTTTGAAACACTTTCACTCCATGCAGCTCTATTACAAGGTCTTCCTTTAATGATAAAACAACCCAAGGATCAGATCGTTTTGATTGTGTGTCCCAGACTGAATGTGAAGCACTATGTTAATCTTATTTAATGCTGCCACCTACTGGGTAAAATATAACCTGCAGTCAGAGAGAGAATCAACACGATACACTCCGTCCTCCTTCTTAATCAGTACCGTCTCCTCACCTTCATCTCCAGCTCCCCTTCATGACTGAAGTGGATTTAATAGTGAAATCAATAAGGAATCAGAGCCTGGATTCACCTGATCAGTTCCATCACCCTAATGTTTGGTCCACTCAGTGTAGAGCAAAGTATGAGTGAAGTAACACACAGTTAAAGGCTCCTGAACTCCTGATCATTTAATGTAATATTTCCATCTGTTCCTGTTCTTTTCTCTCTGCAGGGTCTTTCAATGTGAATCTGCGCCCGCCCGAAACGCTCTTCAAAGTGATCTTCTGGCTGGGCTACTTCAACAGCTGCCTGAACCCCATTATCTATCCCTGCTACAGCCGCGAGTTCAAGCTGGCCTTCATCCGCATCCTCCGGTGCCAGTGTCACCGCCGGAAACGCCCTGGGTGGCGAGCGTACAACTACCGCTCCTCCAATTTCAACTCCTCAGGACACTCGCACAAAGGCTCTACAGAGCACAACTCCAGCTGCCTGAATGGCAGCCAGCGCACTCTGCCCTCCTCAGCCTCCCCCAGCCCCAGCTACCTGAGTAGGGGCCTCCCACCCTGCCCTGAGGGGGAAACCCTATACATCTGGGGGGCCACCACCCCAACTCCCAACACCCCCAACCTTCTGCCTGGCAGCCCGTCTGACTATCAGCTGGGAGCTCTGAAGGGGGAGGTAAGTGGAGGCTCTGTGGGAGTGAATCGAGCTGAGGAGTCTACCGGTGGTGTGTTCTCTTCCTCCGTTGGCCAGAATAGAGACAGGGAAGTGACTGACAAAGAGAGCATCACGCCTGAGGAAAAGGTGTGATTGTTGAGCCTTGACTTGCTGATTCATTCCTTGTAGGGATTACAATTACCACCAGAGTGATATTCTGCACCAGAGAGATGATGTAGGATTTACACACAGTTTTGTTCCGTTCACTCTAAGTGGTTAAAGTTAAGTCACATGATCGTTCATCAGTCGGTGGATTGTCATTGTCATTAGTGGTCGATAAAAGCTGAAGATAACTGAGTTGAGATTTTGCTGCTGATTTTGACCTATGTTACTGTATGTGACGACGTGGAGGGAAGAGTTTGTTTGAAACGACAAGAAAGAAGATTGTGAAGCTGGTTTCCTGTATCACATGTGGTTCACTACACCCTTATGGATTGGAAAGAGACCAATGCATACAGAAAGAAAAAGAAATGGCACTGTATGTCAGAAAAAAAACTTCACCCAGCACAGCCGTTCCTTCCTCCCTTTCAATTTGCGCTGGTAATTGAATCCATGTCTGTTTTCGGGGCTGTAAAAAAGACATGAACATGACAAAGGAACTGACTCTGTGTAAAAAAAAAAAAAGTGTGATAAGCAAAACGGTCACGTTTCTGTTTCCCTCACTTGATATCTTTGTGGTATGTTTGTTTATCTTTTATGTTTATATGGTATGTTGTGGAAATAAAGTATAACCTGGTTTATCTACTGTGTGCACAGTAATTCATCTTGTGTGTACGATTGATTGATCAAACTGTGATTCATTCATTTGAAAGACGAGTTCGGTATCTGTCTGTAATTCCACCTGTGATGTGATTGGAATTGGAGATGGATTATTATTAAATATACTCGTCTATCATTACAACGAAAGGATGAAGATCTGAGTCTGTCTCACCCTTCACTCTTATCTGTGTGAGGGCGTGACGTATCCTGAGCAAAGAAGTTAAGAGGGGCATTTCCAGTACAAAGAGATAAATTCAAAGGTTTATAGCTTATATAGACAGGGACATTGGATCAGCGCCGAGGCATATATCCACCTACTCACTTTCCTCATGGCCCGCTGACTCCTGACTCCCACTGGTACGTGCTGGTTAATTATTTACTCATGATGGTGATGCTGTTGTGAAATGGATCATTACTGGACATGTGCATGCACATAGACACACACACACACACACACATACGTGAACAGTGAGATGACAAACAGAAGAGAGAGCCTGCCATAAATCACCATATGGACCCGTGGCTCCATATGGTGAAGGAACAGAGCCATAGATTAACCAGTGAGACAGGCTCGCAAATGTGTGTGGGGGGGAAAGCATGAACCGTACGGATTCTCATTGAGTCGAAATATGGATGCAAGCTTCTTTTGAGAAACTCATGTGACCTTTTTGTTTCTACCAATGTTGACGGCTCACATCATGAGTTGCATCCCCGGGACCAACACCTCAGACAACTACAGCCTGACTGACAACTACAGCAGCACTTCAGCTCTCCTCCAAAGCACCGCCGCTAAAGTCTGTGTACTGTGCCTCCTCCTCCCCATCCCCGTCTTCGCCATCCTGGGGAACCTTCTCATCGTGGCCGCAGTGGTACGCTTCCGAAACCTCCGGACGCCCACCAATGCTTTCGTGGTTTCCCTGGCGATGGCGGATTTCCTGGTTGCTGTGCTGGTGATGCCTTTCAGCCTGATGCGCTCCATCGACACCTGGCACTTCGGACGTCGCTTCTGCCTAACCCACCTCCTGCTGGACGTCACCTTCTGTACGTCCTCCATCTTTAATCTCAGCTGCGTGGCACTGGACCGATACATAGCGGTGTGTGACCCGCTGCGCTACCCTGCCCGAATGTCTCCCAGACGGGTGGCCATGCTGCTGTTGCTCTGCTGGATCCTGCCTCCGGTCATCTCCTCCCTCTGTGTCTCCTTCGGCATGTACTCGCAGTCACCTCCCGCTGGTTTCAGCAGCAACACACAGCAAGAGAATCAGACCTGCCTGGCCACCTTCTACACCCCCTACGCCCTGGCCTCCTCCACACTCTGTTTCTTCATCCCAGGGGGTTTCATGCTGTTTGCCTATGGGAAAATCTTCTTGGCAGCCCAGAGACAGGCGAGGTGGATCCATGCCATGGAGCACCACGTCGGGCAGCTTCAGATGCCCACGAGGACTGACCCCACAAGACAAGGCCAGGCCAGTGTGGAAAGCTGCTCTATGAAGAAGGAAAGGAAGGCTGCTAAGATGCTGGGTCTGATCATGGGGGTCTTCCTGTTCTGCTGGTTCCCTTTCTTCTGTGTGAACATGGTGCGCCCCCTGTGGGGCGACAGCATCAGCCCCCTGGTCCTGGAGGTCTTCACGTGGCTCGGCTACGCTAACTCTGCTCTGAACCCTTTCCTCTATGCCTTGTTCAACAAGAGCTACCGCCATACGTTTGCAGCCATTTTGCGCTGTGGGATTTTGGGTAGGCGGCTAAGAGCATGTTTGGAATCCACACACTTTGGTAGGCAAGCACCCACTGTTGTTATGGCCATTTCAAGATGATCACCTTGTAAAACTTGCAAAAAACCTTTCTGTAAGTTGCATAACTGTAGGTGGAAAGATGTTTTCCTCTGCTCATAGTCATTACAAATGTTTTATGCCTAGAAATGGATGAAAGGATCCATCATAATCATTATTTCACTCAATAAAACAAGTCATAAAATATGCAGACGTTGCCTTGGATGTCTTTGAGGTGTCAAAGAATGTACATTTTGTTGCCATGGAAACTGTTGCTCACCGTGCACTTTACCAGAGAGCGCGGGCAACTATTTTGCTAAAGAAAGCTTAGCAGGGCAGACTCAGCAGAAAGGACTGGAGGTTGAGGGGATGGACCGCAAATTATATTTGGATGAGAACACAAGAACAATTTCACTAATCCTCTGCAGCTGAAAGAGGCGTGGCTCTACTATGTATGGTTAGAATACATGTACTGCGGGGCAGGTATTTTGACGAGCACCTGATCTTAATTCAGTTGAGAACATTTTATTTCATCCCATTTCATTCAGTGCATCTCTCAGACACATGATGAAACCTTACTGACAGGTCTAGACTGTTATAAATGCATTGTTTGTCTCTCTGAGAGAACTCAAGACTGACAGAAAAGCAAGATATCAAATATGATTTAATGCAAGAACATAACCATTTGTTATTTCAGCTTCATTCACACATTGGGAGAAGTCTATCATCCTCTATTTCGCTTCCTCTTGCTACTCTTTACAGTAGTACCTAATACTTAAATCGGTAAAGTAATAATACATGTTTAGATGAAGAAACAAAGTCATTTTAAATCATTTTAAATGTTTTATTTATGTCACTGCCACTGACCTCACCGTCACCAACCCACATCTTGTAGCACTGGTTTGCAAAGGTTGTGGCGTCACTGAGAATTACCTTATGGTGCCTTGTGTGTGACTGGCTGGGGCTGCATTGTGAAACTCCCTGACTCTTCCATTGTCATCTCCTTTTCCCATCACTGGGGAAGTACAAGATTGATTCCTCAAGCTTGGTTCCTCAAACGCATCGGTAAGAGGAATCTCTGTTGTAGAGTCATTGCATGGATACTGTACAGGATCACAGTTTGCCTTGGCCCCGTTGCTTTGCTATTACTGTTGATGATCCAGGAATTGAAGTTCAGATTCTGCCAAAAGCCTAAATTGTAAATGTATGAGTAAATGAGGGTTTACTGTAGAAATTGTCAATCATGTTATTTTCTTCATTATCTGTTCAGTGCTCTTAATCAATACCGGACCCCAAACTCTTGATTACACTCAAGCCACCATAGAGAAGGGATGTAACTTCAATATCATGACAGAGGTCGTTCAGAATGGCTTCACCACCAGTGGAGACAAGCATTGAGGTGAGACAAGTCAGTCTGTGTGTGTGTGTGTGTGTGTGTGTGTGTGTGTGTGTGTGTGTGTTGCAATCTTTATGACATTTCTTTATTTGTCTCCTCCTCCCCCGCTAGTCATTTCAGCGCTCAGCTGTGCTGGAGAAACAGGAACAGTGACGTTAACAAGAACCAGCAAGCGGACTCTTCACCATTTGCAAGAATAGTTTTGAATAATAGACGTTGTCATGAAACCAGATGCACCCGTCTGCAGCTGTTTTATTCTCGTCACATCACATCACAATACAGCTTCAGGTTATATAGAAGAAAAAATAAACTGGTGACTTTGAATATAAGTTGATGAGAAAGGATTTTTGTAGCGTACGTGCACCAACTTGCTTTCACATCACATGAAACCAGTTCTTGTCAAAACCTGATGCTGACTGGTACAGGAAAAATGTGGGCTTTTTGCCAAGCTATGTTATTTTAGTAAAAGACAATGTGACAACATTGTCTTGGCAAAATACTACTGACATCTTCCTCAATCTGTCAGCTTACAATAGGGCTGACACATGACTGTGAAGTACGTGTGACAGGAAGGGAAGAGGGAAGCTTCGCGGTGTATCTGTAGCAGGCCACTCCTCTCTTCTCGTTGGTCTCATAAACTCCTTCCTTACCTCTCCTCTTCAGCGCTTTCGCCAACATGGCCTTCGCAGGGAAATATGAGCTGGAGAGTCAAGAAAACTATGAGGAGTTTCTGGAAGCAATTGGTAGTTGTCAAGATTAGTATTTATTTTTACTTGATAGATATGGAATGATTATCGTACAAATTGTTATATGAGAGAGTCATTGTGTTTGACCTAAACCGTCAGTGCTCTGTCACAGGGCTCCTCAATGCCAAGACGGACTACAAAGTGGTGACAGAGGTGGTTCAGGATGGCGAAGACTTCATCTGGACACAGACCATCCCCAACTGGACCTGGTCCAATAAGTTCACTGTCGGCCAGGAGTGTGAGCTGCAGACAATGACAGGCTCCAAATTCAAGGTGAGTTAATAGCGGAGTGGCGTTTTGCCGACATAGAGAAAATGTCACTTTACTAACAACATCTACCACACGTCCGCCACATCTCAAACAGCCTCTATGTAGCCAAGCCCAGTGCTCATGTACCTCTTTTAACCTTTTGTCCTTTTGACCTATAGGCCCCCGTCACCATGGAGGGGGGCAAGATTTCAATGCAATTTCCTCAGTACCTCTTCACAGCAGAGATCAGTGAAGAGAAGCTAATAATGGTAAGAGAAGTAACGACTCAATTACTCAAAAACAGACGTGATCACCGCACATGCAGACCAGGCCTCGCTTTGCCTGACTAACCTGAAAAGAATGAATGCTTCCTTTCTTGCACTGCATACACTTTTCTAGCTTTAATCCTAAACTGTTTGTACATCTCTTCCCTACCACGAACACCAGAATTGCATAACACCAGGAGAGAAGGGAGTGGTTTTCAAACGAGTTAACAAGAGGATCTAATGTTGCCAAGCGTGTCCCAACAGGAGCATTCAATGTCCGAATGTTGCCGCATGTGTTTGGAGGAAGCCCTGAGGTGTAAGGGGCAACAAACGGACTGGAAGCGCTTGCTCCCATTATCTCCTCATGGACACTGTGGCAAAGCAAGAGGAGCACGTACTTTCTTGTTGTTAGTACTTTCAGTTCTTACTTATGGGAATGTGGAAACTACTTTGTACTGTATTGCCAGACCGATGAACCCCTCAACTATATCAATGTTACATTTTCTTCCAATAAAAATGTCCAAACATCTCAATTTTACCTTTTTGTGTCATGCAATGGTGTCGTAAAACATATACTGAAAGGCTAAGCAAGATGTAAATATTATTTCCTTAGCTAGAATTTTCATTTAATAAGTAGGTTGCATGTTGCACTAGCTGTCACAGGAATACTGTCCTGTTGTTCAGAATGCCAGACCCTGGATCAGTGGACAACTGACTTCTTGCTGGTTCTTTTTATTGGAACACTGCCCAACAAACCATTGGTAGTCAAGGTCTATGGAAAGGAAAGGAGTGTGTTTCAAAAGGACAAACCCCCCCTTACCTCAACAACTCAACTCAAGCAACATATTGGTATTCATCATACACAATCTGACTTTCCCCTTATACAGGTTTGGACTGGTCTGAATGAGGAAAGAGCAAAAGGCAGGGAAATTGATATAGTCAAATAATTTTAGAAGATTGCACAAAAGGAGTAAAGCATTACTGTGTATGACCTTGCTCTGACTCCTTCCCAACAGTAAATCTGCTGATCCGGGTCTTGCAGGGGTGAATTGTAATCCAGCTGAAGTGTTTTCTGTTGTGCTCAATTTCTGTCATGATGTCATCACCTTTGTAAGTCGCTTTGGATAAAAGCGTCTGCTAAATGACTGTAATGGTACCATCACATTTTTCCTCAATCAAAGAATCAAAGACAGTTGTTTCGTGTTCAGTAACTCAATGGAATATTTTTATTATACCGTGTCAATATATTTGAAAATCAATCTTACTGTGAGTACTTGGTAAAAATATCTCTGCTCAAATTGATATATTTGGCTTTGCAATCATTGTTCTTCAGAAACGTTTTTCTAACATGTGGATTGACATAGACAAAGACAAAGCACAATAGTTTGTACAATAGTTTGTTCTGGGATTGCGGATAAAAGCAGATGAAATAAGGTTTATCCGCAGGGTGGCTGGCCTCACTCTGTGACAGGGTGAGGACCTCTGTGTCAAGCCACTGCTCCTCCACACTGAGAAGAACCAGTTGACCTGGACCGAGAGGACTACATCTCCCAGCATGCTCGGGAGAGCCAGGGGATCCCACAGGAGGAGCTGGTTGTTGTTGGGACTGTGACCCGGATAAACTGCAGGAAAATGGATGGATGAATATTTAGCATTGGTCTGGAACAACTAGAAAGCGTCATGACCAAACTTGAGAAGTGCAGTAAATACAGCTTATATAATATTAATATGTTTACATAACATGGTATATAGGTAATAAAAACCTTTCAGATTTTCCAGTTCACAAATTTTAAAGAAGGGTTTAATTCAAATCTTTTAAAGATGGTTCTCACTACTTCTGGACAAATGCTAAGTCATAGCATGCTCCTGCTTCTGTTATGTTCGTATTTTCACCAGTTTAAATAAATCCCATCCACAAAAGACCAAAAAAACAGATGCAAAATAATAGCCTAAACAGATATTGGATACACAAAGGATGGACAGATCTTTATTGAGTCTGCCTCAAGATCCTTCATAATCATTGTAAACTCGCCAAGAGAGACCAGCTCCTTCAGGTTTAAATCATTTGGCAATGAGTTCCAAGCAGATGGAGCAGCGAATATGAAGGCCCTTTTTCTAATTCAGTTTGGACTTGAGTGACAGATTACAAATACACACCACTGAGGATGGGGCAAGGGTTTAGGTAACAGAGAGAAACATCGTCAGGAGGCTCTGAAGAAGCTCCTCGCTGGAATGCTGCTGCCAGCAAGATGCTTAAACACAATCAAGAGTCTGAAAGTGCAAAAAGCAACAAACCTCCCAATCAAGGAATTAACCAAAAAGGTATTGAATGAAGACGTGTCTTTTCTTCTTTCATCTTAATCAAATCCTCACATGGAAATAATAACCTATCTCTTTTCAGTTAATAACCATGCTGACCAGTCCCTTTATCTCCTCTGATCCTAATGTGAAGAGACAGGAAAATAACTAACCACTGTTGACCCACAGTGGGGTTTTGGACTGAAAAGGGGAATTTGGAAATTGACAGAAATATTGTTGGTTGTGAATTATACCACCAGAATGATGCCACTAGAAGGCAAAGTGAAACAATCCGATCTATAAATTATTATAAATCCAGCCGGAGAGCACAGAGACACACTCAAATCTTCAGAGATGATAGGATGTATATTTGCACGATGATGCATATTTTTGAAGAGGCATAGCAGAAATAAAACACCGTGCATATCCATTTTCAAAATCAGGTGTTATTTTCTTCAGAATCATCATTTTAAGGTCTTTTGTTGCCTTTTATGCTGAAATAACACTTTAGGAGTAGGTCTCTTTTTCAAATGGAGGATATCATTTTGGCATGAAGGTTTCATGCATGAATATATTTGTATACAAATTGTTTTATGTGGAACATGCTGGCCTGGGGAGCTATTGATTTCAACACTATTTGATAAAACCCACATGATATGTTTCATATTCAAGTTTCTGTGTTATTTGGTTCAGGGTTGCCTGGGTTTCCCAAAAGCTTTTAAGAGCAGAGGTCATGTTGCTTTCATTGTAGATGAGTGAAATGAAGTCAGTTTAGACAGATCCTTTTACAAATCATCCCTTCAAGCATGAATACAGAACAGCACCAGCTCCATATCCTGGACTGTTAACCACACCAGCATCCAATCTGGTCGTCAGAAACAGCCTTAGTATCCGCTAAACACTGTACAAATCTCCCCTCCTGTGTCCTGCCATTCAGTAGGGTGCAGCCACACTGACAATGTAAAGTATCGTGGTGTGACAGAAGTGCTATAGCATAGAAACTGACTTCACTTGGACCAAGTACGTTACGCAGATCTGAACCAACAAGTCAGAACATGGTGCAGAGTTCATGGTGAGATAACACTGACCATAGAGTTAATGTGTTAGTGTGTGGATGTTGTATGTTAGTGTACATCATGTGGCAGCCAGGTGAGAGAGAAAGCCGGTGTCCTCTCCAATTATATAGACAATGGACATGACAGCAAGACCATAAAAACTGCCCTTCCCTACTTCCACCACTAGGAGGCATCCTCATTCCTCAATAATAAGAGGAGCTAGCTTCTCCAAATGACACTGTCAATCTATTTCACAGTTTTAAAACTTTACAAGGTTACAAAGGAAACATCCAGAGGACTTTCGGCACCATAAAACATCGTTCTTTATATTTTATGTAATTTATCATATAAGAGAAATGGTTTCTGAAAACATTCACACGATTCACACCCACATTCAGCAACTGTAATATTCAATAACCACGCTGTGATGGAATAAAATAATAAAATAACTTGTTCCTCTGACCTGCATTTTGAAATACAACTCAACTTACTATTTAGAAGTGAGTGATTTGCCTGTTTGCAAATCTTTTCACAATCATTAATACACACTCTAATGAACAACTTCCCACAATCCCCTCTGCTACACATCTGGACATTAGATAGTCTTGTAAATCCTTATGAGATTCACCCCTTTGTGTCCTGGACATTTGTAATGCTGGGAGAGAAAATAGTGAAGAGAAATTGATCGTCACACACACACACACACACACACACTCAAAGTCCATCACATTTAGACATACTGTATACTGGAAGACTACAATATGAATTTGATCCTTATGATGGTTTGATTATGGCCTTTTTACATCTTAGACCTCAACTTACACTAAAGAGGATGAAATTAGTTTCCATGGCATCATTTCACCACAGATAGCCGCTATTTTGCTTGTTACACATGTTCAGTGCTGTGGCGAGTCCAGCACATGTTGTATTCTTCCAGGCAACCAAAAAAAATACTGTTTCCTGTAATATGATTAATCAGCAAGAACAAAAGACACATTTTCATTCAATAGCATTTCCTTTCATTTCCAGCCATGTAATAAATCTAGCGTGAGGATACATGAAGATTTGTCTCACTGATGCAATTGCCTCTAGTCCTCTACATTGGTTATCTGGGGAGCAGAACAGAGATTTGCCTGTAAGAGTTTATGAATCAGATTATTAACTAAATACACAAATCGTCCATAGCTCCTATAGGGTAGCCACTTGTAGTCATATGTGAATTGATATAACAATCCTTGGTTTGTTGTTTTCTGCTCTATAGTCTCTGACTCTGAATGCCACTATAATGATGAGCCCTTTGTCAGTTTAAATTTAAAGTATGTGTACATAGACAGCCACCATGTAAAGATAATAGTTGGGTGAGGAGCCCTCTGTGCATACACCACCCCCCCCCGCCAATCCTTCCTTGCAGACAAATTAAAAGGAAGCCAGCACCCTCCCTCTTTAGCTCCACAAACAAAGGCTGCAGGGAGAATGTGAGAATGATCCATTACCAAAGTGACAGCCAGCTCTGTCTCCAACCCCCACCACCCTTTAGAGATGGGCAATGTGACATCAGAGCTCCTTAACTTCTCTACACCTTAACGAAACACAACCTCAACACACGTTCTCACCACGTGTCCTGTGAAACAACCACAAAAATGTTTTGCAAAAAACAGAAGACAAATCATGTAAATAGTGAACATTGGCACTGCCAAAAGACTGATTGCACCTGATTCTGTATGCTAAGCTAATTACTTTTACATCAGTGCAGGAACACTGTGTAGCTCTGGCTTTTGTTTGAGCTTAATTCTTATTAAGCATCTGTGAGCTGATTTTATTAGACATTTGCATGCGGGGGTTTTTTAAGTTAGGATAAACGCACTTGCTAAAAACATTCAGTTTCACATCAAATAAATACTCTACTGTGTTGTAGAGAACAGAGCTGAATCCAAGGCATTTTGTGGATCCAGTGTGCTGTGTTTAACAAAAGGAGGGGCAGTCAATTTGCAAGAATCATATAACAGCATATTGTCTCTTGTGTATGTGTGTGAGAGAGTATTTGAGTCATTGAGGGCCAGTGATGAATACATTTGTATATATCAAAATGTCATGGAACAACAACAATGCTCTGGGTGAACTGTGGAGGCGGAGTGAGAGGGCAGAAAAGAGGGTGAAATTGTTTCTTTCTCAGATATTGAATAATAACTGTGTGTTTCAGTCTGAAGAGTACTACTGCTTGAGCATGCACTAGCCCCGTTGGCTATGAATGTGGCACTAGAAGAGATAAGGATTTGATATGAACTCAAACGCAAAGTGTTGGGACCTCACCTGAGGAACCTGTGGAAATCCTGCTACACTGACTTCCCTCTGAACATTTCCCAAGAGCTGCAGGCATTTCAGTCATGCTTCCTTGGAAGAGCACACCCAAAACCCAAGGAAATTCAGTTCACTTGTGTTTATTGTCCATGGCACATTTGATAAAAGAATTCCTTTAATCATTCAGTGTAACATAAACCAAGCCTACAGATTGTTACAAAACAATATAAAAATATACATTGGAAGTTTGTGGTGTCATTTTAGAACTATCATATTAGACGAGTGTTATTTGTTTGGTGTGAGTGATCTCAGCACCTTTCGCAGGAGGGAAGAGTGCACAGTATAACTCTAGCTAAAGACAAATGTTTTCAGTATATCTAGCACTCAAAGGAGATGGCTGCAATATGCAACATATTCATTGTGTTCAGAGCCCACTGGCCTCTGGCAGAAAGCAAGCTACAGCAAGTCAAATTAAACAATTATCAAAAATAAGTTACAAAAGATGAACCAGTGGTGTACACGAGACAGTGATGGCTGTGAAAATGTTCTAAACAGAAAACAACATATTGCACCTTTGAGACCTCAATGAGAAGTTGCTCTTATGAGTAGTGAGGGGAGAGCAAGTTGGACTCTTAAAAAAACAAAAAAACAATCTAGTTCACACCAACAGCATCCATCATGAGAAACACAAAAACCTTAACTAAAGATATTCTGAAAACAAAGGGAATGTAAAAAATATAACAAAACTGTACAAACAAAGTTAGCAAAACAAAGGCATAGTGTATCATATAATGGAAAAGTACATGGACATGTCTTAACAGTGGTAGGAAAACACACAGAGGTCTGGCTGGTGATTCATGAGTGAGTATTGGAAGAGGCCATATTAGTCAGAGTGTTACATTTAAGGTTTATAGCAGGTTTCACACAGTGTTAACTGGGAAATGTAAGTCTCGGACTATAAATGTATGGTTCACAGCACAACTCAAGCCTGACGATTGCTGAGGACAAGGCACTAACATGGTAGGATGTCCACAGCAAGAACATTCAAATCGCCAGCAGATTACAGTTTGGCTGAGAAGCGGCACCATGTAACCAGTGAATCCATCATATAGTAGGTTATTCATCGTTTATTCCAAAAGAAGCTCACAAGTCTCCACAACAGTGAGCTGCCATTGGTTTCAATTCAGTCACGAATAACCCTCAGCCTAGGAGTCAGGATCCACATTTTAGTCATCGCCATGGTAACCAGTGGTCACCCCTTGTGACGGCACAGGAAATCTGGATGTGTTTATAGTTTAGCAGGAAGTGGAAGATTGGGAATTGCAGCTTTAGAAATCAAGGAAGCAATTACTGAAGACTGGCTACAGATGTCCCATGTTTCACCAAAAGGTTGTTCCACCGGGATGCAAATATAGACTTTTATTTTCTTAACCTAAAGGCTTGCTCAGCAGTCAGTTGCTGGCTTCTAAGCAGAGTGTGGTCCAGTGATGAGGAAGGGGAATACACAAGACCCCATGGATGCATTATTAGCATCTACTTAAAGCATACTCAATAGGACAGAGTAATGAGAAGGCTGGTAGTTTCAGCCTTAAAACCTGAGCCTGTATACAGATGCTATAAAAAGGATACAGAGAAAACGATGACTTCTTATTTCATGGTGTGTCTCTACCTTGGTATAAAAAAAAGCTACACTACATCAACCAGAAAGAAATACAAACAAATATCAAGAACAAGACAAAGCGTGTCATAAATAAAAGCTATGGCATGTTTCAATGGCATCATATTCAAGTAATCTTGTTCAAGTCCCTGATACTTTGTGGTTCATGTAAACATTGGAGTCATTAACACAGACACAGAACCAACAGTTCATAAGAAGGCAGCAGCAATTCATATGTACAACACACAACCAATGTCCATGTCTCCTTCACCATGGCTGTCAAATCACAGCCGGTCAGTTCCTTTTAAATTCTTTGAGTGGTGTTGGAGATCCTTTAGTATGACAAGGCCTGTGGCTCAAGTGTGCCACAGTCACTTGGGTACATCCCAAGTGCAAGGGCTCCGCCACAAAGCTGGACTTTGGAGATAGAAGAAGAGAATGGATGAAGAAAACCAAAACATGGCAGGTATGCCAGAACTGTGGGTTTCACCTGCTGTGCACAGAACAATGAATTCTTTGCCCCCCACCGAGGGCTTATGTGGTGAAGGAATTCCCAGAGGGGCCCTGCAGCTCTGACAGAGACTAGAGGCATTAGATCCATGTTTGCTGACATGGAGGTGGCATAACTTCTTAAACGGCAACATTGCCTCTGTTCACTACCAAGTCAGCACACAAGCTTCTTCTGCCTCTTTCAAATGGTGGCTCAAGAAAATCACTTACTGGCTCATTTCTCCGTTCCAAAAGTGTTCATATTTTTTGGATTAGAATAAAAGATGTCAAGCAGCAAGATATCCTTATCACAGATACTTTATGTTCTGTGTACTCCTCAACTTGGCTCAGCTATCACACAACTGAGAACAGGCACTGAATGAGGTGGGTGTTAGATCAGACTGTGCTGCTTTCATCTCATTCACAGTGATAACAGTATCATAACCAAGTAATAAACCACTTAACAATATGACAAGAATAGTTTCGTAATGCCTAAATATTTCATATCAGTCAGTGGTGAATCTGTCACGTTAATGTGATGACTTCCACTGGATCTATGTTTCCTTTGGACCTCTGCTTGCGCTTGAGGCGTCTCTGTGAGAGGGAGGGGGGAGTTGGGCAAGCTGAAGGTGGCACGGTGCTGACGGAGAGAGAGAGGAGGTCTGCGAGTGGCTGTCGGGGGGGAGGAAGTTGGGACGGAAGCATAGCAGTGCACTCCCGTTGGGGTTTGTGTTCTCTCTCCGTCACCTGGCGTCACCTGTCGAAACAGCCAGCTGTGAAAGTGTGATGGGCCCCCAGGTAGCCCCCAGTGTAGGCCATACTCAGGCAGTGGCGGGGCTCTCCAGCAAGGGCCATCTGTACAGAGATGGGACCCTGAAGCGGCAGTGCCCGAGCTACAGGCTGGAGGGCAGAGGTCAGGCTTGGGTAGGAGGGGAAGGCCCCCCCAGGAGTCATGGAGGCGGCCCCAGTTAGCAGACCCATTCTGTGGCTCTGAAGGAAGTCCGGAGACATGTTCACCACGGGCCCCAAAACCTGGGAGTCAGCTAACACTTGGAGCTGGGACAGGGAGGGGGAATGCTGGGATAGGTGTGGGAAGCCATCTGGCTGGAAGAGCAACTGCTGGGGGGTAGAGGTGGAAGAGGAAGAGGCTGGTCTCTGAATGGTTGACACTGGGGCAAGGTGAGAGGGCTGGGGCTGAGACTGGAGAGAGGAAGGCCGGTGGGGAGGGGTGGATTTGGTTTTGTTGGCCTCTTTAACATCGTTGTCATGAGCACTGTGGAAAGGAGAGACAGAAGAATATTCTAGTCATTATTATATGAACAAACAATGGTGCATGAAATTCGGTGGTATATTAGAACTGTGTGTTAGAGGGAATGCGAGAGGGGGTAGGAGGGTGGGTGTCACAGTGTGTGTATCCCTTACAGCAGCATGAGTTCAATGCACTGGGTGAGGTGGTCCCATGTGTAGCCTGTTAGTAGATGCAGAGCAGTAGTCCAGCTAGGGGAGATCTGGAGGCAAATACGAGATGCTGCTACGCATGCAGCAGCAACCTGAGATGGCCGGAAACTCAGGAAGGCATGGTCTGGAAGACACAGAGAGACACAAGAGCTTCTTCATAAATTTGATGAGCTAACTGTTCAACTTTGGGTCACATCGCAAGCTAATCTCTTCATGTTCAATGAGACAATCAGCAAAGCAAAGTAGAGGCCAATTCACTATTGTCCACCCTACTCCTTTTTCACGCACCTTGCAGTGAGACCTCCAGGAAGTAGTGGGTGTACTTGTCCATGAAAGCCTTGGTCTTGGAGAGGGAGGAGAGGGGCCAGCCGTTGTATAGGTCGCCCTCCTGCACTGAGGCATGGAGGTAGTAGTCGATAAAATGGGCTGGCGTGGGCATGCACAGGTTCCAGCCAAAGGTCTCCAGCAGCAGAAGCTCCATCTTTATTAGGTCCCTCTTGTTGAGAACCAGGTTCAGGCTGCACATGAAGCCCAACGAATTGAGCTGCTCCAGTTTGGGCACCCGGTCCTCCTTCTCCTCAAATTTACCTGGAAAGAAAGGAGGAGATATAGGGAGGTTAATAGCTACTGAAGACTCCTTGCTGCAATTACATTCTAATAATGGTTTGAGAGTATCTGATACTCACCAACAGCAAGGTAAAATCCTATAGACAGACTACACTGAACATTTTATCAACATCATTTTATTAATTTTGAGGATCACAGGAAGCTGAAGGCCTCTGAAAGATCAACTTGATAATACCAGTGGTCCATGGTCCTTTCATGTTTTAGGTTTCTCTGTGGATAACGATAAATATTTACAGAGGTATCTATATTAATTACTTTCTTTCACTATCATTTTCTAGGAACATCTTTACCCAGGTCCAGCAGGGCATCTCCAGGCTTATGGCCAGGGCTAAAGAGCTTCCATAGATCCTAACAAGTGGTGATGGAGATTGTCCCCCACTCCTTAAGGCTACACCTGTTACAAAGCTACAAAATGACATGGCCATTAGCATGACATGTATTGGAGTAGCTCTCCACACGGTTGAAGGGTAATGCTGCAAAGCCTCTCTTTACCCAGGCCAGCTGTATGATAATGGTGAACTTACTGGAAACTGACAGCTTTTTGGTGCCTGTTTTCTTAAGACAGGACTGTGTTACAACTATGAATGACAAATTCATAGTTAGCCATTATACTCAGTATTCTTGTGTCTAAGAAAAACGTACTGAAGTCAGAGTAAATATGTATAAAGTAGAGGTAAGTGACCCCATTCAGAACTGGCATTGCTCTCTAAGCATTAGTAATTAAGTAGTATTATTCACCATCTGGCCATAAAGCTAAGCTATAAGACTAACACGCCTAGAATCACTTACAGGGAGTGGGGCACTTATTGTGGCTTACACCAGCCTAACACTTTCTATACAAAACCAATCAACCTGATCCTTAATATCTCTGGCCTACTCAGTCATTCTACAACCCAGACAGATATCACAGTACCATTACTCCCATTAAGCAACCTCCCCTTCCCAAGACATCCTCCTTTCCATAGCAACAGCCCCGAGGCCCCATGGGTCCATGTGACCAATGAACAGGGGTGATTCTGCCTTTACTCCATGGGTCCAACAGGCCTCCTTTGCTCACAAGAGAGCAGGGCGAAGAGGAGTCAGGTTACACTGGCACATGCTTCCGAAAAGCACCCCCTAAAACCCCTGCCTTTAACAGCGTTTAGCAGGAAAATGTGTACACAAGGTAGACTTAAATTGAAACTGATGTGGCAGCTGAGCATATTGGTGTTTTGTCACCCTAGGGAAAGTATGGGCAGCATATGAGTGTAAGTATATTCAGCCAAGTAATGGCTATTCAGTAGAGAACAGAAATGCATATAGGAAATGATGGTCTCTCAAATAGAACTGCTCAGCAGGATGGGCCTTTACACAACTGATATAAACATGTACCATCACACACTACATACACACAGCCGCCTGCTGATAAAGAAATGTACCACTCAGTTACTGTTGTAGAATTACTCTGTATTAAATAGATTAACTAGGATTAATATGTATAGGCTTTTTCAAAATATACATCCTGATGGAAATTAGAATAACCCTCTAATGGTCAAAATGATACTTGGCCTCTTCTAGTCTAAAACCATGGCAATCAATATTGACCTCTCTGAGTGGCACTTTATAGAGTGGATATTCCAACCTGAGGGGATTGTCTGCCAGACTGCCTGGCTATCATGTGTTTCCTTGATAGACCTTATTCTACCTCTGTCTGTATTTGTATGCATACTGTGTGTGAGCTTTACCACTGATGTTGCTACCTACCATAAAGCAGAGAAAGAGAGGGAAAGAGAGGGAATGACTAAAGCCTCTTTCAGAATCAGGTCCGCACTTTAACCGGAGTTGCCCTTCCACACATATAGCACACCACAGGAGAATGTCCGTTTCGGATGTGTTCACAACAACAGAAAATACTCTGGTTAGTTTAGACAAGGGGCGGGGCCTGGGTAGAGCGTGTGGGAGACAGGACATGATGCAAAAAGTATGTTGCGGAAATCGCAGTGTTTTGTTTACAGCGCGGAGATGGCGGACGAAGTGACTGACTCACTCTCAGTGGCCGTTTTTGTGTTGATGTCAATACTAAATGTAGTTAGACGTATCCTTAGCATCGACACTTCTTCCTCACCCTTGGATGTTCGTATTATCCCGGTTTCGCGCCAGTCGCATGATAAATACGTCATCAACACGCCCCTCGCTCGTAGAGAATACACATACAACCCCTCCGAGTAATGTCCGGATTTCACTGCATGTGTGAAAGAGGCTTAAGAGAGCAAGAGGTGTGGGATGTGGGGGATCTGCAGCCCAACAGGCCAGAGGGGTAATTAGCACACTGGCAGTAATGACGTCTCCACACCAGAACAGGAAGCATTGTGAAATAGGGCCGTTTACCCCCACCAGGGCTAGTTCCATGGCCTCGTCTGTACTTGCCTCATTCTCTCACCCTCATATCCTCTAGGCCTAGTGCTCTGTCTGCTGCTAGACTACTATGACCACACAGACGCAGCCATAAACAGCCATCAATAGCCCCGATCTCCACACAACCCCAGGCTCTTTGATCTAAAGAGCAACACAGTGCAAGTCAATCTCCTTATTGTGTTCTGTGATTGCTCTTTTAGTTTACTACTGTGGGTGACAGAACACGTGTGAGACATAGGATGCACAAAGGATCTGCTGTAATCAAATCAACAAAGACTACAGAGGAAACTGGAGAAGCATGATTTAGTGCTAGATGCTATTTTAACTAAAAACAACTGTCTCCTCTATATAAAACAGGTTTTGTGATTGTTGTGTCTCTGGGAGAGAGGCTGCATTCCTCTCCTCTGAGTTCAGCCTACCTGGAATGCAGGTGACTAAGTGATACTATCTGAAGTCAGTGAGTAAGGATGAGACACAGAGCGATGAAGAAACCAGCAACATGCCTGCACTTAAACTACAGGGCACCTATCCTTTCCCATAGCGTCCAGAGGTAAGGTGTGGCAAACAAGTGAGTAGCATTCGGTGGTGATGAGAAAGGTCGACTAAGCACTCAGGGAGGGGTTAGAGGTTAGGGGTTAGGCAGAGGTAAGTCCAGGATGCAGGGCCTCCTCCCAGGTGTGCTGCTGGGGGGTATTAGACTGATAGGGGGTTGTTAGGAAACCTGAGAGCTGCGTTCTCACAAAGAGAGAAGTCTCTGTTTCGGTTTGTCTCCATTTTGCAGACATGAAGTAATTCTAGTCCATGTTCCTCAGTCCCCAAAATGGCGTGCCTCTCCATTACAAACGTGAGGGAACCAAAACATTGAATTCAACACCCGGACAGTTTTGACAGTCCAAAGACAAAATTCTGCCCAAAAACAAACAAACCCCATTTTTAAGGCAATCTTCCTTTTCCTTTTCATTCTCTCCCACTCTTTCTCTCTTGGAGTTGACAACTGTGGAGGAATTTCCTCTGCTCTTTAAACCCTTTTAATTTGCTGGTTCAGCTTTCATTGGGAGTGTGAAATTGGTCACAGCTCGACCACAGAATCTCTACCGTGTTGCCACCCCTGGCGGCTCACACAATGTGGGCCTGAACCGACCCTTGACCCTTGATGCTAATGCCTGGGTGACCACGGAGAATCCTCTGTGTGTGTGTGGATGGGGGCGGGGGGTATGTAAAGTGTCTTGCGGGTGATGAGGGGACATGATGGGGGGAAGAATGTGCCTCAGGCATCATCATTGCCCCTCAAAAGTTAAACACAACTCAAATCTGACATTTACACTGTATTTTATGGACGATAGATTAACAGCTCTTTAATAAACAAACATTAAAAAAAATAAACTGGTGCTTTTGTAGCATATAGTAACATATTACCAGACCTAGTTTGAAGTAAAAGAAAAATGATCACCCATCTATACATCCCCCACATAATTTCTTTAATTATGAGAGCCATGATAATTCCATCAGAATTATCGTCAATCCTCTTAAGAGGTAGGAGGGTGGTCCCCTATGAATCTACATATCAGGGCACCCTGCTGAGTTGTTCAATTCTAACATGTCCCATTTCACTTGCCCCCACCTCTCCCTCCCTTTCTACCCTGTTTAACATCAGCAGCCAACCTGCCTTTGAAGTACTGCTCCACTCGTTTCCCAACCCCCCAGGGATGTAGGGCTGCTGTTACTGGCTTTCATGTCCCAGGACTGGTTGAGCCTGCCTGTCCCTGACAAGGTGAGAAGGATGCAGAGGAAACAGACCTAGCAGTGCAGTGAAGGTGAAAAAGCACTATTTGGCATCCCACAACCAAAACCCAGTCACATGGCTTGTTAAAGGTTATATGGTGGTAATGTACTAATATTTTAATGGCGGATTCTCTGACGGGCTGGACTTCAATGGTAAATCTTAACAGGTTGTGTCTCACTGGTCACACACACACACACACACACACACACACACACACACACACACACACACACACACACACACACACACACACACACACACACACACACACACACACACACACACACACACACACACACACACACACACACACACACACACACACACACACGTCTCTGCTCCCCTCCCCCACTCTGGGAAGGGGCTGGCCGTCCTTCCTGCTTGCATTGAGGGGCTTTTGTTTGAGGCCTGACTCGGAGAGCATATGGCAGGTGCCCCTCAACACACAGTCTCTCCCCACCCCCGGGGTATGAGGCCTATGTGAGTGCACCGTGTAGTAGAGTGTGTGTTTCATTGGACGTTCTTTTTTAGAAACCAATCACTATATCGGGTCCACTGACCGCAAGCTTCAACCTTCAACCTTCAACCATCACACACACACACACAACAAATTATATATTTTTTTTAAGGCCACAAATGCACACTATAGGTTGAATTGTGGATTTAAAAAGTATTGTAATGACAAAACATGTGTAACATTCTTGTAACTGCTGCCAGAGTACAAATTGTGAGTAGGCCTCTATCAGCACATCAGTCTATTTATAGGAAAGTACACCAATGAGCCACCCTCACAGAGAAAGAGGCTGATTACAGCAAGACTGGAGACACATAATGAGTCACACAGATCCATGATGTCATTAACCATAACAAATAGCTGCTGTAGGCACAGCTCTGACTTCAGGGACTGAGATCTGCCAGGAAGACTGATGTAGTCACTGTAGGACATCACGGAAACACAATGGAAACTTGACGTTCTGGGATAGGGACAGATTTGGAAATATGCTGCTTATACATAAGCAAGCACCACTGAGGTTGACATTACATTGCCAAGGATATTGGTGCATTGAGTAAATAGGTTTACTGGATGAGGTTCAATTGTGAGTGACTAACCCTATTCCTGTGTGTATGAAAAACTGACCATATCCTTAAATAAGAAATAAACAGACACGCGCACACGCACACAGCGCTAACAGGATTAAGCAGTGACTGCTGAGAGGCACAATAGCGGTAGCAATTAATTAACAGAGAGAAATTTAAACAAAGACAATGTATGCGCCTGTCAAAGGAGCTGGCAGCAGGATCTGGGGAGGCAGTTCAATAACTAGGCCAGATTCCAAAGTACTTCAGGACAGATAAAAACTATACAGCAGGTGACTTCACGGATTACCAGACCTTCAACCAGAGAGGAGGGACTAATCAGTGAAATCACCTGGTGTAGTGTTCGGTTGGAATGAAAACCTGCATACTCTCGGCCCTCCATGGCACACGGTTTGACATCCCTGTATTAGAGAATCCTCTGGCCGGGTTGATAACATTTTAATCACTCCATGAGTGAACTCTCAAAGATATTCTTGGAGTCTCATGACTTTGCTTTTAAAATAAGACCTCTTTCAAGTCTCACATTCAAATGTATCCTACCACAGAGGCTAGTCTGCATGCAAAGTTAGCCTATGTGTGAACGAGAAAACACACACACACACACACACACACACACACACACACACACACACACACACACACACACACACACACACACACACACACACACACACACACACACACACACACACACACACACACACACACACACACACACACACACACACACACACACACACACACACACACACACACACACACACACACACACACACACACACACCACCCCAAGTGAGCAGGCCCCATTCCAGACTCCCACTTTGACGGCATCATTAGTCTAATTACCCATGATGCCAAGGGCTGCATGAATGTATAGAAAGCCTTACAGTCTGTTAATCACCAGACGGACACTAATAACTACCACACAGCCTGTACCATGCATCAGTAGGGGCAGAATGACTAACAGACTAGTTTCACATGATACACACACAAACAATCAATTTTACATGCAACAGCAGAGAAGCATTATTGGCTACTGGTCACCGGGCTAACCCATCACTCCACTCACTTCTTCACAAACAGCTTGAAAAAGCAGCAACTGCAAGCTAAGATAACATCTACCAGCAATCAGACTGGAGACACAGAGGTATTCAAGAATTGAAATCCAAAGCTTTAACCAAGAGAGAGTCACACCTTTGAATAGAGGACATTTTGACCTTGGCAGGTGTGATACTGGCTCATCCTAAGATGAGTATGTGAGACATGAGCAACAGCAGCAGCCCCGGACATGTTATCAAAGCCAGGATCAAAGACACATGTACAATCTCCAAGTTCTGCAGACACGGGCATAATCCCCGGCAGACAGACCAGGTTTCTCTTAAAACAATGGCACAGTCATTGTACCACAATGGTGACCTTGTTTTTTAACCATCATCCCAGCTAACAGTAAACTGTCATTACAGGCTATCAGATCAGTCGAGATCACAACAGTGGGGTTGGAAACAGCATCATGCTCTCCTGAGCACAACAAATTTATATATATTAGCCTTACTGCTAAAAGTGTTTCAACTTGTGCCATCTGTGCAAACAACATAGTCTTTTAGCTCAGAATACTTATGTAGCTCTTCTGTTTAGATAGGCTAAGCACAAACACATCCCAATAGTAATACATTGAGAGACTAAAACTAATCTTAGTAAAGCTTTAACAGCTACTTATGCACCAGATATGAGTTTTTATAGGCTGGGTACAAATATAATTTCTAGTACATCAAACACATGTCTGAGTCTTATGAAGAGTCTTAAAATATATGTCCAAATAAGTATTTAAATCATCAAAACAAACTTGATTTGGGGGTGGGGGGTGGAGGGGTGTTAATGGACTTACTAGCTAGAAGCAGACATGACAGAGCGATGACATATAGCTGCTTGACAGCCACATCATAGTGGTCCATGAACAGGTCCAGTAGGTAAACGGCCAGGTGGCGTGCTGTGGGACATAACTGGTAGCGGTTACTCAGGATAGCCAGCAAGTCCGCGAAGTACCGACGCATGCCAATCTGAGGTGAATGGGCCCGGTAGACCGGTAACTTCAGCTCCTGCAGGCAAAGGTGGGTGGGGGGTTGAGGGAAAAGGAGATGGAGAGGTAGAGGGGGAGGTAAATGAAAGGGGGAGAGTTAGCAGCAAAGAAACAGGGTGGGCAGGAAGCAGTGGTGGAGAAACAGAGGGGGGTTGTAAAGACTATGCATAATAATAGTCGCCCATGCATGTCTCCTGCTGACTAGGTTTAGCTGGCATCAGGAAAGGTGTTGTGGGTGTAAAAAAAAAAATCCTATCAAGAATAAAACTCAATTCACCAATAAGAATTCTTGCTTATGCTTCAGCCTCATTTCGTTCCATTTGATGCTCCATCGTTGCAGAGAAGAGAAGCTAATTTGGGTCATTGCAGAGGTCTCTGAGTAGAGGGGTGAGGGCGGTGGGGGTGGGGTGGGGTGTATGGGTCCCCCAGTGGAGGTTGAGCAGTAGATAGGATTAGGTTTCACCCCTAGCTATCTCCTATTCATGTTCAATTAGCTGCATGTGTTTCAAAGCAGAGGGGAAGATACTCAAGGGCATTACCATTATATCAGCCCCTGGTATTTTCCTAGTCAACTGGAGAAAATAGTAGAGCACCAGGATCAAGCTTAAAGATCCCCCTCAAAGAAAGAAACAAACTCTTTGCCCTGCATGTATAAATGCATTGCATAGGTTACCTTATTTGCATACATTTGCAAGTATTAAGCTTAACAAATATTTTTGTTTTTGCTCTCTGTGAATCTGAATAAAAACGAGGGCTTTTGATTTGGATTTCATAAGAGATTGAGGATTGCTGGATTAATCTCCTTATGTTCAAATAGTAAGGGGTCCTTACACTCAAAGAACAAGTCAAAAAACTTCAACATCATGTCAAGACTGTAGAAACTTCCCTGCCCCTAGTTCAAACAGTCCTGCTCTAGTTGTTGTGCTTGAAAAGCAAACTCATGGGAATACAGGCTAGTGTCAGTAGTTTGTGTAACACAATTTTGCTTACGGGACAAAATGTACCTTTGCTGTTTGACTCACAATAAACAGTTGACATTTTGTGTAAACCAAACTAAAAACAGTAGTAATTGTTAGACTGACACTTCAATGGAATCCCAAAATAAACTGTAGCAACACCACCCTCCACATATAGCAGCCCCACCCCATGCCACAATGAGCCATACCACCCAATCCTCCCCAAACTCTCCTCTCCTCCCACTGTTTGAGAGCCTCTGCCTTCAGTCCATCTGTCTGTCTGTCTGGGGGTATGAGGGCCGCAGGAAACTCAGGGGGGGCCAGGGGGTGGGGGGTGGCGAGGTGCCTTTGTGGGGGTCCCGCACCATAATTAAGGATTCCACAGCTGCCTCCACCTGATTTGCATGTCTGATAATTTGCCACATGCTACACACCACCGTTATCTCCCACATCAGGGCATTACCGCCGCAGCAAACATCATCAAGGCTGGATGAGCCTGTGGGGGAGCAGGCGCCATGCGAAAAACTCTAAAGACTATGTGTGAAGGCCTTACAGAGAACTGTTACTAATTTCAAAATACCATTATGGTTTATTCTCTCCCATTATAACTGAATTGTTCAGCACTTTCAATATCCCCCTTATCAGAAGCTATTTCTGAAAATGTACACATCCAGACAGCTGAAGACAGACTAAGCTGTATAAAAGAAAACAGGGGGAAGGTTGTTTAATTTCCAGCTCTGCATACAGATTTCCAGCCAGCTCATTCTGACTCAAATATGGGCCAGCGTGAGTAAACTAAATCAAATTGTGTATAAGTGAATGACTCATAATAAGGCTGAACTATTGTGAGTAACACAGGCAGCTGCTCTAGTATGATCTCCTATACATACAACCATCCAACCTAATCCTTATTATTTTCTCTCAGTATCCAGTTGGCATGAGAACCAGCTCCCAATATGAAGATGCCAGTCATGTGACAGATGTCTCCATTAAAGTGACACATGGGAAGAAATATTAGCAAGTGTTGAGGTTAATTAAGACATTCGTCAATTAATGAGCCTTAACTCCTCTGTGTAATCTAAATTAGATCATGTTTGAGTGGACAACATGGCCGTGTAATCATATTTTCATTCCAACTTCCAACAGATTGTACAGTACATTTATATGCAATGGAGCTGCCAAGTAATATCAAAACAGGCCTATCTGTACTTTCTTACTTATTTACTGCTGTGTGTTAGAGATAATAAACAATCTGCTATTATTTTTGGTTGTTGGATGATGGAAAAGCTAGACAGATTGATGATGTGTAATTCCAACTGGGTATTGCTATGTGAATTTCAGATATTAGAGAGACCCAGTCAAGAGACATTTGGTTCACCGTTTCTTGTCAAAATAAAGTCGTAATGGTAAACAGAACTGAAGCACAGTTGTAGAGATAGACGGCTAATCACGAAGACATGATCCAGAAGTAGATAGACTCACCTTGATGCGGAGGGATTGATGGATATCTGCCGCTAGCTGTCCCTTCCACCATTGCAACTCCCTTTCCATCTTTCCCATCCAGAGGAGGCTCCAAGAATCAAGTTATACCTGCCGATACACAGTGACGAGCCCTAAGTTAAATCAATCCACCTTAAGTTGTATGTTGGCAAATAAACGTTTTAACCAATAGACGGTTTGAATAACAAAACCATTAGATACAACAGCTTATGAAGTTCAATCAACATGCTACATTTTCATTCTTTACATTAAGACTTCAAAGTTTGAATAAGGGGACTGAACAGCTAGGCGTAACAGCGTGTACTTAAATTGAACATCAAAACAGTGCTATTTACAAACAAGCGAGTTTTGAAGATCTAGCAAAGCGTTTCGACAAAGTTTACTCAACATTTTGTTATTTCCATAGCACCGCTCTGTTTCCCTGATTCGGGCCATTTTCTGTGCACGGGGGATTTAAAGGGCTCTGTTAAATGCCGGCTCGAAATAGCTGTAGGTCAAATGAATCAAAGTACCCTACGGAAAAGTCACTTTTGATATCATTTAACATTACTATGGCCAACGATTAATAAAATTACACATCATTTCTCATTCATACGGGTCTCCACCACGAGACAGCTAACAAATAGTGAGGCTAACGTTACACAAGTTGACTGCCCAAAGACCACAGCAACATTTACCTCGATACAAAAAAACAGCACATCCAGGACAACAAAAGCGGTGCTAAAATTGATACCGTTGATTTTTTTTGCTAGCAGAGCGACCTGAGAAACTTTCCATCGCCTTGGTTATTACATGTGCCACTCACCACTCCGACGGGAATGCCCCCCAGACCCCTTTGTCTCAGTCCGACATCCTGGACGGCACAAGTCCTCTTCGGGGAAGTTTCTAATTGCCCTCTTTTTTCGGCGAAAAGTGACAGTTTAAATCCTCTGACAAGTTGGTAAAATAACCACCGCCACCAAATACCGGTAACAGACGTTTCGTTCCTCGGTTTCCCCCCCGAACTGTTCACACTTTTCCAACCGTTTTTTCCAGTGGCTCCGCTGTAACAAAGTAGCCTCCTCGGCTGCACCAGCTGCTGTTGCGGTGAGAGTCCCTCCGCGATCTTGGGAATTGTAGTCCAACGTAGGTCCGTGTCAGAACTACAAACGCCCACGCTTTAAAGCCTCCTTGACTGACCCCCAAACTTTTTAACGCAAACGACCCCCAGTTAGATGGACCACGAACTAGTATTTGATGAGAATTTGTCCTAAGGAACCCACTTCTGAGAAAAATGTTGTTAGATAGATATGGTACACTAATACCACCTGTTAGCTACTGTAGATGTGAAGGCAACAGCAGTGCGGAGGGTGAAAACTGTGATCAAATTTTCATCATCATCATTCTCTAATTGTGCTACATTATAGAGAGTAAAATAATAGTGAAATTAAACTATTCATTATGTAACAGGGATGCCTTTAGGACCCTGGGGAGCAAAGGGATATTGGTTACATAGCCGTTTGGGCTATGTAATGCTCCCAGCACCTTTCAAAGGTTGATGGAGCAAATCTTCATGGATCAGAACTTCCAGTCACTACAGCTGTATCTGGATAATATTGTAATATTTTCATCATCCTTCGACCAGCATCTTCAGCGTCTTGAGCTGGTACTAACCTGACTTCAGGAGCACAACCAGTACTTGGGTCATGTCATTTCAGCAGCAGGAGTCACAACAGACCCTTCCAAGGTCAGTGCAGTGGCTGAATGGACACGACCTACTACATCTAGAGAGCTGCGATCCTTTCTGGGATTCGCCTCCTATTATTGACGCTTTGTAGAGGGCTTTGCAAAATATGCAGCTCCACTCGACCGGCTGGTGGCTGAAATAGAAGGCAGCAAACAGAAATGGGAGTTATAGGAGACCACTGGAACGATGAATGTGAACATGCATTCCAGACTCTCAAGAAGCTTCTTGTGAGTGCACCGGTTCTTGGATATGCTGATTTTTCCAAGCCATTTGTCCTTGAAATTGATGCCAGCCATGACGGGCTTGGAGCTGTGCTATCACAGGACCAGGATGGAAAACTGAAACCGATTGCTTTTGCAAGCAGAGGCCTCAGACCCACAGAGAGGAATATGTCCAACTACAGCTCCAGAAAACTGGAATTTCTAGCCTTGAAATGGGCTGAGAGTGACTCAAAAATTCCGAGAGAATCTGCTGGGAACCACATTTGTGGTATTTACCGACAACAACCCGCTCAGCTATCTGCAAACTGCTAAACTGGGAGCTGTGGAGCAGCGCTGGGCCTCAGAGTTGGCAGTGTTTGACTTTGAGATCAAATACCGGCCGGGGCAGCGTATCGCAATGCAGACGTGCTGTCACCCCAGTCACAGCCCCAGTCAACATCTTCTCTGTTCCCAGGCTTTAAAGTTCCACCTGAAGTCCTTGAGCAAACCAATGACAGATCCCCAGTAGCCCTGCTAATAGCCAAGCAATAGCTGCTCTCCCATCACAGTCTAAAGGTGATCTAGTGGCTTTACAGGCTGCAGACCCACTGATCGGTGTGTTTTGGCAGCACTGGAGAAGAGGAAAACCTCTGACTATAAACTGAATGGTGCAGGAATGGGCCAGAATCAGACTGAGGGTATTCTATACCGTCAAATACAGCTGCCTGGGGAAGGCCAAGTGTCGTTCCAACTGCTACTGCCTCAGTGCCTGAAGCTAGAAGTCCTCAAAAACCTTCATGATGACCATGGCCATCAAGGCATTGAACGTACCACCAGTTTAGAGAGACAGAGGTGTTTCTGGCCCTTTATAAGAGGTGATATTGAAAGATATTGCCAGGAGTGTGACCGTTGTGTGCTGGCCAAGGCAGTACAACCTAAAGTCTGTACATTCAGAGGGAGTCTTGTAACCTCTAAACCATTGGAAGTCATTGCCATTGATTTCACTCTATTAGACAAGGCCAGCGATGGGCGGGAGAATGTACTGGTAATCACTGACATTTTCTCCAAATGTTCACGGGCATATCCGACATCTGCTCAACTAGACCGCACAGTGGCCCCGATTCTAACAGAAAGGTGGTTCTATGCTTACGGTGTGCCAAAACGCATTCACAGTGACCAGGGAAAGAGTTTTGAAGGGGATCTTTTGAAACGCCTATGCCATATGTATGCAATTGAAAAAAGCAGGACCACGCCATACCATCCTGAGGGTAATGGTCAATGTGAGAGATTTAATAGAACTGTACACGATTTGCTGCGCATCCTCCCCCAGGAGAAGAAAAGAAAATGGCCACAATACCTGCCTCAGGTTCTGTACGCTTACAACACAACTGTCCTGTTTGTATGCATTTAAAAAAACAAACTTTTATAAGCTTGTGAATAAACTATATTCCTTATTTATACTCCAGCAGCTTCTGGTTCAGTTTATTCTCAACACTCACCTGGTTTGGTTGAATAGAACTGTGGCTAGGGTAATGCTGTTAATTTACCACTTGCTACACTTATTTTGCTGGAACCACTGCAATGCAACACCAACTACAATGACAGGTTGAGTAAATGTAAAACTCACTACTTTATGTTGAAACAATGTGGGATAAATATACACTATCTAAGTAAATACATATTTATTTTTTAAATAATTTGATATGTTCCCCAATAGGCCAATTTCATGCTTTATTGAATTTAGAGCACCAAAAAGTAAACACATTATCCTATTTCATCAGGAACATATAATACTGCAAAATCAATATCAAACCATTATTTTCAGTTCAGTTTATTTTTTGCAAGTCCAAAAAAGAAAAGTCCACATCACAGAGGATGGCTGTGTGCCACCTTGTGTCAGAACCCTGTTACTGTTACACACTGTCAATTATTATAGTCTGTTGTTGAGAAAATCTATGCACAATATACATTTCAAATGCCAATTGTCATAACTGGTTCATGTATGTCATAAAGTAATTTAAGCAATTAAAAACCGACATAATGCTGGATTGAGGTATTAACTGGCGGCTTTAGCATTTGCTTTTCTATCAGCTTCATTGAGATAGTCCTGGTCGGCGTAGATAAGGAAGCCAGTGAAGGTACTGTCTGTCCAGAAGGGATCGAAGAAAAGCCCGTTCTGCTCTGAGTAGAAGATCTGCAGCCACACCTGGTCTGAGCGCTGCAGGTGGAGAACGGTGGAACCGGATGCTACGTCGTGGTTCCCTGTGTTAGCATCAAATGTCTTGATCTTGTACTGCCCGTTGTGGACCAGTCCAATAGCCAGGTGCTTGTTGGCCAACGTTATATCATAGCTGAAGTAGTAGACCCCAGGGATAGCACAGACAAACTTTCCACTGCTGGCATTGTAGTGATCCCCCTCATTCAGTAGGATGCGGCTGAAACGGATGGGCAGACGCTCTTTAGGGTAGCTCTTGGTCATCGCCACAGAGAAAGCTGAGCGGGCTGCATTATTGCCACAGTTACAGCCTCCTGGAGCTCCTTCCTCACCCATGTCGCCCACCTCTCCCTTTTGTGCCCCCTTTCCAGCCACCCCTGGCGGCCCACGTGGCCCCTTGAGTCCCCGGGGTCCAGCCCTGCCAATAAACCCCTCACGCCCTTTAATACCTGGCTTCCCTGGGTTCCCAGGCCTCCCTGGCTCACCTGACGACAGTGGGAAAATTATGACAGAATGACACACATTAAATAATAATACACCACAAAAATAATATACCACAATAAAACCACAAATCCTTTACTTGTCACATATATTCAAATCAAAAAGTTACAAGAGCCTAATGTAATAACTGATAACATCATGAGGAGTAAAATCTGCCTTTGTGCATCACAGACTAATTTATAAGTTATAGGTTATTATAACTAATTTATTTTCCCTGATAGGAACATGCATAAACACAACAACAATATAAGAAGTACAGTAGATACCTACCTCTGTCTCCCTTTCCTCCGTTCTCACCATCCTTCCCATCCAGGCCATCCGTCCCCGGGGCCCCCATGGGGCCCATCATCCCTGGTGATCCAGGGAATCCAGGATTTCCTGCAGACCCCTGTGGACCTGGCAGACTGCAGACAAGCTGGGAAGAGTGGATAGTGATGTTGCGGCCTTTCTTGAATAAGGAATAGTTTGACTGGGAGAAGACGACTGACAACAAACAGAACATCATGCACATCTGGAGCATGGTGGACACTGCGGAGTCAAGACAAGACAAGGGAAACTATCAGTAGCTGCTTGCTTCTTACACAGCTTTGGATTGGTTTCACAGGTCACAATCAGGATCTCTGTTAACAAATTGCTTGAACAACATGCTAAATTGAATGAGGCTTAAAGGGTGTGATGATAAAGTACATGCATATTGTCAAGCCCAGACAAACATGTGATTAAAATGTGCAATTGTATATATGTGTATATAAACTCTAAATGAACGGCATGGTTATTGTCACACTATGACTCTTGACATGCTAGATGAGAAATAGGCTAGAATGGATTAGATTAGGGCAAAGAATGTAGCCTACAGCATGTTCTTGTAAAGTGAAAGTACTGGATATGAAAAAGAACAAAGAAAGAACTCACCAGCTGAGAAAGTATGACCCATAGACATTCTTCAGTACTATCCAACTCCTTTTTCTACACGAGCGTGCAAACTTGCCTACATGATTTTCCAATACGAGCTAGAGATAGCATGCTACAAGAGAAGCATTGCAAAGAAAAATCTGCAGCCCAGTGAATCACACAGTCCACAACATCCGCCCTGTTGAAGCAAGCACACTCTGCCAACAAATACTTCCACAGTGACGTAATTAAATTCAACTCAGTGCAACGGTATTGCTCAACTCAAGCAGTGACACATCATGGCTTCACCAACATCTGGGAAATAGGCTATTATGTAATATCAGTGAATCATGAGATAAAAGCTGTTGAGTGAAACCATACATCGTTTTTCAGAAAGTCAGAATGAAGTCGGCAGATTTACTTTGAGTTGATAGGATAAGACCCAGCAATATCTCAAGATGCAACTGCACAATAAACATCACACATTGGCCAACAGACATCAAGTTGAGCGATGTAAAACTACACTATGGAGATTACCAGATGTGTTTCTGCGTAGTACTGTGATGCAGTGCCAGGAACTGGGAGACCAATAAAAACTGTCCAATCTGTCGGGTAAGACGGTGCCTTGCATTTACAATGTGATATATAACAGTCTACTGCATTCATCCTAAACTGGAACCATTTGAATATAAAATACATGACTCATTTTGGTTTCGCAAGGGTTTCTATGAGAAACCCAACAGGAGGTAGCAGGTACAAATAGGTGCTATTGCTGAACCCATAAAAGCAAAGGAAGGTTGCTTTGTGAAAAAATATTACAACAATCATTTCATAACTGAGTTCAGCATGGCTATCATTCAAAGTGACTGAAACTGAATGGTCAAAATGATTCAGTATTAAACACCACTGCTCTTCAAGACTGCATGAGAGTCCCGATTTAAAGGGGGTCAGTCTGGGAGGTTAAATGACAAAACTTGCATACAAAGTTGTCATGACCCTCTAGGTCATGGCAGGTCAACGGCTGCTGCAAATATTAAACTATAGAATAGTTTGAATGGACACGACCTACTACAGATATATATAACTATAGATATAAAACTATTTGTAGATTTAATCTACTTTACATTTCATACAGTAGACTTACAAAGACAAAGCCATCCTTATTATTCTTCAAACTAAAAGACCAGCCATTTTTTATCTAAAAAAGGACACAAACGATATGTAGACAAACATGAAGACAAACATATCTTCATCTATGAAATACATTTATTCCACCAAAAGTAGAAATGTTACAGGAGTTAAAGACTTACAATACACGGCATAATAAAAAAACTACTGTGGTCTTATGGCCACAGAAATGTAAAGAGGTGTAGGCGAACCGAAATTAAGTTTATGGGAGCTGGAATGGGAGTTTAATAATGTGAGCCTGAAACATTTTCAGTTAAGCAAAAGCTCTGGTAGAGAGCTAGAAAGTTCACTGTCCCAGGAAGGCGGCCATGGGGTCGTCTGTCCGGCTGCGCTTCATGCGGAAGGCCTCCACCTCCTCCTCGGTGGGCTCTTTGACTTCCTGCAGGCTGCTGTAGGGCCTCTTCCTCTCATCCAACTGCATTATCGCTTCAACCTGCTTCAGCCGCTTGTCCTCCGCATGAAGGGCCTAGAGGGGAAATGGGATGTAGGTTAGACACACAAATAAGCTCAGCCAAAGGTGCATATAGATAAACAGACACGGACTGCCCGTTTGATACACAAATACATGCTTTACCTTCTTCAGCTTCTCTTTCTTTTTCTCTTCATCTTCCGAGTCGCTGCTATCAGAGTCACGTTTTTTCCTGTGCTTTTTGCTCTTCTTTTTCTTATCTTTCATCTTCTCTTGATGCATCTGGAGATTAATACATTTGACAGAAAGAAACACAATGAGAACCACGTCAGGAACGACAACAAAAAAACAACACAATGCAGTTACTTTCAGCACCTCTGTTGAAATATATGTTCATTATCACTAAATGAAGTAGTTTAAATTTCTCCCAACATCACTTACTTCCAGCAGAGTCTTTGGCTGTTCTTCCTCCTGGAGCTCCTCTAGTCCATCGTCAAATGGAACACAGGCTGAGCTGCTCTGTGGATTAAAAGACAAAAAAAAGTAGGTCACTTTTAACAATAAAGAAAGTGCATTGAACAGATCTTTCACTCCAAGTAAATCTACTCACTGCAGTTCTGATTCCAGCCTCTCCTGTGCAGTAACTCTGTTTCACCATGGAATGGCAACATTTGTATCCCCAGCAGCCGTCTTTCCAGTAGGACCCCCAAATACACTGCAAGCAGGAAAATGAACGATGAATGAGATGTAAGTTAGCACACACTGTTCACGGGGGGGTGGACCATACACCCCACAACAGTCTGTTCTCATTTTAGAGCTGTTCTGCGGGCCTTACTGCGTGGTTGTTGGTGAGCACATCCTCCTCATACTTGGAGCGAGCCACAGCCTTGTCAAGACCTTTCAGTACAGCACCGTGGCGAGAGTACTCCACATAATCTTCTGTCTGGGCCAACAGCAGCTCCCGGGGAGGCGCATCCAGATGCTCCTCGCCTCCATACTGACACACGCAAAAGCGAAAACACAGAGTGTCAACGATGCCATCAGCCAGTATGAATACAACTCATCAGCCTGCTGCTGCTTTGAAAAAAAACCAAACAGACATAAATAGGAAATAGTCAACTGTGGAGAATAGCAGGAGTCAGTTGCGTACCCTCTCTAAGATGGTCTCCTTCTGTTTTTCTTTGAAGTCCTCCTTTTTGACCTTGAAGGACTGGTGCAGCAGCTCCAGCTTTGTGGGGTCAGCCTGCAGATGCACCTCAGAGCCTTTCTCATAGGCCTCCCAGGCAAACACTGACAGACAGAAGATGATGCATTGACAATGATTACAGGGGAAAATACAGTATATGCTGCATTATGCCTTCTAATACTCCATCTGAGCAGTTTGGGATTTGATGTGTGATTGTGTGGTGATATCCAAGGTGTGATGGCGCAGAATGTATCACGTTTAGCACCCATCATAAAAACAAGCTGTGAATAAAACTGCCTTGGGATTATCATCCCTTTACACACCGGCTAGTCAGCTAAGCAATCTGATTGGTAAAGACGTGTTCCAACTGTGCTGATAATTGCCGTAAAGCGGGGCTGCGTAGTCACACACACACAAAAAGAATTATCCTGTGATATTATCGAGACAGGAGCAGGTGAAGAAGGTCCAAATCAAAAAGGTGACAACAACTGGATTGAAGGGAACATTTCCATAATGTTAGCTACTTTATGTTGTTAATGTTATATTTATCTCCAAACCAACAAAGTCTAATTGTTAGTAACTGACAGCAGATCAGATCTTGAGTATTGACACTCAAATTGTTTTTGTTAGCTGTGTCTGCTGACTAATGCTGGGTGACTTTAGCCAGCTAAATCTGGTACTGTTAAAAGGTAGTTATAGGCTACTGCTCATCACTCAACAATATCAAAAGGACAATTTTGTGGTATATTTTAATTTTTTTTGTCTAAAGAGCAGTTGGTTTTGCCTGTTTACATCTGCTTCACTGTTTTCTGTTAGTGTTTCCCTCCTCAAGTTGATGTACATCAAATTCGGCTGCAGTGTGAAAACAGCACATGCCAACTCGCCCCGGAGAACTAGCTAGCAATGTATCTTCTTTTGTACAGTGTTGTTTTTTTATACAAGTGCATTGGTAACTGTTGTATGAATGTCAGAATAGCCTTGAGGACGTTCATTACTGTGATCATGGGTACTGCAGTGCTACCAACAGCACCTTTTAAATCACTGTCGTCCTCATAATCACAGGAAAGCAAGCCCTCTAGGGTGTTGTTGCAATAGTAAAACACCACTTAGAGAAACAAGCAAAATTCCTATTACTCTAGTTGTGGAACATCTGAACTGCAAATCTGGAGAGGCCAGCATGCAAAGCGGAGGAGCAAAAATAGTTCAGTGACTTACACTGCGTTTGAGCCATGGTGATCGTGTCCCCAGAATAGCGCACAAAGTTGTCCCCAGCATATCCCACTCTGTCAAAAACAGTTGGAAAATGTTTTCCATCAAAAAGGCAATGAGAATTATTATGTCATTAGAAAACAAACAAACAAACAGCAACTTACTCGTCAGGGTTCATGCCAGTGTTACAATATGGGTTCTCCCTCATAGCTCGAGTTTTGGGGTCATAGTAGGCCGAGTTTGGATCCAGATTCCTCAGGTACTATAAGAAACAGACATAGGGGGGTAAGTTTTCAAATTACTGTATATCTCTGCATTTTTAAGTTCTTCTTATCGCAGCTCATCTCATCAGTTATGGGCAACCAAACATACAGCTCTGTATTTACTAGATATTCTAGTTGAGTGCCAGCAGCAGTGTCTCCTCTGCATTCGTGTATTCATTCAGCAGTAGTGCTCCACCATAGCAAGAAAAATTGACATTAAAAAAATAGCAGTACAATATAGTCAAGAGCCCTGCCAGCCACGCCTTACTTCTTACCTTAGCAATGTCTTCTCTGATACGCAGATTCCTGACAGTGATTCGCCTCTTGGAGTCAAAGTTCTGACCGGGCATGTCGATGTCATCAGCATATTTATCTTCATCCTCATCCTCACTGTTGTGTTCTCGCTCCTGTAGAGAAAGATAGGGTGATGGGAATATCCAAAACAGCCTTTTTTATGCCTTTAATGGATTCTACTAAGACTAATCAAGCCTTAGTCTTCTAGACACGTTTATAAGGATCTTGATGCAGACAAGGTTAGTCAACAAATGTAGTGCTCCTTTTACTAGTGTTCCTCACACCCCCACTGATTTCTGGAAGAACTCTAATGAACACAAGGGAAGAGGAGAGTATTTCAGGACACTTGCCCGCCTGCCACACACAGACCTCATTCAACCCGTTGATCATGCCATTTAATTTGAACACTTGCTGACAGCAAAACATTTCCAATTTTGAAGAGGCCCCAATGTTGACAGTTGGTGTTAGTGAGCACTTACAGCTTGGTCCATGAGTTTTCCTGAGGCCAACTCATCCTGAAGCTTCTGGGCCTTCAGCGTCCTTTTGGCCTGACAATTACAAACACAGGCATAAAATCAGAGTCATGTAGTAACTTGAAGGGCAGCTAACACACATAAAATGCAATGTGTTGACCCTGAGGGTGTGACACCTACAGTTTGTTTTCTTTGGTCTGAACCATAATAGAAAAGTTTATTTTCTTTCATTTTTGCATTTGGGTTGTTTGGGTTTACGCTGCCCAATTACAAGCAAACCAGGACTTGTAAATCTAAGGCACAACGACTCATAAGTAGCTTGTTTATTAGACAGAGTTTTGATACCCTGTCATTCCACAGGGTTGAAGATTTTGGCAGCAGCGGGAATCTCAAAGGTATCTGATTCCAATCCCTATAACTTCAGCTAAGCAAGATGAACTTGCTGTCTTTGCCATAATTTAACTTCTCTGTTGTTCATACCAGTTTGCATTCAAATGGCATTGGTGTCACCTGCCAAAACAAACCAAACTAAAAGGAGTAAACGATCCACAGTTGGATTAAACTGCTTGGTGTGAACATGACCACTTATTCCCTTACCAGGTCTACTTTGGCGTACTCCTCCACGATGCGGTGGTGATCTTCAGCATCATAGCCATTCCAGCGATCCCTCTTCCCATCATAGTCCAAGTCCAGCTGGACCTGGCTATGCTCATCTGGAGCTATGCTCGTACCTGTGAACTTTGCCCCCACTTTTCTGGGCCGCTGAAAGAGAGAAAAGTGAAGGTGAATATTTATTAGTAACAGATATAGTGTCATTATAGACATTCTTACAACATACAAGACTTTGCTTTGTTTTATCTGTTATACCTCCAGGCAGTCTTTCTTCTTGTGTGTTACAGCACCACAGTTTTCACAAGCGCCTTTCCGAAATTTAGTGGTGGGTTTCTGTTAAGAAACAAAAATCAAGCTTAACAATTTGAAGTTAATTTGTTATATTTTCATAAAAAACAATTGATTGGCTGTGTGTCTGTTGGCAAACTCACATCTTGCACCCCTCTCTTGTACCACTCTCCAATGGACGAGAACTGCTCTTCTTCTTCTTCCTGTGGCCTCTGATGTTTAAGGGTGGGTCTTTTAGAAGGGTCGATGTACCATGGCACTGATGAAATGTACTGCGGTATGTGAGGGTTAATGTCCCTGGAAGAGAGAACAAGAAGCACAGTAATGTTATCGTGGTGGCTCCATTGTAAATATTAGGATAAATACTGATGTCACATTCTGAATCACGTGTCTTTTTCCGTTTCAGAAATGTGATTGTCCAACTTTGACACAATTGGAAATCATTATTTCTCCCTCACTATCTTGCTTCATCAGACAGAGCACCCACAGTCAGTCCAGAGCCAGCCCTGGTCGGTCCTTTACACAGACTACCAAGGCCTACACTTACTTCCCCTCCTCGTCCACCTCAGCTGGAGCGTTTCCCAGTTTTCTTTGTTCCTCCAGCTCCTTCTTCTTCCTCCAGTCCTCCCTGGTCATCTTCTTGGGCTCATCCAGGCCCAATATCCCCTCGGCGCCAGGCTGCACTGTGTCTTCCTCGGGCATGATTGAATCTGGGGGTATAGTTTGTTATTTACATGAGTATAACGTCATCTATATAACTAAATAACTCACTTAAGTGTTTTGCAGAAAACCATGTCAAAAACCATTGCCAGTGTGTTCGTTACTTCTCTTGTGTTCAACAAACAATACATTTTAAGTTAGTTTAGCCGTGACGTTAAAAGACAGAGGCTAACGTTAGCTGGTTCACACATATTAAAGTGGTAGAAATATATAAATAAGATAATATGCATCTCTTATCAATTGTTGTTTTCGTTACCTTGTCAGGAGCCAAAAAATAAAACACTGGCTGCTAGTTCCTTCGTAAAAACACAGCACGCTTCTGTATAAATGTAGCTGTTTTGATTACGACACGATCGTCGCCATTTTACATTACCTACTAACTACGTCACGTCGTTTCTTTTTCTGTGGTGTTTAAATGTCTCTGTTGGAAAGTGCGACACCTGGTGGACACTTCCGCCTGCTTTGATCTGGGAGAACAGCACTTGTAAGAGCTGGCCGTGTTAATCGCTGGCTCTCACAAATGCTTTGCCTCTATCTACCACTAGAGCAGGTTTAACCAGTAGCATAGTAGTGTTTTTCTTTGGATAGTTAATTTCTGCTCCACATGACGAGGGGTTTGTTTGCGGTGCATGGCGGACCTGATTCTTCATTACTAATCACACCTCTGGATAATAAGTCAGTAAATGGGCGCAAGATTGGGATCGGGACGCGCCTATTGCAAAACTTTACTTATAATATCATACACGAAAGAGTACAGTACAGTATTTAAGAATATCATCATAAAGGTTTCATACTGTAAGGACAGGAGTTAGAGCTCTGCATGAGACCCAGTTGACATTATCATCACAAACACAAAACCCAATGTAAAAGACTACAAGATTGATAAATACAAAACTAGGCAACATTATGAATATTGCCCATATGTCAAGAATGAGGCACGATGACTTGCAATGTAACGTAACATCGTAGTGCCTGATGTGTAGGAATACAGTAGCTTCGAGATTCACTCTTGAAAGTGGTTGCTTGCTACATTGGACCGAGATGCATTCATGAACACTCTTCACAAAAGTGTATGGACTAATGTTTAAAAAAAATGTACACAAAAGTAGACATGTTGCTCAAAATCTCTCCAAAGGCCTTACATTCATCTGGCAGTCTATTTATTACTTGTGTGTTTTTGTTTGTATGATACTATTCATTTTACCTTCATTGATATTCTTTCCACAACTCTGGTAATCGCAGTTATATAAACAAACAGTTTGACTATTTTACCTCACCTCTCTTTAATTTGTGTAGGACATTTTGTAACTGTGTAGGAAAATGGCATCTACAAAACAGTGTCACTTTCAATCTTGAAATTAAAAAAAAAAAGTCTCAACAGTAGAAAAGAGATGGACAGATTGCATTCAAGTGCATAACTTTAAGTCAGATGTTCACCAGCCAGATGCTTCATGAGAAAGACACAGAACTATCAAACCTGCTAGAGGAAGCACCATGATTTTCCAATACTAGACAAAATACCAACAGGGGGGGAGAAACAAACAAACAAAACCAAACAACATAATATCAATGCCAAGTTGTGAACTAAATGGAACACACATCTTGGGGAACCCTGGCACTTGGACACCTTGAGAGTGACAACCGACCACTGATTCAGAAGCTGCCTGATCATTTCTAACGAATCAACACTGAAGTTCCAGTTGGCTGTTTTAGTAACAAACAGTAAACTTAAGTGATGTAAGCAAACGGCCATCTCAGAGCTGAGGATTTTGTGTAAAAAAAAAATGACTGCAGCACCACAACACTCAATTTAGAGGTATAAAACTCTACTTCATAAAACGTCTTTATCCCGTAAGTCATCATATGACTTGTATTGCTTGATTATTTACACTAAAACATACAAAACATGACAGCTCACAGCGATAAAGTCAGGCCTTGTGATATATTATCTTTTTCAGACAGACGTTCTTCTAGATGTGACCTATCAGGGCTGAAATTCCAGATACTAAGTAATAACATATTTTGATTTATTCTTTAATGGATGGAACAAAGTTCATGTGTCCACAACCAATGTTAGGGAACTACGTGATGCGCTCTGACCTACCTGTAGGGTGGATACAAAAAAAAAATATTTAGAAGAAACAGTGTATCACAAAAAGAGATGGTGATTCTTTCGTGAGAGTCTCTGCAATTTTGATAATTCGAGTGGGTTTATTGTTGCATTCGTTAGAAGCATCAAGCAGGTGTTGTTGTGTCTTTTTCTTTTAGAACATTGATCAGTGAGAACTTTATTTTGATCACTCTTGTAATCAGAAAGACAAGATTAAGACAATGACAGCAAGATAGGATGCCTGTGGGATGACAGTCAGTGGCCGGGTGAGGTTTATCATCCTTTTTTTATATTCCAAACATTAAAAAAAGAAAAAAAAAATGTAAACAACTTTGAGAGAAAGAAGAAAGCAACATAACAGCACCAGACACAAATAAACATATTGACAGTATAAAGGACTGAGTGGATCGGTCCTTGAGCCTTAGCACCAGTACACATCCCCCGTCAGTCCACAGCCCTGGGGATGGGAAGGCAATGCTGTACCAAAATGAAGGCAGTGTTGCATTCAACCAGGTACCAAACGGACAAACTCTGAGTCTTCTCCTACGTTTTTTTTTTTCCCCTCCCTCTAAATGTCTATTGAGAGTTATCTGCCGAGTAGTTACAAAGGAATGGATGGACAAAGTCTGAAGAGGAAGGGGAGGAAACATAACTCACTTGTCATCGTCCTCCACTCTCCCCCACTCCTCCATATCCTCCCCCTCCACCTCTCCGTCATCAGCGTCCTCCTCTACATAGTCCCCCCAAGTGTCATACACATCTCCCTCATCGTCGTCTTCCTCCTCTTCCTCCTCCTCCTCCTCCTCCTCCCCTACCAGTTCACCTCCATACTGCTGTTCATCCTCCTCATCTTCCACTATCTCCATCTCTTCCATTTCGTCCTCCTCATCCTCCTCCTCATCATCATCATCCTCATCCTCATCCTCATCATCCTCATCCTCATCATCCTCCTCTTCCACTGCTTCCTCATCTTCCTCTTCCAACTCATCCATTTCTAACCCATCCACCTCCCCGTCCTCCACCTCCCCATCCTCTTTCTCGTCCTTGGAGGAGGAAGGAGTGGAAAACAACGTCCCTTCTGTTCTGGCTTCGAGGTAGGACCTGCTGGGGGGTACGAAGCTGGAGGTAGCATTCTTTGTGTTGATGTAGAGACGAGGAGGGGGCTCCAGCGTGGCCGGTGTGCCCAGGCCAGCAGCGGAAGGGAGGGCAGTGGCAGAATGGCCTCTGGAGTCTGGGACCAGAGGCAAGGCCACGCCCCCTGGCCTCACGGAGGTCATGTTGGGCACGTATTCACGGATCTCCCCCGGTTCCAGCGGGTCAGGCCCACAGGGGTCGTGTTCGCTGCACGACAGCTTGCCATCCAGCTTGGAAATGAAGAGCATGCCTTCGCGGTGCTCCTTGCAGTAAGAGCTGGGGCACATCTCGCAGAAGGAGGCCGCCTCCTTACCGCAGACGTCACACTGGTGCCACGGACACTCCCATCGTCCTGGGGACACAAGCTCACTGTTAGGGTGCATGCAGACCAAACAGCCACGCCGCTTTGCATCGATTCGCTCTATCAAATGTCGTCACCTGTGGGCGTTTCACTGGGTGTGTCCTTTGAATCTTGTTCTCTGTTTGACATTATTTGTTTAAGTAGACCTATTTTGTATGTATTTTACTTTTGGTAACATTATCAGGGTGTCTGCAAGTTTCATCAACAAAAAGTTAAGACATGTGTAATGCCAGAATTAAATATATGACCAATTTCACATTTGAAAAATCCAAATCCAAAGACTTCTGCTCTATTTAACCTCATTCAAGACCATTTAATTGAGTTTAGATAATATACTATACATTTTAGCTGCCATTTTTCCAGGACCTGCAGGCTCCTGGTTATACTCCAGGAAGATTTTGTTTGTCGAGATCTTTAGCTGACAGAAGGGTCGTCTAACCGGTTACTCACTTCTCAAAGACGATGAATTGAGGAGAGCTGTCCGGCCTTGTGAAATTGTGTCTGGCGTGTAACTGGCCTCACTCATGATAGCAAACATGATTTGGTCACCCCCACTTACCTGCGGGTCTCTTGGCCAGGTTGAGACAGTCGGCATGGTAGACCTTGGGGCAGCCAGGCTTCTTACAGGACACGATCTGTCCCCCGTCGCCACAGCTGAAGCACTCGTCCTCCCTCTCCTTGGTCACTTCTTGCTTGGTCTTCTTCTTCACGGGGACTTTCTTCTTCCCTTCCTTCAGTTTCTCTGCAGACGGCTGGTTCTGGACACAGGAAAGAAATGGTAACAGCTCTGTGTGTGAGGTGTGCTCTGAGCTGAAGCCGTTGAAGTGTAAGTATTCACCTTTGGTCGGACTCCCAGGAAACCGCTGCAGTTGGGCGCTCCACATTTACAGACAGTCTTCCCATTGCCAAGACACTCCAGGTTGTAGTTGAAAGTCAGCTCCACACCTGTTGTATATACTGCATTAGCTCCACACTGTACTCAGAAGTATAGATTGTGATAAAAATCATCTGCATTCTTGTATTACTCACTGATGATATAAGCAAACCTCATACACAACAAAAACAAAACAAAACAAAAGAGCAGAAAGCCAGAATGAGTTGTAGTCTGTCACTCGGACCTTTTGGGATGTCTTGTAGCGCGAACAGCCCCACCCGGGTATCCCCGTTTACGGTCCACTTCTGCGTCTCACAATTGGGTTGGCAGCAGTGGTTCATGAAGCGAGCCTGGTTCCCCTTGGGCCCGGCATCGATGATCCGGTCCTGATACAACACACAAACCGGCTTAGGGAACGCTCTAAGCAAGTGTGTTGCTGCCTTGTACAATATTACAAGGGTTCCTACAGTTTTTGCTTTTCCAGGACTATTTCATCACCAATATTTGCAAATGTCAATTTTTTTTTTTTACATTCAATATCTGATCTGAATGTCCTAGGTCTTACTTCTGGCTACAGCTATCACTTAGGATCGATACTATCAGGACATTTCTGATTTGAGTTTTTATTCCTCAAAAGTAAGTGGATCAAAATCAGTCAAGCTTGACAACAAATTCATGACCTTTCCAAAACTACACGTTCCATTTTCCATTGCTTTTCCAGGCCTGGAGAACATGACTTTTCCAGGTTTTCCCTGATATTTTGTTTATTTTGTTTGGGGGTAACAGGCTTAGAATTACCTTGTCCAGTGTAAGCATGTAGAAGTTACAGATGTCGTTCTCCTGAGCGTGTCTGATCCTGGCTCGACATTCTTCCTCATCGATCACCTCTCCCACATATTCGTTCACAAAAGCCCCCTGAGGAGGAGAGAAGGCAACAGAGAAAGAACATGCGGTTAGCTAATATCACATCTCTAAAAAAATAATAATATTTGTAGAGAAAATATCTCCGTTTTCTCCCAACCAACCGACCTTCTTGATGTCGCAGACGCTGCGTAAACCCCAGCCGCGGGACAACGTCCTGAAGATCTCTACAGGGGTGTACTGACGCTTTGTGTAGGCCTGGTTCTGACATCGCTCCCCTGCCACACACACCTGAGGGTGGCACTCGTACATCAGCATGCGATTAATGCACTCCGAGTCTATGCCACATGGGTTCTCGTCAGACGCCTTGCAGTTGCAGCGCGGGATCTCCGATAGGTCGGCCGTGATGATCTGCACCTTGCCTATCGGCCGGTTTACCTAAGGGGGAAAGGGAGAAAATGGCATTGGCTTTTTGGCGTCCAAATCATCCGACTCTCAGGCTAGCAAAGTGCAAGTGTGTATTTGGTGATACACGGTGATACCTTGATGTGTCTGTATGGAGGCGGCTTCTTGTCGTTCTTTCTGTCCTCCTGAAGCTGCTTCATCTCCTTCTCTGCCTGCAGCTCTCTGAACCGCTCCGCTGCTTCATTCAGGGCTAGGAGGACAGACATGAGCTTTACTCAAACTATTCAAAAATAAACAAAGATCAAACTGGACTAAAATGCAGTAACAACTTATTTTCAGTTGAGCACTTAATAGACAGCATACCTTTCTTGTAGATGGCATCAGCCCCCTTGCCCATCTTCTCTATGTTGTGTGTGTCGCCCTCCATGTAGGGGAAGACTCTGGCCTGGTACGTCCACACAAAGTCTTTGGAGCCAAAGAATTGCACTGGGAATTCTCCCACCTCATGCTTCATCCTCAAGATGTTATTTGGGACATCTTTGGCAAGACAGACTTCTGCAGGCCACCACCTAAACAATGAGATCAGGTGTTGAAAAATATAGCCTGGGACTGGGTACATCGGCTTTTGTTGAGCACCACTGCCAGTATAGGGAAGACTATTTTTCTCCCGTTACCTGTAACGCCCCCATTTGACCCACAGAATGTCCTTGATACGAGGCTTCTTTCCAGCTTTGCAGTCATTGCAGAACCAGCTACCCTGAGGCATCTCCATGTTCAGACATTCCCGATGGAAAGCAGCAGGACAGGCCTCGCAACACAGCAGACTGCCCCCTATAACAACACAGCACAACAAACAACTGAGTAAAAAAACAAAAAAAAGCTTTAAAAAAATCCCATCTTAGGGCGTGATCACACTATTCCAGAAAGAAAACCAGTAGAAAACTGCATCAGACGCTCCATTCAGCCGGCTTCACATTGACTGACATTTGAATTGTTCTGAAACAATTCAAATGTGTACAATTTTCATTTCGCTGCAGAAAATAGCGTGACATCCAGCGCTTTGTACTGTATCACCGAGGCATTCCTTGAGAGCAGCTAGGCTGTTCAGGTCACTGGGTTTCAGGAGTAGATATGGCCCATCTGTGTATCGTCAGTGTACCAATGGAGGGAGATATTGTGTTTACTGATGATATGGCCAAGTGGGAGCATATAAATGGACATCAGGTTGGAGCCTAAGATTCAATTTAAAAAGCATTCCACTCAAAAGAAGCAATGCACAACTTTTTGCCTTTTTTTATTATGAAAAAAAAAAGTGGAATAGTGTCAACACTGGCGAGTTACAAAAATCATGACATGACCGGGACTCACCTTCAGAGCAGACGAAGCACCAGCTTACGTTGATGTGTTCATGGTTCTTGCAGCCTTTGCGGGGAGTGAAGTGGTTGGGACAGAGGAAGCTGTTGTTTGCCAGCACCAAGCTGCCTGCTGCCATGCAGTTGTCGCTGGCATGATAGGCCACGGGGCAGCGCACGCATCGGGCCAATCGACCTACACCAAAATACAGAGGAGGAGAGACAGCTTAGTCTCTGCAAACACACATTTGGACTTTCCATACAAGTTTTGTAACACCAAATCACACACAGTTCTGCAGTTGTGAAATGTTTCTGCAGTTGTGATAAAACTGTCAAAAACACAAAGTGCCACATTCAGACCTTGATTTAAGCACTGCAGTCGTTTTTTTACATACACATCTTGAGTTATACGCTTACCTTTAGAGCTGCAGAGGTTGAGGGGGTTGGTGATATGGCAGGACAGACAAACATGCAGAGAGCAGCGGAAGCCTTTATTCTGCGGCTGCGTGGCTGAGTAGGCCAAAATACAGTCCTGTATGGTAGAACTTGCCGCACAAAGGGATCATGCATCGCTTTACCCCATTACCAGACTTCTTACACACAAAGCATGTGTGAACACCTGAAAGAAACAGAGGAAATTCAGTGTCATTTTTAAGGTTTTTCTCAACTGTATGCACGGAGCACATTTCATGATCAATGGCAGGTTGCTTTCACACCTCCATAGGAAGCGCAAGGTGTACCCACCAGTGGTGCATTCATGACAGAGGAATTTCCCCTTGGGAGTGACTGACAGGCCGATACACTGTGGGTGAAAGGCTCCATAGCACTGGCCTTCGCACACCAGCAAGTCCCCCGTCCTCTCACACACCTGAAAGAAGACACACAAATGGTGTGGGGTGTGATGGAGAGTCAGCTCTATACCCCTTTCACACAGAAATCCCGGGATTTATACGAGTTATATAACATGGGTCATGCCCGTCGGCCATTCAAACCAGAGTACACAAGACGCGTGTCACCATGTTAACATCTGTCACTGCCGGACCGAACAAGTAACCGTGTGATATCGCTGTAGAGAATTTAATCTTTTACCGTCCTGGTAATTTTCTTCCCCATGAGTGGACAGAAGCTCTCTGATTTCAGAATCTTTCCAATTCTCAGTTATTTGTTCTTTTCATTTGTTGTTGAAACGGTCCTTGTTGTGAACTGGCTTGTACACTAACGTGCCTCTGATCTTAACCAATGAGGTTTCCGTCCATTGCGTAACCTATCGTGCCCCCACGTTCACACCGCAGCCGAGCTGCATCTGACCTGGGTTATTCCCAGGTCGGGAGCAGGGTCGCGGACACGGGTCATTCCTGGGTCGTCGGTGTGAAAGGGGTACTAGACAGCAAAAAAACTCCCTGGTAGATTGTCTCACCTGACAGACATTCTCCTTCAAGGTTGTAGCTCCTATTTTCCCTTTTACATCCACCTGGGAGGAGAGGCTGTCATTCAGACCAGGAGAGAGGACCTAGAGAGATGAAGAGTAGTTGTTACTCAAGCTGTTACAGTAGTGGGTATGTTTGTTTCCCTTTCATGGATAAGTTAAGATCATGGAAGCATTTATGAATTATGAACTGAACCGATTTGGATATCCAACATGCGGACCTCAGGTTTGAAAGTTAGTGTTCCGTTGGACAGGTTTTGTCTTTCCCCAATGCTGCAGCCCTCGGTCTCTGCCTCCTGCTTGGGGGTCTTAGATCCTGGGGGACTGGGAGGCCCGCTCGGGGTGAAGACCCCCAGGATACCACTGCTCTCCGATGGCTGGGAGGCAGTGATAGGGGCAGATGATGTGCTGGGTACAGGCCTTTCTTCCTTCGCAGATCCAACCTGTGCAAAGCAAGGTTTCATTGAGTGTAGAATGGCTAACTATAGTTGAGGCATCATGTTGTTTGGTGGTGTGAGAGGGTGCTAATGGTTTTACGTTTTAAACTTGTAATTTTGTGGTACCTGAGTCTTGACCTCTGAGGTAATTCCACTCTGTCTCTTTGACTCCTGGAAAGCAAACAAAGAACAAGCTGTGAATGCAGCATCTTCATCTTCAAAACTATTCCAGATTTTTGTTGTCTAGAACTCTTCTTCTCCATCTCCTTCTCAGTCTCAATATACCTTCCTCTTTGTAGCAGTGATAGACACTTCTTCTATGGTGCATTCCAGGACCTTGTGTGACGGCTTTCTTGGCCTCTTTCTTTCTTGGGCTACTGACCCTGTGCCAAAAGCAAACATAATGTGACTGTATATATTAGCCATTTAAACACACACAAAAAATAAAAGGTAATTTCCTTTTTTGTCCTGCAGCACCAGTCTATTCTACATCATACAGCAAGACAGTTGATAGTGGATGAGATGACAATAAGCAGTAAAAACACACACTGAAGCATCTATTTACCAGATTCAAGAGGTAGATCTGTTCCTTCTGCTGTCTCTGTGGAGAGGGGGGGTTGTGTTGTGGCTGGGGATATTGAGTGTGCTACAGGAGGAAGCCCATCCTGAGACAGACTCTCTTCCAGTACTGCCGGAGCCTTGGCGGGCTCCACGGAAACCAAGGCTGAGGTCGAGGTCGAGGTTGAGGTAACAGTCCCAGGTGTGGCGCTGAGATGGGGGAGTGCTGCCATCCCTGATGTCGGCTGCGTAACATTATCACTGGTTGTACCAGTACCCTGAGAGGCAGACGTGCAAACAAGCAACAGTTTGAATCCGGCATATGGTTAGGAACGTGTTAGAGTACTGGACTACTGAGTAACGTGTTACAGAGTACTGGACTACTGAGTAACGTGTTAGAGTACTGGACTACTGAGTAACGTGTTACAGAGTACTGGACTACTGAGTAACATGTTCCAGTAACATATTACTTTTTTCCAGAGACAAGAAGTGTAACAAATTACTAGTTAACATCTAGTTGTAATATTACATTTTCTATTACCATTTTTGTTAGCCAAAACAGTTCAAAGTCTTACTGTTTTGGAGGGTTCTTGGGTGCTTTTCTTGGATTTCTTCTTTGGGGTGAATATCTGTTCATACTCCTCAGTCGACTCCAGGAGCCTTTTGCTTGGTTTCCGCTGTCGTTTGTTTTCTGAATGTGTAAACAAACATAAAATATATATAACCATCTTTTTAGCCATTACACTGTAACACTGTAGACAAAACGGTGAACAGTGGCAATTTGGATCTTACCGACTGGGTCGAGGTGTGAGTAATTCTCCGCCTGCTTCTCGGCTCCGAGGTTCACAGCAAGGTCTGGCGTTCCTCTTGTGGTGTAGCACCCATTCAGCTCGGCAGACGTCTCACTCATACCCCCGACCTCAGCCACGTTCCCAGTGACCCCCTCAACTACCTGCCAGCGCTTCTTTGGAGCCACTATGGAATCGGAGTTCTTATCGAGGTAGCTAGCCGAGGGATCAGCAGTGACGGGAGGGCAGGATCCAGATTCAGCTAAGTCAGCGTGGCCACTAACAAACTCCCTGCCATAGGCTAAGTCAGCCAGTTCAGGAGATAGGCCGGGTATGCTAACTTTCAGTTTGGCAGGCAGCCGCTGCTTTCTACGTTGCTTGTCTGAGCTACCCATCTGAGTGTGAACAGGCATCTCTTCACATTTGTAGGCATCATTCATCATGATAGCTTTAGTCCTGTTCTTGGTTTTCGCCGCTGAGTTTTGGGGTGTTCTTCCCGGCTGGCCATTCTCTATTTTGATCCCAGATGTCCAGTCCTCCTGAGTAAGCCCACCACAGGAACTCCTCAGCCTGTCGACTCCTGAGGAGCTAGGGATGACCATGGGTTCCTCCTTGATCAGGACTGGCGACGGGGGGAGAGTCAGGGGCTTACCTTCTTTTTCTCTGGTATCGTGCATGTCCTTCAGGAGCATCAGGAAGGTACTGAATTTATAATTGGAGTCAGCCCGAAATGTACTCAGCTCAGCGTCACTGCTGTCCTCCTTCACTAGAGATTTAAATGTCAGTTCCTTGACGTCCTTTAAAGCATCCACGGGAGAGAGCGATGAGGAAAGGGACGAACTGGAAGATAGATCTGAGACTATGTTCTCTGTCTTGATCTTAACTGGTTGCACAATTGGCACACTAGAGGCTGGACAGGGAGCCTTCATCAATGAGCCATTACGGATTTGTTTTTTATCAGGCTTTCTTGCACGCCTTTTTGGAGAGCTGTGGCTTGTGGAGGATGGTATATTCCTGGATGATTCCCAGTTAGGAGACAGATCTGTTTTGATCTGAGCATCACCAGGCATATTGTCACGATCATCCTCAGTGTGATCATCTGTTGAGTTTCGGCTTGTGGCCAGTACATCTTTGAGTTCGGTCTCTTCCTCCGCTTTCAGGGCCCTCGTCATCAGACGACTGCTGGCAGGAAGATGCAGAGAGTGCTTATCATGTGAACTGTCCGGCAATTCATTACAGCTGCCCAAACCCTGTTTAGACTTTGTGTCAATAGGAATCAGTTTACTTGTCGAAATGCTAGTAGAATCACAGGAATCTGTATTCTTAGGAGTGGTCATTTTCCCAACACACTTATCGTTCACTTTTTTAGAGCCCTGTTCTTTTCTGACCGATTTGTCCGAGTCCTGTTTTGGGGATATTTCAGTCCGTTTCGGACGATGGAGCATTGGAATTGAATCCAGGTCCGCGTAAGGGGAGTCCTTGGGCTCTTCTTTTAGTGCATGAGTTGCTGTTTGAAACTGATCGACCATGTCCATGATAGTAGATGGCTCCTTAGATCCACCAACTATATGGCCAAATATGTCAGACAAGCATTTCTTTTTCTTCTTACAAGCTTTCTTTTTGTTGGCTTGATTTACAGTAGAGTTTGTAACTGGATGGTATTCATTTCCATTGGAAGTAGTACTGGGTGAGGGGGATCTACCAAGGTCCATAGAGAGAGTGGGGGCCTCCTGTGGGTTTTCAGTGGGGAGTGGGCTGGGTACCTGTTCTTCCCCGTTGAAGGATATAGTAAGCATTGTATCGGTATTCCGTTGTCGATCTGGGAGAAGATACTCAGCTTCTGTCACGCTGACTTTCCACGCTGTCAATAAACTCTTGGGTATCTACAAAGAAGAGAATAAACATTCAAATGTGATGTTTAAAATAAACTTTCAAAAGATTTCTGTGGTCATTTTATACATTTACCGTATACTTGTAGTCTTTTTCCCTCTGCTTCCCTCTTCGTCTAAGCACCGGCAGGTCTTCAAACTGGTGGCCTCCCTCAAAAGGAAGAATGACTTTCCCCGGGACCCAGGCACATTCGATTATCTCCCCAATCGTCTCCAGAAAATACATCCGACAAGGACGTTGACTGGGCACTAGAACAACATCACAAGAATATTTGTAAATTTAAGGGAGCAATGCCATGAATCTTACACACTCAACATAAATCTATTCTATAGTGGTCGTTGGGAAGGTGCTAGACAAAGGTCCCTTCATAGAGGAAACCTTATTCAAATCCTCTCAGCTCCACAACCCTTCATTAATCCAATCTCACATTTCATCTTAGTGTGGGTCCCTAGCTGTGGGTCACAGGTGATTTGGCAGGGCCACCAGGGCCGTCTGTTGAACTTCGCCCACACCAAGTCTCCCTCCAAGTATTTCACCGCTGGAAGGGGCTTTTTCTTTGGGCTGTTGGACTACACAGGAACAAAAACATTATTACATTATTACATTATTACATTATTCCTTACGCAGAAACATTATTTCAATCGTAATATATCATGTAGTTACTTTGAAAATAGAATTGATGCCATGATTGAACTGAGGTTCTGAGTAATAATATTATTTAATAATATTATTATTATTTGACCAGTTATGTTCTTTGATTATTTACTGTAGTATCTTGTGAAATGTACTTTGTGTTTTTGGCTCCCAATACATGGTATAATGCATTTGTAAAAGATCAATTAAATTATATTTAGGACAGCATAGTTACAGATGTAGGGCAATGCAGATAGGTGGTCAAAGTATAATAAAATGACACTTAAATCTCAGTGTGAGAGCACTGGCAAGCCTACTGCCTTCCCCAATGGAATTACATAACCAAGATTAATCGTGATAACATTATGTACCCTTGTTTAATAAAGGCTACCCGGTAAATAGTCCCGGTGTTTCATACTCACATTAGAGTTGGTGCCAGCTGGCGAAATGAGACCATGATCAAGTGGAGAGGCGAGATCACCATCACTGTCTGAATCCTCACCCATACTCCACCCGTCTCCCATACTGATGTCAGGCAGCGCACTGGGGCTTAGTGTGGGGTTGAGTTCAGATATAGTTTTAGCCATCAGATTAAAGACAGCAGGTTTGTATGTTCTCTTATTATCCACCCCTGAGCTGCACATGGTGGTCTTACGGTCAGTCACAGTTCGGGCCTGACTCTTTTTTGGGGAGTGGTGACAGGGTGTCAGCTCCTCGCTACTATTGTCCTCCCCCTCCTCCTTGATGTCTCCACTGTCAAACAGTGTGGACTCAAAATGCAGGTAGCCATTGGGAATAGGGGAACAGCGCTCCAGGCTGTCCGGACTATGAGGGGAGAAGCCATTTCTGTCCGTGTCCTGGAGGGCCTTGAAGGGCTCCATCTCATCATTACCCGGAGACGGGGGCAGTTGGACTGATGGAGCCTCAAACTCATCATCATCGTCGTCGTCGCTGATTGGGCTCGGAGAATGCAAGTGGTTCCTAGCGTGGAGGTCCCTCTGGTGGCTACCTAGGTCAGACCTGTTGACCAGAGAGTTCAGGTTCTGGAGCCTCCTCAGTGGGCTGTAGCGGCGGGATCGCTCTGGCTGACTGTAACCCTGGACAGGTGCCTGTTTGAGGCTGGAGGATGGCAGTTGCATGGACGATAGTTGGTCTGACCCACGCTTTGCAGTACCACATTGGTTTCCATAGGAAGTGGTGGTAAGGCCATTGGGGGGCCTCAGTTCTGGCTGGCCTGAGCCTACCCTAACAGCCCGTCTGTATGACTGATTCATGTTGTCATGGCTCTATCCTGTCAAGCCAAAAAGATACCGGTTAGGCCAATACAAATGTTGCATTGTAGGTTTGTAACTGGCTACATGTGGATCTGTGGGTGATTCCACTGTACAATGTAACATTTTGCTTAACAACACACTAACAGGCCCTTAAAAACATCGGGGAAATACAGCGACAATCACATTCAGTGTGACAGAAACCTATGAAGGAGGATACCGGGCATGCACAGTACACACACTAATAAGCCGACATTGCTGGCCTCCATACTAGAGGCCGTCGGACGCCACAAGACAAAACACAGGATACAACAACTGACCTGCTCCGCTTACAAATTCATTCATAAACTATCCGAAAATAGTACCGCTTTGTCTGCTGATAGTGGGTCTTGGCGATCGCTGATTATTATAACCTATGTAGGAGCGCACAGGCTGTAGCAGAGGTGGTGACACTGAGCCACCACAGAAATAGAGTAGCTCAGACAAATAAGCTACAGCCACACATCGACATAGGAAGCTACTATTAACTTACAAAAAGGGCTGATCGAAACAAGTTAAAAAAAACTATCAACATGTGGAAAAACGCGAAAAACTTACCATTTGGAGGTCGGTCACCACGAAACCAGCGGCGGATGTTCTGTAATTTGGCACAAAGCGAGTATTTTTCTCGATTTGTGAAAGCGGATCTGTACAATCCCAGCTGCAGCAGCACTAGGCCAAGGCTCAGCTCTCATTCTCTGCACTTCATCGCCTCATCAGCGGCGGCCCTCCAAAAACTGTCACCTTAAGCACAAAATAACAATTCAATCTCTCCATTACGCTGCAACATCAACTGCGGCGGAATTTAGTGTGCTATTATTGGTCCCCTAACAGTCACAGTAGCTTATTTACTACATGTATTTTGTGCCTGCTGTCGAAGTGCCCCTGGTTGTGTTAAAACAAGCCCAGACTGACTTGTGTTGGTGAGCAGCAACCAATCGGCACAGCTACCCAACCCCCCGTCTGCAGAGGGCCGTGGCACTCACCCTGCTCTAACACACACACGCACGCGCGCACACACACATACATAGACACACGCACGCACGCACACCCAGGTGCAGTTTTTTTAAAAATCGGCAAATAAAGTATAGTAAATAATAAGAGTTATATCATATGTTAGCTATGAATGAATGGATGGCCTATTTTAGGAATTAGCCCCACTCTGTGTTTGTCCCGTTGTTTCTGGAGTAGTTTAACTCCAGTGAGTGAAAGACGAGGCCTGCGTATTCAGGTGGGGAGACGAAAAAACAAAACGATGGCAGTGCGCATAGAGAAGCACGGCCTATCTGGTCAAACTCCGTGCGCCATGTTGCCTCTCCAGAGAGTCCTGACATGAGGAAACAGGCCGCTAGGCGCTCGGGAAAGAAAAAAAAAAAGGAGTCAGTGGCAACAAACCTGCAAAAGGGTCGGGTTTTACCTCGATAAAACAACCAGTGGTCCTGCTCCACCGTGCTCTCGTGTAATTTTGACAGGGATTCGGGTGCGCACTGCAAGTCAAACTGATCTACCCATATACGCGCATAGCTTCATGTGAACTACACAGAGCACAATAGACACGCTGCAGTGGCCCAGTCCTTGAAAGGATCAAACAAAGACCATCCAGCTTTGCATCGACTTGGCAGCAGAGGAACTTACCTCGCTGTGCAGAAAACCTAGGCATACAATTTAGGCCGTTGAGTCAGACCTCTAGGCTGCATATTTCCCTACCATTTCTGGTGGATGGTCGAGCAGATACAATAATAACCAGAAACATAAATGCGTGGAGTAACTTATTCACCCAGCCCTAATGGATCAGCTGCATGCCGTTCACATTAGACTGATCTGGCCCTCTTTGGTCTGATTCATCAATATCGCTTTCATCTCATGTAATTATAGTCACAAAAGTAAAAGCGCCACATGAAGTGTATCATAATATACTTAAACATGGAGTAAAAAGAGGTATTATTAGAAGGTAGATTACTATTGTCTGGGGACATGAGACCTCTTGTGTCTACAGGAAGAATTACACGCTTAGAATTTGAGTAACTGAAGAAAATAAAAGTTATTCGGCAAAAACCATTTATTTTATTTTGGTTTCACATACAATACATTAGCGTTTAATACATAGCCCACAAAGCATTTTTCTGTTGGTTGAAATGTTTTTTTCTACTAATGAACAGCATGACATACATTTCAGTCTGGGTTTGCTCGTCAAGTGATCGTTTGAGAGGACAAAGAGAAGCTATTACAATAATACATACTCAAAAACCTTATTCACAAAGTGTAGAAATAACAAATCTCGGGTTCAAAAGGATATTATTAGGTGTAAGTTTTTCAATTCAAGCTGATAAAAAAACTTGTATCGCAGTGTTCCCATTTCTTTATAATGCAGTATAATAGTACAAAATGTAACACATATTGCACTGGACAACACAAAAAGGACTACACTTGCACAAATGCTCAGGAAAAAAGCTGAATTAAATGCACGTTTATACTAAAATGCTATTTTTATGAAAGTAAAAAAAAAAATGTCATGAAAACCAGGCAACAGAAACTATGTTAAAGCATAGTAACAGAGCATGTCACAACTCAAACTGGGAAACAAAACTGACACAAAAAAAAAGACAGACCCACTCTCCAGTGAGCGTTGAACCACAAACTCTGATGATACATACTTTCTTTCCTATATTGATTTGATTGTATTCCTATTCATGCATCTCTGTCAAACAGGATAACATACTTTCTAAATAGGAGTGATTTCAGTCATTTATAATGAGAGGATGAAGACAATGTCAACACTGTACACTGGAAAGTTATTCGTAGCCGATTTAAATGACAAAAAAAGTTCTTTCTTCCCAGGCCTTGAGAGAAATGTTCTACTCAACATCCTCCTGCACATGCACACAAATGTGATTCAAGCAATGGAGAGAAAGCTGCACAACTATTCGTTGGTTTCTTCCACTTTGCCACTGGGCTCACAGAGGTCTCTTTTCTGCATCATGGTGTACGGAAAGGGTGCAACATCACAGCTAGTGTAGTCCAGTTTCTTGGGGCCACTGCAGTTGCTGAAGTCTAGTTTCTTGGTACCATCGCAACTGCCATAGTCCAGCTTCTTGAGCCGAGCTAGACTCTTTATGCTGCCAGGGGGCCTACCAGGACTAACCTTATAGCCTGCTGCTTTAGTGGTACCAAGGGGCCTTCCTGGGCTGGTTTTGAACCCAGCAGCTTTAGTGGTCCCCAGTGGACGTCCAGTACTCGTACGGTAACCAGCTGACTTTGTGGTCCCCGATGGCCTCCCTCTTCTGCCCGATTTTACAATGCCCTTCTTTTTCTTGGAGCCATCAGGCCCAGGAGCCTCGCTGCCCCTGATTCTCACCGTTTGGGGCTGGAACTCATTCTGGGTCTCGTGCATTTGACATGCCATGGGTTTGAGCATGCCCTGTGGCAAAGGGGGTAGGCTGGAGAGGGACAGCTGCAAAGTGGGGTTTGGAGGAGAGGGGTAGAATTTGTTGGACTGTGTGCTACATAAGTCAAAGTGGCTGGTAGAATGCTGACAGTCCTCTGCCAATCCACTAATACAATAGTCATTGCTGCTGCTGGTCACTTGGTGCATCATTTTCTGTTGGGGTGCAGAGAAATACAAACCTAAGTAGGTACAAGAGAAACACACAGAAATAGTAATCATCCCTACATGCCTACGCACACACACAAATCATTTTTAAGCATTTGTAAGCATCTTACTTTTGGAGGGACAAACGTGAGCACTTCAGCGTTTCTGCACAAAACATTACTAGTAATGTCAAGACCAAACGGGGCAGAAAATAGTTGTTTGCAAATATAAAGAGCATGTGTTAAAAATAAATTAAGTCTGTTCCCAAAATATGTGAAGCTATTTTAAGGTCGTTAAACGAATAGTTCGTACCTTATTTGTAGGCGGATCATGGAATGGCAAGGGTTAAATTCTCAACAGATGCATTTTCCTTCTTTGACAGCCACAACATCTTTATAACGGCGATTACAAACTACGACCTGGTGTCCATGAGTACTGCCTTGAAGTGGGATTGCGATTTGCGATGGCTATTTCATGCTTATTTATTCCTTTTAGCAGAGGTTTAGATGAGAGAGGCAGCCATTTTCGTCTGAAAAAAAATTAATAAAATATAAGAATGGACCGCGCATGCGCCTCGAGGCCTCCAGGAAACGCAGCAGTTCCTTTGAATCAGTGTTCTTACACGATCGATGTTACTTCAACAATACACTAAAGGGACACATTTCTTCGAAGCCAAACGGTTCAAACGAAACATAAAAGCACATTGATGACAAAGCCCAGGCTACAGTAACAGAGTGGTAACAGTCACCATTTGTGTGTTAGTGCATCATTCTTTCTGACATCTGAATTGGGCTAGTGTGAATGCTCCCTGTGGATTATGGCACAAAGGATTATAATTACAAATCTTGTGTATTGGTAATTATGTAACAAAAAATAGATTACATTTTCATCCAACAACTACTACTTAATCAAGTGTCTACATCTTCATTTATCATCATCGATCACCTTGAGAAATTAATGAACTGTGTGAATGACAACAAAGGGGCATTCTCCATGTTTTTCAGTTTTTAATGTATTAATGTGAACTCAACAATAGACACTGGCTTTATAGCAATTGCAGTGTTAGAACAGGTCGCAATGTACATTTATAAGCATTTCCTCCGTGTTCTTCTTCCATCCCTTCCAAGTTTAAGTCCACAGGACTTAGGTTTCCTTAATGAGTTTGGTCAGCTTCTGAATCTTAGTTTTTGTGGACATGTCCACGTACTTGTCCCCGATACTGACGATCATGCCGCCCAGGATGGTAGGATCGGACTGTAAAGTAGAGAAGAATAGTTAAAACCACAAACAACTTACAAATCCAAAAAGGTACTGCTAATTAATTTACTGGGCATAATTTCCTTTAATTACACTTTTATTAGATCAAGTCACACCCTCCACAAAAAGGTCTTCAGGGGTATTTCTGCACACAGGTCTCCATTTATACCTTAGTTTCCAGCTTGATAGTTTCACCCTTCTGAAGGAAACCCTTGAGGGCAACTTTCAGTTCAGCAAGATTAAGTTCATCCAAAGGCTGAAATAGATACAAAAATAATGGGTAAGCGTATATCTAAAGTAAAACGTATACACTGAATAACTTGGCAATGACTGATACGTAATAGGGACTGTTTAATGTGATTATTATTTATGTGTGAGAACATATGCACATACATACACAAATAGCCATGTGTTTCCTACCTGAGCAGTAGTGACAGAGCAGATGACCTCTCCACGGTGGGCACTCATCATCTTGCCAAAGGCAGTGATGACATTGGCGGTTATAGGCAGACGACCATTGTCAGCCAAAACATCTGCAGAAAAAAAAAAGAAGTTATATTTATTTATTTCCGACAGTTCCAACTTTTACTTTTCTATTACAAAACTGTTTTTATCTTAACTGGTTCTATCAAAATGTTTCATTTCATATGGTTGGCTACAAACACAAAATAACTCAAATGTTACCCGATTATATAATATCTGGTCTGAGAATCATCTGAGAGTTGTAATTCTTTGCCTACAACATCGTCAGAGGTCTCAGAATGCTAAGAAAGATTTAAGAGCTCAAGTAGATAACTTTACTAAAATGGCCATCACTATATATATATATATATCTCTGAAAATGACAGCGTCAAACCATTTTAAATTGTGAATGTGAGCCCAAGGTCAAGGTAGAGTATAAACTGAAATTTGGTTGTCCCAAACTGCCATGGTCAAGGTAGTAGGAGTATAAACGACCTATGTTAACTTTCCATTTTTAGGAAATGTTGCACTTTAAATAGACCTTGGCTGTTTACACATATAATAATGTTAAGCGCCTCATTTGTGGGCAGATCAAGTGTCACAAAATTGTAAAATGTGAATGATGCAGGTTTCGCCAAAATTATGATAACTTGCTTGGTGATTTGATACTTGCTATTCCTAGTCACCAGAATTTATGTATAGATAAATTCTGAACAAAAGAAAAAACACATCTAAATCTCCAAAAACTCCGTTTTATCTTAAATGGCCTAGACGAGAATTTGTTTTTACAGTGATACCACATATTTGCAAATTCAATTAAAATACATATATTTTTCCTACACCCCTAATCTTCAGATGATTCAATATGAGGTTCCCATACTATGGTCTGCTTGAATATCTATTGGTAAGATCAAGTGGCCATTCACTGCTAAAGCAGTGAGGTCCATTAGGCCTAATCAAAAATTACTTACTGATGAGGTTGACAGTGATTGGAGAGACCTTAGCCTTCACCAGAGCATCATTGAAGGTCTTCAGTTTCATGCTGCGCTTCACATGGGGATTCATTACAATGCTTGACAGCTTGGGGTCCTTGATCAGGCCCTGAGGGGGAAAATGGCACATATTAAAAGGACTGAGTTAATGTCCTAGTTCAGGGGTCACCAACTACTAACACTAGTAGAATCAGGTGTGCTACTGCTTGGTTGGAACAAAAGCCTGCACCCACTGTGGCCCTTTCTGGATAAGATTGGTGACCCCTGTCCTAGATTGATGAAGGTCAGTCGGGTTAAAACTGCTTGGATTTAGAAAATATCAAATATTTTTATTAGACATGTACAAGATCAGACCATAACTGAAGCAATTATTCTGATGGCTTAATTCAGATTATCTGGACTTCTAATGTCTCATCGCATACCATATCATCTGTTGACTTAATTATTTGACTGCAATTTTGACCTTGATAAAATGGTGCAAACTTGTGTCTGTGTGCAGTTCTTTGACTTACAGACACTTTGCCCAGTTCCTGCTCCACCTGGTCCAGCTTGCTCTGCTTGCTGGCCGCTGAGAACAGAGCAGTGGCATAACGGCCCTCTACTCCATATACCTGGATAGGAGGCTAAAAGGGGAAAGGCAGATATGGAGAGGGCAGACAGGTAAACTAAATTACTATTACTGTTACAAACTGTAAGTTACAGCCAAAATAGCCGATTATTTTCCGTGTGTAAGAAACGTACAACTGTGCAGCTCACTTACTCTTATCAATTTTGATACAGGTCTGACCACAGACGTGCTGAACTGGCGGACCTGGAGAGAAGAATAAGTATGTGATTTCAACCCACAGAGACCAGGACGTTAGCGAACTAACATGTATTGAGTGGGGAAGCACTGTAACGTTAAAGATAGGCTAGCTGGTTAGCTAACATGTTAGCAGTCATTCAAGCGCAAAGCCTCGTGATCATTTTGACGAACACTTAGCGTTGTGTCTTTATCTGCAAAATTAATTCAAGAATCAAGGCAAGTTTTTACACTGAACATGTTCAAGTGTGCGCTACTTTAAAAGATTTAATCACCAAAATCATTGAACGTCTTACCTGCTGTCCTAGCACGAGCGCTGCCATTTTATCCTACAGCTGTCTAGGGTAGAACTTAATGCGCATGTGCGTTTGACAAAAGGGCATCCTGTCATGGCACAAGAGGTTATATGGTAGTGTAGTTTTTTGTAGTGTGTCGCAAGGGGGCGGGGTATGTGCATGTGTCGACTTTTTGCATCTACTAGCTGTAACCATTGTGCTGCACAGGAGGTAAAATGCGTAAAAGGTAAAAGTCTATCCAATACCTTCCAATTATTCAAATAACATTTAGTGACCTATAGTGTTGAATTAAGTTACCTAGGTGGACAATGAAGTTATGAAAGTTGTGAAAACTGGAGCTGCTGAACCTGTCATCACTACGTTTTTTTTTTACAGAGATACTTCAACGAAGTGGTAAGCAGTCTTCTGATATTGAACTTCTAGCTAGGATTCTCTAGCGTACTTAGGTTACCCATGTACCTGAAATTTAACAAATCAAAAACGTTACATGGCAGAATAAAAGGGGTTATTGCTTTCTTTAGCTCGCGCTCCTGTGAATCCAGCAGGGGGCAGCACAGACCAACAATACCACTCAAGGGGCCCGGTCAGAGATGTGGTGACGTAAATACAGTTTGTTGCTCGGACAAGAAACAGCAGGGTTGGGTCTTCAATTTTCCGAGGCTAGTTTTCGTGTCTACGATAACACCAGCTGCTTCGTATTTACTTTGGCTGTTAAACGTCGAGAACATATATTTTCTGTATCATGTAAGTTGGGTGCTTTGGTCGGGGCGAAATTGCAGGGACGCAATCTGTCCAAGCATTGACGCATTCATTTTCGACAGCAGAGCACACACACACAGGCTGCGAATGACCAGGGTGCCTGCTAGCACGTAGCGTAGCCTGGCCATAAAACGTAGCAAGTGGTTTTCGTTGGAAATTAAAGCTAGCTGGCTCGCTAGCTGACGCCAAACTAGGCATGGACGACAAGTCATTCACGAAGGAGTTGGATGGATGGATTGAACAACTCAACGAATGCAAGCAGCTATCAGAAAATCAAGTCAAAGTCCTCTGCGAAAAGGTAGGTTAGCGCAGTAACGTTGATGGTAACGAACGTTGGCTAGCCATTAGTTACTGTCGTTAGCTCTCCTGGGTGCTAAAAACCACTGCATCTTCTAGTTCATTCATCTCAGTGGAAGGATTGTTTGACCAACGTAGTCGATGCTCGTGTGGCTTTGCCTTGGAGCACACCATTAAGCTTCAGTTGCATACGGGCTAGGGAAAACACTCCCCAATAAGATGGAGTCAGCAACTGTTTTCACTAGCTACGCCCACTCCATGTACCTCTTCACTGTGTGAGCCACTTGAGTGCACTGGCACTATCATAGCACATACGAATAGCGTGTATCGCTCTCAGTTAAAGGCAGCATACACATTCTGTGTTTGGCTTGGTTATAGCACATTCACATATTACACCATACCCATTCTCACCTGTTTATCAACCTCACTTTGTGTCATCTTGGTCTTCCTTTTTAGGCCAAGGAGATCCTGACGAAGGAGTCCAATGTGCAGGAGGTGAGATGTCCGGTTACTGTCTGCGGAGATGTGCACGGTCAGTTCCATGACCTCATGGAGCTGTTTAAGATCGGGGGAAAGTCTCCAGACACCAACTACCTCTTCATGGGAGACTATGTAGACAGGGGCTACTATTCTGTGGAAACAGTCACACTTCTGGTATCTCTGAAGGTAAAAACTGTTAACACTACTACTAATAGTACAATATTGATATAAGTAGGCCACCTATAACTGGGAGTCTTAATGCTTGATTATCCTTGCATTTATTTCATAAATGAATACCATATTTTCAGGTACGGTACCGTGAACGAATCACCATTCTTAGAGGGAACCACGAGAGCAGACAGATCACACAAGTTTATGGCTTCTATGACGAGTGCTTGAGGAAATATGGAAATGCCAATGTTTGGAAGTACTTCACAGACCTCTTTGATTATCTGCCCCTCACTGCACTGGTAGATAACCAGGTGAGATGGTGCATTTATATGTGGGATATGTGACTTAGCGTACAATGTATGGCATGCATTCCAGGTTGTGTTAAACATGCACTGTCTGTCTTCAGATTTTCTGCCTCCATGGAGGACTGTCTCCTTCAATAGACACACTGGAACACATCAGAGCGCTGGATCGCTTGCAGGAGGTTCCTCATGAGGTAGATGCAATCCACATTAATTCTGCAGAAATTTGACATTAGAAGCACTTCTCTTGAATGTGCTTTTGAGTTTTGTCATATCGTATGGATGTTCAAAGGTTGATATTCATTGATCTTAATAACTAATGTGCAGTTGAAACATTTTAATTTACATTCTAACAATCAAGCATTTTTGCATCACTCTTTATTCTACTCATGCCCAATCAGTAGACTCCTCCATTCTAAGGTCTATAGTTCTACTGTATACCAATGTTATACCTTGTCCTATTGAGCATGTTATGGGATTGTGTGGTACAATAGTGTACTTCACTAGCATTGCCATTCTCTCCATGTTTTAGGGTCCAATGTGTGACTTGTTGTGGTCAGACCCAGATGACCGTGGTGGCTGGGGCATCTCTCCCCGTGGTGCGGGCTACACCTTCGGGCAGGACATCTCTGAGACTTTCAACCATGCAAATGGACTAACTCTGGTCTCAAGAGCCCACCAGCTGGTGATGGAGGTACTTAGACGTTGTTTATGCTAGGATAGTAATCCTATTTTTTCCCTGTAGAGGCACAACACATGTAGCTACCACATCATGTTTGACATTGTCAGAAAGTATTTGCTCTCTTCTGAGTTTGCCATGTAATTTAATGTGGAAATATTTGAAGGCTTCCCTTTTATCTCTTGACATAGGGTTACAATTGGTGCCATGACCGTAATGTAGTGACGATCTTCAGTGCACCAAATTATTGTTATCGTTGTGGAAACCAGGCAGCAATCATGGAGCTTGATGACACATTGAAATACTCATTGTAAGTAAAGTCTTCTAATATTAATACAGATGTGTATTTTTGGTGTGAACAATTGGCCCAGTCTTGAAACTCAATATGTGAGTTGTTTATGAGTGCTGCCCTTTATCTTTTAGCCTACAGTTTGACCCTGCTCCACGCAGAGGAGAACCTCATGTGACCCGACGTACTCCTGACTACTTCCTGTAAAGATCTCAATGCCTGAAAAGTGTTGGTACAGTCAACTAGAGGAATTTAGGGACAATGGCAACAGGTTACACAGGTTTGAGAAATGAAGCGTTCATTACCCCATGGACCAAAAAATGTGTGCCATAATCACAATAAAATGGAAAATATCACATCTAGCTAAGACCACCACCATCCTTTCAACTTTTTCCTCTCTGTGCATGATGTTTTTATTGCTAGAAATGATTGTCATTATAAAAATACACAATACCTGCTGGTTTTGTCAGGAAAAAATATATCTGCAATGAATGGACTAATGCTGAGAATAATGCCTAAATGTAAGTAATTTTTGTGTTAGGATGTTAATGATGACCAGAGTGTGTTGCCATATACAGTATATAGGCTGCATCTTTCACTTGGCATGGCCTCAAATCAAAGGTTGCAGTAAATATAATGTGAACTTTTTTTTTTGTAACTAAGGCGCAGCAATTTATTTTGTGAAGTGAGATGATAGGGTTAGACGTCAGAAATTAATTTGTTCTCTGCACTTTTTGTATTTGATTTTTATCACACAGCACTGACAAACTACATTCTTTTTATATCCCGTTATAGTGTAAGTAGCCCTTTCTTTGCTCTGCTGTCTCGTATGGGAGTTAATGTGTTTCATTTCAATAGGCAATATCGGTACAAATGATATCAATTGTAAAATAACTTAATGTTTTGCAGTCCCAGCTATCTGAAATAAAGATTAAAGTAGCTTCGTCATTAACGTCATCCGTGTTCGTTTTTTGGCATTTGTATTTTCCCCACAGCTTTCTAGAAGTCTGACCAATCACCACTAGATGGAGACAGACGTCCAAAAAGCTTAACTGGTTATCAATTCTGCTAATCAGTGTCCTCTACGTGTGTGCAGGTTAATGGGGAATCTTATTAGACAGCGATATTGCACATTATTATATGGGATATCATATGAGGGTTATGAAACATGACAGCGTTGCAATCTAGGTCTGCAAAAAGGTCACTTAAGCTATATTAGCTGCGTTGGGTAATCTTTACATAAACCAGAGAAGGCGTGTCAAATATACATCTGCTTTTAATTGTATAAAAATACCTATTTCTTCACAAGACATGTTTTTTTATTTTAATGCCAGTCTTCAGGGTAATTGTGTGGGGAGAAGTGAAAACCCCGCAAAGTTTTGTTATCATTTATTAATCGTTTACTGCTTAAGAGTAAAGGTGGCGAAAATGTCAAAGCAGTAAAGGATGCGATACTCGGCCCACTACTGAAAATAAAAGCCATCCTTCAGGACCTGCTGAAATTGAGATAACTTCACTAGCATTTATCTCATTCATCAAGCAGTGGTTTATTTTATAGTCTTATATAAAATAATTAAATGTGTTCTATATGTTGCCCATTACAAATGATCCCGTCCGTTTCCATCTGGACCACCGCTTTAAAATGGGACTTTTAATTTCACAGAGATTCCTTCCACTGGAGGATGTGTCACTGTTTGCGTATTGTCTGCTGACGTTGCTGCATGTGAAATTAGCTTGCTGGAGCATTTCAGGGACACCTTGCAGACTGCCGGAGCTCACAGTGCAGTAAGTAACGTGTTTTAAATATATATATATATATTTACAGAAAACGTTGACATCTAGAGTCTAGCATGCACTTTCTGTCTCGCCTCGGTAACTGTCCTCATATGTTTGGTTGCTTGAGAAGCGCCTGCCAGCTGGATTTGTGGATGTGGCAAGATGATACTAGTTGAATTTGGGGCGCACAGCTGGACCGCTGGGCCGGACAGATGCTGTGCGTAATAGGCCATTTAAAAACGATAAAATATTGTTATTTAAGATGGATAGGGTCCAGCGCGTGCCCGTAGACCTGATCCTGAAACGTCTTCAGTTGTGGTGATAGGGTCCTTTTCTGGTCTACCTCGGGTTGAACAATTAGCGAGCTCCTGTCTGACAGCTTGTTGTCGTTCGACCATTTGAAAAAAAAAAAAAAAGAAGCTTTTTCACTGCCACAGACAATGGCTATCTAACTAGTGATCGTTCAAAATATCTGCCAAATCAAGTGTAATACATCCAAAATGTGCGATATGCTGAGAAGGAGTTGTAATGAATTGCACGCAGGCCGCCTTTGATTGGTTGGGAGCAGGGCAGGAGCAGCAGGGTTTAGAGATCAGAGGCCGTCGCTGTCCAAAGTTCAGCCCTCTAATGCCACCTTCATTGATAATGTAGCATTGTAACACAGTTATTTATTGGTTTCACTACTGTTATTGCCGTACAACCGTTTTGAAAAGTTCAACACATACACGACTAGACCAGTGATCCTGTGCATTGTTGGATCAGCACATAGGAGGGGTGCTGTGGTGCCATCTCGTGAGAACCCCATGGACTTTAATTCAATTTAAAGAGACAGCGCCGCCTTCTGCACTCTCCAGCCGCGAGTTGTATAGGGGATTTCTCTGTTTTATTGTCAATCCAGCAGCCATCTTTGGTGCAATTTCAGGGGTAGTTTCATCATCCTGCAGACCCTTGCACAGACAACCAAAATGACTTTCCTCAGTGAGACCTTTTGCTATTTTCCCACTGTGTCCCCAGATGTTCAGTTGGAACATGGAACAAATGGTTAAAAACCAGATCAGACTGGGTTACATGGTCCTACACTTTCTATTTTTTTTTCATAAGCATGCATGTACATGTGAGGATGTATTTGATTGTGCAAGGTTTTCCGTTCAATTAGCCCAATGTAATCTTTTAGATTACGAAATGTCCTTACACAATAATCTTTCCATGAAATATTCAGTGATAACTACAACCAAATATTGTATTATAAGCCCACTGTGATCTCTTCACTACACCCCATTGCCATTTCTAGCTGTTGGATACAGTTTGTGAATCCTTTTTTCAGAGGTCATTCTCAGTCATCACAACATACATACAGTACATACAGGCCTTGTCGCTTTTAAAGAGCTGCTTTTCAGCCACAGTTTGGGGGTTGGTGTGTACCCGTAATAGGGCATTGCAATTTAGCGCTTCAGAGCCCTTGTGACAGGTCAGCCATCACCATAGCAACATTATGCTGATTCAGCACAGTGGCAATCGAGAAAGGAACATTTTTTTCATGAGTTCCTCATTGACTAGTGACTGCAACAGAAAAAGCAGGGCCCTGTGAGCCAAGCTTGGGTGTTCCCAGGAACAACATCAAAAATGCAGTTTTGAGATTTTGATTGAGAAAATGCTGCAAGCCACTACAGTGCAAAAGGGTGAAGGTTCATCCATTGCTCAGTACGCACAAAATAAGCTAGGCTTCTGTACTACATGCAGCTTAAGCACCTTATTATCTTGTGCCTACTAAGCAACTAATAAACTTTCACCCTTTGCACTGAAGTGGCTTCCAACATTTTGTTTTTGACCCAGAGTTTTTAAGTTGCCAACTGTCAAGGTACATCCTTATCTCTATCCGGACATTGACATCTCCATCTAGATAAGTAATGCACAGTTTGAGCTCCAGTACTGGGAACCTAGGCCTGTCTTGTGCAAGTTTATCTCAGATCACTATCACTGCTCCCATTTTTTGTTACCCCAGAAGTAGGCTACTAAATATCCACTAACCTTAAAACATCAGTTGTACAAATATTGTGTACTGAGAGAAAAAAGAAACCTGGCAAATATTATTATTCCATTTTTCTTTTCCTCAGATAAACATGGCAGCAGAGCTATCCACCTCAATAAACATCAAGGAGCCTCGGTGGGACCAGAGCACATTTACGGGCCGGGCTAAACACTTCTTCACTGTCACAGACCCCAGGAACATCCTCCTAACCGACGAACAACTAGCGAATGCACACAAAATCATCAGTGAATACAGGTGAGCCAGGCGAGAGCCGTGAGGACAGTTCCCTGGAGGGTTTCTCTACATGGCTATACAGCCCATTTGTATTGTGTTAGTACAAAGCAGCATGCTGCAAACAATGTCATTGAGCAGCGCAGGGGGTTAATTTCCTATAAACCTTTTATTGTTTCCCAGACAAGGCATAGTCTCCCCAGGACTGACGGAGGATGAGCTGTGGAGAGCCAAATATATTTTCGACTCCGCATTCCACCCGGACACCGGGGAGAAGATGCTCCTGATAGGCCGCATGTCCGCGCAGGTCCCCATGAACATGACTATCACTGGATGCATGATGACGTTCTACAAGTGAGAACTTCTCTTTTCAAGCGTATTCGTCATATGCACCAAATACATGAAATGCTTACTGTGGGTCAACTCTCGGCCCAAGTGGAACAAGTGGTGACAAATGCTAGTAGAATAAATCGGGTACAAAATACATAAAAATATAGCAGTAATAATAATACAATCACACATCCCATGCTCTGTTGTGAGAATCATTGTTAACTTACAGTAAAGCTTGTAAAATGTTTTTTCTATGGAATCTCACTTCCTCACTGTCCCCGTAGTAAGTGTACTGTCTTCTATCGGCAGGACGACTCCAGCAGTAGTGTTTTGGCAGTGGATCAATCAGTCCTTCAACGCAATAGTCAATTACACCAACAGGAGTGGGGATGCCCCTATCACAGTTAGGTAAGCAGACTGACACGTTGGCACCGACACCAGCGCGTATTAACCCTTTTAATCAAACTGTTTTTGTGCTGAGAGCTGATGTGACTGATGACTTTTTTTGTTTGCAGTCAGCTTGGCACAGCTTATGTGTCTGCCACAACAGGGGCAGTTGCCACCGCTCTAGGACTAAATGCACTAACAAAGGTATCAGTTCATGTAACCCCATTCTAGGTCCCATTAATGTTAGTCTCTTTATACACAGTCTCACATTATCTATAAGTAGCCTCATGCTCAGGTGATCGGCATAGAGTGGTTGTCCTGCCTGCTTTTACAGTGTGTTATACGTACTAATTTATAGTGGGATATTTCTAAATAATGTACAATATCTTACATATAACTTCTGTTTCACCTTTTATGTCTGTTTTCTCCTGCTATAGCATGTCTCACCCCTGATTGGGCGATTTGTTCCATTTGCTGCTGTAGCTGCTGCTAACTGTATCAACATCCCACTGATGAGACAAAGGTAAGGTGGGCGTACAGCACTCAGCCACGTACATGCTCGTGTTTTTTTTAGTTTTTTTTTTATCATGTTTCCTGTGAGTAGGTTTGATGAAAGGTCAGTTGGATACTTCTGAGTTCATTCTTTCCCCTCTCTTCAGAGAACTGAAACATGGCATTCCCATAACAGATGAGAATGACAACAGGTTAGGAGAGTCAACGAAAGCTGCCCAACAGGCTATCTCTCAGGTCGTGGTCTCAAGAATCCTCATGGCTTCTCCAGGAATGGGTACGATAAAAAACTTTATGATCAGTCCAGTTTGACACGTGCTGTGATATGTTGTAACTCCTGTCTGGCAGCCGGTTAAATAACTTACTTAAAAGGGAAGCAGCCTAATCAATGTAGCAAAATAAAAGCTTCGAACCACCAACTTTGCTTGGAGATTTTGATAGCAAGATCACCACTTTTAGTTGAAAATGTCTGCATTGATGTTTTAATGTTCTGTTTCAGCTATCCCCCCATTTTTAATGAACCATTTGGAAAAGAAGGCCTTTCTGAAAGTAAGTATATTTCTGAACAAAAATATGGAAAACTACATTTTCTACAGTTACTTCCTGAACTATTTCTCCATCCTCACTGATTCAAAATAACCAGATGGTTTAAACAAAATGGCGGGAACCTAAAGTGCCATACTGTTTGTACCGCTCGGTTCCTTTTAGTAATCACACATCAGGTGAATGAATAGAACTGAGGACATGGGGCCGCTCCACTTCTGGAATTCGCCACTGCTTTTGTGTCCCTCACTGTTTTTTTTCTTTCTGCCTGGTCTTTTCAGAAGTTCCCATGGATGAGTGCACCCATTCAAGTCACCCTGGTGGGATTCTGGTGAGTGGTCAAAGATGGTCCGCTGATAAACCACCATTTGCAATTCTTTTAAAAATGTCAATCTAATTTCTGATGACATGTATGAAAGTCAAATAATCCTCAGGTTTGTATCAATTTGAAGATTGCTAGCTAGGCTATAGTGAAGTAGCTCTTTTTTTGACAGAATTACAAGTGAAAACATCAGTTCCTTGTAAATGCTGATATGTTGTTTTAGATTATATGCTATTAATGGTATCGACTAATAAGACTTGCTAGCTCCCTGGATAATGTCATTCTGCCCTCTCAGCCCACCTCACTGCAATTTCTTTCTTTTTCGTTTAATCAAAAAAATCTGATCTGATGCTCCCTCTTAAAAAATGTGATCAATCAAGTTACATTAGAGTAAAGTGAACAAACATCAGAGGCTTCACTTATTCATTTGGCAGATATTCCAAAGGGAAGATGAACATTTTTACTAGCCACAAATTTACACCATCTAGTTAGCATCTGTATTAAAATAATTTGGTGAGTTGAGGTCTGAGGAGTGCAGAGTGGCAGCTAGCATGTCAACAAGCTAGATATCATTTGCTACCATTATTAACGTTTGAATATCCGGTGCATCCCTCTTGGCCAAAGCTCCCAGAGTGCGCTCTTATTGCACCAAAGCACTCTGAGATTAAAGGGACTTTGTCAGTACACTGAATTTACAGTTGGTCCAGTTTGGTGGCAGTGTACGTTTTTGACATTTGGGCGGCCAATTTATGAATGACACGTCCAGTCATTGGACGTGTCGTAAGAAAGAAGGGTGATGAAATAAGGTGATGAACAGGAAGCTCCCAACAGATGTTTCATTGGGGTGTGGTTGTTTTCCAGCCTGGTGTTTGCCACTCCCCTGTGCTGTGCATTGTTCCCCCAAAAGAGGTGAGTGAAAAGTTCAACTATATAGGTTCAAGGTTCAAGGTTCAAGGTTTTTATTATCATATGCACAAACATTCACAAAAAAGCAAAGTTGGCAATGAAATTCTTATGCCTCTCTGGCACCCTACGCTAGTGCTAAGAACAAATATAAACAAATATAACAAATATTTAAAAAAAATATATATATATATAACAAATATAAAAGTACAAAGTTATAAAAGTATAAAAGTACAAAGTACATATATATAATATATGGATGACAGCAAGGAATTATATGCCTAGTTTGCAGATTTTCTTCTGCCTGGATTGTTACTTAATGCTTGTAGGTTTTACCCACCACCCACTGCATCTCGCCCATTCTCCTCCCACCTCTCCCTACACTGATCCAGCTCCATGTCAGTAAGCCGCTTGGAGCCGGAGCTGCAGGAGAAAATCCGGGCCACCCACCCGGGAGTGGAGAGGGTCTACTTCAACAAAGGTCTATGAGTGTCCAGCCCCCTCATCTACACACTGCCATACATAGCTGTAGGCTCAACCCTCGCCTCTCTGCCAGCCCTCCTCATTCAATGTGCCAAAGTTAAGTTTGCTTCTCCTCATTTCTGCTGTTCAGACGGATTTCCCGGGATTCCCTCCCTCAGTCTGTTTGTAATGAGATGCTTTTGTCAATGTGATTGTCGATTTATTTTAATTGGTAGAGAAGATTTTCTCATACCGGGCCTGGTGAAAATGATGATATTTATCACAACAGTGACAGTGGCCTGTATAAGAGAGTGCTTGTGTGGACATAATTGTTTTCCTGTGCAGTATTTTTTTTAAGTTGGCGACTCTTTGATCATATGTTGCTGCCAAACCGTTTTCATACTCTCCAACCTTCATACCTTCATACTCTCTGGCCGGCATTTTATTCCTGACCTGTGTTATTACTGAAGAAACCAGAATTTAGTATTGATTTCTCAAAGATGTCTACTCTGCAAGTATTTGCCAAATCTCCACTCTGATTTTGTGAGACCTCTCAACGATTACGACCTCTTACTCATAATAGTGCTGTTTCAAAGAATGGCATTCATTTATAGTCAATGAGTTTATTTTGCCAAATGACTACTGATCATGAATCTGAGAAGAATTATCCAGGGATCCTCCCTATATAATGTGATGTTATGATGGTGACAACCATTGGTAGGCCAACACGGTGCTATCTGATATCTTAATAAATGTTTAGCATACTTTTTATTCTGCCTGCCAAACATGCATGAACAGACCACTCCTCATAAGCACATTATGGTACATGGCCATGGGCGTCAAATAACCTTTGTGTATTTAGTCACATCAAGGCTACATTCAGGAGAGTTGTACAGCTGCAGACAATATTGTTATTGATCGTATTTTTTCAACAAATCACTCCGGCTTTCAGTTTGCTAATCCCCATCACATGGACTCTGAACAGCTAATCCACTAATTGTGATTTTGTGATCGCAGATTTTTTTGTTTCAAAAATCAACAACTCATCGCCTTATTGGGAGTCAATACAGACTGTTGTCTGGTATGCTTTTTTTTATATCTGAAAACCTTTCCTCTGTACCTTTATGCAGCATGTGGGAGGAAGACTAAGAGGGTGTAGTATTATAGCACAAAGGAACACGTCATAGCATAGGTTTTCATGGTGTGATGGTACATTTTTATACACAGTGGGAGCCTATGCCAGTTATAGATCAACACAGTGGGGACTAGCTCTATCAGTAATAGAAAAAGATGCCAAATAACGCTCTTGAGATAATAATTCCTTTCAAGGCAAGGCTGATATTAGGATCCACATGTCCAAATCCAGTTTTTGTTAAGAGCAAAACCCAGTCTTTGTGAACAGTGAGCTAAATTACTGATGACTAGATCATCAGTTACTTTGATCTTAGCCTGCTGAATACCAGCTACCAGCTAAAAGCTTGGATCAGCCTCAACTAGCAGCTTTTTCTTTGTAAGTGCATACAGTTACATCAGCACATATTAGTTACGGTGCTTATGGCTGGAGCTGATGAACCAGGTGCATAATAAAGGAGCCTTGTCAGTTTGATGTCATTACACTTTTCGTACGTGCCCTGCAGTATTGAGCATTCAGACAATAACACCAGTATTACTTGTTTAGACAGAGAGGAAGAGTTGGAGCAAACACTGGGGGATGGGCCTGTGTCTGTTGGTGTATAGAAACGGTGGCCTTTGGGTGCCACATCCATTGGGATTTTATTGTGAGAACTTGAATTCTAGGCTGACCTCATGTGAGTGACTACAATGACATGGCAGAGTCACTCAAATTCATTGGCCAGTTTTAAAATCAGGGACGAGAATGAAAAAGGTAGACATACAATACACAAAAGCACAAGCAGTATTTCACAAATCTTTGACAAATCTAGTTTTTGAAACCTTTAAAATCACTATCAGTATTTTCAAGGACCTGGCTGTGATAAATATTTAGTCCTAATAATGCGCTGGTTTAAATTCTAAGTACAAATATGTCAAAATGCTTGTGAACATTGATTTGATTACATTACATCTTTTGCTCATCACAGTCTGTGATTTTTTGTAAGGTGTTTAATGTTTAAATATAAAGATATATAAGATTTACATATATTGCTGTATAAGTAACTTTATTTTAGCTCGTCCGTGTCTTCAGAGAGATCCCACAGAACTGTAGCTGTTCCCTATAGTAGCTGGGTTGAAGTGAAGTTCGTTATTCTAGTGTTATCGGTAACTGAATGTAGCATTTACAATTACAGCTGTGATTCTTACACACACAATGCTTTAATACTATTGTGTATTAGAATATAGATCATAAAAGCACAATGTAGGCGATTTCAAATGCTGCACACGTCAGATCGACTCCTTTTCTTAACCACATGGCTCTGAAGTGTATTCTCGGTAACTGAAGGAATAGGACAAGATCGATTTGAAGACAAGCCTTTTGGTAGCCATCAGGCTTATTTTCGAGGGTCCCATAACCTCTTAATGGCATCTAACTCCAACTAATTCCAGATAAACCTGCTGAAAGATGAATAAAACTAATCCCTTAATAAATAACATGTTCCATAAGCCTTCTATCTACCAAATCAACTGAAATGTCTCTCTAGCCAAAGCACCACAAATCTACTCAAGAGGAATAAGTCATCTACAGTTTACATTTGATTTTTTTTTTTTTTTTAAAGATATTATGAGAAATGGTATTTAATTGTTTTGCAGTACATTGGGGTGGTGTAATGTTTAGACTAACTGGATGAAATAAAGTCAGTGAAATCCTGTGTCAGTATCTGGTTTTTGTTGCTCATGTTAAGTAGGTGAACAGGTGGCTCAGTAGTGCCATCTTCTGGTGTAAATTGGACACAGCCAAGCGACATTATAAAAGCAGTTTATTCCAAGGCACATAATGTTCAGAAGACTAGGGAACATAAGCATTGCCTTGAAGGATGTATCTGCACACATATCAAAAGCCTTACACGTGTCTTTACAAAGTTAGAACAACACATTGGCATCTAATGCACTCAACAGACATAAAAAGCATTGTGAAGGAATAGATAGATGAAGGATCTCCTGGTTTCACAAAGCAATATTCCATGGGATTCAAAGTGCACAAGAAACTGATTTTTGTAATTGTTTTTAGAGGAAATATAAATCACAAGAAATAGTGCAGCAAATTGAAGAGTAATTGTCTGAGTTGATTGACATTCCACAACTTGTACAATCTGATTTTTTAGGCAATATATCACTGTGCAAACACAAGTTTGTTTCTCAGTAACTCTTGTTTGGTGGATCGCCAGGACACGGCTACATGTTTTGTCTACTGTCCCTGGTATGTTCCTTGTTCTCTTAGATCTGAGATATTTCTTCAATTGAGTGCAATGGCGTGAACCATATGGAAGTAGAGGAATGAGCATCAAGTTACCTCATGGAAAAAAATATCAGAAAAAGCAACACTTACTATTTTTTGTGAAGACAAAAAAAACATGAATGCATCTGCAATTTGGCCTTTTCATGACACTGCATCACAACACAAACTTTATATTTGCAACAACCAAATACCCCATGTTATCTAAGCACAAACCATGACATTAATTTTCCACCATGTAACAACTGCTGTTTCATTCACAGTGAAGTGTTCACCTTCATTGACGGACTATGTCTTCTGAGATTACTTAACATGACCAGCAGAGAACAGGAAATGAATCGGGCAGAACAGATCCAAACTCAGGTGCCATGAGTAGAGGCCCATCACTCACCAAGTTGACAGAACTTATAAACTACTAGGAGAAACCTCAGGTTCAGCCCACTTCAGAACAATAGTGTCTTCTGTGTCACGGTCACACTCTGCACATTCAGGTCAAGGTAGCCTGCTCTGCACGATGCTATCTTTGGAATGTGTTGGACTTTGTCAGTGTGGCATTAAAGTTGGCACTTGGGTAACATTGGCATTTACAACTTACTCCATGAGTGTTCTGCACAAAAAGATGAGTTCTGCAGCAAGTTCACGAGTTCTTGGATTTGAGTTTCGCCTTACTCACAGATTATACATTTTGGGAACTTGAATGAGAAAAATGAGAAATAGCATTTGGATTCAAGAACATTACTTCATTTTCCACATAGGATATAATGAAAATAGTGATAAATAAGGGTAATATAAATACTCTTTGTCATATAATTATAATATACAACAGTGTTATTACAATTTCCTTTCAAGGAAAAACTAAAATGTCCACTCTTACATGGGGCACCATAATTAAAATGTCTTTGGATAGATAGATTGAATATTGTCTCAGCAAATGACCACATGGGCATAGGTCAACATCACTCTTTGCTTCCTGGATGTGGCCACCTGCATCAAGGCTCTCAAAATGCTTCCATGCCCATGGACAAAGAGAGTCAATCAGGCTCCTACTTTACTTCCCCCCCCGGGGATATCAATGACCATAACATAAGACACTCTGGTAGTGAGGGAGAGGAATCACCCAAGCATCCTTTGAAGTGCATGTTGACAGTTGGAGGAGCTAGAGAGAAAAGGAGCATATAGGCTCTTTCAACAGTGCTGCCCTGGGGGCACCTGCGGTACATGGATGGGCCATTAACAGTGTAAGCCTTTTAGCTTAGCCTGGCCAAGCCTTCCACAGATGAAGTTAGTCTAGTTCATCATACAAAAGCCTCTGCTGACCCAAGCAGGCCTAAAGTAGCCTTGCCTCAGACAAACTCCTCACCGCAGAGGGTCTCCCCCACCAGCAGTGAGTGTTTGTCAGGCTCGCTGAGTGCCATGCTGTTTAGGGAGTGCTTGTCGGAGCGCAGGGAGTTGATTGATGCACGGCTGTAGTTGACAATGCGGTCCAGCAGGCTGAGTCTGGGGGAGGGCCGACGCAGCTCACCCATGCCAATGTGGACGCTGACATCAGACAGGCTGCCCTGCCGCCTGTGGCTGCCGAACTGGGCCTCCAACTTCTCAGCAGTGGGCTTAGTGTAACTATACGGAAAGGCAGGAGAGAAATGAAAACAGTAGAAACTCAACAAAGTCAAAAACAAAGCATAAGAAAAAGCATTTACAAAACTTCAAAATAGCTCATTACCATTTTAGTAGAAGAGAGGACAAAACCACAGAGACTGAAGACAGAGCCATCGCAGCAGAGCCCATCCATGGCTGAAGCACGAGACCAACAGGAAGAAATACACCTGTGGACAAGCAATCATAATTAGCATCTCAATGCAGGAAACCTTATTGATCTCAATGTTAATTCTGTTGTGATAATACCATAACATTTTTAAAAAAAAGAAATCAGCTTTAAAAGACACATCTTCTCTTGCGATCCTCTGCAGTCACCTACCAGCAGCAATGGGAATGCCAATCAGGTTGTAGATGAGTGCAAAGACAAAGTTAATCCTGATCCTCTTGACTGTCTTCTTGGACAGGTCGATACTGCCCACCACATCCAGCAGGTCATTCTATAAACAAAACGACAAAGTAGGAAAATGTTTGGTAATGAATTTAAAAGGGGGATTTCTGTAAAGACCTCTGAATTACAACCATGAATAAAACAATATCCCCGCTGCAGAAAGTCTTAACATTGACTGGATTCATTTGAGAGCCAATGGAGAACAAAAGACAGAAAGTTTGAGTGATGTGGGGGTGAGAAATATACTCAATGGTATACTAAAATAAAAATAAAGGGTTTTAAACCAACAAAAATAAAATATGCAATAGGGCAGAAATATGGAGTTTATCAAACAGTTGACCTGTTGGGATGAACTCATGACAGAGGGAGGCTGAGTTTCAAGCTCAAATTCTCACCCTGATCAAAACCACGTCTGCTGCCTCTATCGCCACATCCGTGCCTGTTCCTATGGCGATGCCCACATCAGCCATGGCCAGAGCAGGTGAGTCGTTGACCCCGTCACCAACCATGGCCACTCGCTTCCCCGCCAGCTGCAGCTGTTCCACCTTGGCTACCTTGTGGGAGGGAAGTACCTCGGCAAACACCTTCTTGATGCCCACCTGGAGGGGGAGGCAGAGAGACAGACATGGAGCAACTCATAGGCTCAAACATACATAAAAAAAAACACATACAAATTTTGCTCAGTGCCACGGTGCATTCATGGTTTTGCAAGTGATGGCTAAAGTGAACTGGAAAATTTGCAAGGCTTCAAGTTCAAAGTTCATATGTTGTTACCTATACAGTACTGTGCAAAAGGCACATGTAAAAAAAAAATCTGTAAAGTGAAGATGCTTTCAAAAATAATGAAATTAGAAGATTCTAAATATCAAAACATTTACTATAAAGAGCAGAAATGTAAAACACTAATGCAGAAAACAATGTTTGCAGAATTTTATATACAAACATTGTTTAGTAGTATTAGCTATACAGGTATATAGGTTGATCATAACTTCATCAATTCTAGACCACTGTCAATTTAGATGGGGCCAAACTCAAGATTCAGCTCCCCAGATAAGTTTACATTGCTGAGGTGGATGAGGTTAATAGTTCAGGTATTTTGAAACTGCCAGAAACCAGAACTGCCTCTTGTTGCACACTCATCAGCTCTACTCAATGCCGTGCTTGTTCTTCCTACAGTTGAGGTTGGGGCACTAATGTTGGTGGATTACCACCACTTGGTGGTTGAAGCTAGACCAAGGGAGCAAGTTCATATAAAGTCTTTACCTGCCCCATCATCCTTCACACATGCACTCCTCTATATCTCCTATCTACTTGGTCCAAATCTGGATGAAAAGTATTATGTTTCTTAAGTCGTACGCTTCGTAAGTCAATACAATCATCTCTGATGTCAATGCTCCGTCCCATACCTGAGCAGCAATGGCCCGTGCAGTCTTGCTGTTGTCCCCGGTCATCAGCACTACCTCCAGACCCATTTTGGTCAAAGTGTGGACTGCTAACTCAGCCTCTGGCTTCACTGTGTCTGCTATGGCAATCATTGCACACAGTAGGCCTATGCACAAATGGAAATATTTAACGTTAAGTATGCAAGCATTCTCCCTAGGTATGCTTTAGAAAGGAACATAACCATCAGCAGTCATATCAGCAAAGGAGGTTAAGGCTAACTGAGGAGTAATTCTCATCTTAAGCAGTACTCACTGTCCACAGCTACCAGGACGGCGGTGCGTCCCCTGCGCTCATGCTCTGTCATGGCCTCATCTATATCAGGTCTGATCTGCAGGCCATTCCTCCTCATCCACTCTCTATTCCCGATCAGAACAACATAGCAGGCTGCCTGGACCAGGGCTACACACAGAGACCAAAGCGGTTAGACTCATAACAGCAGAGAAATATAGCGGTTGGTGTGGCACAAGTTCACCCCAACTCTTTAATATTACATATGCATTTACATTGATTATATCCCATGATTTTGTCCAAATGTACTTTTGAGTCATTGAAACCTCTGTGTTCTGCCATATCTGCTGAATACAATATCCCAGGACTACATTACCCAACATACTCAGTGGCTGTGGGTCCATGATGAGTGGATGGGAGCCAGTGGAGGTCTGGGAGTCACTGATCTGGACCAGGATGCCATTGCGCTGGTTGTTGTCCTCATTGTCGCTGTCCTCCTGCCTCAGCAGGGCCTCTGTGTTGCTGACCTGGCATCGGATGCCACAGCCAGGCACCGCCTGGAAGTCTGCGCATGCTCCCAGAGACTCTGTGCCCAGCTCCTGTATAAGGATGGTAACAGATTCTGAATAACACACTGCACAATGACATATAGATCATATGGAGGATCATATGGGGGACCAATGAGTCCAATCTTATCCTTATCCTATGTCAGAGGTTCCAAGAGTTCTAGGACGTCCAGGAGTCCATGAGCGGTTAAAACTGAGGTAGAGACTAACCTGTTTGCAGTATTTGGTGATAGCTGCCCCCAGTGGGTGTTCACTGTTGTTCTCAGCTGTCCCCACGATGGCAAGCAGTCGGGAGCGGGGCATCTTGTTCCCTTCCACAACAATCTTGACTTGGACGACCTTGGGAGCACCATATGTAATGGTCCCAGTCTTATCAAACACTACTAACTGGACCTGCATATACAGGGAGACATGAACAAATCCACTAGAGCTACATGTGACAGGTTTCAGGGTATTTAATCAGAGTAATATAAAGACTAGTGTGGTATTCTAACCAAGGAAATAGTTCCAGCAAAAACCACCAGAGTGTTTGATAGTTCACATTTCACAATGTACATGAATTTGACAGTTGGCGAATTACATAAATGGATGACTACATATCATGGGTGCCAGAATATCACAGCTCCCACTCGCTCACCTTATGAGCCATCTCTAATGGCTCCCCTCCCTTGATCAGGATGCCGTTTTGGGCTCCCACACCCGTGCCCACCATGACAGCTGTCGGGGTCGCCAAGCCAAGGGAACAGGGGCAGGCAATGCATAACACTGTTATGGAGGCCTGGAAGGCAAAGCGAATCACTGCCTCTGCCTTGGAAATGCTCTTGTCATAACCCTGCAGGAAGTAAACAGTTATTAGCTAAACTTCCATGTCAGTTACTTGTATCTTTATCTTCAATGAAGAGAAAAATAATTAGTGATGAAAGGCATGACCAGAGGTAGTAATACGTTTTACTGTGAAGGCAACAGCGTTCACCCATTGTTTTAGACCAGTAAAAATGAGTGGAAAGGATGGTATATTGAGGAGCTTGGGATAGTAAGATGTAAGGTTGAAGACTCACAGGGAAGTACTTCACAACTAGAGGGAAGTCCAAAAACCCAATGAGGATCCAGGCGAACAGGGTGAGGAGGGAAATGCCAACAATGAAGGGAACAAAGTAGCCACTGATCTTATCCGCATACTGCTGGATGGGAGCCTAAAAGCAGAAATGTCAGAAATCAATTACCCGATCATGTTTCCCCTTCAAAGCAGGTAGATACTGTACAGAAATTACTAGTACCAACATTAGGACCATCTCCAACCTCATAACTCACCTTTGAAGTCTGTGCCTCCTCAACCAGTTTGACAATCTGAGACAGGGTGGTGTCCATACCAACATGTGTAGCACTGATGAGCAGAGAGCCATTCTGGTTGATGGACCCAGCAATCACAGAGCTACCAAGTTTCTTAGTCACTGGCATGGCCTCACCTAGGGATACACAGCAACAGCTGGTCAGAATAATACAACAGACCAGGACAGTGGAAAACAGCATGAAGGACTTTGAGGCAAGTCCTGGTGTTTTGAGACCACAGCTCACATAATGGCCAAATACTACACATTTTAGTAGCATCGGCAATTGATCTTTTCATATTGATGACAGGATTGTTTTCAAAATGAATACTAGTGAATAACAATATTAGTGAGACACAATAAAATAAATGATCCCTGTGGGGAAATTTTGTCAAATAGTAATACAGCAAATGGAGGTTATATAAACACAAACAACCAACAATTTCAACACTAGAACATGTACGATATGAATATATGCCAAATATAAAATACATGTAGTATGAAAAAGGTGGGAACATAATATCAATAAATATACAATAGGTAACAATGAGATGGGCATGGAAATATGATATGATATATAAATAAATACTGATACTAATCAATACTTGACCCTCCACTCACGGTGACCAACCTGTGATGAGAGACTCGTCGGCCATGGAGTGTCCCTCGATGACCCTTCCATCTACTGGGAACTTCCCTCCGGGTACGACCTTCACCACATCACCCCTCTGCACCAGCTCAACATCCACCTGCTCCTCACTGGGACACACATACAGATGTCAATAAACAGTGAAAAGAAGGCCAGAATAAACAAAGCCAGATGGGTTACTCATATACAAAGAAGAGCTTTAACTTATTTACCTCCCTTCACTCAAAAGAAAACTACGTTCTAAAAAGCTTAAAGGCTTATTACATAGAAGTAGCTTGTTTGTGCAGTACCTGTCCTTCACAGTCCTTGCCATGCAATGTCAGACATATCAACTGCAGACCTTTAGATTTGTTGTAATCTAAATCTAACTCAAGAAACGAGAGGTTCTTGTGAACAAAAGGAGTATAGAGAACAAGGAGTACCTGAGAACAGACTTGTCACTGTTCAGAATGACCACTGTGGCCTCGGTAGCTTGTAGAGACATCAGCTTGGACAGGGCCTCAGAAGTCTTGCTCTGGACGGGAGAGGAAGGAAGATAGAACAATTTGGCTGTGACTATCCAGTATTATAGCCTTTAGGTACTGCATCTTAACATTTTCAAAAAAATAAGCATCATAGATACATAGAAATATACATATAATGTGCCAAACCTTGGCTATCTGTTCCAGCCAGCGTCCCAGGGAGATGAAGACGAAGAGCATGGGCGGTGTGTCGAAGAAGGTGATGGGGTTGACCTTTGCCCCCTCCACCATGGCCACTAGGACAATGACCAATGAGTAGGTGAATGCTATAGAGGTGGCCAGAACGATCAGTACATCCATATTGGCTGACCGGTGTTTGACTGCTTTATAGGCTTGAATGTAGAAGTAGCGGCCTCCAATAAACTGAGGAAACAGAAAGACAAAAAAGCTTTAGCATTATTCAATGGACCACACACACACATTTCATTTAGATTCAGGTTTCAACTACCCCTCCCCAAATACCCCAGGTGAATAAATGCTCCTTTCACAATCTCAAAATGTGCGGTTCATATTGCCCTATCATGTTCATCTAGGGTACAGTTAATCTCTGTGATCTACCTGTACAGGCACACAAAAGAGGAAAGACAGGAGGTTCATGATGGAGAGGCCTGGGAGCAGCTGTTTCTCCAGGAACATGGTGGAATGGTAGTGTTGGCGGTCCTCAACTGTGGCATTGTGTTGGTGCGACATGCTGATCTGGTGGTCCATGATAATCATGTAGATCATCATGCCCATCACAGGCACGCAGAAAATCAAGCTCACCAAGAAAGACCTCCTCCACCTTGGGAGAGGGGGGAACATTTGTGTTTTAAATGGATTCAGATTGGTAACCAAACAAGCATAGACTGGTGCTTTTTGCATGTGAGTAGCCAGAGACACAGACAGGAACACAAAAACAAAAAGGTACTTACTGTCGTATCTCCTTGCTGTGGTCCAGGTGACTGCCAGTGCGATCCCTCTTTACCAGAGATGCTTCGAACCCTAGATTCTACCAACAACAATCACACTATTAGTCTTGCGTCCCTGTGGTTAGGTATGTTATGGAAATGTCAAGTGATTGAATGGTTGAAGTGAATAATACATAAATGAAGAAATGTACTGTAGGAATAAAAACAGGAATAAAAAGACAGTGGCAGGAATGAATACCTCAATCAGTTTGATGACATCTCGCGGCCCCATTATTTCCGAGTCGTACTTAATGTGAGCTTTGTTGGTTGCCAGGGCAACAGAGGCATATATAATCCCCTTCTCTCTCATAAGGCTGGATTCGATTTTGTGAACACAAGAGGCACATGTCATTCCCCTGACCTGAAAGAAGGTGAAGAGAGGGAATCAAGACCTCACATGAATCACGTAGTCTACTGGAAAGTTGCATGCACTGTATACACTGCATTTATCTATGGCCTTGATATCGCAGAACTAGATAAAAGTGTTAAATGTATATTGTTGTCCTCTTCATATGACACAAATATAATTTCAATGCAGCTTAAGTTCACTCACCACTAGTTCTAGGTTCCCATCTGAACCCTCATAGTTCTCAATGACTGAGGAGGTGAAGCCCAGCTCTCTCACACACTCAGCAATCTTCAGGGGGTCGATAACATCAGGATTGTAACGCACCTCTGCCTTACTGGCCATTAGTGCCACTAGAACAGAGTAGATACCTGCACAACATGAAGGATTTAATGTTTATAATTAAGCAAACAACCAACCCTGTAATGCCATACTGCTGCAGGTCAGATTCATGTGGTACCGTTGGATCATTGTCGTTAGAACAGAAATAAAAAAGTTTGACAAACCAGATTCATTCTTGAGGTTCCGCTCGATGTTGGCCACACAGGAAGCACAGGTCATCCCTCCTATCTGGATGAAGCATTTAGGATGGGTGCTCCCCCTGCCTCCCTGTGGGGTCTCTAGGTCACTGTCCAGCCCTTTCTCCTTCACAGGTGCTGGACTCAGAGACAAGGAGGGACTGGGATCCGACACAAACACCAGGGAGTTGGTCTCTGCAGACAGCAAAATACGGTTATTCCAAGAAACGCAGTTAGTCTGGTTTACACGCAGAACTGCAACTGGATTATCTACCTGACATTACTGAAAGTACCCCCACAGTTGTATTGCATTAACTGTTGTGACGGCAGAGACGAAGCCTCTCACCCTCTGTTTGAAAGAACCATGCCGCTCCACAGGCAGAGGTTCAGCACAGTGGACAGCGAAAGCAGCCACCAGCCCTGCACCACGGCTCTCCCAGAGAAGAGGGCAGAGCTCTCTAAAAAGACACACCTGTGGGCTCTGGGACACAGCTACTGCCCATCTGCAGTCGTCCTAGTGGCCTACAAAAGGAGCAGGCGAGGCAGTCCAAGGGGAGCAAGTGCAGCTCCCATCATCTACCCAGTGCATTTTTTCCCTCAGACCCCGGTGAACCCTAATGGCTGCCAGGACGACCGCACCACCTCTGCCTGTCGGAGACCACACACACTGACCACGAGCCTCTCGGGCCCTACCCACTCCTCCACGCACCGGCTGCCGGGTTAAGCTCTTTCTGTTGCTGCCTTTTTTGTGTGTTTGCCCCACCGGCACTACCCCACGCCACACTGTTTATATGTGCAAGAAAACCACAATTGCTTTAAAAATGCAGTTAGACTGCGACCAATGAGATGTTCACATCAAGTCTGTTCATTTAGAATGAGAGTAAACTGGTCCTTCTAACAGATCACTTAGATGCATTAGATGCATTTTTTAAGTGGTGGGCAAGGAACTAAAGCACTCGATCATCTCTAGTAGTTTTAACATCTGAATACAGAACCAAATCAACCATCCATCCTCTCACCAGGCAGGAAGGCGTCGAAGCCCATGTCCTCTATGGCCTCCCTCAACTCTTCTGGGGTGGTCAGGAGGGGATCGTACTCGAATGTCCCCCTGTGATTAGCCAGAGAAACCTGGGCTGACCTCACCCCCTTCCTCTGGGAGATCATGCCCTCGATGGACTGGACACACGAGCTGCAGGTCATCCCCTCGATGTGAATGTGAACTACAGCTGCTAGGGGCTGGCTGAAACAAGGCTGGGGGGCAGTGAGTTGGGCCTGGGTTGCTCCTGCTACTGTGGGTGGAGGTGGTGATAAAGCAAGCATGGGTGATGTGGCTGTAGGAGTACCAGGAGAGTCCCAGGGTTGGGTCATGAACTTCCCCGGTGGCAGCGCCTCAATAGCCTGCTGCAGCTGAGGCACCGTGATCTTCAAGGGGTCATAGCAGATTAAGGCCTTCTCCTTCTCCAGGGAGACCTCCACAGAGGACACCCCAGGCAGTGTGGAGATATTGTCCTGGATATTGGTGACACAGGAGCGGCAGTGCATGCCTGTCACCCTGAGCTTGGCAAAGACTAAGTCTATGAAGATTTCTGTCTCTTCTGGTGTCTCTGATGGGGATGAAACTGTTGACTGTTGAGAGTCCATGAAACATTCAATTTCACTGGGGAACAGCTGCAGGGGACGGGGCTTGGACTTGACAAACGCCTTGAAGCCGGCCACAGCGATCTGGTCGATGATGATTTGGATAGTGATGAGGTAAGGTAGGTATACTACTGCAGCTTCCTGAGACTCTAAAACAACTGTGGGGAATGAAGAGAAAGGAAAGTTAAAAGAAGCATCAAGGACTTCAAAAGAAAGCCTTTCTCAGTCATCTTAAAACCTTTGCTTATAAAATAGTTGTGCTCATGAGGATAAAATCATTGGAAATGACTGGACTGATGAATTTTCAAATCAATTATTACTTAATTAAGTAATATATATCTAAGGAGATCAGTCATATAGAGTGACGGTTCTAACCTCAGTCACTCTATACGACTGACCTTCTTCTGACCATCTCTACAACATGTCACTCCGGATAACACTGTTCAGGGCTGGCAATAAGTATGGCCCGGGGCCAGTATGAGAGAGGTTCGGGACAGTTGACTGATCTGTCACTTGCCCAATCAGGCCAGTGCTGTTTTGTTGTGACATGTTTGAAGCCAGTGTAGGAATTTGATTCTAGGACAGTATGAAAGTGATGCATCCATTAAACAGTTAATTACATTTGCATGGCCTTATTTGGAAATACAGAGCTCAAAAATGGTTTTCATTTTTGCATTTAGCTAAATTTTGTTGGGGCAAGTGAAAATTTGAACAAATGCCCCGGGACAGTGGAAAAAAGCTTATCGTTGAGCCCTGCTGTCAGCAAAAGGATTTCATGAGTCATAGTGAAATCCTGCCGAGCAGTGGTCCAATGGTGAACCCGTGGACACACTGACGTGCACAATGACATCACACTCTAAAGCCACGTGCAGTTCTACATAGTTCAGCAAATGTGCTACTGCTACAACATTATTTCATTTCCAGCTCTGGAAAACTCAGTCTATGACTACAAGCTTATAGAACAGGAAACGTATAGCACCTTTGATCTTTTTGATGCCTTTAAGTTTTCCAATCTTCCCTTCAATAGTGGTGATGCAGGAGTGACAGGTCATCCCCTCAATGCACAACTTTAACAGAGCCACCCCTTCTCCTGTGCTGTGAGGTGAGACCTGGGTTGAGCCCTTCTGTGTGGGGCTGCTGGGTGTGGCGATCTCCAGAGGCTCCATACTGGCCACCACCTCTCTCAGCTGTAGTGCAGAGGTCAGGGAAGAGACAAAGGTGACAGAGACACCCTGATGGTCCTGGTTCTCCCTGACATCCAGTACTCCCTGAACCTGGGATAGTTTCACCAGGGCCTCCTGTTGGGCAACAGGTGTCAGGCCTGAGGTGGGAACCAGCTGGGTATCAGTAGGGACTGGTGTGGCTGTGCTGGACTCTGACAGACTGGATTCAAACCCCATGTCCTCAACTGCTTCTGACAGAGACTCTGGGCTCTGTAGGCTGTGGTCAAATATGACAGTGGCATTCTTCAGCTCCAAAGACACCTATAACACAATAGTTTGATTATGATGTATAATAATAAATATGTATAATAAATCCATTTTTCAAAACTGCAATTTAAAAATACATTTACTGGACTTAAACTACGTTTTCCAATGTTGTGCCTGCCATTCAATCATGAAATGCTAAACTAAACAACATGTCAAAAATCAGTAAATCAGTTCAGCTGTCAGTGGCAGCCTTGTTCATTTAATGGCATTTTGGGCACAAGACAGTGTGACATACAATGTATTACTGTCCCATTGCACAATACCTTCCCTGTCTTGTCACCAGTACTCTAAAATATAACATTGGCCTTGGTAAGTGTACGGACTGTTGCAACAACATGATGACCCTTTGATCTCCTCTTCAACAAGGAGGAAACGTGACTCACTGGAGGGGTCACCTGACTGAGCCACAAGTTACAAACCACAATGGGGTATGTGAGGAAGAACATGAGTGCGCCTGCATGTTGGAGAAGGATTAGCCATTTCATTTCCGAGAGTAAGAGCGTGGGGGAAAGGGAAGGGGAAAAGACTGTTCTAACAAGAAAAACTCCACCCAAAACATGTCTATATAGATTAACAGAAGCATTATGTAGGGGATGAATCCTTTAAAGACAAATAACATTTCCTGTGAGTGCAGGCTGCTTATTGACCTGCTGTGACAGTCCTGCAAAGGGCAGACATCTATCTGGAACACACTATTAAGTTAGCGTCTCTCATTTGAACTCAGCCTGAGGGGTAAACACAAGAAACAAAAGGGTAGGCCACATTTAGTGCAATCTAGGAATCTCTCATGGCTACATGGATGGCTGTTTGTTGTAAATTAGACCAGCCACCCCTGAGGGTGCAAGAATTTGGGACAAATCAAACTCTATTGTCCTGATATATGGAGGGAACTTTTGTTAATGTAATAAGATAACCATATCAACCATAACCAAGATCTAGAAAAAAAGCACTGTTCAAACATTCCTTGTTCTGTAATTCCATATGCACCCCTATCCATATACCTGACTTGTACAGTACTGAACTTCAATCGAATCAAGTGTCAAAATTGAACTGGGAAAGAAAACCCTCATCGGTCGACATCTCCGTTTTTCTAATTTTCTACATATCCTGGATTGTCCGCTCTTTGCCTTTCACATTCTCTCTTTAATATATTGGTGTAATCAGGGTGACAAATCAAAACTCAACAGTGAAAAAAAAAAACTGTCTCCTTAACAGCAGCGAGTTAGAGCTCCATCCAGAGAAAGGAAACGCTAAATATTTTGCCTCACTAATTCCTTTGGTATTCTTTAGAATAAAGTGGTCACAGGCAGGCCGGTTCAGTAAACATGAATGTGCTGTGTGCAGTTTACTGACGTCATATTATATGATTTCTGGGTATTGAAGTTTTAATTTTTCAAACAGTTACCTCTTGCTGCCATTTGGAGCTACCAATGTTTCCTTGTACAGCTTTAAGGTAGTATTTCACAATACTTTAAAAGTCAGCATTTTTTTCAAGGAATTGTCTTAATTTCAGGAAAAGCTGCTAAAGGACACTTTCACCTTTCATTCTTAAGAAAAAAACAGTAATTAAAATGTGCATAAAAATGCTCCAATACCTTTGTAATAATGCTATTAATGCTAAATTGTAGTGTAAACACCGCTGAGACACTGATGGTCATACAACTATATATCCTACACATGTCTACACGTGTCTTTTAGATATTTGCAACGTATTATTCACCTTTATATGGATTACTCCAGGCAGACCTCCGATGCGCTGTTCTATGGATTGGACGCAGGAGCCACAAGTCATACCCTCCACTCCCAGCGATACTGAGTACGGCTTGGCTTTCTGTGTCATGATTATTCCGTCTAAAAAGACAGAAGGACAAAATGCGTAACATAGAAGTGGAAGATTCAAGTGATTCAATAGAGGTAAAGGATCACAAAGTTAGAGCAGAAGAAAGATGGAATACAGACAAGCCCTTCTCTTCCTTATTGTCTAATAATTGTTTTAAAAAGCATTCTGTCACAGTCACATGATAGGATCTTGAAAACAACCAACACAAGATTCAGTGATTCATACATTTGTAATTTGGTTATACCATCCAGTAGTATAAATATAGCCAACAACACAATGACACAAATCAAATAATGTCACTCATTTTTTAAGTTAAATCTCTACCAACGTCATTCACATACTCCTGAGAACTATGGCACCATACAACTGTGAGAAGACTAAATATTTTACTGAAAACATTAAGCCCATCTGGGCTGAAAACTTTAAGGCCTCTTGTAACAAGCCCTGTGAACACATTTTCACAAACTAATTTCCAACCTCCACCTCCTACTAAACCTCCCAAGCCTCCAAGTGTATGAGGAAATATTGTACCAATATTATTTCTAGGAGAAAAACAGGAAACAGTATCATTATTAAAAGGAACTCAAAATGTATGTTGCCATTACTGATCTAGGACTGTTTAGTCTTCATTGGTCAGCATTAGAATATTTCTCCAAAACAACAAACAAGAGAGCAAAGAATATCCTAATCATGACATAACAAGACAAGATAAATCTTGGAGCTGGACCACTGACAGCAAACAAGAACGATTTCATGGCAACCGTACCCACCGATTGTATATGGATTTCTGTTCCAGAACAGAAATACCCTACAGTAAAATATAGCTTCTGGGTATGATTGTAAAAAAAATGTACAACAACTGGAGGAGCTGAACTCTGTCTCAAAGACATCAGAGATTAGAGTTTTGTTTCTTTGGTTTATATCTTGGAGAGAGTACCTGAGTTGCCTAATGACAAACAGAATATCTGCAAAGAGGGGGGTTTTCTCTTTAAGGATCAAAGCTTTAAAACATTGCATTTTTCACTGCCACTGAAACAGATATCGCCGCTATTACAACTTCAACAGTACCCTGGTACTTAATGAATAACTGAGATACAACGAGTTGTCAGCTTGCCTGTGTTTGTCATGGACAGTTGCCTCACCAAACAATTTTGTCTACAACAAATCACAATACTGTAGTCCAAAAACTAGCAGTAAGCAAAACCGTGGTCACATAACAAAACACGTCCAGCAAAAGCTAGTTACCTAACTTTACCATTTATGTCGCAGTCAACGAAACCTTTTGGGTGGTTTCGGTTTGTATTTAATTCATAACAAGTTAGTAAAATCGGTAAATTTGGTGGGTACCTGTATTTAAGAAGACATTTAGTTAAAGCAAGCAACTAAATGGGTATTTTACCGGTAATTATATCTAGCTTGACTAACGTTAACGTCACTATACAAGCTAACGTTAGTTGAGTTTGCCAAGTGCTAACACAGGCTTGTTTTTTATCATAAGATGAAATGAAAGTCAGCTGTATTGTCTGCAAGAACACCTTTCTTGTATTCTACACAAACGACTTCGCGTCTTATAAGGTTAAAACTTAATAAATGGTCCACTCACCTTTTTAGCAATGAAGCACGGACTGTTGACGTTGACGTTGACTGGTTGGCTGTGTCGGCTAAGTTAAGCTAATAAGCTAACATTTGCGCTTAACCCTACGTTACAAGTAGATAACGCTGAATACTTCGTGGCATTGTAATGCCTGTGATGAACAACGAAAGTGCTGAAGTATTTTTTTTCTTCTTCCTTATTATCACAAAAAGAAGGTGTGTTAGCCTAACGCTTAGCCTTTCTTCCCCGCACGCCAACTTGCTTGCTTACAGCACAGTAGATTCAGTGCGTCATGACACGGACAAAGAGGCGGAGCTCCGCGAGGGGCTACGACGCATTCCAATAATAGATTCCCCTCCTTGTCTCCTTGCCTTCTCTCCTTCTCTATACAGCTGGCCATTTGTCTCCAGTACAAATGTATGCAGATTAAATGAATGAATACATTGCTTAGTGCTTGATGTTTTATGTCCTATGTCTCAGTTCCTGATTAGTTCCTGACTAGATTTCCATAAAAAGAAAGGCCGTCAGGTCCCCTCTAAACTGACCATGGGTGCCAAAATAACCTTGTGCAAAGTATGTAGTCAAGTAGCTGTGCACAAGTAGCTGTGTTTCTGTGTTCATTAGGCTAAAAGAGTAATGAAACTACAAATTTGACACCAACCTACTAGCTGCTCCACTTTTTCCCTGTACACTGTTTCATCATTGTTGCTGATGTGGCCCACCACTGTTGTATCATCAGCAAACTTAATGATGTGGTTTGTACTAGAGTTGGCGGAGCAGTCCTGGGATAGCAGCGTGAAAAGCAGCCACAGGGCGGTAGTCGTTGAGGCAGGACACAGTTGACTTCTTTGGCACTGGGATGATGGTGGTAGCCTTGAAGCATGCGGGGACAACAGCCTGACTCAGGGAGATGTTGAAGATATCTGTGAGAACACCTGCTAGCTGGTCAGCGCAGTCCCTGAGCACACAGTGTTGTCAGGACCTGCTGCTTTGCGTGGACTGACCATAAAAAAACATTAAAAAAAACATAAAACCATAAAAAAGGAAGCTCCACATTGTTTTCTTGGAAAGGATGTATGAATCTACTGTAGTAGATTCCCTTGCCTACCTATGTTGAATGCACTTATTGTACATCGTTTTGGATAAAAGCATCTGCTAAATGACTGTAATGTAATGTAATGTAATGAATGAAGGTTCAGAAGCCAACTGACCAAGGAGTTTTGAGATTATTTTTAAAATACAGCATGTAGTATGAAGGAGGACTGTAAGCCCAGAGATAAAACTGCCCTGAACTGACAGCATCACTTTGTATGAAAGATACTGATGGCAGCAAAACAATAGCTGAGAGATTTACTTCAGCTCGCCTCCTCAGGACACACAGCCTGTCAAACTAGTCCTCCAGGCCAGTGGGTAAGGGATACACTGGACACAAAGAGATCGGTCACTGGAGCCACCCAGCTAAAGGATGTTGATACAGCATTACAAACCAATGCTACAATCAGTCTCAGTGTTGGTTGTAAAAACTGCATACCTCTAAACCGCAGCAGTGCAACCGCCCAGGAGATTTAGAGTGCTCTGTTGCCACGTGGATGCTTGTGTGAGCCCTACAGATTTTATTACCAACAGGAAGAACCACCTCCACCTGAAGTTGACTGGATTCTCAGTCTCCAGCAAACAGGACATACAAGTACATTCATTCAGTTTGGCATGTCAAATGGGTCAAATGGGTTAGGCCCATTGTAATTTATGGATTGTACTGCCTCTCTTTCTAGGCAGGAGGTACACTGGCAGTCAGCTGACTGACTAACTGATCTAACTGGTCCATTATAGCATTAGCAAGTGGTTCTGACACTGAAACTGTAACCTATACCCTCATCCCCAGAAAATCATCTGGGGTATTGTCACAGTCTCTTTCTCTTTCCGTAGACCAGTTGGCAAGAGGGAAGTAGGACTAACATAATCTGAACATTTAAATTCAGTGGTAATTTAACTGGCAGCCAATTTAAAGAAATCTAGCAATGTGCATTCAGTTCAGTATTACTCTGTGAAAAAGTATCAACCCTTAGAGGACAAACCATTAGCTATTACGGAAATGTTTCCATTTCTACTTTGATCTCAGAACAGCTAAATCATTTTATAACTATTTCAAAATTACTACACTATTCCTATAGCGACTTATAGTGTGTCAGTGGTACTCAATAGTGAGTTTAAAGTGATCTGAAAGCCTAAAAAATATTGAAAAGTTGCTTGTCCAGTGTGCTGGACTGGTCTCTCTCTCTCTCTCTCTCTCGCTCTCTCCCCCCCCACACACACACACACACAGGCGCAGTTTGACACACTGACCTACTTTCTCAGTGCATACGTGCACATAGTAGCCTGTGACGTGGTCTCGGGGGAAGCGGGGCATGAAACACTTTGGTGCAGGTGAGCCTCAAGGTAACTCGACTTTAACTGAAAACCTAAATACGTAGCTGTGAGCATGGACCCATCTCCTACTTCATATGGCTGATTACCGCATGCGTCATGATGCAGTGAGACGTGTCTGAGCCGAGCCATGTTTTGCGTCACTCACGTGTACGGTAGCTCGGTGGTGCGCGTCAAGCTGTCTCTAATGCCGAGAGGAGAGCGTATTGTGGGAGCTGCCCTACAACAGCGACAACCAGCATTTCACCACTGATCTCCAGCGATGGCTCGTCAGGAACGTTGTCTTCTCCACCGGTAGTGTGCAAGCTGAGAGATTGATGTTGTTTTCAAACCGCTCAAGTAAGTAAGTGTCCTCGTGGACGTTTTTGGCTGTTTGAAACCGAGATGAAACGAGGATATGTTTTCACTTACTGTTACTGTACACTGCGACCTTAAGTCAGCGAAGATCGTTGTAAGAAAGGATGATAGGCAGGTTAAACGGTGGAGTTGTGTTGTGAACCAGTTGTGCAGACATGCTCATATGGCCTCCAGATTCCTGTTTATGTATTTACAGGTGACATGACACATGAAAACTAAAGAATGGATAATGTAGCTGCAGGACTGGCGGTGCAAAAGTATTTTTACTGTTACATAAAATGTTGATGCATTCATAAAGCAATCTGTGCATGTGTGTTGTTTTGTTTCAGAGTGAAAAGAGGAAGGATCAGTGACAAATCAGAGTGCCAGACATTCTCCAGGGCTAGGAGACAGAAGAGCGGGGTTTCCAGTCTCGCCCCGGGCAGATCAATGGAGGACTGGGGTAACTTGCCCCACCATGTAGTCCTGCAGATCTTCCAGCATCTGTCCCTGGTGGACCGGGCCAGGGCCTCATCCGTGTGCCGGCGCTGGAATGACGTCTTTCACATCCCTGACCTGTGGAGGAGGTTTGAGTTTGAGCTCAATCAGCCGGCCACGTCTTACTTGCGCTCCACTCACCCTGACCTCATTCAGCAGATCATCAAGAAGCACGCCCAGCATCTGCAGTATGTTAGTTTCAAGGTAAAAGGACCCCAGCACCCCCCCCTTACCTCCTTCTCTCACCCCTTTCTCCTCTCTTCTTACCTCCCTTGGCTTGCTCTCTCTGCCACCCATACCGATCCTCCAAGGTGGAGGTGCAAATCACGCCCACAATAAAGCTGTGGTAAACAATGTGTGACCTCCTTAATTCAGACCATCTGCTGCAGAATTAATCATGACGCATCACTTGTCTTGGCGTTAATAGGTTTAACACGTCAAGGCTGTGCATGTGTCTGTGATGATTTTAACACCTCCTTCTTACCATTCCTTTAATTATTATTATATTTTATTTTATTTTTTTACAAAAATGGTAAATCAGGTGGACAGCTGCACGGAGTCTGCAGAGGCGGCTTGTGACATTCTCTCCCAGCTGGTGAACTGTACCATTAAGACCCTGGGGCTGATTTCAACAGCACGTCCCAGCTTCATGGATGTGTCACAGGTAAGAGGGAATTTCAGGCAGCCTGTGCTTCATACGCACAACGCTGTTACAGATTATGCCATCTGAACGTCAACCTGAAGACTGTAATTACATCAGACTATTCCCCCATAGCGTGTTGTTGTAGCATGTATCCAATTTGTTCTGGTAACATTACAAACAACCATAAGACTTCCTGCTTTAATCAGCATTGCCTTCTTCCCTTCAGTCCCACTTTGTGTCGGCGCTGACAGTGGTGTTTGTCAACTCGAAGTCCCTGTCCTCTATCAAGATTGATGACACGCCAGTGGACGACCCATCCCTGAAGGTGCTGGTGGCCAACAACAGCAACACCCTTAAGTTGCTGAAGATGAGCAGCTGTCCTCGTGTCTCCCCAGCAGGTCACTGTACTTCATGACTACCGTGCAGTTTGTGTACATGGAATAGGTTTTCATCAGTGTTCAGAATATTGAAAGTGTACTGATTGGTGATTATTTAGCATCTAAAGCGTTCTTCTGATTTCTCTTTCCTCCCCTCAGGTATCCTGTGTGTGGCAGACCAGTGCCACAGGCTGAGGGAGCTGGCGTTGAACTACCACCTGCTGAGCGATGAGCTCCTGCTCGCCCTCTCTTCTGAAAAGCACGTCCACTTGGAGCATCTGCGCATTGACGTGGTAAGCGAGAATCCCGGCCAGACACACTTCCACACCATCAAGAGGAGCAGCTGGGAGGCCTTGATCCGACATTCACCCAAGGTCAACATCGTCATGTACTTCTTCCTCTATGAGGAGGAGTTTGAGCCATTTTTCCGCGATGAGACCCCTGTCACCCACCTGTACTTCGGTCGGGCGGTTAGCAAGGAGATGCTGGGCCGCATCGGATTGAACTGTCCTCGGCTGGTGGAGCTGGTGGTGTGTGCCAACGGCCTGGAGCCTCTGGATGAGGAACTGATCCGCATAGCCGAACGCTGCAAAAGCTTGACAGCCATCGGGCTTGGTGAGTGCGAAGTGACCTGTAGTGGCTTTGTGGAGTTTGTGAAGATGTGTGGGGGTAGGCTGACTCAGCTGTCAATCATGGAAGAGGTGTTGATCCCAGACAACAGCTACAACATGGAGCAGATCCACAGTGAGGTGTCTAAGCACCTGGGCCGCATGTGGTTCCCTGATATGATGCCCACCTGGTAGATTGACATGGCGCGAGAGAGGGACTGTTGAGGGTTTCTATGAGCATTTACGAGAATTTCACAAGAGAAATTGTGACCGTGTCCAGAAGTCCACATTTTACAGACTTCTTTTTAACTGGCATAAAAGCTTCTACAACAGACTGCAGTATAATGCACTCCTTTCAGACAATAAATAGGCAAGAGACTCTTTATTGCAAGAGAGTCTGTATCGTCAACATTGTGGACCAACATATTAGAAGAGAGATCTTTTGCAAAGTCACTCGTCATATTTCTACCTGCTGTAAATCTGTTGTATGACTAATAATGTTCTGTGACTGTGTTTTCTCAATTAGATACATTGACCGAATTATTTCTGTCAGGTTGTCTTGTTTAATTTATGAGCACTCAGTTTTCTTCCAGTGCAAAGATATTGTGAAGTGAAATTTAGGACTGTAATGGTTATTTTCAAACTGTGATGGGACAGAGAGTTTGTGCGATGTCACCTTTACACTGTTGTCACTTTTAACATGATCGTGACTTACAGTCAACCCAGTCACTGCAACTACTTAACTACTCATGTAAAGGATCTGTGGACCTGCTTTTCGTCAGTTTGCTCCTTTAAAGTAATTTGTAGGTGACACTACTCACTTATCCTAAATGACTCCCATAGTGAATCCAGCCTTTTAAAGTTACGTTATTAGCAGTTGTCATCAGACAAATAAAATATTTCAATATTTAGAGAAGTTTGGGTCTAGATTTATACTCAATTTATTTCAATCTTTTTTTTTTTTTACAATTAATTTAGATGTATTATTATTTTAATTATGGATGAAGGCACTCATGTTCATTCAGGGGTACGGGGTATTGCTGGCCCAAATTGCAAAAATAATCAAATTTAAGTTTGCAAACAAAGGAATTTATATTACTCTGTTTAAAATGGGGGCCTTACTGCAAAATATTATATTTGCAGTATTATGATATAATAATATGAATTTAGGTATGTATTCTGTTGCTATTCTTTTATGACATGGATCAGTCGGGTTTGTGTGCAAAATAGTTCTGTTACATTAAAAAAGTAGGCCCACGGTATCCAATGCCAAGTTGTGCCATGATACTTAGACAACTATTGCAAAGGTTTGCCTTTATTTGTTGATTTGTCAAAAATGAAACAACCTTTAGTAAGTATGTTTACATGCTTTTCATGTATAATGTGCAAAGGTGCTGGGCTAGCTCAGTGCTTGGACTGGAATAAGCCAGGCTCAAAGTAATTACTATTTGTTTTACTCATGATGTATTAGCTCTCAATAAAAAAAATGATGCGCAAAGTCAATGTTGCATTTTCCTGTGGCGCTAACATTCATAGTGCAATGAAGCATGTTCTTAGTAGGCTGTTTGAAAGGCTTTCAACACTGCCATAGTCCATATTTCTCAATGACTTTGTCCCATTTGACCTTTCTGCAGCTCTTCCTTCTGACACAAGAGGGCAGCAATGTTCTAAAGTGGAGGCAGTGGAACATTATATAACAGTGTATAATGAAGTATACCAATGATAACTCAGACATAGCATTTACAAGTGGATTTGACTGGTGCACACTCCATTTTCAGCCGAATTTGTAGCTTAAAACCTTTATCTTCTGATTCTTCTCAGTTTTGCTTTTTTTGGTTTATATGCATAATGTATCCTTTGAAAAGGAGGCAGGGCTTGGGACTAAAGAAAATCAACAACATGTCACTATTTTCATATTTATTGCCATGGAACATTTTACACACAAAACAAAGGAATATACATGATTACTCACAGGCCCACTCTCCATTCTCCATTTTGTTTCTTGTCACCATCATACATAACTGCCCTAAATATAGACAAACGAACTGAAAACATCATAACATGGTGTGCCATCTGCAGACCACAAGTGCATACATGCCTCAAAGACCGAGAGGCACTGTGACTATTTGGGGTTTCCATTGAGCAAGTCACATTCAGGTGTCTAGGTGAGGAGAATATTTTAAACAGGACTAAGCATTTTGTTCTGGAAAAGTGCCACTTTTTGGGAGGGCGGGTAGTGTGACTGATTGGGTTACCACTGTGCACTCAAAACCCATCAGGAAAGTAACAGGCTTATGTGTTCGCCATGGAAGCTTGTTACAAGGAGTATGAGAATGAGAGGAGGGGGCCTGCTTTCTCATCAAGCACTTCATTACGAAATGAACTCATCACCCCAACTGATGATTTGTCACAAGATGGAGAGGAAGAATTTCTGTTTGAACACAGCTGCTCCCCCAGTTTGTGCTTATGTAACACCCCCCCCCCCCCCCCCCGCCCCTCCCCTCCAAAATCTGAAGCTTTATTATACACTTGGACATAACCAGATATGAGCCAGTTCAAAATCTTTACATTCTCTACATATTCCTGAATAAATAAGCACCCTGTTGCAGGGATACTGTGTCTTATTGTCCATCATGTTGACCACGTACCAACGGGTCCCTGATTCTCAGAGATGCACGGGGCTCTGATACCTCTGTGTGATGACATTCAGTGTGATTTCAGCCCCTGTGATATCAGAGGTGTTTGGAGACGGGGGAGAGGTGTCCTCAGAGGTCTCCAGGGTGGGAGAGAGAGAGAGTGAGGCAGACAACCGAGAGAGATTGACATCCCCTGCACCCCTGAAGCTCCTCCACTCCTTCATCCACTGCTCCCTAATGGAGGGGTCTAACCGGTCCAGATGCCTGGCTCGCACGAGTGGGGAGGGGGCGAGAGTGTTCCTCAGCACGTGGAAGATGTACCTGGGGGAGAGAGTGTGGTGGTGGGAAAGTAGGCCAGTGAAAAATATGCATCCCTTTGATGTAAATCAGAGCATTCTGAGCACACTAAATATCAGCTTTTTCAGAGACATCAGCACCAAGAGGAAGCCCGAGCTGCTGTGCAGTCATTCCTGACCTTCACAATTTTATTACAAATCAGCCTAGACTGTCTATGCACCATAGCAGTCAACAATTCATGCTCAGCACGTGTCAAATGCATACTCTCCAGTACATAACTATCAGGTTGACTGGGTTTACAGAGTGAAGGACGCAAGATGGATATACTGACGGTACCTGGGTAGCAACGCCAACACGGTGGTGACGATGCAGACAAGATAGAACATGGGGTCTGCCATCTGGCTCTGGAGGATCCAGTAAGGGTTTGAGGGAGGGTTACAGGTAATGCAGATGGCGCTGTAGGCCAGGGTCACAATGAAATACACCGCCACGCTACCCAGCATGGTTACCCAGTGAACCACCGTCTGCAAGACACCAACACACCACAGTACACATGAGAGATGCTGAGACATGACGATTTCCTGTGTTTTTTTTACATGGTATTCAAAACCACCACTTTCCACTATATGGTAATTCTAAAATATAATACCTTTCAAATGGATGCTAACTAAATGCTAACTGAACTCGCTAACTCGATTTACTGACCAGAGGTTTGGCTCACTAAATGCATATTAACAGTTTTAGCGATAGATATCCCATCCCGTTCAGCACTCACCCAGGTTTTGATCTCTATAGACAGATGCAGGAGGATGGTAAAGAACGAAACTGTGTTCAAAGGAGTTCCAAAGGAAAAAACGTCAATGTCTGAATCTTGGTAAGCCTGAAAGAAGAAAGCACGTAGTCATATTCTAGGCAGAAAGCAGTTAACCAGTAACGTAAGAGGTAGAAGTAATCCAAGTAGAATGCACCATTGTAGATGCATCATTGTACGATATATAATAAACGATGATAGGGTATTCACACTCCTCTTACCCAGTATGGAATAAAGAAGCACACCAGACTTTGATAGAAGGCATCCAGCATGGCAATCCAGAATGTTGACATATATCCCTAAAAGCACACACACACATTTTAAAAATTTTTAAAAGTATTTTGTACATTTCATCCAAGACGTATGTCAATACTACTACAAATACACGTATTGCTATAGACTACATCTTGCTACCAAGCAAACAGGAGACTGTGTGAGACTGTCACTGACCCCTGACCCCTGTCCAGTCCTATACAGTTCAGGAAGGCCCAGCAGCGTCTCTGCAGAAACATGCCTGTCCATTATCCCAAACATGATGGGCGGCGCGGAGGTAAAGAAGAGATTGAAGAAAATCATCAGCCAGTAGTCTATCATGGCAGTGCCAGAGAAGCCACAGAAGAACTGATACCAGAACAGCAGGTTCACATAGGCCTGGGAACGGGTGAAACGCAGATTAGCCAGGTAAGCAACATCAAATTGCAAATGGTATTGATGAAACTCATGCTCTTTTGAAATGTATTGACTTTGGAGACTCACCACGTTCTTATAGAAGAAGTAAATGATCATGTTTGCTAGTCTAGTGTAGCACCAGTGTCCATGGACCAGCAGGAGCTTTTTCAGGTGTTTGAAGCGGGATATAGCAAAGTCACTTGCCATCACTGCCTGCAGATGACAAATATGAGTCATGATAGGTTTTTTTTTATTGCGTGCACATTAAAAGGCATAACTTCTGACCTGCATCCCCTCCTGGCCAGTTATCCCAATGCCGACATCAGCCGCTTGGATCATGTTGACGTCATTAGCACCATCACCTAATGTCACAGGGTGAATATCAGCTTAACCACAGGTGCAATACATAGGCTAAGAGCACAGCGTCCCTATTTTACAACATTTCTTCACATGCACTTCATCACCTCTAGGGAGTTTCTTACCAACAGCGAGAGTCATGACCTTGAGTTTCTCCCTGATGACCTTGACCACAGCGCTCTTCTGCAAGGGTGTGACTCTACAGCAGAGCACAGAGCTGCAGCGCTGAGCCAGATCCACAAACCGGTCCTGCAGGTCTGACTCCAGAGCCATGGCCAGGGTGCGTCCGTCGATCACCAGGGAAATGGCGGGGCCTGTACCCGTGGTCCGGAGGTCATCCCCGTACCTCCTCACTTCCTCCAGAGTGCAGTCCAAGATGGACGCGCATGCTAGCTGGAAAACACAGTGTGGTTATTCTTCTCTCTGCGAGGCTTTACAAGAGATTGTTCGTCTCGGTTCAGTTTAATTCATTGATTTGGACATAAAATGAGTGTCGAACGAAAGGAAACGCACTTAATCATGCAACATCTCTCATTATCACAAACAAAACACAGAAAAATAAATATCTGAGATACTGAGAAAAACGTGTCCTACTGTGCAATATGGAATAGAGGTTATGGTATTAGTACTGATAAAAGAAACCATTAGCAAAAGGGCTGCACCGCTGTTGAGTCATGTCCATGATGTCAGACTGCAAGCAATTACCAGACTCTGGTTCCATCAGATTCATCATTTCTGCCTGTGAATGATTAGAGCCTCTTAGCCTGAGGGAAAGCTGACGTGGTGAAAAAAAAAATTGGGTCATATCCTGTTTTTTATTTCATCTAGCTATTGCTGGCTGAATTTCATTAGGTATGGTAGGCAGGGTGATGTAGGAAGGCATCCCTCAGGACATTGATGGTCATTGTGTTATGGTGGTACAAATTGTTCATTGCCAATATACCTCCACTCGTGTTCATAAGCGAAGGGGTATTTCCTTATTTCCTCCAAGGATTGAATATTGGACACGTTATTAGATATGAAAGCATTAGATATTGTATTAGGGGTAACTCTCTCCATCCATCACCAATGTCTGGTCCCATCTGAGAGGAGCACAGCAGGCCTTCTGTTCTGGAAAGCTCCCCATGCATCCGTTAGAGAGGCAAAGAGCTGAGAGGTAATTTCTGTCTATTTGAGGCCAGGGATAGTTAGACATGCCGGCTTGTTATGAAGGACCAATTCCATCGCCGAGATCTTTAACGAAGCAGGGCCCCCATCTGACACCTTATCTCTCTGGCATGGAAATGTGAGGATTTGACCTTTAGCTAAAATGTAAAAGCGTTCAAAAAGCTTTGGCCATTTAAATGAGAGGGAGTCAGTCTCACAGCTAAATGTCTTCCTGAATGTAGGTGTTTGGAAAAGATACGGCTAAATGGACTCATTACCAAAAGACTCAATACTGTAATGGCCATCTGAGACAAGCTGCATGTGATGAAATGAAAGTTGTTTCCTGCCTTATTCCCTTTAAAGAATTGGAAGTGGAATTGGAAAGAAATTTGGGGCCCCATTAAGCCACTGTTGCCCCTCTACTGGCTTTGTTTACTTTTTGATTTGTTAGTTTGAACATTGTTACTCTGAATTTGATTGATGCAAGGACAGACAGTATCTACATATGAGTTTTAGTGTATTTTGACATTTGGTATTAATTGTAACACTGGAGCAAAATGGACCTGTAATTTAAGTTGTGGTTGGATTTGAGACTTGGATGAAGATTATTTTCAACCAGCAAGTTTCGCCCTTTGCTGTTATAGACCCATAATATTCTACAAAACAAAAAGGATTGAAACACTTTATCTTTGGTCTAATACAAGAAATACAAGTTTACTTCAAGTTTCATATACATGGACATGTTCATTTCACCCTTGATTCACCAAGAAGAGGGTGTTAGAAATATGCTATAGATGTACCACCAGTTTGACATCCAGTTCACAGTGAATAGTCAAAAAAAAAAAGCCAAACTAAGCCAGCGAGGCAACCTTCAGTGAGGTAGACAGCGCTCTCCTTACCTTGTTCTTCGTGCTCATGTTAATCACCAGGTCTCCCTCATCCAGTAGCTTGCAGGCATAACCAATGTTGACAGCCGTCTCCGGCTTGTCACCAGTCAGCACCCACACCTGGATCCCTGCCTCCCTCAGCGCCACAATGGTGTCAGGGACGCTCTCCTGCAGACGGTCCTCAATGCCTGTGGCCCCTGGGGGACAAATATCCAAGGTTAGACGTCAGCTGACCTGATTTTAAACCTGGAGCATATATCTCTTTTTTTGTGTGTATTTTTGAGTGAAAGACTTTCTTGGGTGAGTATGTGGCTAACCCGTGTTACCTAACAAGGTGAGGTCGGTCTCTAGTTGCACAGCAGTGTCCATGATGAGCTCCTCTCTGTTGTCTATAGCAGCCAGAGCTCTCTGCCTGTTTGCCGACCAGTCTTTATACGTCCTCTCACTCAGCACCTGCAACACAGAGCAGACATAGTAAAGACATGAAATGGAGTCCTTGAGGTAAAAGACACATGCTGCTAAATATTAATATATCTGAATAGTCACCTTCTTTGTAAAGCAAAGTGTACGCAGCCCCTCCTTAGCATAGCAGTCAAGGTGTTTCTGAGTAGTTGCTGCAATACTCTTCTGTTTCCCTTTGAGTTGCTCTGGAAATAATATACAACATAGATGTTATTTGATTTTGGTTTTAACTCATGTAATGGCCATGAGTAAATGAATTAGTTAAACAAAACGTACAAAATGTAATAAATGTGTCATAAATGTATGTAATTTTATAACAATTACTTTTACCTGCACATACCTGCATAGGGCGTACCAAGTAGCTCCATGATAGCGTAGTCTGCGCCTTTAGTGTAGAGCACAAGCTTTCTGGTGATTGGATGTCGCACCAGAACAGACATCCTCTTCCTGTTGGAGTCAAAAGTCACGGTGTCCAGCACCTCAAACACCAGCTCCTCCCCACATGGGAGCCTCACAGTCACACTGCCAGGGGTCCTGGCCAGCAGGGTGAAGCCATATGCCTTGGCTGCATACACCAAGGCTGCCTCATCCGGGCTCTCCGCCTCATAGCACAGCTTATCCGAGGTCACCGCAGTCTCGCCGCTCTCGGATGGACTATGGAGCCTATCCTTTCTTTGGGCACTATAATGGTCCTCCTCTATAACTGGGCCATCAGAGAAAGTGCGGCTCGTCTTGGACACCGGCTGCCAGGAGGCAATGGTTTGGCGAAGGGAGCCAACTTTTCTCGCCAGGTTGGATAAGGTGTCTAATGGATTACTTGACAGAGAGGAGTGTGAATATCCACTCACCTTAAAAAAAAACAATAGGGATTTATACAGCATGCACTGTTTTTAGGATGTTTTTATTTTGTTATTTGCCCCATAAGTTCCATTTTGATAGCTTCACTAACATTTTAACAGAAGAATGGTCCATCTCCACAAAGCACAAGAGGTCCAAACTCAGCCAAAAGGAAAAACTAGTTATTTTGATGCTTTAACCTTCTATTATGAACTCAAGGGAAGAACCGGCCAGTTCCTCCCATCCGCCAGAACTCAGAACAGCACAGTCAAGAACAACGGGTAATCAAATTAATAAGGGCAACCCTGAGTCCCCCTGCGAATCTCCCCTCACTGTGTGGTTAATTTAGAGACGAGACAAAGCCATTTCATCTGGGGCTTTAAAGAGCAATTATGGAAATTAGTACTGACCACTGATGAGAGAGGAGAAACCTTTAGTTAAAAACCCCAACAAGCATGAAAAATTCAACTAAATTTCAGAGGTTGACAAGGAGAATGTCAACTTCATTGTGGCGGCTGCTACTCCTGCTGAGATGGTTTCCTCTTACGTTTTACAGCCAGATAGACGGACAACAGGCTTGACCCTGCTACAGTGAAATTCTAAAACAATGAATAAGGATCAATAGATACTCTACAATGTTTGCTAGATGGAAGGTTTGCAGTAGTTTTGCAAGTTTGCAGAGATCAACAAGCCTCTGGACAGCGGGGCGAGTTTCAAGAGGATAAACGCTCTATCCACCCTTGCAACTCTCCCTCACTACACCCTCCATCTCTACTTCCCATCCAGTGTCACAATAAACGGGGCACTCACCCGCTGTCTCTGAGCTGTTGCCGTGGAAACCACCACCGTGTTGCAAATGGCGAGAGACAGAAAAAAGTCCAGGTAGGGATCTGTCTTCTGGCTGCTGCTCCCCATCCCTTCAATCCGCTGAAGCAGCTTCATGTCTGGAACCACCTCCCTTTCCTGTTGGTGTAAGGTTCATCAGTTTGTTAATTAGTAGCTATTGTTCACACACTGTGAAAAGCATCCTTCCTTCCTTACCCCCTACTTTGACCAATCACTGATCTGACATGACTGGCCTGGAAAAAAACCTTTATCAGCTTTTACTCTCTTCACCCATTTGAATTTTTCTGTGCTTTGCAAGTGAGAAAAATGAATTAAGGACGGAAGGAAGGAAGGAAGGTTTTTGTTCATACAGTAGTGGAGCAATAAGAGAGCCAGTCCAATAACATCCTGATAAGATATTCTGTCTGTCAGAGACGGAGTGAAGAAAAAGGAAGTAAGATCAAAGAGCTCGGTGGGCTCAGTGTTGTGCATCAGGACCAAGCACAGCATTGGAATAAACCCCAGTGTTTTGCTGTCTCAGCTTGCTTCTCCATGACAACAACTGGCCTGTGCTCTTCGCCCTTCGGGCAAAAATAGAAACAGAGCTACTGTACTGCACATCAAGTCCGTGATGACTAATCTATAGTGCACATTTACAGTTTATGTGATATCAGTAGTCCATGCCTAATGAAACCCAGCATGACCATATGTTCCTTCACAGACACAGGGGCAGCTTTGAGCCAAAATGTATGTGGTCATCACTGACACCTAGCAGCTTGGCCATCTGCAATGGGGACTGGGACCATGAGGCCTTGTGTCACTGGTGGGGGTGAGGTTTGGGTAAACATAAGGCGGTTTGAGGTCTTCTAAGTGTGTATTCAGATGTGATATTTATTTAAGGAAAAGAGATCCTTACGTACTTGTGGTATTTTGAGAGAAAATAGTCATAGGTAACAAGAAGGCCAGTTCACACTAGATTCATGCTACATTCATGATGTTTGAGATTGCGCCATCTGCCCATTTTGAATGCTGATGTTGGTTTGCTCATCAGTCATGATCATACCTGCAGGGACACTTGTTATAATATCAAGTAGTTTATTTATTTATTTATGTATTCAATTTGTGGACCCCCCAAGTGGCCTTGAGTAAAGCACCTGACTACACCACCTGTACAAGCTATAGTACCACCGGTGGAATGCCGATGACCATATTCCCCAGGGCACTTCCTGTGACCTTGATCCTGCATTGGCTGCCTTATAATAGCAAGAAGAGCAAATAGACCAAACCCATGTTCCCCCTAGAGCCTTTGAATATCTGGCTTTGCTTCCTGAATGAGCTGACATCTCACCAGTGGACTGCTGAAAGCCACATCCCCCTGGGCACTTCCTGTGACCTTGCTCCTGAGTCGGCGGCCATGGTAATGTTGTGTGTTTTCAGGGTCAGTGTCCGCGGTATCCGCGGCCAATCCTGCCTGTGGAGGCCGTGGCCGCTGGCTGAAGATGACCTCCTCCTCTGAATCTGGCTCACCAAGGACGGCCAAGCGAATGGCTGCAAATCCCAAAACAATGTTCATACATACATGCTTAGCAGTGGTGATGATAATGGTGGTAATCTGAAATGAGGGGGAGGGTGAATGAATGAGTTGGGGCTTTGTGTCTTCACATGCACTTTTTACCTGGCATTAACATGCATTCTGGGTAATCAGATTGTATTCAGATAGAGAAAACCCCCCACATAAAATCCAGGTGTAAATGCGTTGAAAATTAAATTACCAAAACGATGATCAGAGATGCATTTGGCCACATCGACAACAAACTGTCATTTCAATGCATCTCTAATCCATATACAGCAAATGGAAATAAACTTTGGCATGCAGATCCAACCAGGAAGTGCATGCCAGTCAAACATGTGTCAGGCAGCTCAGAATAGCTAGATTGCCTGGATATTCATGGAACAAACGAGAGAAGGGGTTATTTTAAAGGACATAAATACTATGAGAAGTAATGACATACAATGCAATGTGCACTTTGTGAGGGAACCCATGGGTCACATGTAAGGTTTACCATTCTCGCTGTGCGGGTACTCAGTGCCCATGATGGTGCATCGGCGGAACACCATCTTGTTCTCAGTGAGGGTACCGGTCTTGTCTGAGAAGATATATTGAATCTGGCCCAGGTCCTCTGTAATGTTCAGGGCCCTGCACTGCATGCGGCTGTCCGAGGTCTCATCGTACAGGTCAATGTCATTGGTGATGAAGAAGATCTGGCCAATTTTGACCAGCTCAATGGACACATAGAGAGAGATCGGTATCAGGACCTTCAGGAGAGGAGAGGAGAGGAGAGGAGAGGAGAGGAGAGGTTTAATGATTTTAGAATGCTGGATCACACACATTGTAGCAGTCACACACACACACACACACACACACACACACACACACGCACACACACACACAGTCCTCCTCCACCTGCAGCAGGATGATCATAGTGAAGAACGTGTAGAAGCCAGACAGAGCGGGAGTGTCGAGGTGGCCGTGGCTGTTGGGGACCAGGTACAGGGACACGCCTGGCAGCGCCTGCAGCCAGATGAAGTGACCTGTATGAGTAAGGACAGGGGATTAATCACACTGACTGTCTTGCAGCGAAGCAGCTATTTTTGGCACCACTCCTTCCCCTGCTCCTCCCTCTTTCCTCATATGCATTTGGGCTTGTGGCCAAGTGACTGATTGGGGGCTATTGGAAATTATATGTCCTCTCATAAAGGTACAAGGGTCTGTCCATTAATCTTGAATTTAAACCTCAGTCAGTTTTTGGATAGTGTAGTGATTTTAAGGTAAGTTATATAATTCATCACTGACCTAATGCTCCAACGAGACACATGGCGAAGAGGAGAATGATGCAGAATATGACGTCTGTGTTCAGCTTCCGCTCTAGTTTGCTGCGCTTGTATCTCGGCCCGTTGTTGTTGAGCATGGACTTGGTTTCACGGCCTTGAACATGGGGTAGAAAGGCATTGGTCCGACTACCATCATTAACTGGCACTCGATGAGCTATCAAATATTTCAGTGAACACTGCAGGGAATTGATTATTGATGTATGAAACGTCCATCCAATAACTATTTGACGTGGCTCATTATTCCTTATAGGATCAAAACACTTATGTGATGCCCTCAGGGTGGGGTGGTTCATGCAGGGACAAAAACACTAAAGCAATGGTAGAGATCAAAGCTGTGGCGCAGCTGTGACAGAGGACTATGTGGAGACTATACCTGCATACACCACAAACCCAACAGCGTGGTCCGTGTTTCTCAGTGTGCAGCCTCGAAGCAGCAGAGTCTCAATCCCAAGGCCCAGCCTCTTCTTATCAGGTTTCTCTCTGCAGCAGGAGGAAGTGAGAACCCCCTTTCTACTGTCAGATCTTGTTAGATATTCATTACCACCTATATAGTGCCTATTAGCAATTCTCCTCCTTTATGGCTCCAGCCGGGCAGGATAGGTAGACTGGCCTATAAAAGATATGGCGCCCAAGGAAATTGATTATAGCCTATTACAGCCTAATAATGCCACGGGTGGCATCGGAAAGTGCAGTGAGTGGGTTGGAATTAGTTTTGCTTGGCTGCTCTCAAATGCTCAAAGAACCTGTTCGGGGAATCCTTCGTGATTCATGTATTTGATACTCACACGTAACACTTGAAATGATTCAGATTGTTGTTGGGCCGTTCACACACAACTATGCTGTTGAAACTTTCAGGCTCAAATTCGGAGTTCTGGAAAAGGAGAAGAGACGAAGGCATGAAGTCATTATAGTGGGGATGGAAAGTGTTTATTGTAACCTGATCTGTGCTTCCAGATTGAATCATAACTCAATCATTGTTAGATGCAGATAATGCGTTGCCACACCGGAAATGTGCCTGTAAGGTGTTTTGATGTTCTTGGCCTATGATCAAAGACTTTGGCAGTAAAATAGACACCTATCAAAACTCAGACCTCGTAAGATTAGTTGTTGTTTTACTTTCTGTCAGTCAGTGGTAAGAAAAACAAAAAGAAAAGGTGAGGCGGAGCAGAAGGGCTGGGGATGGAAGGCTGTGAAGAAAGCAGGAAGACAGGACAGAGAGATGTATTCCTCAGGTCCTCACCGAGGTGGAGAGGTCAGGCACCACCCTCCTCTGTTTCAGGTTGGTCTCTCCGTCCAGGTTGGCCGTCTCTATGTGACCCACTCCATTAGGGTCTGACGTGTGCAGCAGCAGGAGGTCTGCAGGAACGATCTCGTTGGAAACCACCTTCACAAAGTCTCCCACCTTCACATCCTTCCAACGCCCCTCAACAAACTCCTTCTCTTTCCTGAGATCAGAAATGTCAGCTTTCAACGAGCATTCCCTATAGATTAGAGTCAGGTGTCCCAGGGCAGCTTTTATATTGTTTTTTTATTGCATTTATTAAGTGCAATGCTGGGTATATGTTTTAATCTTATTGTATGCTTAATCAGTCAAATTAAATATTGACTCTGTTGTCATAAACAAAACAATAAAAACGTACACAAACACAGCACATGAGCGAGTTAGAGAATAAACAATATAACCAAATGAAAAATCAATGCTATTGTTTTTGGAATGCGGCCCGGATATGTAGAACAGGGAAACTCTCCAAAAGGTTTGGGGCAAAGAGTCAAGCAGAAAGAGGAGGAAAGACTGTGCACCGTCATCTCTAAGTCTGTTCTCAGGATTGCGACTTCCCAGATGCTATTCGAACCGGCGTGTCAGGTGCTGGACTAATCACCGTCTATGACAGAGAGCAGTAGGTATGCTGCCCTGCATGTAGGACCTGATCAGGTGGCTTCTAAACTCTGGCACATACAAATACCACACCTCGCCCCAAACAAAGCCAGGAGGGAGTTGATCTATTTTTAGCATGTTTATGTGTTTAGGTTATACTCACCACGTTGAACAAAGATTAGGTGGGCTTTAGGTGTGAACGTCAGACAGCCTAGCGCTAAGTTTCCAGTTCAGGAAAGCCTAATTCTCAGAAACAGATGGTCATCAAGCAGTCATCAGCATCCCGGGCAGGATTAGGATCAGGGTGCCGGTGAACCATAATGGTCTCTTCAACTGTTTTGAAGACCTCACATATCTCATTCAGCCCATGCCAGACAATATAGCCGTCTGCCTGATCATCTGCCACCCTCATCAAGTCATTCACTTCCGATTGCCCAAATTAAGCCCATTTCTGATCGTCAAAGCGATAGAAAGTAAATGTTTGTCTGTTTTAAATGTGGCTCCACTCCAAATGGGCTACCTGATGTCTCCAATTGTTTATAATTTTGTGGAGATAACAATTCCTCGGAGATAAAGTAGCACTTAACTGGTACACTGATAAAAGAACAACTGTTACGTGTACGAGTCTACAGGACTTGTAAAGACTAAAGACCAAAGGGAATAATGCTGAACATTTCTATTCTCACAGACCCCATTGAGGGATTGGATAACCTGTTTGGTTTGACAATTATAACTGTAGGAAAGTCCTTGTTAAGAGGAGTTGGTAATTGTCTCTGCTCCTTAGATGACAATTGGGAGCCTATTTGCAGTTATTGCGTCACTGGCCCTTTAAGAGGAGCGGTGTTCCCGGCTCTGACTAGTGCGTCTGTTTTGCTGAGGAGCTTCATGTGCTTTCTTCCGTTTCAGGGAAGTTGTGTGTCAATGACAGATAACCACATTCTTCCTCGAATTAAAGACCCCTTAAACTGAAGCTCCTCCTTAGTGATTCTCTGACCGGAGTCACACTCCCATAGTGTTCACCAGCTCTATTCCGCGCATCTGTGAGGCCCCCTAGACCTCTAATTCAATAACATCACCTGTTTAGATGAAATGAACTCAGAGCCCTAATCATGCATCAACAGGCAGCAATAGGCTATAGCAGGGGTGTCAAACCATGTGCCATGGAGGGCCGAGAGTATGCAGGTTTTCGTTCCAACCCAAGAGTACACCAGGAGCCTCGTTTATAAAGGTTGCTACGCACAAAAAAGCGTTAACGGGGGTGAAATGTGCGTACGCATATTTTACCGCAAACGTCGGGATTTATAGAAAAATTCTATGCGGTAAAAGGTGCGCAGTTCTACGCATCCTTTCACCCATGCGTAGAGCTCACCGCAAAGTTTTTCAGACACGGGAATCAGCGACGCCCGATGGGGAGATCACAAAATAAAGCTCAGTCCTCTTAAAAACATAGTTTTATAAGTGTGCTTTCACAGGGATTGTGGTCTGTTGTATCTGTTAAGCCACTACTTAAAACCTATTTTTATACAAAGGCATTCTCTTAACTCTTATTTTATTGATTATTTTACCGGGCCGGCGCCAGGATGAAGTGACTGAAGGGGCAATCTTTCATAAAATAAAACTCAGTGATTTAACCATGCAACAACCTCAGAAAGGCTAAATAACAACAACATGAGGCTACTGTTCAAAATCAAAGAATACATTTATTAATCAGAGACTCACATAAGAACGGAGCACTGCAGAGAATTTATGAACGATAACGATTCTGTCAAAATCAGCAGGGGGAGGCGCGTAGAAACCGCTGTTTGCGGCTTGCATCTCTCTCTCTCTCTCTCTCTCTCTCTCTCCACAATGGGGGGAATGTATTTACCACCACGAAAAGCAAGCAGGCTGAGAAACCGAACTAAGTGACGTGTCTGTCTGTCTATCGATCTCCTCAGCTCCGTTTCAGTAGGGCTACTATGGACGCCCTAGCATACACCTATGGAAATATTTTTCTATAGATACATAAAGCTTAAACTGAGTGGGCAAAAATACAACTGAGGGGCTAAGCATAGTTTACTCTCTCATATGTAGCTCCTTATGCTCAATGTTGTATAACTTAATAACTTAACTTAACTTAATAATTTATAAATTGTTTTTATCATTTTGTTCATCGTCAGTTTGTCTACTATTTTTATTTTGTCTTCTAAAGCACTTTGTAACTTAAACTAAAGTTTATTTTTATTATTATTAAGGTGTGCCGGATTATTAGGGCTTGTGCTGTTCTCCACAATGTGGCCCAGATGCCTCTACTGAGCCCCCAGACAGTAGCTACACCTTTACGGCGCTCAACCTCAGTGATGAGCACCTCGATCTCGCACTCCGCAAATTTCGCCTTTCTTGCAGTTGCCGTCTCTCCGTCTTTCCCTCATTGATAGTCCAACAAAGGCTCCTTAACAACGTCGGCATATTCATGACCTATTTAGCATTGACCATTTATGGATGATTGTGGGACGAGACTGGGAGGAGTAGTGGGAGGACACTGGGAGGAGTACACGAGCGCACAATTCACCGCAGGTGGGTATTTATAAAGAGAAGACTGCGTACAGGTGTGCGCCGCACGGTTTTATAGATCTGAATATTTTCTTGCGTTAGTAGATTCTGAGGTTTGTGCGTACGCAATGTTTTAGGATGGAATCTACGCAAAGTTTTATAAATGAGGCCCCTGGTGTAGTGTTCGATTGGAATGAAAACCTGCATACTCTTGGCCCTCCATGGCACACGGTTTGACATCCCTGGGCTATAGGGTGTGGTCAGCGGTTCAGCTATACTAATGACTAGGTGTGTCTAATGATGAACGACCTAGTATGATAGTATGAGGCTTTGTTTACAAAACCTTTTGTGTCAAGTGGATTGACAAGACTGAGATTGAGACGATGACCCACGTCGTCACTCAAGACACTTAACATCCCTGTAAAATAAGGAGCGGGTGAAGGGTGACATCCGAGAAGGTCTCCCGAGGTGAGGCTGAATCCCACTCATCCGACTGCATTCCCCCGCGGTCACAGGAATGCGTTACATGCACTTGTAGGACGAGTGACAGTTTTAAGAGCTGTCAGGACGCCGAGTCCAAAAAAGGATGTGTGTGTGTGTGAACAGAGGAATGACATGCACATTTTCCATGTGTAGCGTGTGGAGTCCCGAAAGTTATTCTTGAGCTTCCTCTAGAAACATTTGTCGAGTTCAAAGAAATCCTGGCCGATCGATCGCTCCTGGCTGATCCATTTTAAACTGTTGTAATCTTTACAAGGCCCGAAAGATGAAGAAATGGTAGCTTCAGCATCCCCACTCAGTGAGCCACGAGACACCCCTGAGAGCCCACTCACAATGACTCAACTGCTGTTTATCTCGTTGCGTGAGGCTGAGACGACTAGTGTTTGCTAACAGACCCACAGGGACTGCTGTGTGTCCACTGCTGTGTCCACTGCTGTGTCCACTGCTGTGTCCACTGTTGTGTCTGGAGTCTGGACTTGAGGCCACCTGGACCCTACTTCCACACACACACACACACACACACACACACACTCCTTTCCTCCAGCTGAGGCTGCACTTCCTGGTATCCCTGCTGACTCTTCCTGGGAAATGTGAGAGGGAGCAGCTGCTCATAGTGATAATACAACCCTTCCAGACTTTGTGCCTTCAACACAGGGGGTATCATCGACCCTCCTCTGTCGTATCATATCCAAAGGAAAGCCGTATTCACTCCCTCTCTTGGTGCATTCCAGTATCACAATCATGAAAGAGCTGAAAATGGCAATGTTTTGCTCTTTTGTGAATTATTCATTTTTCACCAGTAATTCAAAAATAGACAACCTGCTACCCTCACTGTCTCCACTGACGCAACGCTCAGAGGAGGATTTCATCAAATGTGCACAATGCGATGGATGCAAGATATTGTTGTGAGGCTCCTCAAAAGAAAAATAATCTCCCGCACATTTTCCATTTCTAGGTCAGAAATTCCCATGGGGTGCTGAAACGCAGAGGAAGTAAAACACACACACACACGCACTCACGCACACACACGCACACACACACACACACACACACACACACACACACACACATAGCATGCCATCGTGCAAATGTACACATTCACACAGACATCAACATACTGTGGAAAAAGTGTCACACGCACACACACACACACACACAAACGCAGAGATGGGAGCAATGCATCATATCAGTGTTTCCTTTGGCCTTACAATAAATGACACATCATGTAGGTACTGCTCTGCATACCGTGCACAAAAAGGAGCCCTCTCGGGGAACACTGAATTGCCATTAAAGTCAATGACACAAAGCCGACGCGAAAACACAAGAGCAGCATTGCTTCTTCGGCAGGCCTGTCAGTTACCTGCGGTAGATGAAACACGGCATGTTGTTGAGCTTCCTGTCTGACTGGTACCTCCTGAAGTCCTCCCAGCCATCCTTCGCGGCGGTGAGAGCCAGAATGACACAGATGGGGATTAGAGCTACCTCGGGCTGAAAGGCATTCAGCACGGGAATAAAGTTCAGAATCGCCAGGGCTATAAAGTAGATGTTAGCCAAACGGTGGAACTGCTCAAAGAGGTTCATGGGGATGAAGAAGAGGAGAGTGTATTTGGTGGTTTTGATGGCATTGCCGGGGAAGTAGTGGTTGGGTTGGCTCCTCTTGTCCAGGCCCTCGTAAGGCAGATTGGACACCAAGGTACGGAGGTCCTTCTCCCTCGCCCTCTGACCTCTCAGAACATCCCTCACCAGGGCCAGAGGGCTGCTCCACGTCATGGCTGATCCGTCTATTTCCTTTTCTCTTTTCTCACCAACCTGTCCTTCCCATCCTCGTTGATGCGCTCTATGAGTTGACTATGGGTAAAGAAACTCTCCTTTCCTCAAGAGATTGTGCATGTGTGTGTGAGGCCACGTTAGAGCATTTGACTGTGCACCTGCCCTGCCTCTAAACCCGCCCCTCGCACTGACAGGCGTGTTTCCAAAGCACTCTGCATTCCTTGTGGTGTAGATGTTCACGTCTGACAGACGCTGATATAAGGCAACTGATTAGAATGGGGTAATAGTCCTCCACATTGCAGAATGATGAGTCAGTGAGCCATCTTGTGTCGTACGGTAGTGAGTGCTGTCATTAGTTGTTTACATGATAAAACGTTGTCCTTGGGGGGAAAAATCAACAACAACAAAACAAGACATTCATGTGTGCAATGCAAAGCCTTTAAAGGAGCTGATATCTTACATTTGAAAGGAAGAAATTGGTTCAATGGGTCATAAGAAGATTAGAATTGACAACCAACAGTGAGCAGAGCTTGTGTACTCCTAGGGGCAAACCTATATAAACAGCCTGTAGACAGCGGGAACAAATACAGCCTGTGCTTACAGAGAGGGAATATATTTAGCACTCCAGATTTAGAGGGAGAATACAAACCATGGAACTTCATAGAATACTTCTATGCTATTCTTGTATTTAATATAGTGATACTTTATTGATCCCTTCAGGTGATTCTCTCTTTAGACCCCCTCCCCCCACCTCCCAGCAGAGGTCAGGGTCAGCTACAGAACAGTGACCTGGAGCTGGTAAGGGTTATTGCTCAAGGACACTTCAGAGCAGGGCGGATGCTCGCTGACACAAAGGCGTCTCTGGTCCTCTGGTTGAAGGTTGGCCTTTCTACTCACTACGCCACCTGCTGCCCACGAGTTTACACTGTTAAGAGATACAGATCGACCATAGTTGGTACTTTGTGTAGTACAAGCTGGGGTGAAGTAATTCAGATAGAAATCTTGTGACTGTGCTTGTGTGTGTGTGTGTGTGTGTGTGTGTGTGTGTGTGTGTGTGTGTGTGTATGTGTGAGAGAGTGTTTCTTATGTATTGCGGACTACAACAAAGCAGTGCACAGATGGTATGCATGTAGAATGCCTTCCATTTCCTCATGTTTACATATGTTGTCTTTTCCAGAGCAGGCTGCTGAACCTGTTTAAACAGCCCAGAATCACATAGCTTCAGTCATTTATGGTGTTCAGGGTTAAACTGATCCAGAAACACGTACAGTCACAATACGGAACGTATATACCTGTTAAAATGGTTAAGTGTTTGATACCCAGCACATTTGAAAGTCAGTCCTTCTTTGTTTCAAATAGAGATGTACATCAGGACGTTACGTCAAACCTCTCTAAAGAAGGGTGCAGCCCTAACCACAAGAGAAATGCTATTTATTTCACATTCCCTCTTTGGTGACAGGTGACAATGGCGAGTTCGCATCTCCTGAGCAGCACAGCATGTTTTTCCATCACATGCGTGTGGCAGGGGAGCAGCGTGACGTGTGTGTGCCAGACTCACCCTCTCACTGTCCCAGTCAGCTCCGGCTAGGATTGGCTTGGCTGGCACACCAACTGCACAGTGGCACAGCTGTGAGCCCGCATGACAGACACACACACACACACACAGTGAAACAAAATATACATATTCTCACAGACACAAAAGATGCACACACACACACACACACACACACACGTTTCCACAGAGCAAAGGTCTGCACATCCCTAATTACGCCAGTGACACGGAAACATCACAAAGCGGAAAGCATCTGCCTTTTCCCCCCTCGCTTCCATCTCAACACTAATGCCCTTTTTGAAAGGAGGGAGAGAGGAGGATATGGGGGCCAATTTAGCACAAACCATCTGTCTGCTGTAGTGAGGTAATACATCTGTCAAACTGATGGGCAACAGTATAGAGGGATTGTAAAGTTGATCTTTACCTACGCATGGTGGAACCTGGAACAAGGTTACACGTCGCTTTGGATCAGTTTTTACACCACACTGCCGTTGTAGGTAGTTTTGTAACGAGAGTTCACAGTTTTTCTCCCAGAAACTCGTGTCATGTCAGACACACACACACACACACACACACACACACACCCATGTGCCACGTGCAGTCCCAGAGTGCAAGAGGGTTTCTTTTTTACACTTTACCTTGAAAAACAGACACCAGCAGTACTTAGCAGAGGAATGAGCTATTTTCCTCAATATGACCTCTCTCTCTCTATTGGCCATGACCTGTCTATTCTATTGGCGACTAGCCTTGACATCCACTTGCATGTTGCTCTGCCCCCCATTTTGTTGAGCTATAGTATTGTGTTGTATTGTTTTGTATTGTATTGTACTGTACTGTACTGTACTGTATTGTATTGTATTGTATTGTATTGTATTGTATTGTATTCCAATACGTTCTATTGTCACATGTACATCTTCAGCATTAATTACTATTTCATTACCTCCTATTGGCCCCTCAAGTTCAAAGGGGCACTATCAAACATTAACTGCACATTAGTCATAGTTATAACAAAATTCCCTTTTAAACATTAAAGATTCAGCATTTTCCAACATTAAGTATTCAAGAGCATCCCTTTATATAACAGTGGTCAGGTCAGGAAGGGAATGGGTGCTCCAATTGCAGTTTGTCCATTGAGCAAGGATAGTGAGGTCAAGGCATGGATGGAAGGATCTCTCTTTCCTGTCCTTTATGTAGCGCCCCCCCCTGGCCCCTGGAGCCAGTGGGCCGCTGTGAGTCCAGAGAATGCCTCAATATACACGGCTCTCTGCCTTAATGTCCCCCGAGGCTGGGGCCGACGCTGGCTCCACACAGCTCCGCTCAGACCCCGGCCCGCCAGCCCAGACCACCGCAGCCCCACTGCGACTCCTGCCTCCGCCTCTCCATCCATTATGCAGCGAAAAAGTCCCCGGCTCGCTTTTATTCACTCCTTCAGTCGCTTGCTTGCTTGCCTTCTCACTCACTCCGTCGGGTTGAGTTGTTCACTCGCTCATTCACTCACTCAACATTCAGCAACCATGAATGAGTATGTATGGCGTCACACTACTCTGGGTTTTTCCGCAGGTTTTACCAACAAAGTTCACATTGCAGCGCTGCATAACACAAAACCTTTGTCCGTGTATTCTGTTATTGAAGTGATAGGCGGAATTGAGTTTTAATTTAGATACATCTTCATAATTGCTGACAATCATTGCACAAGATATTTACATGTCATTATGAAATATTACAATTGGAATTTACAGGAACTTTGTACAAAATATGCCTGACTCCAATGCCTGGATAGTGGGGTCCTTGTAAAGTCATTTCTGGAGGACAAAACATTGATCCAAAAGTGACTGATGGTATGTGGAAGTGCTTTTGTTTTGGCAAGTAGATGCTTTTAGAGTCCGTTTAAAAAAAAGAGAGAGAAAACTCCAAAAAGTACCGGGTCAGCAAAGTTGTGAATGTTTTTTTTTCCCTCAATTAACTTTTTTTTTCTTTGTAACTCAACATTTTACCTGTTAGTCAACTGCAAAAACAACAATAGAGACCCATTTAAATAGAATAAATCCATAATATTTACACATAGCGGGAGTATTGATTTATAAAAATGGATCTTCTCTTTTTCTTTAAACATGATTTATCTTTATCTACAATTTTCAAAACAGAAACCTAATCACAATGAAACGCAGCATAGTTCTATCATTCATTTCTACTGATAATGATGATTGTGGATTACCATATTTATGCAGCAACTCTCTTTGCAATGAAAGGGCTTAAACTCAACTCATCTACCAGCAATGTTTTTACACCCACTTAGATCATGTTAAAGCCATTCTACGCCTTTGAAGCTCCATACATGATGGCAAAAAGCACGTAGGAGTCAAGGGTTAAATGTTCTCTTTTTTTTAAAAACATGGGCATGGTGAAATGGACTGGATTCTCTCAGCACAGCAGAAGCAAAACATAAACTTGGCCAAAGCGTCATTGTCCTGCAGTCCCCCTCTTTCACAGGATACCATGGGACCTTCAACAACCAGACGAGCATCTTCATTTGACCCAAAAAAGGAAGCTTGCTCTATTCAACATTGGCACCACTACGGACCCATAGGCATGTCATGAGAAAAGAGTGCCCCCTGCTGACCACCTGTTGTCATCCAGTGGAGCTCAACAACACATATCCCCCCCCTTCCCCCCCCCCCACCCACCCACCCAGGTGGCCCAAGCTAAGCCAAGGCTATGAGTATAAGAGAGCTGCGAAATGGTTACTGGCACGCTTTTGCTAGACAGAAGAACCTCAACTAGTAAAACTAAAATGCTTTGCGCTCCATCATTATGATTGAAAGGCAAATGAAATCAAACATAAGCATGCTTTTAAAGGATGTTTTGATATACAGTAATTATAGGAAAATAGTCTATCAAGGATGACTCCTTTAAAATCATCTATAAAGCTTTCCTGGATGCAGACAGCTCGGCTACGAAGTAAATAGTTATACTAAACAAAACAAATCCTTAAAGTATATGCAAACACAAGCATAAATATTTGATCCACAGAGAGTAAAGCTACGAATGACAAATATTAGTGATATACTGAAACTCTGGAACAGGCACCGTATCTGTCTTTTAAATCTCTCTCTTCTTGTAGAGGGTTTGTCAGTCATTAAGGTGTTTCCCGATCCAAAAGAGTCACTGCTGACTGAAGTGTTGGGTGTCGTAGTCCTTCCAATAGTCCTTGCGTTCTCTTCACATTTTCTAAAATGAACCAGCAAAAAAGTAGGTGCACTGTTTCTCTCTCATTCTCTCTCTCATCATCATCTCTCATCTCTCTTTCTCGATCTCTCGCTCATCTCCCCGAACCCCCCCTCCCCCTCTTCCCATGCCCGCCGCAAGCTGGCCATCTGACGCCAACTTGTTTAGTGGACATAGTAGAGCCAGTAGACCACATTGAAGAAAGAGAAGACGGTGGGGAAGATCATCCTGGACCACTTGTCGATAGAGTTCACGTCGGACAGGTCCGGGATGTTCACCTTGAGCTGGGAGGCCCGTCGCCGTAGGCGCGACTTCTTCTGGGCGTGGCGCTCCAGAGCGCTATGGCCATAGTTCTGGCGGGCCATGGCAGCCCTACGATACTGCAGCGTCGAGCTATCATAGGCCAGCATGGTGTTGCGGGGGTCCCCGGGTGCACCCAGGCCCCGAGACAGATCCCCGGCACCCCCCATCTCATTCTTCATCTCCAAGGTGCTGAACAGGATGTTGTCGTCGGGAGTCATCTGTGTGAGGGTGGAAAAAGATGTGGGGCCGTGAGAAGAAGTGACTGCCAAACGGTGAGCTTAGGAGGTTACTAAGGTCAAAACATGTCTAGCAAAGTGCTTATTTACAGTTATAACAACCATCAAGTTATCCATTATATACAAATACTAAAGAGCTAGAATGGGTTTTGCAAATGAGTCAAAATTGTGTCACTTACAGAGTATGTAGAGATTTTAAAGCACTTTAAAAGCACTAGTTACATGATTGATCATCTGTCAATCAATGTCTGAGTGATAATACGAGCACAAAACTATGAAATCACATTCCTGTAAGAGTACAAAGCACTCCACAAACTAATTCTCATGGAGAAATCTTCATTGCCATTTCAGAATTTCAACCAAAGTCTGGTTAAAATTCTGTCTATTCACAAGACAAACCAAGTAAATAAAGATAAACCAAAGGAAAAAATGTGAGAGGATAAGGTTGAGAGAAATAGCAAGGACTTTGCAAAGATGGAGGAGAGGTTAAAGGTTCAGGGCAGGTCAGGAAAGGACGTTGTGGGAAGTGAATTCGGATCAACATTTCTTCATCCATAGCCTGACTTGTGAGGAAAACAACTCTACAGTCCTGCCCTGTCCTGATGGAAACTGAACTTGTGATATCTGTTGCTTTTGTGTAACTAACTCTGAAGCAAAGCCACTTAGTTGGCACTACTCATCAAACTGCAAATCTCTTTCTCGTGTCTGATAGGCTGAGCAATATAACCTTACCGTCTAATTTCCTTTCAATTGCTTCACTTATTCTTTGGAGAGTTATCAATTGCCTTTGAGAATCAGCCTGTCTCAAATCAATAGTTTCTTAAGAATAGCTTAAAGTTACAGCCATTTTCTTCTCTAACCATATTTGCCATTTCCCGTCAATTTAAATTGATAATCTGACCTAAGATTCGATTAAAGACTGCAGAAATCAAACTGCTAAGCCATGTTTGTCAGGAAAATGCATGAAGAGCAAACCAAGAGAGGGAAAAAACACAATGGTGGGAGTGATGATCAAAGTTGCCTTAAAAATCTATAGAAATCAAAGAAATGCACAAAAACTACAGCATTTTCCTCTGATCTGGATTGATTCAGATTGATGACATTGTTAGTTTTGACTTTCAAAACCTCCAGTACCTTATTTCTTTGCTCGCCTAGTCCTAATGCGGCATCGTCCACAAAGATGGGATCCCACATCGAGTCATATGCGTCAATTTCCCTCTGTTTCATTCTGGCATACAGAGCATCATCTCTCTGAACTACATTTCCCACCAGCCACTGCAAGCATACAAAATCAGCACTGTTACTTGGGGGAAATCGTAGCTTGCCACACTCAGAAGGAAAGGGTGTTTTTTGTTGTTGTTCCTGCTAACTTTAGCATCTGAATAAAATTTAAAGAGAAGGCTTTGGGACCACAGCCAGTGATTTGTCCAGGACGCCTTGCCCTTTGAGAGACACAGAAATAGGGAGATAAAGTATAAGCCAGTCATTTGTTGCTTCTGCATTCACTGTTTCAGATCCTAGTCTCAGTAATAGAGTTGCGTTTTTTTTCTTCCAATCAACTGTTGTTGATACACAGGGCTAAACCAGTGAGAAATGAAGAGCTAGAGTAGGAGTAAAGGACTGGCAAGAGCTGGTAAAGGACATCAAGCATTGATCACAGCATCACATTGACCTTGAGAGGAGAAGAAGTCATTGCCCCACAGCAACAAACACGCATTAACCAACAGCACAATACCTTTAGAAAGGCATCCTTCACTGTGGCGGACACGTACCTTGGGGTCAGGTCTCAGCTTCTCGTTATTGGCAGTGGCTGCTTTCTCAGCAGCCTTCTTCTGTCGTTGGGGTCCCCGGCCGAAGAAGATGTAGTTGACAAAGGCATACTCCAGCAGGGCCAGGAAGACAAACACAAAGCAGCCCATCAGGTACATGTCAATAGCCTTCACATAGGGGATCTTAGGAAGAGTCTCTCGCAAGTGGGTGTTGATGGTGGTCATGGTCAGCACCGTAGTGATCCCTAGAGGTCCGGGGGAAGGTGGGGGGGGGGGGGGGGGGGGTTACAAGTTGAGAAAGAAACAGAAGTCTTTGGATGCTGGGACACATCATTACCATCATGCACACACATGTTTACACAGTAAGCCCATCTGTGGGATACCATCTAGAATAGGAGGTCATGTTTGATTTTTCAATTATGCCTTACATCAAAAGACTGACATCAGGTGTTCGTCTTCAAAGATTACGCATATGTATTTGAACATAAGCATCACTTATATAGCACATACTACAGTAGTGATTTAGGACACAGACAGACCTGAAAGAATGTGAGCCCATATGGACGAGTAGATCCATCCAAACCTCATGAGACTGTGTGTGTGTGTGTGTGTGTGTGTTACATATGAATAATGGAGGGCTCTGGGTTTCTGTTCAATTCAAAGGAACAAACTGTAGACTATATATAAAGCCCACTGTAAACATCTGCTATTAGTCACAGCACGATTCACCTGCTTTTTTTTGACATACACGCATTGTGTTTGATACGTTAGTCATCTGCATGCACAATCTGCATTTGGTCAGATTCACACGTATTATAAATAACTCAGTAGCCAGCAGCTTCACTGTAGCATGTAGCCCCATCTCTCGTTGGCCGCACTCAATCAGCCACATTTGCCTGTTTCTCTGTTCAAGTCGCCGATAGCAAACAGATCTTTAAATCGCAAAACTCTATTTGGGGCTCGGCGTCCAAACCCTCGTGTGCCCCGCTTCAGAAAACAAATGCCTTGTGACAAGAATGACACACAGAAAGCTCAAAAGCGGGTTTTTTTTCTGACGTTTGACCTAGCATTCACAATTTCGGTACTACAGGCATCTTTTTGGCATCTCATTTGCCATCACTGCACGGCCAAGTGTGGTAGTTAAATGTTTGACATTGGTGTAAAAATGTCTTTTGAAATGCCAGTGCATAATAGGTGCATTTGAGCAACTGTCTGCACCATTCTCTCGCCCTGATAGGCTGTGATTTAGCCGTGATCTGACTCCGATAAGCCGGGATCTCTGTCCAATGAGAGGCACTGATAGACAGACAGGCAGAAAGAAAGCACGCTTCAAGGTCGAGCTGTGGCGCTTTTCTCTCTGTATGAGTCATGCATATAGTCATCTCTGAACAACAGGCATTTAGCCAGACGGCCTATCGCAGAGCACTATCACTCACATGCTTCCAGCTAATGAGGGGAAAAAAAGTAAATGCTGAGAAAAGGTAGAGCCAATCCCCTGTCAAAACAGAGATCAGGTTTATGAGACAGACACAAAGGTGTTAACCACCTCGAGCTCCAGATCCAAATTGTTCATATTGTCACTACAGCATGTGGGATTTAGTAGCACTCAAACGCCGTGGTGAAGCAAAACGTAAAGCCTTTGTGTGAAAACATCAGTCATATAACGGTTAATGACTCTTTTATATGGATTTTTATCAATTCGATTTTGATTATTTCCCAAGGTAATTGTTCAGCAGTGAGGAGGCGATCCTACCCAGGGCCACTCTGGCAGCCGAGGCATCGTAGTTGATCCAGAAGGAGACCCAGGAAAGGATGGTGATCAGGATGGAAGGCATGTAGGTTTGCAGGATGAAGTAACCAATGTTCCTCTTCAGCTTGAAGCTGAGGGACAGGCGGGGGTAGGAACCTGAAGGAGGTAGAAGGAGAGATACGGGATGGAAATAGAATTTCCTCAATGACGCCTACTGAAAGCTATATTTCACTTGACACCAGAGAACCTGCCATATCAGTCTCCAATGATCCCGTTTTTTGTGGATTTTTAGCTAAAAATAAAAATAGGCGTTATGGAATATTCTTTACTGATATGTCCCTTAGGCTAAAAATCTGTGGTTCCGGTTAGCATCGCAGCTGCCACAGATCTGCTCCATGTAAAGTCAAATAAACAACGTTGTGCTGTTGTACCTGTGGAGAAGACCACGTTCTTGGAGATGAGTTTGTAGTCAACGATAGAGAACTGGGGCAGCTCTATCCTGTCCACCCCAGACACTGCTCCGTCTCCACCTCGCCAGTAAAACTCAATATCATCTGTGGTGTAGCCATCTGCAGAGGGGGAAGCAGAGCCTGGAGACTTAGAGAGCCAACATTACTGGTGCCGTGGAAGAGACAGAGGACCGTTATCATCCACTAATCGTTTGTATTATAGGTTGGAGAAAATAAAATGATGTAAAATGATGTTTGGCGAGTCACATGACCCTGGTCAACAAATGATGGTGAGCAAATCTGAGGAAGCATGGTGGAGAAACGTTTCAGCCTTCCGGTGTGCGGTGGAATACTTGAATCCACAGTACTGTATATGTGGGCATCCTCTAAGGGTGTTGTAATGGATTAAAGAAAAAGAAACAACTCCAAAGCGTCCAGTTAACAAGAATTATATAGAGAGCAAAATATTCTGCGGTTTCTGTATGTTCTGTATGTAACACATCTCACGTTATGGCGGTAGTGACACTGGCACATCCATTTTCTCTCTTTACGTCTATCACTTTTGAAACATGCCTAGATCCGACAAACGAGAGCTATTTTAAACGTGTATGAGAACATTGTGAGCACCGGAGACTTTGAACCGGATGCATCCGGTCGGTGCACATGGATGGAACCCGCTGCAGCCAGGGGACCCTTCTGTCGCTGAGAGTCTGTCTCTGACATGTACAGCATCACAGGCAAACAGTGAGCAGGCAGCTCCCTGCTCTCTACTTCGTCTGCCTCATAATCATGATAACAGGCAGCGTCCTATTTAGATACAATGAATTATGAAACCCTAAAAAAATAAGACATAATTGCTCCTTTCTCTGGCGTTGACATTCAGGTGAAGATGGAAATGGCGGCGGTGGGTTACAAGGCTTCTTTTCTGATGTTGGTTTAAGGATGTATGTGTTGCACGATTAAATCATTGTATTTCTACCCAGAATGAAATGAAATGGCGTGGAATCAGATCAGGTTGATTCAAATTGCACAGCAAAGGAGGTGCTGATACCAAACACATCGAAAACCGGGCACAGCCGTGGTGCATAATGTGGTGAATGAGAGCCTTGAAAATGTACATCAGCAAATACAGTAGCTCCCACTCCACAGCAGCGCTACTGTTTGCATTATCATCCCGGGCTTGTGCAACCCGGCATCACCCCAATTAGCCAGCCAGAGTCCACCATGCTGCCGTTTTGATGTGCAGCTCAGTTCAGTTCTGATCAGCCGCGAAGGGCCAGGGATGGTGGGGGGGTTGGGTGGGGGTAAAGGAGGGAGGAAGGAAGGAAGAAAGAGGGAGGGCTTCATGGCCTCTACATTGCTGGTCACTGAGCTTGCATCAACTCCATTAGTTCTGGGCCATTGTCTCTGTCTCAAACACTGTACATTTTTGGACAGAAGTCTGTCAACCTATTACATCACCGTACTCATCCGGGGATGTCGCTGTTATGTGAGTCCCAAGAGAGAGAGATGAAGTGAAAGAGAGGGAGAGAAAGATGGTGGAGAGAAGAGAGAGAGAGAGAGAGAGCAGTGGGTATACTTACGTGGGGGTGTATTTGCATGTGTATGTATGCAGCAGGTCTTGGGGATTGGGCGCCCCCCGTTGGGGGGTAGAAATCAATGATTGCTCAGTGCAGCCCAGCATGTGAGTCCATTGGCCTAAGCCACGGTAGTGAGTGTCAGCAGCTGATGCATCCGGGGATCCAGGGTTTTAAGACTTCTGTCAGTTAAAAATGCATCAAGTTTATCAAGGGAAGTGAGAGTTCTCTGGGCTCATTAGTCTGAATAAAATAGCATGCTCTGGCATGAAGCGACTCCAACGTTAAAATCGTCGCCAGTTAATCCATATGAGAGCAGATACTGCCTGGTGATCAAAACTGGAGCCTGTGTGAGCTGTGTGTGTGATTGAGTGTGTGTGTGTGTGTGTGTGTGTGTGTGTGAGCGTGCATTTTGTGTGTGCCAGTGTATATGCCTGAGAGAGGAGAAAGAGCGTATGAGTGATGGAGAGAGAGATAAAAAGGCTTGGAGAAAAAAGAGAGAAGGGAGAGAGGATGAGGAGGATGAGACAGTGCAAAGAAAGAAGAAAGGGGACGAGAGAGAGAGGGATATTGAAAGAGAGAGCGATAAAGAGAGAGGCAGAGAGAGGGAGAGAGAGAAGGAAATAGAGCAGAGTGGAGGAGGGGGAGGGACAATGATGAAGATAGAGGAAGGTATGAAGACACAAAGAGGAAGAGAGATGGGAGAGAAGATGGATGGTTGACAGAAAGAGTGAGGGAGGGAGAGAGAGAGAGAGAGAGAGAGACATGGCAAACACAATGGGAGCGGACCAAAGAGAGACGGTTCTGACCCACACTGTTTTTGTGCTGCTTGACGCTGCTGGCAACACTGAGATCAAACCCAGGAAGACTGAGCCCTACACCACATCCCAGCCCCATAATCCACCTCTCCAGGGAACCAGATAAAACACGGAGAGGACCTCGTCTTTCTCTCTCATGTTCCTCCGCTCTCCCTCCCTCCCTCCCTCCCTCCCTCCCTCCCGCTGACTCGAGAACACTGCATTACGTACAATTACGCACGACGCGCGACGAAATAAGCTCATTGTGCTGTACAAACCAAGGAGGCAATTTTGGGAGGCTGAAAATGCGGTCCAGGGATACTGCACATTACACACACATTACATCTACTATCAGCACACCTCTGAAACGGTGGACCTAATCAAGCTCCTCAACGCCTTGGGAAGCAACTGGAATTTGAGTTGAATTAATTAGGGTGGATGTTATCAGTCACCGAGCCATTAGTGATGTTCCTCTTCTTGATGCTTATCTCTTGATTTCTCATCAGCCTTCCTCAGCGTTTTACATGCACTCTTATCACGTTCTACCTCGCCGCCACTGGGCGGACTGTGTTCAAATCCAGTTTCGGATTTCTGGGCTGCATACGTGGGATCTGTTTAATTCTACATCTACATGTGGGCGTGTGAGCTCATGGAGGGGGAGAGCTGGTTGTCAGGGACGACGGTACTTACAGCTTTCGATCTCCAGGGTGCAGTTTTGCTCATCTAGAGGGTAGCGGCGCAGGTCCATCATACAGGCTGCTGTTGTTGTGATCCTACACACACACACACACACACACACACACACACACAGTGGGTTGGAAAATATAGGATTCACCACAGACCCAGCTGAGGCAGCCGCTAGCAAAGCAATCCATTTCATTTGACCTTCATTCGTGAGTATGATATACAAATCAAAGCAGGATGATGAAATGTGCTGAGATGTGACTTAAGAGCACCTGGCATCAAGCCATTCCTCAGAAAACACCAGATTTGAATGGAAAATCAATCCACTCATCATTTTAAGACCAAAATCAACCTTTTGTCAAATCTGTGAATGTCACTACCAGAAGTGTATTGTAGCAAGTTTCACAAACGGTAGGTCAAACTAAATACGATAGGCCGACAGCAGTGCTGCCTTCGCTCTTCCAACTTGGGAGTTCCTGCAGGACAACACATCTACGCTACACTGGACGCAACGGTAGCGAAGCAAAGTGAATCTTTGGGTTTTGGGCCAAGAAACAAAAGGTAACACCTCTCGTTGGCCCCTGCAACTCATCCAGACTGCTTTGCTGTACTTTATCTTCATCCTTTCCACACTCTCACGTCACACCCCCTTCTGCACCCTCTGCTAGGTCCAACTCAAAACCCTGGTGTTGGCCTACAAAACCACTAAAAAAACACCCACCTACCCCCCGGCCACAACTCAATCTAGTTGGCAATCTAGCCATTGGTTCACCTGGTCACACGTTTTATCTCTGTGCCTCAGACACCAAAGACACCCCTTTACCTGAACCAGCCTGTTTGTTTTTTCTTTTAAGGTCCTATTGTACCATATGCAGATAATACAAGAACAGAGTTTATCTTCTGTCCACAGAAAGCTGTAATAAAGAGTTGTTGCGTGTAAGTCACCCATATCCAACAGGTTCACTCAGAGCGACACAGCTCCTGCCACACACACGACAAGCCACAGCTGAGACGGCCTGGCACCCGTGCCAAACCCCCAGGGCTCTCTGAGAGAGGCTGGACACACAGCGGATGAATGTTACTACAGGGAGAAAATCCACCATCCTAGTCTTATCGGAAAAATACACAAACACACGTGCATACACTGATTGCTATGAAACATAATAGCATCATGCAGCCTGTGTGAGAATTCCCTGTATAGGTTGATGTATCAGTCATGACCTTGGATTTCCCTTGTCGTAGCTGGGTGACATCAATTCATTTAGTGGGCTTTTTTGGTCCATTCATGCATGACGATGAAAGGTCTGTCAGTAACCAGACCCAGACAAAGTAGTAGTAGTGAATAGATTGTAAATAATAAAAATGTGAGAAGGCCTCCATTTATCTTACCCACTTCTCAGCCTGTTAAACTGCCAGGCTAAATAAATCAACTTTGAGCAGTACAAATGTTACAAAATGTTGCCCTGGCTGGTCAATAAGAATTTACTATGGTTGGCTTGCCATCGGGCAGAGGGATAGCAGTAAACCTAAATCACAATATCTTTCCTCTCGCAACTTCACCAGAAGTAGAAACTAATCATGAAGAGTGCTTTGTCTTTAATAATTAAGAGCACAAGTTAATTTGAAATCCTTCCACATAAGACTTGCAGCTCCCCTGGGCTCAGCCTGGCAAGTTTGGGATTTCATTTTTTGAGACGTAGACACACAATCTCTCTCTCTCTCCCCTCTCTCTCCTTTTCCTTGCTCTCTGGGCTCTTACGTAAGAGCCAGTTAGCAGGGCCACGGTGCACTGGGGGATTAACACAGGAGTCTTACTGCTGTCCTAGTTTACCCCTCTATGGCCACAACTTACTGGGATGTTGTGCTTGCCTGCCAGTCCATCAGTCACTCACCATCACCACCACCGCCACTAAATCATCACAGTGGCAGAGGAAGCACAGGGGAAAAGCGGAAATGAGGCCAAAATGGCAGGAGTAAAAATAACAGCCTATTTATAGCCCACCTACATCATCAGCAGAAGTCTCGAAGCTTTTTTGTCTGAGGAGAGACAGTGCATCACTGATCAAGAGCTGCTTTTGCATTGCCTGGCATGTTGCCGTGTCCAATATGTAGCACAGTAACAACGTATTCTGCTAATAAACAGCAAATAACCAGGAAGGAGGGGAGACTGATGAAGTTCTCCCTGGCAGAATTCCCTCTGCTTGCCTCTACTCCTTCTCTCTGTTACGGTGAGACTGTGTCGTGGACCTTTGCAGCGGTGATCACAGACCATAGGCTTGTTTGCTCTTCATCAGGCCGGTCCCTCTCTCATCACAACCTGCCGGAGGAGAGGCCACGTTCCCCCGGATCACGGAGATTCAAACACGCTACATTTGCTCTGTGTCGGAGCTAATAGGACATAGAGGTCTAAAAAGGCTGGTTTGTTTTTTTTCACCCCCCCTGCATGTTCCCTCACAGTTCAAGCCAGGCTGCGTGTGGACCCCCCTAAGGCAGCCTGTGCACCTTTATTCCAAATGACCTTGTTTACAGACGTGAACACAACCACCATGAATTCCCAGACAGAATCTCATTTCGAGGGAGAGCTACAGTAGGGACCTGACAAACATACAAACACAGAGAAGGAAAACCAATTGTTGCAAGTGGGTGTCAAACCTGTGTAGGCCTTAATTAGACTGACAAAATAATTAAGAAATAATTTAATACAATTGTAGAGGAAATTAAGATGGTGAAGCTAACTCCATTTTGGATAGGGAGCCCATGTTGAGCGGAGGAAAACATGGCACACCTGATTGGCTTTCCCTACCCGGGCACTGTTGCCAAATCTGAAAATAAAATGTCTGCATTGGTTCGGCAAGAAGGTCACGTGTGTGCAGGTGCCTTAGCCCAAACAGGACAATTAAAAGGAGTAGCCTCTTTTTAAATTACAGTCAACACATCAAGGCTCTCCAACAAACACACATGATGTCAAATGGCTCAAACGTTGCCCTGCCGGATCAATGGCCCTGCCGATCATTGATCCGGCAGGGCCATTGATCCATTGATCATTGATCTGCGGCGGAGGTAGGTGACATCGAAGGCGGCGCTAAGCCTGCATTGACGGTATTGACAGAAAAAAAAGGTTTATTCAAATCCCTCTCTTCTTTCACTCAGCAGATTTCCCCTCCTGGTCATGCGATGTCATCTATTGAGCCGTGGAGTGGAGCACTCCTGCCCTGACAAAAGAGGACGTCAGTCTCCATAGCACAAGGATATGTCCTCTTACAAAAGGAGCTACAATATTCAGAGAGATAGAGAGAGAGAGAGAGAGAGAGAGGGAGGTGGGAGAGAGAGAAGGGAGGAGAGAGAATTCTAGCAATTTCTCCATTTTGAATGAAGCCTGACCTTCAGCCAGCCTATGGATGTCTCTTTCTTTCTCAATCGTTCTCTCTGAATTTTGAGCAATATGTATCAGGAGTCCCGAGCATGCTCTGTAATTCTTTTGGTCTTTTCTCTGCCCAGATAAAATACAATAAAAAGGCTAAGTGGAGTTTGTGTATTGTAAAATCAGATTTCAGTGTGTGTGTGTGTGTGTGTGCGTGTGCATACGTGTGCACGTGTGTGTGCGTCTCCTCACCGCCTGGGCGGATTTGTGTTATTGGCTGAACCTTTTTCAGGGGCTGGGTAATTAGATCAGACTGCTTCTCCCTGAGAGTCAAACTGAGCTCTAAAGTGACAGTTGGGAGCACTGTTGTAATTTTCTGCTCCTCCTGGTAATTGAAGACCAGGATTTGGCAGGATTGGGATGCACTATATCCAGGGAATAGGGAGTAAACAACACCCTCATCCCTCCTCCTCCGCACGCACCCCAAGAATAACACCCACCCACTAGCACACCCACTCATATGCACACACACTCACACAAAAAGAGACCCAGATCACATGCACACACACACACATCCAGCACTGCTCTCATATTTAAGACAATATCTCGTCTATTGGTGTTCCCCGGGTACAATGTTAGTTCATTTCAGTCAGTTCAGCACAAATCCATTTTCAACTTTACCCATAATAGCAAGAAGTATGCTTACCGTTTTAACTTATCATGCAAGGCAACATGATATAATACCTTCTAGTGTAAAACCTTAAAGGAATGTGATTATTATATACAGTATAACCTTAAAAGAACTTCAACTACAAGCTCCTGTGCAGCTATATTCAATAATAACTATATATATTGTTGTGACGTGTGGTGGTCTTCCCAATAGTCCACTGATTAACATGAGAATTCATTTATTAGGCCACGTAATGTGCTACTTGAGAATAAACACAGAGACACACACTCTGACAGGATGTAGGGAGTGTGTCTTGCTTTTCTTCGCTGGCCTGCTTTCCCATCGAGGTCTAGCTGTGAGGACTCGGCATCTCCCCCTCAGTTAGCCATCTTCTCCCATCCACAGAGCCCTGCTGTTGCAACCAGCCGGCCCGTCTCTACAGGTATGTGTCAGTGTGCTCTGAGCACACAGGCATCTGGCCAGGCTGACTCTGACAGCAGCTTGTGTCTGGACTTACTAGCATCAAATAAAACCTGGACCAAACCCACAAACCAAATAATAGAGGAGCCGGGAGGCACCAGCACTGACAAGGACAAGGTATCTGAGGTAACAACCACATCTCTTCGCTGCACGCATACCCTCAAATTTACAACACCCCTCTCCTCTCCTTCCATTCTCTTCTGGTTGTTGTGCAAAAAAAAAAGTGCGCTGCGCTTATATAATTGAGTCAGAGTGTTATAAATTCCATTTATTGATTCATGTAACAAAAAATAGCAATGAATTATCTGGTGCAGTGCAGATACTTAAATTTTTTAAGCAGTCTTCGCACTAGAGGGGCCGAGAGAGAGAGAGAGAATGAATGAATGCTGCAGTGTTAACGTCTTGAATTAGCAACAATAATCTCATCTTTTAAATACGGACACTAATCTGAGATCATTTGCACGAGCATCACACACACACACATGGAGGGTAGGCTACAGATCAGAGGAGCAGGAAGCGGCCAGCAGCGGCCAGCAGCAGCAGCACCAGAAATGATGGACGGAGTACGCTAGCCTGTGCAATCGAATACACAGCAGCAATACAAATACAGATTCTGCGTTTGTATTGAACTGCTACATTATTGATTATGATTTATCAATTATGGATGACAATCTTCTCAGAGGCATCAGAGACCAACACCACAAAGAGATGTTTTCTACATGGGTAGAACCAGCCTGCACAATCAAATACATTTCCTCTGTTTGTACCACACTGCTCCATTATTGATTACAGCTTATCCATTATTGATATTAATAACCACCAGGGGCTATGAAAGGCTAAAAAGCATGTAAGTCACAGACACACAGCTGTTAAATTTACCATGCTTCATGCTGACCCAAAATGGATGAGGATGAGAAAAACGAAGGGCCACACTTTTCATTACAACGGCTTAATCAGTTACAATGCATCAGATAGAACCACATTATTCCATTATGGATCATGATCAACACCGCTGATGTTAATAGTCCTGCGACGCTAGGAAGGGCAACTGTAAACGGCTTACCTGAGTCCATAAAGAACGGTTCCATCAGGGTGGAGGCGGATCATTCTGTTCTTGACCGTGACGCCGTGAACGAAGGACTTCTTGTCATTGAGAAAGTAGGTGTCTGGGACCCACAGCTGGTCCGCCACTCGATTATCCAGAGTCAGATTGAGAGCGATCTCAGAGTAGGAGAGACGCTTGTCCCGCCATGCTTGCTGGAAGTACATAGTCAACGTGTAGTCCTGGAGGACAGACAGAAGGAAGGGGAGAGTCAGCTTAGTGAATCCAGACATGTGTAAAGACTTCAAAGCCAACCTCACACTAAGAATCAATAACGCACAACTTTGTCTGATCGTAATAACCCCATATAGCCAGAAAACAAAGAACGTCTAACAAAATACACCGGTCTCTCAAGTGATGCCGTAAGCATATAAATGAAGAATGCTTCCGTTTTTTTTTTTATTCCGCTACCCCGAAGTGTGAAACACATGAAGCACCAGGTCCAAGCAAGTCAGGTCCTCCTGCGATCACATCCGATGACCAGAGCTCCATGAATGTGTCACAGCTTGTTGTATAGGCTGTGCATAGTTAGAAGGTCAGCCAAAAGGTCGTTGGTGGTCTGAAAGGCCGTGGCCTATACTAGGGGCCACGCTGACTGGGGCTGGGGGGGTGAATATTCAGCTATACTCACTTCATTTTGAGACCATAACCAGAGGGAAACTTTCTCAGCTGGCTGACTATTGTCTCATGCTAAAAATATCTGCTTCCACTTGAATGAAGCCACTTTCTGCTTTATAGGGACAATACTCCCTCTACTACAAACGCCCAGTAGACTGCTCCAGCTGGGGCTCCCTCTGCCTCTGTCTCGCTTTGCTCTCTTGCTCTCTTTTCCTAATTCTACTATGAAATAATAAAAATAAAAAAAACTTGTTTTTTTTCCCCCAGAGTTTAGATGTATAAGAGTTTCCCAGATTTAAACTCAGCGAGGAAAATATGTTGTCCCCATACAAATCCATACATTTATATATGCTTATACTGACAGAGTACCAATATACTGTACCTACTCTCTCTCTCTCTCTCTCTCTCTCTCTCTTTCTCACTCTCTCTATCTGCTTCTCATTCTCTAAAAAAAAGACATACACCCACACACCGACAGTAAAACACAGCACTGCGGTTGGATCTGTTCTGTTACAGAGTGTATTGCAGTACAATCGATGAGTGGGAAAACAAATTATGATATACAGTCCAATGAAACGAGGTCCTTGAGCTTTACTCATGACAGCAATCATCATTACTTATCATTGTGGGGGGTTTTCTCCCCCAAACCAGTTTCCCGCCTCTGTTTCATCACATATTAGTGTGGCATTGCAAAACAATTGCCTCTTCACTCTTAAATTCTTATCATTCATTGCACACAGTATGCGTAACCACAACAGTGCATAAAAAGGGCATCTAAAAATACATGAGCTCCTGCCATGTTGATTTTTTCAGGAGTGAAAAGTCAAGTGAGGATAACCACTTCTTCATCCTATTTTACAAGAGCTCCCTTTGAACCGCTCTCCCACCCTCCCTCCCTCCCTCCCTCCCTCTCTATCTCATTATCAGAGTGTCGATCGGATATCTCTATCACCTATGGGAGTATTAGCCGGTGCCTTCAGGCTCAGTGTGTATCACCCACTATGGCAGCATCTCCCGTAATGCATCCCTGTGTTAACTAGCCCCCTATCTCATTCGGACAACCCCGGCCATATAGATAAAGGAAGGTAGAAACATGAGATGCTAGACTGGGCTGAGGGAATAATGTTGTTAGCAGCCGCTCAGTGACGAAATTAGAAAATTGAAACAAACGATACCAATTAGAGCCCCATGGCAACAGTCTGAGCAACATGATTGTTTTGATGCAGAAATGATTTATTGTGTCAATATGGTGTCATGGACCTATACAGTAACAGTCTCCCAGTCGTTCTCTCCCCTGACCACCAATTGACTCTACATTGCAGGTTCAAATGAAACATGCTTTGAGGTTTTGGTAACAAGGTTGTGTGCGGGGTGGGGTGTGTGAGGTGTGTCTGGTGTCTGCACACAGTTGTGACCCAACATGGAAAAAGCAGGCACTCTGTGGGAGGCAATTATTTTAGTTTTTCATAGATTATGGATGTTTGCATCCAGAAGCTTTACAATTGTATATTAAACCAAAATAAATTACAAATAATTATTTTTCAGATGTAAAATGGGTCTCCTGTAAAATAAAATGAGCCTGGGTTCATGGCGTTTGATCAGAATTGTGTGTGTGTGTGTGTGTGGATACAGTGCTTAGGTGTGTATGTTTGGGGGTTTAAGAGTATAGAGATGCACAGCAACAGCACAGGGAACACCTGGGCCTGAAGTTGCCTCCTGGCTGTGCTGTAAAATGGCAGTGTAATTACAGCCTCACAGATGGTGCTGTTTGCCTCCTCTCTGACATCACTTGAGCTTAGTGACGGACACAAATTACTGCTGCCTTCCATCTCTTTCAGTACAGTCCAAGGCTGAGCAATCATTTAAAACCAATCAAAATCGCAACTTTTGACTACTGCAATTTCCAAATCACAAGAGAGTGCAATTTTTCGTAATGGCTAAAGGTGTTTGAAGACGGCCTCCTGTGTAAGTTATTCTGGTGCAGAAAGCTCGGCCAACAAATCGCGATGCAAGTTGGAGAAAATCTTAAATTATATTCAAACCAAACAAATACTAAGCATGAGCATCTAATTTTTCTTGCATTTTTTTTAACTGCTGACAAAGAAATTATGTAGAAAATCTGTATCTGCATATATAACATTCATATATCATATTCAGTAAAAGATGCAATAGAATTTTTTATAAATATCATGCAACCTTAATGCAGAGCACTGAGTAGCCTCCTGTACCAGCTGATGGGAGAACAAAATACCCTCTTGATTTTGTTGGTTATCAAACAATGCAGATGTAACTCCCTCTACTAATATAATACACAACAAGAACACAATAACAACCCTCAGCCATTAAATCAATCAATGCATCTCTTTACACACTGCATCTGTGTCCCTTCAGAAAGGAGAATAGGTTGAGGAGTTTTGCTTTGTTTAAAGGTCCCATATTATGGAAAACGGTTTATTCCTGGCGCTTATACATGTTCCACAGGAAATTACTTCCCTAAGCAGCTGAGAAAATTTTAAATCTGGAAGTCAACCCATTTTTCTGTATTTTCCTTTTTCCCAAAACGGTGCCAAAGATAGGAGAAAAACAGCCCGTTTCAGAAAATGGTTCCTTTGGACATCATAAGGTGCAAATCCAGCCCCTCTCAGAGCATGCCCACGCCCAGTTGAACAACCAATCCCATTTACGTCGTCGCAAAATGCAGCTCACGGCAGTGCCGCAAGCCGTTGCTTATGGTGCATTCCATTGTACTCTACATTGTACTATAATTCAGAGTCGGTATTCCTAACTTCCAATCTAAATGTGTTCCAGTGCATCTGCTCGGGAAAACATAATCGCCTGCAGCAAACTCATGTTTGTATGGTAAGTCTCAGAATGTTACAAGCATCTAAACTCAACATCAACTACTACAGCGCCATTAGTGAATAGAATCTGGAATGCACCATTACTTTGCAACGACTGAAGCTAAAACAACATATCAGGAGATATATCAACTCTCCAGTTATTATTTTGTAGGATGCAGGCAGCAACATAGATCCCTGCACAGTCTCCCAACACGCGGAAATGCAGGACAGAGTGGATTAATTTTATTTTTAACGGCAACGGCTACAGTTTTCTGTGTGTGATGATCAGTCCTCAGACTGCTTGAGCAACGGCAGGATTAGCATCTAAATTGAAGCTTAAAGATGGAGCAATTCATAAGGTACGTGACCCATCTGCAAAATTGGAATCTGTAAGTGTCACCATGTTTTGATTTAATTTACCAAATTAGTCTGGTTAGTATATTCACTGCTGGTTAGCTAACGAGCTAGCGGGGCTAGCCACGGGCTTGTTGGGCGTGGAAGAAGTAAGAAAACTAAAGCTGGAGTCATTAAAAGTAAAGTAAAGTAAAAGTAAAGTTATTGGTTGGAGTCAGGACTCATCTTAAAGTTATTTGTTGGGACCAGTGTCTGTTTTATAAGTCTGTCGAACGTGTCAGGCTTGGTAAACTTTAGCCACCATTAGTACAATCGTGTTTGGTTGTTTGGCTGCGCTGTTTGGATGCAAATAGATTGCATCCAATAATATATTGGTTAACTGGCTCAACAAAATTGTCAATCCTAGCTTGTCTGCAAGTTGTATTCAATAAGCTTATGGACATGAGCCATAAATAGACCGGCTACAGCAGAGAGTGTTGCTCACACATCCACATACACAAACACAAGACACGAAAGTACAATATTACACAGAATTGTTATCATTGAGAAACTAAGTGGAACCGCCTCAGCTGCCTCTTCCCATTCTGGGTCAGACTCCAGCTCAAACATGTCCGGTCTCAGTGTTGGTTCTGGAGCTGCCGCCATGGTTAGCATGAGCGCTCTGCTCTCCGCCTCTGCCAGGCGATTGCGTGTAGGTATGTAATGAGCACTGCTCTGATTGTCCGCCTCACTCACGGCGTGAGGCGGACAATCAGAGCAGTGCTCATTACATACAACCTCCACGCCCTCAAAACAGCCTGTTCTTTACAATGGAGAAAATGAGAGACTGAAACACACACCACAGAAGCTGGTTTTAGGATTTTTTTTGATATAGACTTCACAAACGTCTTGTAAAGACCCCCAGGAACAGTTTAAATAGCCCAAAATGAGTACAATACCCCCCCTTTAATATTTTCTCTCCTGGACTAAAAATAATTTCTGAGTACTGAACAAGTCATTATCTGTTATTATCTGTAGAGACCAACATGAAGAGCTGCTCTCTTCCTCCACACACATTCATGCAAAAGATGTAAAGAGTAAAAGATAGAGGGGGGGCAGGTGACAATGCAACATGCAGTGTCCAAAACGTTGCACGTAACTGAGAGACTCTAACATCCAATGCTGGAGCGCCGGTCACTCCCAGACTACAATACGACCTTCAGTCCCCTTGTCACATGTACTCCTCAGAAACACCATTAACATCACACAGACAGCCCACTGGGCATCAGTGGGGGAGACATCTTGTAGAAAGCACCAACATTAAAAAAAATAAAAAATAAAAACCGTGACAGCACAGAATATATAAATGGGATGAAGATACAAACAAGGCCTGGCTAACTAAAAAAAAACATCAAGGCTGGTTGCACAGTGACAGCCCCGCTACAGATATCTTTCTGGGCTAACAAACCCCCATTAAGAATCTGACAGAATGACAAGAAGTACATTTGTGTTTCCCTGAGAAATCTGACAGACTACGGTTGTTACAAGACCTCTATTACAACCACATCAGCTGTCACAACCAACATGGGAGGGAGCCGCCAATAGATGGGGATATACTGTACTTAACGCAACGGACACTGGTTGTTGTATACAACTGGGCTTTAAAATGTTAATGTTCATGTATTAACACGTTCATTAAATGTAATTACATGTCATTAATGGAACTGACTCACTGGTGGATGAACGTATATTAGCAGCAAAGTGTACTGTTGCTTCCAATAGTTGTATAACACATCATATACTGATCAATCAGAATCAGAAACAGGTTTATTGCCAAATATGTTTTCACATACAAGGAATGTGTCTTGGTGTTTTGGTGCATAACAATAAACAATAACAATAAACAATAAACATAGCGAGAGAAGAATAAAAACAAAACAAGAATAAAAGCAAGTACTGTAAAGGCAAAGGTCAAGAATACAATATAAAATAGAGAAATTCACACTAAAATATATGAAAATATATAAGAAATAAGAAAAATAATAATAATAATAAATAATAACAATAGAATAAAAAGAATATGTGCCATATATATATGTGCAAGTGTATGTGCAAATTTGTGGGTGCTTTACATTAATATAACGTGTACTGTCTGGGGGTGGGGGGGGCTGGGGGGGCCAAATGGGGGGGCCAATGGCCAAATGGTCCCATCAGAGGCTTGTATGATAGTGGAAATGTGTGCTTTTCCCCTGTCCTCTCTCCTGCATTACAGCATATAGGGCTGGATAGATGTCCACCATATTGCTAATACTCTCATCTGTCATGTCCTGTCACAGAGCACTCGTCTAGAAGCGGGATAGAATCCGGTGATAATAATGACGATGATTGGTGCCTGCATGCCTCATCCATCAACAGCTCAGGTCTCTTATGGGACACTCCAGTCAAATGCAATATGAAATGCAAAAAAACATCTACAGCGCATGACTACAAGGAGACAATATGGAAGCTAGTCTGGTGTGTAGACGTCCCAGCCACTTGTCATTTTGCTTGAGCTGAAAGAGACGCCAAGGCACATCAACTGGTCCAGCTGCGTCTACTCATGTGTTGTGTTCACAGTGACTGGTTAAGTACACGCCTCAAATTAAATATTAGGGGTCAAGGGGGAGTTAGTGCATTCTGAATGAGTTGCTGACCTCACACATCCTTGAGGGGGTGACAAGATGGACGCTATTATGACTGCCTTTCCAATGGGTCATTTTTCAGCTACTTAGCTTCAATATAGAAAGTGCCTGAAAGAGCCATTAGGGGAGTCATCGCCACATTAAATAAAAAAATTATTATTTTAATGGAGCTGTCTAACTTACTCCTTGTTTTAAGACACACAGCTTTTTGTTCCCTGCACTGGGCCTAATGAAAGAATATTACAGCCAATTTTAACTTGGCATAACATCACTATCGCAGTGCCCCGTGGGACTACTCTGTTCAGAACTGAAGCAAATGATAAACCAACCAAGAAAGAATATTTCACCATTTTAAATTTGATTGATTACTTGATTTATGGTATTTAGGAATCCTAATGAAATACAGTGGTCCAAAGGAGGAGTTTGTTTTCATCATTTATCAAAAACTAATACCATTTTTCTTCTCATTCAAGAATACATCTTTTAAAACTGATACAAATAAAAAAATGTAGATCTTTGAGAAACGCTCATATGAAATTTAAATATATCTGAATATCTTGTTCACACCATTTGGTCAGGTTTTCTCAAATTGTTACACAGTGTGAATTGTTTTGGTCTTTTAACAACTAATACCAGATATTAACTAAATTAATATGGTCCTCTATGTGTTATTGTCGCTACTGCTAGGGCTTTAACTTTGAAAAAGGACTTCCTTGTTTTACTGTTTGACTAATGTTTGACTAAAAAGCAAATCATTTGCTATAACAATGGACTCAATGGATATTCACAAGCCTCATTATTAAGTACAGTATATCAAAACAAGTGGTTAGGTTTCAGTGATTTCACAGTATCCTCAACTGGAAGCCATCAGCTTGTTTGTCCTACATGCGTCTAAGGGGACACAGGGAGCATATCTAATCTCATTGTTCTGGGCAACCTGCATTCTTGTCTGGAGGTTTTGGGAAAGCCCAGGCAGAACAAGCAGCATCCAAGTGCTGCCGGATTAGCAAAGAGACAAAACGTTGCTTAACTTTAATTGTTAAAATGCTGAGTATATCTGTATTTAAAAAATAAGCTTTGTTGCAGTTTTCATTAACAATCATTTTTGCATCAACCTCCTTAAAGATACAGACAGATTAATAGACACACAGACATATAGGTAACACAGGTTTAGGATTCTATAACATTTCAAATACTGCACTTATAAACATTTATGAAAATATCTAGTAACATGAGCTGTGATGAAAGGTTAAAAAAATAAAAATAAATTAAAAAAATGTGGGGGTTTCTTGCCTGGGGAAGACAGAACAAACTTTAACCTGGGTTATAAATGTTAAAAAAAACCTTGAAATGAAAAAGTCCCTAGAAAAAGGTCCTGATTTGCTTTCCTTGACTTCCCTAGATTCACCACCAAAAAAAGAGGCTGTGTTGTCATAGCAACAATGAGTAAAAATAACATGAGCTTATTTTCCACAAGCTGAAAATAAAATGGAACAGGATCGGTTTGGACAAACAAGATCAAAATGGTTGCTAATTCACAGACACAAGATACTGCATTTATACACTGGACCTAATGTAAGGCCCGGGTGTTCCCTCTGGTCATCAGCTCCCATTATCTGACGGCCATATCCCTTAACTCATGTAAAGAAATGAATGCTTGTCAGGATAATGATCATAATAAAGGGAGCGTTCACGCCCCACTAATTCCGCCGTCCCAGAAGCCACCACAGCTGGTTTGTTTAAATCTTTTAATTCACAGCCAGCTAATTAACATTCACAGAAGAGTGTTATAGTGCAGGCAGCGCCTCTCCACAACCACCGACCTCAGGTAGTTTACATGTAATTAACGAGTGGAGTGAGGAAAGAACTAGAAGTGAAAATACTCATTGACCTCCCTCCGTATTCTAGTGTGAACATCCACTTCGTATGCATCGCTATGCTCAAGCTATGCACAGCACACTGAAGATGTTATTATGCAGTATCGTTGCATCCCCGAGACAACAGACCCAACTTCTATTCAATCAGCTGCACTGGCTGTGTGCAAACCACTTTTTAATGCCCAGTAACACGCGTTTGGTTCCTGGATCTGCGATTGTTTTCAGCGAAAACAAACAGCGTTGTGCCAATGAAACTTTAACGACTAAGTGAGGAAAATGAGTGATGAGCAAGATGCCAGCATTGACCAGAGAGAGGGGGGGGGGGGGGGGGGGCGGTGACTGTTGGCCATGATATCATATCTGTGCCACATTTTGCACTGACCCCATGAGTCAGCACAGCCCACCCAGCCAGTATGTGTGATCGTACCTCGGACTCGGAGGAGACTTTCCCTCTCAAAATAGCACATTTAGAATGTCATGCAGGCAAGGCTGCAACCATGGTGCTGGCTGACCTGCAGAATTTCATTGCCCAACAACATGACTGACCTTTGTGCCTCTACAGGCCATCTTTGGTGGCACACAAGAATGCACTAGCATTAAGAACACACAAACAAACCCACACTGGAACGCACACACACGTGAATTTCCTTCAAAAGCAAAGCACGAAAAGCACAACAAACACAAATTGGCTTCTACAAAACCCATTGCATCACACAAAAACATACCGCTCAACCAACATTGTACCCTTCATATCAGCAGAAACCCCATCCAGAAGAAAAATGCCACAACGGCTTCAATCAGCCCTGACTAAAACACAGAATTCTTTCTGCACTAGAGGCGTTTTTATCTTTAATTAGAGGGGCAAGCAGCTGTCTACAACCCAAACCCACTCGCTGCTATGATGACACTTATTCATGGCAGGCCGGCCTACAAATGTAGATCTAAAAAAACAAATCCTAATGATAAACATATCCTGGATCAGTGGTTTGTTCGACCTTCATTTGCTATCATCTTTAGAAGTAGGGGGTATTGATTTAGTGGGTGTGCTCATGACAGCAGAATCTGGAGTCTATAGAAGATATGGTACAGGTATTGGAGATGGGAAAGCAATATAAATTTGCTGGGGAGCCTTGTTTGTAATCAGGTATTTTCTCCAGTCCTCTTGTAGTAACACAGAGGTCTGCAATACCTTTCCCTCAGCTGTCTCAACTGAAAACACCAGAATGTAGAAATCAAAAGGTGATACAGGTAAACTAAACCTCTCTCCCGTTCTATTCTCCTCTCCCCTCAGCAGTTTCATCCTCGCTTCTCCCTCTTGCATTCTCTCAGTTCTTTAATCTTAAAAGAGACTGCCCCTGATGAGGAAGATCAAAGCAGCCCTGCTCTGAGCGTAGGTCACCAACCCCATCCTTGTGGTCATGGTGCACAGGGATATTATTGATTCTGTAACATCAATCTCGTCATCCTTTATTGAACCAAAGGGAGCTAGACATGAAGAAAGGAGGAGGAGGAGGAGGAGGAGGAGGAGGAGGAGGAGGAGGCGGCAGTGATCTCCAAGAGATTCTGACCTGGTGTTTAAAGTTGTTACGTAACTTGTAGGGAGGATTTCACAAGGTAACAACAATGTGTGGGACACAAATCCACTGGGGTTTCAGAGGTTTTCACTTTTGTCTGAATGTGTCCACCGTGTCAGAGGCATTCCTATGCGGTTGTGACGGGGAGAGTTTTCCGAGTAAGGAGCGAGATGAACGCTCCCGTCACTACAGGGAGTTGCATGACGTCAGTAGCCATTCACTGTTTTGTGCACAGTTTTGTTACACACACACACACACACACGGCTGTACGAAGCAGTGTTTTTTTCCAGATGAATGCTTGCCTAGATTCATAGTTCTTAAGTAAGATAACCCTTTGGAGCAAGACAGAGGTGGATTACATGGCTACTGAGCCCAGAGTCACAGCCAGGAATCCGGTCAAAGTGGTGGGAGGGAAGGATGGAAGAGTGAGGGGTTTCTATTTCAAACCTCCCTGGACCCCCCAAGGCTCTTCCGTTCTGGCTGCATCCTCAACCAAAACAAATCTTTCTTTCTTTTTTTGCGATCAAAGGAATAGCGTTGACCATTCAGTGCATTTTCTCATCCAAGCAACCTCACATAGACTTTTGTGTAGCTGATCAAACCCATTCAACGTGATTTTAAATTACCACCTGACACCCAAAAATCCAATGGCTGCCCAATCAAAAGCTAATAGGCACAATAAAAAAAAGATTCTTTCTAGAATATATTCTTGAGATGTAAAATAAAATGGCTTGCATGCTGTTATATAACATCTCTATTATCTCGCTCTATAGACAGGCTGCTCTGTAATGATCTCTCCTCTCACTCTGAATTCACTCATATGTCCTTAATACATGTTATAAATGGATAAAACAAATCCGTGAGCTAAATACACCTAAAAATCACCGAGGCGGTTCCATTAAAAAAAAGCCCTGGATTTTCTTGTGGTTGCGGTAGGCCTGTCTGTCAAACTGATCAATAGGTGGTGCTCTTGCATGGGGTGAACTTTTCCCCTGTCCCCTCCAAGTCGCACATGACGTTTGGGTTGTGCAGTGGAGCTCGGTTAAATATCCCAGTGGTTTTGCTGTAATGCTGTATGACCAGACATTTATTATTAACAAATTATTTACGTCATCTGACAAGTGGGGAAGGGGGGGGGGGGGGCATTTACGTAGATGATGATGTCGAATTGGGCTCTATAGCGTAGGCTACCTTTCCCTTCAAAAAAAAGAGCGCAAATCACATTGATGCCAATTTGCGGGGAGAAGGGGTGTTTTTTCCATCCCATTTTCTAGGTAACTGCACGGGGGAGGGCATGTCAACAAAATGACAGCGCTGACGCTTGACAAGTGAAACCGTCAGGAGTGCACAGCTCTCCGTGCGCGGCAGGCTGTGCGTCCGAGTGCGCCAGTGAGCGTGTGTTTTGAATTCAAATGCAGCAAACACACCAGGGCTGCAAATGCGGGGCTGGGAGAGACGGGTGGCGATGATGTGGGTTTGGGTAAAAAAATGGATTATCAAAGCCTTTAAAAAACGTACAAGAGTGAGAAATGAACTGGCGCGATGCCTCGAAACGACTCGGGTGTCGGGGCTCCGACACTGACCCGTTATAAGTACTTGAGAGGAATTCCGGCCATGCCATGCATAATTGGCAACATTAAGCGGGATAGTGATTATGAAGATGCACCTACCATATTGACTTCGGACACCATGTCTATGCTGGCTATGTCTATATTCATTCCCACTGCTACCGGCGCACCTGTGAAGGAAAAGCAGCATTATTATAAGAGATATGAATAATTCTTTCATCATGTAAATTTAACAATTTCGTGACGCGCGCATAGACTACTTGGTTCTGCTTCCCTCCACCTATCCAGGAGCAGCCGACTTGGGCATTCCTATTCTGCATTAGCCTGGGAACAATCTTGATGTTTTGGAACAAGAAGGGCTCATTTGGCGTTAATTAATCCCCTTTTTTATTGAAATAACGAATCGATCAAGTTAAAGCCACCTCAGATACACAATACCACCTCCTCATCAAATGAAACGTGTACAATTATTTCTGATAGCCTAATTGGCGAGGCCTATTTGACTGTGAAGGATTGGTCACGTAAATTAAGCCAGATTGTTGGGATTCATTAAACATGTATCGCGCGTCATATAATGGCTTGGAAGCAGGACATTCCGTTTCAGTTTGCTTTACCTCCGAAATCTGGCCTCAACCGAATGTCGTATCCTTTCATCAGTCTGTCCACTGTGTCTTTTACCAGAGGCATATTGCTTGGATCTCTGATATCCTTGGTGCTGGGGGAAAGAAGGTGGTGTAATGCAAAAAAATACCTTATTAATATCACACGCCAGGCACGCTTAACAGCCTACACGACATGCAACACAGAGGATAAAAATCAAATCCGTTACCTTTGAGCGTAGACAAAAGTCACTAGTAAGGAAAAGGTCAAAATCCCAAATAGATTTTTCCTGGTCCTCCCCATCGCAACAGTTTTGAGGTGGTTTCGGGATGCGAGTGAGGAGAGCGCACATCCAACTTACTCCAGACAGTGCAGAGGAGCCAATGAGGAGCGCATGCGTGCATCTACCACAAGATCAAAGAGTGGAGACTGATGATGGTGGATGAGCAGTTCCCATTGCAGAGAAAAAAATTAAAGGGACAAGTGGATGTGCGTAATGAAGAAAAAAACATCTACACCGGCAGGGAAATGAACAACAACGAAATTTACTTTGAACTTTACTTTATTCTTAAGTTCATTAAATGGCACATGGTTTGTCTATATGATGATAAGGTCAAACCAGGGGATGCATTGTATTTTAAAAATCGACAGCAGTTTATTGTTCAGTTTTCAGGCTTCCATTTAAGTACCAACAACAGAATTCCATGCTAATCCTTTACAGCTAGTCAGAGGGCGCACACACGTGTGACAAGTAATCATGCATGGTACATACAAAAATAGAAAATAAAAGTAATATCATAAAAACCCATGGGTATAATCCTATTCTTCCGTGCAATGTTTTCAGAGGCCTGCAGCAGAACTCAAACGTAACAGCGTCAGAGTACCAAACCTGAGAGGTGGGATGAAAAACATAATCCCACAATTCATTTTTCTCAGGTTGAGTACATTTTTGAAGCTGCGAGGAGGGACGCAAGCCTCCTCTAAATTGCCTTTGATCTTGTTGTAGTGGGAGCTGTGCTTCTGTAGAGGGCAGGCTTCTGAAAGCATTGGTTCGCTGTTGCATCACCACCAGTTACAGCCATCATAGATTATATCATCCACTTCTTTTTGATGTGTTTCTTGGTTTGTGTGTGTGTGTGTGTGTGTGTGTGTGTCTGCAAGTGTCATGCATATGTGTGTGGTGTCTGTCTCCAGGACCGGAGAAGTTGTGTATGTAGCAGTTTTGAAGTGAGGCCCGTGAAGGACAGCTCTTCAGTGGCTGATCAGAACACAAGTGGGCAGTGGTCACAGCCTGTGAAATGAATAGATATGCGACAAGAGAATAAATGAGTTTCTGATTCATTTCCTCTGTCAGATGAAAGCAGAACAAATGCTGAGTGCTTGTTCACAGAGCGAGGGGTGAGGTTGAATGAACGATGAAGGTCTCTCCGGTAGCACATGCCCAGTCCGGTCTTTTAAGAGGTTGGATCTTTGTCTCTGCAAGGAACAGAATACAGAAGAGCACAACCAAAATGTGAGAGGAGCAGACTGCATCCTGCCTTTTCCCCCATCCTGAGACAGTCTAGCCACAGTATACTGTACAGCTAAAACCGTTACTGTCTGAGTACAAAGTCAGACACATGGCAAAAATATGTCAAGTGACTAGATATGATGCAGCTCTTCTGAGCCTCTCCATCTTGTGTCTCTCATTATTCTGCAGAACGTTATAAACAAAACAACCATAAACATTCTCTGACAGGAACATGAGAAGCATGATGAGCAGATTTGCACTCCCTGGTGTTACGTAACAGATCTCCCTTGCTCTCTCTCTCTCTCTCTCTCTCAGACATGGAGCTTTGTGTTCTATAAGTGGCTCAGTTTTAAGAGGGAAAGTGAATAGTTGCTTTTCACATGGTTAATGTACAAAGTAACGGGTGGTTTCTTTCACGGTGAAATGCACTCCCCGTGGAGAAACAGTGTTATCATTAAAACGGCTGGGATCTTGCCAGCCCTCAGGTAAACCTTATATGAAAGAAGAGCGCTTGATGCACATTATGTCTTCGCAAATTAATTGAGCCCTTCCGTGTTGTAAATCTATGATGATAACAGCCACAGTGCTTGGCTTCAATGCAGCAACAGCACCACCTAACATCATTCGCTTTTTTTGTCTACAACTCCTGGGGCTGTTTCGGCATCAGAAATTATTCATGTCTTTACTGCCTAGATAAAAGTCTTTGACAAAAAACTGTGGGTAGTTATTGTTCCACTGAAGATATCATAATTAGAGCAGAGCAGAATAACACAGGTTTTGTGGCTCTCTGTGAGAAACAAAGAATCCTTTGTCCATCGTCATAAAATGATTTTCATCTCATTTGTACAGGTATGAAGTGGCATCCAAAAAAAGCCTTGACATGACTGAAAATGATGAAGCAACTCCACATGGGAAGATGTTAATATGGATAAAAAACACTAATGCTATGTATGTTCATGTAAGTTCTTGGGCCTCTCTGGTGGTGTCTTTACCCTCGCAGGTGTATGTACCTGGGCCTCTCCATGGTGTCCTTGGCCAGGTAGATGTACCAGTAGACTAGGTTGAAGAGCGCAAAGGCCAGGGGGAAGAGGACCCGGGCGTAGCTGTCAATGGGGCTGGTGCCAGCCAGCTGGGGGATGGGGGGAATGGCTGAGCCCTGCTGGAGGAAGATGGGCACCGGCGGAACGTCCCCTGCTTCACTGCGGCACACTGAGTGGTTCCTCCTCTTCAGGCCTTCCCGGGGGCCGCTGTCCGACTGGGGCGTGGGATTTATGGTGATCAACGAGGGTAAAAGGGTGAAAGAGTAAGGGAGTTATGTAAGAACTACACCGACACAGCCCGTAATTACATGTACATGTATCTCGACACACCGTGGAATCTGATAGTGATTTTTAAAGCGCTGGTGCACATGGGTGTGATGTATACAAGGCTGCAGGTAATGTTAGGGCCCATGGGAGCTCTCGCAAATGGAGTGTGCCAACATCCCATATAGAAATGCAGCAGGTAGTACGTCCAATGCCCATAGGAAGTGGGAGAGAGGAGCGAGGGGGGCTGTAGTGCTCCGTTCTCACACGGAGGCTATTTTTAAAGCGTCTAACCATGAGCCCTCCACGTGAGACAGATCCCAGGGAGACGCTGTGGTGGCTTACTGTATTAGCACAGAGCATATAGCTACCTCCACAAAGAGATGAGAGCATAACAACTGTATGTATTACTATTTAATGTGTGGTATACTTGACTGGGAAGAGCCGGGATGCTTCGTTCAAAATGCATGAAAAAAAAAAAGAAAAGAAAGAAATTCTATTCATGGCATGATTTCTTAACTTTCATCATCAGGAGTCACATATCACTGCATCAGACTGTCTCCAACACCGGGGAGATACGTCATTCACCGTCACCTTCAGCTACAGTACATAAGCGAAACAAACGTGCCGTGTGATACAAATCACTATTACACTAGTGGTGCTTCAAGTGATGGCGGAAGCTAACATTGTGGAATGGGTTGCTTTCACATGCACTATCTTATATCCCCAAATAAATGAAACTGCACCCGCACCTGCTATCCTACAGTCAGTCCTTATATACTCAAGTCTGTTCTGGCTGTATAGCATATATTTATACCTTTTTACATCCTGAAACCTTATTTGTTTATATTTCGGTTTATTCATTTTTCAGTTACTGACTTCTGCAGCTTCCCATCAGTGGAACAAGTCAGACTCCAACAGAGAAACATCTGCATGCTGTATTGATGACCCATTACTTAAATTAGTTTGTAATTGTTTATATCACATTTTTTCATATACAACATATAAACTTATCTGTCTTAACTTATACTACTTATACTTATATGCTATTTTCTCAAAAATAGACCTATTCCCTACATTTCTACTTTCACATTTTTATATACTACTTCTGCTATCATTTTGTGTTGTTTTATTTTTGATGTGACCTACGGGAGCAACCTGTATACCTGTAAAAATAAATGGATGCAGAAGGGAGCCGTGACATCGAGTGAAAGAAACAGCACACTGCTTTGACACTGACCGCTAATGTCCCGTCTGTGATTTCAGCTTGTTGATTTATCTGACATGAATCTATATGAAGCGTGTTGCTCACCGAAGCGTCGTCTTCATCATCGCTGCAGGCAGCCAACACCTCGAGCCTGTCTTGTCTGGCTTTCTGCTTCTTCAGGCGGTTGGCCTGCAGGGTGGCGAAGTAGTTTACCGCCGCAAACTCGACGAGAGCCGAGGCCACGAATGCAAAACACACGGCGATGAACCAGTCCATGGCTGTGGCATAGGCAACCTTGGGCAGCGACTGGCGGGCACTAATGCTCAAGGTTGTCATGGTCAGCACAGTGGTGATGCCTGATGGAAGGCAAGCAGGGACAGTGACATATGGTATGAAACACACACACACACACACACACATACAAGACATGTCACAAATGTTTTAAAAAGAATGATTTGCACACATTGCACTGAACATATGCCTTGTAACAGCGCTCCCAACATCAGGGAATTACAAAGGAGACGGAGGAGAGAGGAAGGGGGTGGCAGCATACCAGCCACTGTGCGTGCAGGAACAGACTCCTTGTTGATCCAGAAAGAGACTTGTGACAGCACGACAACCATGATGAGGGGGACGTAGGTCTGGATGAGGTAGTAGCCCAGCTTTCTCTGTAGGTGGAAATGGACCACCTGCACAGAGTAGTGACCTGAAAGATAAACACCGTGGGAGAGCGCAGCCCTGAGAGAGAGAGGGGAAGGTGGCTGTAGTACAGAATGGATGCCCTTGCCTGCCCTTGAAACGGAATAGCTGTTGAGACATCTGTAGATATATCACGAGCATTGGGTACATCAGAGACAAGAAGGGAGGAAGAGCGAGAAAGAGAGCAAGAAAAGGGAGGGAGGGAGGGAGGGAGGGAGGCAGCAGCAGCATGAAAGAAATTTGGAAATGGGATAGAGGAAAGAGGAGGAGGAAGAAAAGAGGGGAAGAGCAAGAGAGAGGGGGAGGAGGACGAGAGCATGCACTGTCACTATGCGTAACAGTGCCCTGCTCTGTCTAAACACATGCATGCAGACATTCACAGGCACAAACAAATGCTTGCACACACACACACAGGTTCTCTCTCTCTCTCTCCCTCTCCTCTCCCTGTTATGCTAAATGGGCAACATCCCCATGTTCTGCAGCCTGCTTCATCCTTTTCTACTGCTAGGCCCACAGCAGGGGAACACTACTCTTTCTGCTGGCCAAAAAGAAAACACTCTTCCTCTCCTCCTCCCTGCCTAGTCTCATTCACTGGGCTTTGAACCCTATAGGTCTTTTTCAGACCACACGCATTAGGCCGGACCACTTAAGCATCTTAGATGGCTGCTCAAGGAAATCTGGGCTCTTACAGACTGACTGTATTGGGTTACTGCGGGGGAGTAATGGACACTGGCCCAGAGTTTGGAGAGGCTTTTCTGACTGCCATCAACCCTCCGATTTATCATGTCATGAGAGAATTTTAAATCAGGCACTGTCTTGGAAAAATCTAGTCAGTGCATATGCATTGTTTTGAAGTCAAGTAATGCATCTCTTACGGAAATACAAGTAAGGATATGAGACATTAAATATTTAAGCTGCCCATTGCAGCAAGACATTTGTTTTGAATGGGATGACTGACAGTTAGCTTTACCTGTGTTTGACTTGAAAACCTCACTGGACAGAGTCTGTCCCACCAGTTCATATTCCAGCAGACTCATGGACTCCTTGGGACAGTCGACAGATGCGATCGGCCCCTTCCTCCAGGTGAACACAATCTCACTGTTGGTGTAAGCATCTAGAATCGCAAGCGTAGCATTTGCATTTAAGCCACTCAGAGGTCGGAAACATTGATTCATCTGGACATTAGCGTTTTAGTGCACATCCTTCCCTCTGTTGATTACCATACGATCAATAGTGAAACGGTAGATCTGTCATACTCACAGCTTCCAAACCTGAGAGGACAGGTGTGGCCATCCATGGGGAAGTCCATCAGACTCATTGGACATTCTGCACTGATTGTCAGCCTAAGACAGAGAGGACAGACACAGAGAGCAGTCTCCGTTCAGAAATGGTCACATAAATGGAGATAAAGGTACAAGTTGACATTGAAATGTTATTTGATACTTGAGGAGTCGCAGAGCCCATTCTTGATGTTATACCCATGCCTATGTACCTGGTGTCTGCGCCCATATAAAGCGCAACACCATCTGAGAATACCTCATGGTGTAGAGGACAGTCCCGTTCTGCATGATGCGGAAGAGCTTGTTGGGTGTGGTCGTGTTGTGGGAAAGGGATTTCTTGGAGTTTCGGAAGAAAGTGTCCGGCGTCCAGATCTTGTCCACCATGCGGTTGTTCAGTCGGAGGATCTCAATGGGGCCCTCGAATTTCAGCCGCTTGTCCACCCACATCTGACGGAAGAACATGTCCATGGTGTACTCCTGACATGTGAACACAACGGTGGACAGTTAGTGGAGGTTGTAGCCTGTACGAATCTCCAACCCAAAATTCAAGTCTTACTTTTAGATCTCTACACTGGTGATTCCACATCCACAGTCACTCTGAACATGAGCAGGCATAACACTGTAAGACTGTAAATGACGGGTGAGGAGAGATGATGAGGCAATGGTGGATGCCACTCATCACAGATAATAATAAATCAATCCATTCAGCCATTGTCTTTGTCTGACATGTTGTCATATTGATTTAGAGGCCAGCAATAATGGAGTTATAGGGCTGGTCAAACAGATTAACGCTCATTAGATGGTCTGATGGCAGATTGCCCATAAGGCAGGCATTCAGTGGCCAGTCATCTCCCACAGTCAGTGCGTAGACACATGTTCTGTTATACACACATTTTAATATCCTTCCTTATTACATGGAGAAATATCTTACCATTTCAACATCTGAAACAGGCCCAAAGCTGGTGACGAAGATGTCCGTTTTCACCTCTGTGACATCTCCTGTGAAGGAAATGCAATAATAATTCACAATTTTACAATACCTACAGTAAGACAAAATACACAGGATACACTTCATTGATCTTAAATATAGTTAGACTAAATGTTCAGTGATTAGACTAAATCACCTCCTGATCCAGGTCGCAGTCTGTTGTCGTAACCATCCAAAAGTCGATCCAAAATACGAGTGATGTTGTCTGAGTAGACCCTTTCATTTCCATACACATTACCTAGACTGGGAAGGAGACAAGCCATTATACTAATCGGTAATTACATTCCAACCCACATTTGGACAGACAAAAAAGGACTTGCTTTACCCACCAGATAAAAGTGACCAAAAGTAGTGGCAAGGCAGTCATTTTTTGCAGCAAGTATCACCAACTTTCTATTCAATTCTCTGAGCACCTCATACTTCACAACATACTATGCGAGGCAAGTAAAACAAAAAGAGCAACAGTCTTTACTGGCGTCTTTGAACTGAATGACTTTTATGTATGAGGACAGGAGGTAGGAACAGTGTGGTAATCTAATTAAAGGATTAGTAAATCCACTCCATTTTTAGACAAATGGGGGAAAGGTTTCCTTAGTTTCTACAGCAACCAAACTCATAACTTGTCACACTGAAAACAGTGCAATACATGTTATTACAATGATGAGTATATCATTGATGGTCACAGTGTATCTCATCGAGTCGAGTTTTGACTCTTTGTAGTCCCTGTTTCCACACAGCAGATGGCGCTATAGGCAGCGACGTTGCTCACAACCCGGAAATGAAATCTAGAGCGAGAGAAGAAAAGTTTACTGCTATTTGGGGGTGTATTATGAGGACTGTATGCGAATAAACGACACAGCGAGAGATAACTATATATTTTATAACAAGTGTAAGTAGACATGCTCTTTATAACAGTCTTGTTCAGAAGTCTAGAAAATAATCACAGTGGTGCAGCTTAGCTTGCTAGGAAACTGTTAGCCTTACTGCCCAGCTACTGTAGCTAGCGTTAGTTAAGAGCAGCCCAGTGTAGTCGACTCGACACTCAGAAACCAGCAGCATGTCAGTCCATTTCGAGGAAAGAAGTGGTGTCATCCCTTGCAAGACGCCCTGGGGGTCCTGGTACCAAACCATGGAGGAGGTCTTCATTGAGGTGAATGTTCCTCATGGGACATCTGGCAAAGAAGTAAAATGCAATCTGGGCTCCAAACAAATCGAACTGCACGTCAAAGGCAAAGAAATATTCAAGGTATGCTCTTGAAGTATGCTCAGGTGAAATGTTTCTTTGTGCTGCTTCCCACTGGATCCCATTGTAACTTAACTGATCTGTTTAACCTTTTGGTGAAGAGTGAAACATAAAGCATGAAGTGCACACCACCGTCCACCACTCTGTGTGCCACCCTGCTGGTCAAAACAAACAAATCAGCTGCAGAGAAAAATGGTTTTTAAAAATGCAAAATACTGTAAATTACCCAGTGATTTTAATGCACTAGATAATCTGTGGTCTCCATCCTACTTACTGTGCTCAAAAGCTGAAGAATCAGGAGTTGCAATGGTGTTTGTTTCCTCCCCTTGAACACTTGCACCGAATTGCAGAAGGACTCCTTGTTGCTTTTTCAGAAAATCACCACCAGTGTGCTCACAAAGTGAAGGGGGTGTGCTGAGGTGGAGTGGAATCCAGCCCATCTCACAACTCAACTCACTAACTCATAAAGATTGAACAAATAGCCATATTCATTCACTCCTCTTTATATACTTTCAGGGGAAGTTGTTTGGCTCAACCGTTTCTGACGAGGGGACGTGGACATTGGGTAGGTTCCCTAGAATCACTCAACTAGCTTGACACTTACTTGGACTTAGTTGCACGAATCACACCGTCTCTTTGCTCCTATTTTTCCCTCAGAGGATAAGAGTTTAATCCAGATTGTCCTGATGAAGACCAACAGAGAGGCGGGGAACTGTTGGGCATCCCTGCTGGAGGGGGAGTACTGCGCAGATGCATGGGTCCAGGACCAAATGCAGAGGAAGCTTACACTGGAGAGATTCCAGAGGGAGGTTAGTTTGGTTAAGTACCATCTGAAAGGGCATGGTGTATATTGCCAAGACAACACTGAGTAATAAGGCATGAGCTCACAAACTCCCTATGTAGTTCTCAGTAGTGTGGATTAGTCCTCTGAATCAAAAGTGTATGTTTGTGCCAGGCAACACAGCTACTGTAGCATCCACTGACATTGTGAATTGATTTTACTCTCTTGGATAGAATCCTGGATTTGACTTCAGTGGCGCAGAGATCTCTGGGAACTTTGCTGGTGGTGGGCCGGACTTCTCCAGCTTACAAAAATGACCTGTTACATGCTACTGATGTTACCCCTGCCTCACGGACATTACTGAGGAACATCCATGGCATGCAGGTGAAGAGTGGACCCATCAGGTCTTCCACAAGAACAAGCAGGAAGGAGCTGCCTTTCAGCATTAGACAGACGAAACTGTACCACCTCACAGCTTGCCTTACCATCTAGTATTTTTATGTTGGTTGTAGAGGACTTGTTTTGTCAAGACTGTTTTGACAGATTAAGACAGAAGCTGATATGACATGTTCCATACATTTATAATAAGCCTGTGAGATTTGTGTTGTGATTTAATAACAGAAATGACACACTGGCAACAGCTTTTCAATAGTTTTATTGAAAGGTCAAGTACATAAGTCAACCAGATGATGTAAGCAATTCACCATTTTAAATCTGAGAACACACGTTATTTCTATCACCAAAATAAACCTTCAATAGACAGGGAAATTGGCAAATACAACATAAATCCCATTTCTAAAGTAATTTTAGTTTTGTTTTCTTTCATGGTGGTGCTTCACTTGGTGTTCACAAACTAAGAATCAGTGAAAACAACTCATCGGTAACGACTGATGGTAAAAGTAAGGTTTCAGCTCAAAGAGCACGGCTATGCTATGAGCTAGCCATACATGCCAGGTTCATCACTAGCTTCACTGCAATGCGCAAAACCAGAACTCCCTCGCAGTATCAAAATAAAACAAAAAAAGTTTATCACCTTGGGTAGGAGTGTGCATTCAAGACAGTTTAGCAACCTAGGGTGGAAGTTAAGGGTTTTGGGTCCGATTTCTTGGTTCCTTTTGTGCTGTTCGCAAAACCCTGCTCCCTCCTCTTCCACATAGTGGACTGAGGACCTAGGTGGTTCTATACTTATTCGCTTAAAACCAGCAACCCGTACCAGGGAATACCCACGTACGGATTTAAACAAGAACATACTGTACACTTGTGCAAGCAAATCAACCAGGAAAATAAAAACTTTGCTGGCAGCAGATAAACCAGTTAGACATGTGATTAGTGCAGGTGTAATACACTGTGCTTAAAGTATGATGGCAAAGAAATTGAAAATAGGGAAAATAGCATTTTTAGCTTTTCCTTAAAGAACTCAATCATCACTGATGAAGCTCTGTAAGGAAAATGGCTGGAGGCGAAGGTGGGTGACCCTGTAACAAGTTAAATCATCCAAGAGGGTTGAAATTAACATTAAAGTTCAAAGTTGTTACTTGGGTACAGGTGTACCCCTTTTGAACATGTGGTCACCCCACCAGTACCCCCGTGTTTTAGCAAGCTGACTCAGGTATGGTGGGAAGGTGAGCTATCTTGTAGTAGCTGTGCTTCAGCTGGCGTGCCGTTCTTCCCGAAATAATCCAGCGAAGTCTCTGGCTGTTAGGCTTGGAGCACTTGGTGGTGGCGTATTCAACTAGGCATTTTCCAGCTAGCTCTCTCACACAAACCAGGTCCCCATCTTTGATCTGCAGAGAAGAACATAAGGGAAGAACAGAATTAATATCATATGGGGTTGGCAGCACATCAGAGTTTCTATTTAAAAAAACATTTGCCAATCAGAGAGCATTATCATCCACTCGTTCATCTGCGTCAAACACATAATCCTGTGAATGCACCCGAGAGATTCAATTCAACGTCTTAATGATCAACTTACCTACATTTTCCATGAATCAGTTACATAATCGCTTTAGGCGCTGACGGAACAAAGCGCCACCCAACAGCTGACTGTGTGAACATATTTTCTTCGCTGTTCAGTGTCTAAATACAACACGTTTAGAAGTGTAATGATAGTTGGTACTCACACTCAAATGGCGCTGCAGACTTTGCAGGGCTTCTGCTATTTTGTGAGCATGCTCAGGGTCGTGTAGTTCCTGGGCCTCAAGACAAATCAGCGCCAGGGCAAGCAGAGATGGCTGCAGAGAAACGGAGAAGTTTAAAAAGTTGGGACCAGCTAATACAGTAAACATTATTCCCAAGAACACTGACCTAAAGGAAACATGCTACAATATGAAAATGAATATGCTCACTGCTGTAAATGACCTAGTTCATACTGGGGTTGGAAAATAAACCTCTACCACTGATGTCAAATTATGTTTTACAAAGTAGCATAACCTAAAATGCTCAGCAGTCCAAGTGCTGGAAGGCATTTCAAATGATGACATCTTTTACTAATATCATATAAATCAAGTAGAAATAGGCCATTGTTTATAACCATTCATAACCAGACCATTTTTTGGGCTTACCTTAATTTTGGAGAAGACAAAGGAGCAGTGACAAGCTTTAAGCTGGGCCTCCAGTCTCTCTAGGCTCAGTATCTTCCTGCTGTAAAAGGAACATGCCTTTAGTTTCTTAAGACTATTGTGCAATGAGACAAATGTTAGACAGAACATGTGTTATAGCAATTTAATTTGTGATACATAAATCTGCTCCACCCAATGTAATGACTGAAGTACGACAATAGTGGCACTAGTTGTTATTATTCATTATTAACTGGAGTGCATTTTAACAATAGCATTGAAATTTGGGAATCCTTTGAGTCAGTGGGTTTCCATATCTATACTCGGGAGTGGTCAGAACCTGTCTGTAAATCTAGATGATTTCAAGATTCTGCCTCTTTTTGGCTAGCATGGTCTTTAAAAACAGATATGAGAAGAAACCTTTTAAAGGGTGAAATGAATGAGTCATGATGCAGCCCTGCAGGTTGATGTGACCGTTTGTCCTTACCTCTCAGCATCAAGCTGCTCTTGGATGTGGCTATGAAAGAGGCGGAGAAAGCGAAGGGCTGTGGGAGCCTTCACCTTCCAGTAGAGCTTCTCCATGATGATGTTCTCCATCCTCATCATGTCCGACACAGTGAAGCGATTCTGGCTGATGCGGATCAGGTCGTTGGCCAGAGGTACATTTTTCTCTTCTTCAGAGGACTTCACAGCAATGTAGAAGCAGCAGAGACCCACACAGGACAGATGCTTCGGTTGGATCTGAAGAGCAGAGAAAAGGGAAGGGGGGTCAGTTTAGGGGCCGATGACTAAAGGACTCAATCTTTAAGACTGTAAACAAGATGTGAATATCTGGCATTGCTACTGTATTAACCCTTACCTTCATTACAGAGAGGAAGCGATCCAATAAGCTGACAGCCAGGGAGAACGTCTCGGAGCTGAAACCAAAGAACCTGGTCAGAGAGAGCAGGTCCTTCACCTCAAACTCCCTGAGTCTGGTGGTCATCCTTAGGCCGTTGTCATGGGCCGCCTCAATGAGTCTCAGGCCACTCAGCTTTGGCTGGTAGCGGCCCTCCTGATCTATCAGAGCCTTCAGTTGAACAGCAAAGGGCAATGGCCCAGGTCCTGTCGCTGTGTCGATCATCTGTGTAGACAAAGACAAAAAAATGAAGGTTTGCATATGATAGTGTCATATATCCACATAAGGGGAAAAAACGAAATTGAAATATAACCCCCGCCCCCCAAAAAAAAACAACAGACTATCATTCTCTCACGGTGTTACTATTTTGGAAGTGAAGGACTCAAGGTAGCTAATAACATCAATATTAATAACTAGTTTTACTTTAATGCCAGCAAGATTTTGTCAGAGTTGGTGTTACATTTTTCAAATGGTGCTCGTCTCATTTTGTAATGAAATTCTTCATAGAATAACTTATCTATATAGAATAGACTATATAGGGGTAGCAAAAAAAGTAATGAGTTTAGAATATTAAATTCACATAGGCTCAACTCAATAAAGAAATAAACCTAAAACGTGTAAATATCTGTTGACATGAAAGAATAGTTAGGGACTATGGAAGTGCACTGGTCAAGTGTACTTGACACTTGGGAGTGTTACTAAATTTGTACACTATCCGATGACAACCCTCTCCCTGGAACTGGACTCAACTGGTCTGGAAGGACCACGCGTAACGAGGACGTGTGAAATGTCGATTTAAAAAATGTTATGCTAATTTTTTTATAATATAAATTCAATATAGATTCCTTCTACGGCAGCATTTAGTCCCATTTCAACAGGATTTGACGCTCTGTGGAGAACAGGCCGTAAGCCCAGTGCGTCACTAGCAGGCTGAATTCATGTCAGGACATGTTCCAGCATTGGAGCCTATGGAGAACACAACACAAACGGTCTGATAGGAACAAGAAGCTAAACTAACACCAACAATACTTCTACAACGCAGTTTAAACTATGCTACTGTTTTAGTCAGATAAACCTAACTTAAAACGATCATTACATATAGCAGTGCCGTTGTAATCTAACGTTAGGCTAATGTTACGTTACTGGAAGAGGCCGGGAATATCACACACTATGTGGGTTAACGGTAAATTAACACCGCTGGCGAGAAGGCCGAGACGTTTCCGTCTCCACAGTTTTTAATATTGTCGTTATTGATAACAATCACACAACATGCTTAAATATGTAAGTAGTGGCAATTCAAAAACTAACAGAAAACGTTATATAGAAGGTAGGAAGATCGCTTACCTTGGTTGAAGTATGCTATAATGTTATGAAAAATGCAGTTTTGGAAAAAGTCTCCACGCGTTTGAAGTTAGCGGATGAAAAATAGTTTACAGAAAGAATAAAGCGTCAGTATGAACTTTCATTAAGAAAGTTTTAAGTATACGTAAATTTCCGCCTATGCACACCCCCTACCCTTGGCGTAAGGCGATGGGGAAAGGGGTTGTTGAGGTATTAATGGCAGAATAAGACCAAACCCATGGCCAAACTTAGATCGATCTCATTGGCCATCGATGGACGACGTTTTTGCTTCTAGATTTCCATTAGTTAAACTTCCAGTCATTCAGGATTAAGTCCCGCCTTTTGTAAATAGGCGAGCCAATCGCTTTGAGAGAGGCGGTACATGTTGCAATATTGCAGCCAATCTCTCCGCTGTGTCCTACTATGACGCCTAATGGCCGATAGGGATATTCTGCATTACTGACATGTCTGGACATATCTCATTAATCACATCAGACATGTAGACTGAATTTACCTTTAGGTAAATAATAAATCTAGGGATGAAGAAAATGCACACAGTGACGTTAATGAAATCTTTTACCTTAAAGCCTTGTACAAGCCTTTAGTGTATGAATGTAAGAGAGTGAACAGAGGATTACGTCTACAAGGCTTATTTACTACATAAATGTACAGGATTTATTTACGATTCTATAGAGTTTTATAGGTAAATGGTTTCCAAACCGTGTTGTTGGCTTATTTTGTAACTTGACGCTGCCTGCAAGTTTCTGGAACAGTCTGTAGGCCTAGTGGCTCTGTGGAAGCTGCTGGGGCGACTAGTTACTCTAATCAACTGACAAGTTATTCCTCATACTTAAAAAAAGGTTTAATTGAGAGAAGCGTCATTTTTCAAAGTAACTCTTTATTACAGCAGAAAATACAAATCCACAGGCAGGTCTGTTTATGAAGAGACACGCCATTTAGATCATATTGACACTTGGGAGACTTAATCCTGAATTTATGTATCTCCAGTGTTTATATTAATTTCAGTGACAACGGTATAGTTTGCACAGTTTAAAATTATGAAATAGTTCTAATGTCATCTGTTCTACACAACACATAAACGGATTAGTTGATCTGAAAGGATACTACTGTCCTAGATTATTAAAGATAGCATTTGAACTATGATTGATTTAAAGTGCTTATTATAATTTAGAATCATAAATTACAATGCATAAAGCTTTTAAAGCAAACTCATCTCACTTTATAATTTCACAGTGCAGGTAAATTGTCACTATTCAAAGACAACAAACATAAACAGCAGCTAAAATAAGGAAACACATTTAGTACAGAAACACAAGGATCTGTGACTTTACAGCAACGAACATCTTTTAATACTTGTGGGGGAGTGATGGTTAAAGGCCATGCAGAAAGCATGCTATAGAGCGCTGCTTATAAGCCTGAAGGAGAAAGTTAAGCAGGCTTGGAAGACTCCAGGTGACTCACTTCCGGGGATGTTAGGACAGCAGGGGATCTTTCTATAAAAAACGGTATTTCACACTGTAAAAAATAGTATGCTTGATTGTTAATCTGTAATCTTTTCATGTGGTAGAAAGTCTTCTAATTCATATTCCTTCCTGAGGTTAAGGAGCACGCAGACGGAAGACTAAAGAAGCTATGAAAAGAAAGAAAAAGCCATGTCATTGATCAGAACAACAGCCAGTCAGGGCAATATCATATACTGTACCTACTCAATAGCCCTTGAAAGTCTGTCACACAAAAGAAACTGCACAATCTTCACTCTGAACTACTATGAACTACTACAAATGAGTGGGTATGATAGGAGTTCAACAATCATGAATGTTATTTGTCCTGCTTGCTGTCATTCAATGAAAGCAAAACTAAAACTTGAGTCCAATGGATAATGCGTTTACAGAAATATGACACTGATGATTATAAACCACAAACATCAGAAAACCACGTTCCAGTAAGTCATGATGACAACGGCTCTTGTATGAAGTGCTTCAAATCATACAGATGATTGATTTGATGGCATTTTCCATAAAACTGAAAACAACAAACAAACAGATGAACTGATGCTCTACTCTGTTTTGCATAGTCATTCTTTATTTGAATGTAAAGGCAAGCAAAAATATTCTTCTTTCCTTTCACTTCTCACTGCAAATCAACCTAACAAGCAGTCCTTCAATTCATTTCTTCATAACTTTGCATACAATATGTTTTAGTGTCTTGTTACAAAATCTTAGAAAACAATAACTATATTAATGTTTATATGTACATTAGTCAGTCTATTAATGGAAGACAGCACTGGAGCAATTCAGATTGTGAAATAGAGAAATCAACATTTGCGTGTATAAACACACACAAATGCATATTAATACACATGTTAACCCACAACCGTCACTTCAGTATTTGATGTCCTGACGATAGTCTCCTGTCCAGATTAAGACTGGTGAGTGTTTCACTGGGAAACGGCGAGTTACATTTCCAACAGCAGATGAACAGACATTCATGGCAAGAACATAAAACAACACAAGCTATGTTATGATAACAGTCTATGGTTTTGTTATCACATGTCTAGCAGAGTCAGCGTTGGGGGCAAATTAAATCCACTGTGCATAGCTACCTTTTTGATCCGTAAGTACACAGCGGCTTCATAGCCAACACATCACTCCGGCTCACATACATGCATAGTCACTGTGTCACTGAGTCCACGCATACAGTAAGTCAGTAAGTAATGTCAAATATAACAGTCCCTTTTTTCCCATGCTGATGGCAGACACATTCCTGGTTTTCCCTGGATGTTTGTTCCATATAATCAACTGAAAGGGGAAAGAAAATAAGACAAAACATGGCAAAAACGTAGGACTTGACAAGCATGGCAGAAATCAAAAGAAAAAATGAAAAGTGAAGAAAGTGGGAATGTAAACGCTGGTTATGAGTTTTTATTTGTTTAAACATCCACTAGCTTTCCATATATTTTAGTCTTACCTAAAAATAGCAACTTCAAGAAATGTGCAACCATTTTCAGCACAGACCCTGAAACACACATGTTGCCAAGATCTGGAGAACTCCAATGTTGTGCTCTTTTGTATATGCTCCTTAAAGCATGCCTATTAAACTGGCCCAATACTTTTGATCCTCATGATATTTTCACATATCCAGTAGAGGGCGTTACAGCCAATACAGACTGCCATTAATTGTGACGTCAGTGCAGGAGGAGGTAGGATCCAGGCTTTTATTTCTGCACATTTCACCACACCTTCTACTCATCGTTAAACCAGCTTTAACTGTGAGCTTCAAAATGCCTATGTGAGTTTTTGGGCATATACAGTATAATTGCACTTGACATATAATCAGTCTACCTGCACAAATGACCATGGGTATTTGTGGGATGTCTGAGTATCATCTCAGGTCTGAGCATCGGTAATACCAGTGGTATGTAAACAGAAGTGCCCCTGCCTGAGATACAGTCTGGCAGGTCAGTGCACAGAGACATAAGCATCAGGCTGTGTCATGCAAGCTGTGACCTCTCCTACTGTGTCTGGGCGCACAATGTCAGACTCAATCTGTCCCTGTATCACTTTCTGAGCCAACATGGCTCCTGGCAAGGTAGCGCTATCTCATTAGTCACATCCTACTCCTCCTCCATCCGTCCAACCAACTCCACAGAGACGGTCCAGCAGAGTGCATGCCCATGGCTTGTGGAATGAGTGTATGTGGGTATGTGTGCCATCTAACTGATTATTCTTGATTAGCTTCAGAGAATTTCGTTTAATTGACATTGACTCTGACACTGACTGAGGATGAGTCACAAACCACCAGCACAACACACAATACATACAGAAAAACAGACTTACTTCTTCTTGTCCTTGTCCTTCTTGAAGGGCTGTTGCGAGCAGCCCTGCAAGGCCTGGCCCATCAGCGTCTCAGCAGCCACCTTCCTCCTGTTGAAGGCGTTCATCTCCTCCTCCAGATTTCGTCTCTTCTCCTCCAAATTCCTCTTCTCCTCCTGGTGCATCCGCTTGAGCTGCTCAAACCTCTCATGGAGCTGGAGACGTTGGCGGGGCAGAGGGCAACGTGAGACGTATAAAATACCGTGCCTCTTATTAATGAGAATTCATTTTATTGATGTCAATCGCCCAGTTACCTCTCTTTCTTTTTCTTTCAGCTCAGCCTCTGTCTCCTTCACTTTGTTGACAAACATCTGTCTCATTTTCTCCTCCTTGTGCTGCAGCTCCCGAAGGAACTCCTTCCTCTTGGCTTCATACGTCTCCTGCAGGCTGAAGGTCAGGGTGCAAGCAATGTTAGTCTCAATCTAAACCTGAAAAATTCACATGCCACCAAATCATATGGATGTTCAGCTACTGTTTATCCAGAATTGTTGTGGTTTAAACATCATAAGAGAGTGGGGGCTGACAGGCAAACCGTGCTGTTATGAAGTCAATTGCCAAAATGCATTTCATCACAGCGAACCCTGAACTCACCTGAAGGGCTGGTTGTCCGGGTCTGTGTCCTTGAAACCCATCTCCTCTAGCTTGCAGCGACGGTAAAGCTCATAGTGGCGAGCATGCGTTTGCTCTCTGAGATCCTCCATGTTTACACGCAGCAGCATCTCCCTCAGCTTGACAAAATCACAGTGGTTCTCATTCTCCACTGGAATAAAATAAGAATAAAAGAGGCTTGGAATTTTAACCCGATGCACCCCTCCCTAAACATCTTCATGAAAACACTCTGCTCACTGTGCTCGGAGACGTTGAGTATGAGGACATTATCATTAGCTTTTCTGTTAAGAGATGTGCGTAATAAGGCAGCAAGTATTTGCCTTAACACTAGAGGACTTTTAACGATGCTTGTAATTGCCAAATCAATTCAGCAGAGTTGGACTCACCCTGTACGGATCCCCAGGGGTACAGCCTCGCTCTCACCATCTTATTCCCCACTTTAACTTCTTCTACACTTCCCACCACAGCAAAGGGAAGATGGGCCTGCAACATAAAGACTTGCAGTGTTATAATGTGGTTAAAAGTAATGCTGCTGTAGTCGTATCTCGGTGACTTGATCTGCTAATGTCTATACCACATGCTTCCTGTCATATTAGTTCTCTACCCTTGTTTTTCCGCGTCGTCTCTGTAACGGTGACTAACATTAATAAAATTGACAAATCGCTCCCCATTACTTAAAAATAAGTGATACTTAAAAATGAGTGGAGGTTTACCAAGAGTCAAATAGTTGTGGAGAAAATGAGAAGGCATATAGAGAGAGAAGGACTCACATTCATGGAGGAGTTGATCTCTGTAAGAGCCTCATCCTCTGTAGGAAACTGATATATTTGCACTCCATTGCTGACCAGCTCACTCATAATCTTTATCTTGAATTTGTGCAGTTCACTCTTGGATATTGTGTCTGCCTTTGCAATAATGGGGATGATGTTCACCTGTGAGGAAAAACACAATCTGAATGGCAGATTGAATAATGAGTAACATATTGATTGCTGTGTTGCGTAATGCTAGATTCCAAGGTCACCTTGCTGTCCAGTTTCTTCATCGTGACTAGATCTAGAGACTTGAGAGAGTGTCCAGTGGGACTGATGAAATACAGGCAGATGTGGATTCTTGTGTCATGGTAGTCAAAAAAGGAGCGCTTTATTTTTAGCTCCTCTTGGAGGAAATTTTCAAACTGGGCATCAATATAGTCAACGATGGGTTTATAGCTGCACAGGGAAAGAAAACAACAAAAATCAACACAGATTTATTATAACATAAACATCTCTCATTCATATTACCATGCACCAGCAGAGGGAATCGCTCTTGCATGCTTTGCGTTTGGGAGACATTAGTATCCTGGTTACAAGCTTTGCAACGGCAGTCTTACAGCCAAGAATGTCTGCTTTTTATACCCCCTGCTGGCGGAGCACTCAAATGTCTATTGAGATTGCATTAGTTCAACCAGTCACTTTCTTCCCTTCCAGTGCACATGCAACAAAGGGGCAGATCCCTGTGTCGGCCCCTCGCCCTGTTTGTGCATTTGCTGAAGTGCCAGAGCAAAAGGGCTTCTGTAGAAAGATGATTAATGCTGTTCAAAGCTCTAGCCAATGCAACTTTCCACCGTTAGCTCTGTAGATTGCTATAGATCATTTAGCATTGAAATAGTGTTGAAACTCAAAAGAAATCAAGTCTATAACACAGTTGAATTATAAATGATGAGTACAAATCACAGTATGTCTAGAGCAGTTTCTTCTCTTTTTGATCCTTGCTTTAGATTTTTCAATCTGAAGGAACGTTAAACAATCATCTACAGGTGTTTAGTACCTTTCCTCTTTGTTGATCTGGTCTCCAAATCCTACTGTGTCCACAATGGTCAGCTTGAGGTGGACATTGCTCTCATGCAGGTCATAGGTCCTGGGGCGTAGATGGACGTCGTTCTGATAGTGGCTGGCTTCGTCACTCTCAAACGTTGTATTGAAAAGAGTGTTCATTAACGTTGACTTGCCTATCCCTGTCTCGCCTGAGCAAAGAAAATACATGAGATGACATATGGTGAAGAGAGACGATGAAAAAAGTGATAGGTTAATTACTGCTCCAAATACAAAATAGTTGTTTATGTTACCTTAAAAGCTACATTTTGATTGAAACGTTGGATTAGGAATGCCGGGTTCAGACTTACCTACACAGAGGATGTTGAAGGAGAATCCCTGTGCGACTGATTTGCTCACCAGCTGGTCTGGAAGGCTGTCAAACCCCACATGGCCTCCGAGCTCCACGGTCCTCTTCTCCTCATTCTGAGGGATTTCGAAACAGGCAGAGCACAGAATATTTCCCCTCTCTTCTGTGGATTTCTTGCATTACAGTATACGGTACAAGTATAATTTTTCATATAACTTGTCACATTCACCTTCCCATGAAATATCTAAGGAAATGTTTGTGTAGGCTTGCCATGGACAAAATCAACTAAATGGTAAAGGGTTTTGTTTTTTTTAAAAGGTGCTTGTGTGAGATCCCATCGCTATACTGCTTTCAAGCTTCAGAGCATTCTTTATGAAGGAGGTCATCTTTCTCTTCCACTTGAAAACACTGAATGACCAGACCTATAAAAAGGTCCTCTCTGCACATCATAAATCAGATTCCTCTGGCAAAGGCGAGGACAAAAAACACATTGAGGGCATGTCAAAACAGCAAGGAATCATTTTGAGTTATTGCAGATGAGGTCATATTTTACATGTGTTTGTGTAAGTTTGTGATTATACAGTATGCTTTGTTCATTTGTTCTATTAGGAGAGAGAGAAGTGAATTAACTCAGTGAGTGTTATCTCTTGTATGCATTGACATTGATAGTGGAATCAAATGCTGATGATATTACATTGGAGGCGTTTGAATCTGTATGACAGTGGCAGATAATAGCATGTATTTAGTCCTGGCTGATAATTTGGTGTGCTCATGCCAGATGCATCCTGGGACGTCCCGGTACCCTGGCCACACAGCAGCACCTCTGCAAGACACTCAGCACGAGGACAAGGATGTCCTCAATACAACAATCATCTGTTTTTCCTCTGTCTCCACACACACACACACACACACACACACACACACACACAAAGCGCTCTTTATCTAGATGTTATGTCTCAGGGTGAGAGGATATCCAAGCTGCTGCCCTGGTGCCCTTTACCCCCCCCCACAACACACACAGCACCTCGACACAGTCTGTCATCCTGTGCATTGCAATCCACTCAGTAAACATTTAACAGGAGACCTGACAGCAGACAGTTATGATGCGTTTTGAATATCCATGTTGCCACAAATTAAACGCTGGACGTCAGGTGATGTGTAATTACGTTTTCGCAAGGCCGGAGCTCGAGGTGGCTGCTACTTATGTTTATCCTCTTAGTCCCCGGTCGCCTGCTGTCCTGCGTTTGGATGCTCGGCCCTTCTCGTTTTGTCAATTCAGCAACCACGCACGTCTTTCTCACAACCGTCTATTACCTATTCGTGTTGTCGCTTGGGCTTTGCTTTGCCACACCGGCGGCTGACAGCGTACGCGGATGCTGAAGTGCACTACATTTGCGTGCCTCCACATATTGATTACCATAGCAGCGGGCGATAATGCGTCATTCTCATTTAATCAATAGCGATTTCGCGATTTCACCGGACATAATAGGCTTTAGCATCACTGACGAAGTCGCGCTGCATTCTCGACATACAAATCCCATCATCTTAATACAATATGCACCTGAATGCTCGAACAACGCGTTTACTGAGTCTAATTCCCTTTATTCTGGTCCGCTCATCCCCGCAGCCCATCATACTTACAGAGAATATATCTATTTCAGTGGCCGCCATCGTCAGAAGTGTGTGGTCAGGATTTATTGGAGCTGTCTTGGTACGGACCTGCTTCACGGAGGGAGAGAGGCTCAATTCATTCAACATGGCCACTTGGAGGCAACGCCCCCTCGCTGCTGGACTGCAAGAAGCAGGCCTGTTTATAAAAACGAATTGATGCACTGGATTTCTCTGCCAGCTATCTTTTTTATAATCTTTTAGAACACCTCCATCTTAAAAATTCAAAAAAAACATAACGAACAAATTTAATTAAGCATATTTTGCAGCTTGATTTGTCCACTAGCCAGCCTGTAACCATATTTTAGGCCCCAAACTAAAGTAAAACACACACGTTTACACTAGTATCATTAAATACTGAGTGGCTACACATTTTTTTTACGTCTGTAATACCTTGCATAGGCTAATCTAAAGCATAATTCACTTTGGTCACACGTGAAGTTGGTGAACATTTTTCTTAGCATCTTCATTCTGCCCACTTGTGATGTCTAAGTGTAAATATGTGCTCAGACCTGACACACACAAGGACAAACTGCCTTAAGCGCGTTCTTCAACTTGATTTTAGTCCACTAATTAGCCTGTACTGCCCTTATAAATTGCTTTAAATGGGAGTGACATAAAACCCGAGTGATTTTATTTGTAGAGGCGCCGGAAATAGCAGGTTTCACTGGAGGGGCATCGCGCAGGAGGAGGGTGTGAACACAGAGGAGAGCGGGACAGGCGGACAGCACCGTGGTCATCTCAGTCTTCATTTTGTCTTTTTATCTGTTCAGCATTTGCCCGAGGTGGAAGCATGGCTTTGACGCAAGAAGCTATTTTGACTTTTTTATTGGAGCACGGAGGTAAAGTGAAGAATTCGGAGTTGGTGAACAATTTCAAGAGTCAAATCAGCGGCAGCGATCCCGCGGAAAAGCAGCACAATAGGGATCTGTTCAAGAGGTTTGTGAACAGCGTTGCCGTCGTCAAACAACTCGACGATGTGAAGTTTGTGGTTGTGAAAAAAAGGTACCAGGACTTTGTTAAAGCGGAGACGGGTGACAGTCTCAGCAGTCAAAACGCCTCGTTTTCATCCACTTCTCACCGAGGCGAGTCCGACAAGATGCTTTATTCGGATTTTGAGAACAACAATATGTACCATACCGCGAACATAAATGATAAGTGCAATAGTGATAACGCCAAACATATCCCTTTGACTCAAAGCGAGTTAGGCAACGTGCCAACAGGGAGGCCTTCGTCAAGTCATCTTAACAGCACGGACACAGCCGCTGTCAAGGTCCTGAACATTTCAAGCGATCAAGCGTGCAGAACGGGGAAGTCTGGCGCTGTGTTTGCTGTCATAGCAGTAAAATCCCCCCCTCGTCCACAGAGAGATCCTGCACTGGTGAGACAGCATGGATTACATTGTGAAATGCCTGAGCATAAAACTTCAGAGAAACTCTTGTTGGCACTCAACGCTCCTCCACCAACAGTGCCAGCTATGAATTCTTATTGTTCAACTTTTGAGCCGGATGCATGGAGCAGGTCCCAATGGAGGAAAAACGGCCAGATGGAGGAGATACAAGCCACAGGCTTTCCCTCCTCGGTGAGGACTCAAAACAAGACCGCAAGACAAGGAGATGATTGCAAGTACTCTGAGTCTGTGCCTTTGGAGCCAATGACTCATGAGTGGTTGGTCAAGTGTGCTGCTGGACTATGGGGACAAATCTATGGTTTGCTGCTGCAGGACACCCAGTTGGCAAAGAAGAAAGACTTCATGTCAGGTTTCACAGCTCTCCACTGGGCTGCTAAGGGCGGCAACAGTGAAATGGTGCATAAGATCATGGATATCTCCAAGAAAAGAGGCACTTACATTAACGTCAACTGCAAAACACATGGAGGCTACACACCTCTGCACATCGCAGCCATACATGGTCATAATGAAGTCATGGTTTTGCTTGTGCAAGGTTATGGAGCCAATGTCAATGTAAGAGATAATGATGGCAAGAAGCCATACCACTACCTGCACAAAGGTGTGTCAGCTGACGTCAGAGAGCTTGTGGGAGGACCACAGCAGGACAAATACAGGGACAAGACAGAAGACGAGGAATACAGAGAGCTGCCAAAAGGCTTGAACACAATAAGTAAACTCTTTCAGCCTCATATAGCAAAGAAACAAAAGGCAACAACCAAGCTCATCCACGACTGGTGAGATGTAGAAGGATGGCAACAGAAGCATTAAAATGGAGTGTCAAAATCCTAAAATGTTATATTCTCTTAGTCTGTATAATACAATGCTTATGTGAAACATTATCATCTGTAACCATTGGGAGTTCTGCTTTAGATTATTATATTTTAGATCTGTAACAGAATAGAAACCTGTATTGTATCAGTACAGATTGTAGTTGTCCCGTATACAATATAGCACAGCTGGATTTGTGAGTCTTTTTTTCTTTTAGTTAAATTCCATATGTTAACAATTTAATTTTTTTTATTTTTGTACTAATTTAAGTTATTTTATAAATGATAACACAAACAACATATTGGTGATGTGTCATTTTCTCATTGACGTAATGTATAATACATTTTTAACTGCCCAACCCTTGATTTCCTCAGGAGTTCAAAAGGATGAGGAAGCAGACCGCACCTGGGACAGTTTATATCAACACTGTTATGAAACACGATTTCATTGTGTTGTTGATGTAGCATGTTTAGCACATTTCTGCACGACAGAGCACATCTTCATGTAATGAGTGACAAATTCCCACATATGATACAATTTAACATTCATTTTGAAGAAAGCTGCCTCTCTGCATATGTGTGAGCAAAAGGGACCTACATGGGGTAGTTTATGCAGAGTATGGCGGTCAGAAGGGGCGGAGGAATGCTGCCTTTGCATTGAATCATTTGCTTTGTTTACTTGAGGGAGTGATGGAGGAGTAAGGCCTCCTTTTGTGGGGCAACCTATTCCTCACTCCTCTGGACTGCTGTAGTAAAAAAAAAAAAAGTGGATCAAGACAAAACACAAGTAAAACATTATTAGCCCCAATGCATAATTTTAGTAATGATTAGAAATTTACAATTACAAATTCCTTCTCAATTCCTTCTCAACTTTAAAAAGAATCTAGCCTGAATAGCAGGATGAGCTGTGAGCAGGCAGCATCCCAAAGCTGTTCGAAAAGCTTAGTTTATGAAAACTGGGGGTGACAATCACTTGATTTCAAGTTAGACACATATCCCACTTGTAGACCATAAAGTAAGTGATCTACTTTAGTGACCCAACCTGTAAAATCAGCCTGTGAACCCCTGAACTTAAGATTTATGACCATGAAAGTTTCCAACAATACTTTTTAATAATAAACTTGTATGGCACTTGTTTTAACAATCAAATCAAAGCAAATAATCAAACTCAAAAAAAACAAAAAAAAAACAAGAAGGCAACACAAGATAAAAGGATAGGAATAAAGGGTAAAAATAATAGTAAAAACAATGGGATAAAAGAGGTCACATAATAGCAAGTCTATGAAAGGTAGTGGTTTAAAAGTGGTTTAAAGATACTGCTTGTGCTACATTAAGCTTAAGCTGTCGCGTTATAGCTTGGGCCTATAAAGACATAACAATGCTTTAAAAGTGATTAGTGAAATCTTAAAAGCAATTCAGCCTAACAGGTAAACAATGAAGAGATACCAAATTGGACTGATGCCATTTTGTTTGGTTCAAATCCCAGCTGCTGCGTTTGAACAAACTGAAGTGAATGAGACTTTTACTTGATGCTTTTATAAAAAAAAAAAGTTACAAAAATGCAAACGTGAGGAAATTAAAGCACAAATTACTTTCTTGAGACGATGATGTCAGTCAACCAACCCAAACACCAAGAGAATCCTGGAGCTGCCCAATTGACAAAGAATGATATATACTGTATAGACTAGACTGTATGTAGACTGTATACATTTTATAATGATGGTATCGTGGGTGATTTTACAGGATCATTGACATGTGGTCGAATTGGTTAGTGTGAGCACTGCAACGAAATTAAACTTGAAGAAATATAAAAGTAAATGCAACAAATTCAGTCCAGTGTTTCCAAGGGGTGAACGTACAAATTTGTGTCTTTCATCAAAGCTGAAGGAGGCGTGCCAGCTGCGTCAAGCCAACCAGAGATAGCCACAATAATACCGGAAGTTACGCAAATTTGCCTTCAAAATACAAGCACAAAATTTGTCTGTAATTTATATACTGTGTATATGTCAACTATATATATGGCATCTGGCATAGATCTATATGACTATGCATATATGTTATAAAAATCCTTTTTTGTATTAATTTACAACTTGTTGTTTTGATTGGTAACTACAATATAATTACTGAAACTGAAAAAGTAATCGGTTACACTACTCGTTACTGGGACAAGTATTGATTGGGAACACCTGAGTCTGAGCATGATGAGCATTGGCACGTGCGTGGTCCGGTAGACCTGAGCTCCCAGTGGAGAGCCTCTCTGAGTTTTGAAGAGTGTAGTTGTTTATAATGGAGACACAAATGTTGATGTCAGTTGTACTTCATTGTTTGAACACTAGTATCCTGCTGCTTCTTCTTATCTGTGGCTGTCCGCTTAGATCTTCTCTCGCCTCCTCCAACGTGCTGCACAACCTCGGCGACTCCACTCAGTACCCTTATGGCAGCATCTTCTCCCCCTTGCTCAAAGCCCTGTCGGAGCACGGAGGGTCCAGGTGGAACCCAGACTTGAAGAAACGGACGTATTTAAAGCACAAGTACATTAAATACATAACCGAACTTTACAAGAAGTCCTCGAGAGTGGAGAGGAGTTTGGATGGGAATAACCTCTACAACACAATCCGACTGATAAGGCCTCGAGATGAATGTCTTGACCAAAGCAAAGGTGAGGCCCAGGCAGCGCAGATCACTGCAGATGAGTTTGATATGCACGGGGGCAAATGAAACGTTGATCAAAGGTTTCTATGACATTTTCACTTAAGCCTGTTAGAAATGCCACCCAAAAAGAAACTTGCACAAGACACAAAGGTATTATGAAAAGCTATTGTTGCAAATGAGTTGCTGGGAAATTACTAAACTGTCTTATCTCAAAATGTTTCCATATTGTACCAAAGCTATAGAGCACCATCAGGATGGGGGTGACTGAGGTACCTGTCAAGGTATCAGGTATTGGGCTGATACCAGGGCTGAAATGCAATATCTGTATTGGATAAATGATAAATAAGTGGCTTGTTTTTATGCCCTTTTCACAGACAGACAAATGTTTCTATCTAGTAGAGAAAAATGTATTATACCTCCACCATTTTGTCTAACGCACCTGAATTAAGACTCTAAGTCTATACTGTTAAGTAATGCAAAGTATAAGTAGCTAATGCCATTTTTTTAAATTTAAAATAATTTTAAAAATCAGAATCGTAATGGGCAGTGAAAGTGGTATCTGTGACCTGTATGAACCTAAATTATTCCAATCTTAGCCTTACATAGATTTTTTTCATTTGAAAAAGATCTATGCTGATTCTGACTAAAATTTAGTTGAATGAGTAGATGGACGCTTGAGTCATGTTTATTTTTCTTTTATGGGACTGACATACAATGGCTGACCCAGTGCCCTATGTTTTGTCTCGTATTTCCCTCAGAGTTTTTTATGGAAGATCTTTCCTACAACCTTGATCGAGTGAGAAACGAAGAACAGCTTCTGAAGTCTGTCCTGCTGTACTCCTTTGGCCACGCAGCATCTGTCACCTCTGTGTGCTACCTGAATATCAAGGAACAGGAGTACTCAAACCAATGTCAGTTGTGTCCAGGGGCCCACCACACAGTCAACTTCACAGTCAAAGCAAATCAAAGGAGAAGGGGGAACTGGGTGGAGGCTGATGTCACCTCTTTCCTCCAGCCTTTCTTAAAGTTCCAGAAGAAGCATGTACACCTGCTCATCAACGTGACCTGCCAAGAGGACGGAAGGGCCAGGGGTGACGGGCACAAAAGCCCGCTGCAGCTCAGCCTGAGATCTCCACCTCTGCTTCTGTATCTCAATGACACCAGAAAAGCAGTCCACCAGAGGTCGCCGGTCTCCGCCAAAGCAGGTGAAAGGCGGGCCACTGCAGGGAAAACATTTCACAAGCAGATGGAGTTCAAACCAGAACGGAGGATTGGAGTAAAGGTGGATAGTAAGAGGAGACTGAGGAGGGAATCTCCAAAGAGCAAAAAAGGCGATCAAAGCCTGGATATCCACCTACCTGACCTTCTTCCAAGCTCTGAATTCCCAACAAGTGACTGCGCCTTGTACGATTTCAGGGTGAGATTCAACCAGCTCAAACTGGATCACTGGATTGTTTTCCCCCCCAAATACAACCCCAGATACTGCAGAGGCATCTGCCCAAGGACCATGGGCTTTATTTATGGTTCACCTGTCCACACCATGGTGCAAAACATCATATATGAGAGGCTTGATTCATCTGTGCCGAGGCCCTCATGTGTTCCCTCCCATTACAGCCCCCTAAGCGTTATGATCCTTGAAGAGGATGGCTCCTATGTCTACAAGGAGTTTGAAGACATGGTTGCCACCAGGTGCACATGTCGCTAAGCCAACTACTTCCGTATGACATAATTTTTTACAAGCTCAATGGAACATCACCACAAACCGAAGCAGTCATCACAGATGGACTCACTTTATTTCTCACAATGTGTAGTCATTATCCAACAGTTGAAGTATCAGATTGTGACCAGGCGCAGTGATTTTCATGAATTAAAATCATTGTGCATGAAATAAGATTGCTCTAGAGCAGGTGTGTTTACTTAATCAAGTGTGTTGTGTGTTTACTTAACGAAGAAGTATTTTATCCTAATGAAAAATGTAGAAATATGACATTTATTTACTTTTTGTTTAAAAAGTGATAGGAAAGGTTATGAATACATCTTGTCCTTCAATTTACTGTTATTGTTTGCAATATGGCATTGAATCTGACACACTTGAGTATAATTTATAGTTTTTTTTTAAGTTATTTTTTTGTTAACTTATTTTGGTTGGGTCGTCTGTCTATTATTCTATAATTTAACACAGTTAAAGTTTTAAGTAACCCTGTTCTGGACAAAAGAAGTGGTCGTATACTCTTCAAATCAAATCAAATCTTTTACATTTCATTTTATTCCTGGGGATTACAGGCAGCTGTCTTATAAACTGCTGTTATAATAATGTTCAGAATGAAGCTGTCTATATAAGTCAAGATTTCAGTGTGTATTTATTCCTTCTGCATACTTATACGTATATGAATTTGTACTAGTGAGCGTGACTAAATGCATATCATGTCTATTTATGCAAATTGAATGAATTTACTCTATGTCCCTGTTCAGCTGATGGATATTCACAACAAAAAAAATAATATTTAGACATGTTCTTTAGAAAATCTGAAATTAAAAAAAATAGCATGCACAGATTTGGTGTCTTTGTCTGCATATAGCTGCTCCAAAATGCCAATGCTACTAGAGCCTGTGGTCGAACAGAAAATGTTTGTGTGCGTAAGAGATGAGACAGAGAGAGCTTGAACAGTCATGATGCACTTGAGTAGTGTTTGAACTATCCTGTGAATGTACGGTTCAAGTGTTCCCCAGAGGTTTTCATGTCAAGGCCCCTCAGATACACATTAGGCTACAGACCCCATTTGATGACCAGACTCCCATCTGAGAGGATCTTGTAAGTTCAGAATTGTAAGGCTCTATCCGGATATAGAGCAGTTCTCAGATGCATCAACGTTAACTTAAGCAGTAAAAGATATCTTTCTAGCTCAACAAGATCTGCACTCCCATGGTACTTTGAAGACAAAATATTGCAGTCCTAGAATAATTAGAAATTAAATTATAGCAATTAGCCTTAATTAAGCCTAAAAGCCTCACTTAACCATCATTATCATGAAAAAGTGAAGTGATGTCACTATTTTTCTTTATTTGCTGGTGAGTGGTTAAAAAGCTGATTTTGATTGGTCATCACTGAAACATTGACGTTTGTGATTGGCTGCTGGCATCGGCTGGTATTTTTCTCTTCTCACTATACTCCACCTTTCCCCTTGGTGGCGATGGCGTGCCAGAGATGCAACTAGAACCAGCCGTTTATACCGGAACTTATCACAAAGCACTTCCGCTGGACGTTGACCAAATAAGATTCAAGATCGAGCACCTTCAGGATAGAGCCGTGAGAAGCAGCACAGTAAGGCCCAATGTCATGAATTTAACGTATTTTTGCTTTCAGTAATCAGTGGGGGTGTGCTTGTGTTAGATAATATCCATGATTGTGTTAGGTGTACTTTATTTCGTCTACTTTCGGACAAACAGCCACGTTGACATGAAAGTCAAACCAAAAAGTCTCAAGGTCCCTGTTTGTAAGCTATCTAGCTAACCTACGCTGTAGCACTAAATAGCTGGACTTGCCAGCTAGCACAGCTAAGCTAGCTCCCTGTCCTCTACCCGCAGTTTAGCTTGCCGATGAACACTAACGTTGTTTATTCAACGTGTAACTAGATGACTTTAGCAGTGCCCCGTGTTTTTGCCTTGCAGTTTACATTGATAAGCTTGGTGTCGTTAGGCACTATGGCACCATATAGTCATAGCCAAGTTCTGACTTCTGTATCCAGCCATGTCAGTCAACCAACTGACCATACTTGCTAAGATATGATCAAATAATGTAAAGAAAGGAAAATGATGAAGCAGTGTAAAAGAGAATGGTCCACACTCAAGGGCACTTGGCACTGTTGTGGGCTATTTTGAGCTAGTTTGGTTACAACTGCTAGTCAGATCTGTTCTTAGTTGGCTAAATCCTAATGTAAACAAGCATATGAAACCAGACCAAAGTAATGCTAGTACTAACTGTTTCAGCCAACAAATTAACCCCCAATTATTTAAAATTATCTTTAGGCTACCACAGCAGCTAAGCTGACTGCTAATGCAGCTGTAATCAATCCTAAAACATAAGTAGAACAAGGTTTTTCAAGAAAATCGCCTTGCATGTTGTGATGTGTTGATTTAAAAAATAAATAAATAAATAAATACTGCCTTTCATCTTATCAGATCTGAAAATGAGATGTCAAGTACAACTTTATTGATGATATGGAGAAAAAACATGGGCACATTTAAGCCCTAGGGTACTAATGCTTAAAATACATAAAATAAAATAATTTCCTCATGAACTGTAGATCCCATTATGCTCATAATGTAAGTTACTATGTGAGGGTCATTGGCTAAACTCATTGGATTTATTCCAAACCAGTAGCCTCATGCTTTTTTTTAGTCATAGTTGTAGTTCTGTTCTTAATATTAGTGTTACTGTTTATCCTTGACATTTCAGATCAGCTCTCTTGAGAACATGGGCCACCACTTCGGAGATTTGGCCAAGATCCGGCATATAGTTACGTACAGTCTGTCGCCCTTCGAACAGAGGGCTTTCGCCAACTACTTCTCCAAGGGCATCCCCAATGTGTGGAGGCGATTTTCATCCTCTGTCTTCAAAGTTGCCCCCCGTGAGTATTTACATTTGAATAGATTTTACATTTTGAGCTGAGCCTGAAATATTTCCATTAAATTCCTTACTCTTATGGATAGATTTATTGACAGAAGCATAGTCTAATCCAAGAAATGATTGTGGCATAAAATAAAGTAATATAAAGACATAGAAATTATGATGATTGACTGCTTAATCACTGCTTGCCTGCTTTATCATTAAAACAAAACTCATTTGTCCATATCTTTCTCCTCTGTGGGCTCTGTAGCCTAATGTGTATCTATTTTGACTCTTGTGCAGATTATTTAAATTGTGCGATTAAAAAGTGACATCTTTAATCCCAGTGTTTACCTTACACATGTAAAGTGCTGGCTGTCTGTATGTTGGAAAAGCGTCTAGCTGACCGGCCTTCATCAGGTCTGATTAATGATGGATGAATGGAAACTTATCAGCCTCATGAATTTCCACTCTTGCTTTTTTTCTGCTGGATACATTTAGTTAGTTAGTTCATGAATACTTTAAGTGACTTTTACAGGTTCTTTACTTTTTTGTTGTTTGAGTTGTCTTGGTGTTGTGTATATTGAAGACTCTATAGTAAAAAAAAAAAAAAAAGAATTCATGAACAGGTGGTTAATTTCATTTTTGGCTTCTGGGCAGTGAAAATATACCAGGGGCAAGTAGAGCTCTGACCTAGTGTCCAGACAGGGCAAGTGGAAAAAATCCTTAATGTTGAACCCTGAAGATGTCTTTCCTGACCTTGGGAATGTTATGTTTATTTTGTGTAATCTAGACCACTACAACTTTCTTTACTCCTAGCCAGAAGTCCCTCCCCACCTGCAGCTAGCGCAAAAGCTAGTTTTTAGCCAAAACTAAGAAATGTTATCATATTGCTGCTATTTCAGCATCTCCACAGACGTCGGTTTGTAGAATTAATTTCAAGATTTTACCGATTACTTTTATGGTACAACTAGGATTTGCCTCTGCCTACATTTCACACCTTTTAACCCCTAATAAGCTGGAGCACAAAGGAGATTTTCAGACAGGTCTCAAGATCATTCTGATTTATAGCTGTGAGACTAAATATGATCCCATACACTAAACATCACCACCACCAATACGCAACAAACAAAAAGTGGAATTATATTACGGTGTGGATGCTGTCAGTTGCTAATTTGTTTTATGCTATTGTTTTGCAGCAATGATTCTCGTGTACCTGACATACACGTGGGGCAACCATGTCCACCAACAAAGCAAGAAGAAGAATCCTGCTGACTATGAGAATGATGAATGAACCCTTGCTACCTTTCTGATTGCTCCCCTCTTGATGTTTATTGAAACTCTATCTGTTTCACCAATAAAGATACAAAATATTTATGTGACGTGAGTTTTGATTGAAATCATTCATCTTTTTAAAGAAGGCACACACCAGTCTGTCGCTCTGAGTCAGCGCTCATGTCGGGGGGCGGGGGGGCTTTGGCTGTGCCACTCTCCCACTTCTGCTGTCTCCTCACCAAGGGGATGGGGGGGGGTGGGGGGGCTGTCAAACTCTCACTGTCCAGGTCAGTGACATCACATCTAACTGAATGCGCCCCCACTCTCCTTAAACACACCAAGCATATGGAACTAGTACAGTTGATAACTGTATTATACTGCAGCTACAACTGTATTATTATTTTTGCCTGATTTTTATTTATATATATATAAGTACTTGAGTAATTGTACTTCGTTACTATACTTAAGTACGATTTCGGGGGATTTGTACTTCACTCGAGTATTATTCAATTTGTATACTTGTACTCTTCCTCAATTACATTTTCGAGAAAAAAAAGATACTTTTTACTCCTTACATTTAAAATTCAGACCTACCAAGTACAAGTAAGTCTCGCAGGTCCAACAAACTTTAGAAACTTTAAATTAGTATTCTTTTTTTCATTGGCTGAACTAATAACCCCATGGCCGTACTTTATTTAAAACCAATAAGATCCCTATCAATGGAAAATGAACCCGCCCATACCCATGCTTATTGGTCCTTGTGCAAGACCAGAAAGCGAGGCTCTTTGATGAAACCTGCTATCAGAATATGACAGTCAGCAAAGCTACAGAAGATGGCCTCTAAAGTTATGAGGAATGAGGACGAAACGATCGGCACCCATGGCTGATGGGGTTAGCTAGCTAGTATCTGGTTTAGTTAATACTGGCTAGCTTAACCCATTTGTTTCCACTTGCATTGATACAAAATGCTAACAAGCTTCCAGTGGACAGTAACCATAGTGCCAATTTAATAATCCTTTTCAACTCTGACAAGAACCTGAGGATGTGCGATATTGAATTGGCTTTCGTGGTATCACAATTGTCTTTAGTGATGTCACAATTGGCCTTTGTGATGTCACAATTGGCTTTTTTTTGGTGTTACATTTGGCTTTTGTGATGTCACAATTGGCCTTTGTGATGTCACAATTGGCTTTTGTGATGTCACAATTGGCCTTTGTTATGTCACAATTAGTTACGATTGGCTTTAGTGAATTTAGTAAAATAATTTTAATGCAAAAAATGTCCCCTATGCTTTTTTATTATTGCAATGGATAGACAATTCTAAAACATTTTAATACTTTTAATACTTGAGTACATTTAAAAGTAGAAACTTTTTGACTTTTATTCAAGTGTATTTTTAGCTAGATACTTTGACTTGTAATTGAGTAAGATTTTGAACCAGTACCCATACTTTAACTTAAGTATAATCTCTGGGTACTTTTTACACCCCTGTATGTATATATATATATATATATATTATTATTTTTTGCAGACATACAATAAAAGGAGTGCTTATTACCATGTGTTGTGTGGTCTGCCTTGCCTGTCCTCAGGTCGTCTCGCCTAGGGCACTAAATGAGCTAGGACCGCCACTGCTGGTGTATGGATTCTGTAGTTCTGAATGGCACTACTTAGATGCAGGGTTTGTTATGTAATTTAATTTGAAGTTTTAAGCAACTCAAGCAATGGATTTTGTATGTATTTGCTGTTATGCATACATGGTCAGATTGTAATTTATTTGTAAAGCACTTTTCAAAACCGATCTATGAGGACAATAAGAAATAAAACAAATCAAGCACCACTTGAGTTAATTTGAATGGTAAAACTAGTCATGTCCCGGACTTTTATGTTGAAATCAGCTGGCCGGAAGTCGGGCTTGTTCGTGGCACAGAAGTGCGAGAAAATTCTCCTGAAAGCTCTCTGTCTGGTAGCACACACTTCAACCGGCTTGCCAATACGCCGCAGGCTATACAGCTTCATGGAACAAGGGTGGGATAACGTCCATGAATTAAAACAGAACGTGTAGCTACTGTCAACTTTAGCACTTAACAGTCTTTGTGGGTTTGTCTGTATTTACTGTACTCTTAATATACAATTAGTAAAATATGTCTGTTGTCGGATTTGACGTCGGGTTTATGAACTGCTATGTAGCGGTGGCCAGAGCCGGGGGGATTGAAACTGTCGCCAATGAATACAGCGACCGATGTACACCGTAAGTGAGAACGTTCACCTTATTTTATGTAGTTTTGTGTATTTAATTTCTTACCACTCACGGAATGTAAACGAATCCAGTGGTGGCCTTTATAATACGGTGTGAAGATGACCGTTTCTTGCTAGCTAGCTAGCTAGCATGCTAACTGGTAGCTACATATAGTGATTTCAACACAGGAAACAGCACGTGAATGCTGTTGCTAATGCTAGCTGAAACGAAGCCTTTGTGGTTTGTAAGAAATACCGGTGCCACTTCACATGTTGATAGATGGATCATTGGGGTCTTCTCAGATAACACTCGATTCAATTATATCTAATAAACACTATGCCAATTTAACTACCCACCCGGGATTTATTTTTCACTGTAGGCGTATATGGGCGCATGATGGGAGGAGGCCGGACCCTGTCAAAATAGTTACCCATTTGCATCCATTCTGTAGCCCCACTGTAACGTTACCTAGTTACGTCGACCCCGTCCAAGATGGTTTTGCTATATGTATTGATATGTTCTTTTGGCTATCAGTTTTAATATATCTTTTGTTTTTAGAGCATGTGTTTCTTTTGGACCACGGAATCGATCGATCGGTGCAGCTGCAAAAAGCCAGGTATGTTTTCCTGAAGTGGTGGAACGGGATGCGATGCCTACCTAAATAATTAACCATGAAAATAAAAGTGCTGTTTTAGCGACACCTGTGTGAGCATATACAGTACTGACTGAGCATGGGAACAGCACAAATTAAAATCAGCAATCATTAAACCAGTATACACAATTAACACAAAGTCTTACATGCTTTTAAGCAATGGGTATACAGTCAGATAGGATGTTTATGATTGATAATGATTTTGTCTTGTTTCTGCTTTTTGTAAAACAGGTCGTTACAAATTGCAAGAATACAGTCCAAGGTTTCAAGAAATTTCATGGCAGGGCATTCTCTGATCCATTTGTCCACCGCCTGAAATCCAGCTTGGTTTACGATCTTGCACAAATGCCTACAGGGACAACTGGCATCAAGGTAAGAGATGAATATTCACATTTGGGTATATGGGCATTTTTAATGGTCACAGAATTCAGTACACCTTGCTGCCAAGGAAATGAGGTACATGGTTTTGGTCATCCATCGTCATTCAGTCACTTGCTGAACTTGACACTGGTTGGGAAAGGATTCAATAGCAATCATCCAAAATGATGTAATTATCTTGTTTGCTTATTTTACTGTGTTATTGAAGGTTATGTACATGGAGGAGGAGAAGGTGTTTAGTATCGAGCAGGTCACGGCAATGCTGCTGACCAAGCTGAAGGAAACGGCAGAGAGTGCACTGAAGAAGCCTGTGGCTGACTGTGTGGTGTCTGTAAGTATTACACAGTATTGATGATGATGATGATGATGATGATGATGAATGATATGTAGGGGGGTAAAATAACCATATGCAGTCTGATTGAGTGCAAAGACATTGAATATCTTTGAAGAGCTGTGCTATCTTTACCAGGTCCCCTGCTACTACACTGATGCTGAGAGGAGATCATTAATAGATGCAGCGCAGATCGCTGGGCTCAACTGCCTGAGGCTCATGAACGAGACAACTGCAGGTATTAAGTTGTGAACAAGCTTGAACAAGGACATGTATGTTATTGTTGTATTGATCATGACAGTCAAACTCAGTTGAGTCATGGAATTTACACTTCTGCATTGAAACTTGTCAACTTTAGTTAATAAATAATAATCTTCCTTACAGTGGCGCTGGCATATGGGATCTACAAACAGGACCTTCCTCCTCCTGAAGAGAAGGCCAGGACTGTTGTATTTGTGGACCTGGGCCATTCTGGATACCAGACCTCAGTGTGTGCCTTCAATAAAGGCAAACTCAAGGTGTGTAGACTGTGGAGAAAGCTAAGAACGTAGATGTTTTATCTCCTTATTAAAACTCAAAGAGCTTTGATAACCCCCGCCCCACCCCACCCTTCAACTATCTCTTGCTCACCTCCCTGCCTCTCTCAGATCCTTGCTACAGCCTGTGACCCAGACATGGGAGGGAAGGACTTTGACGAGGTACTGGTCAGGTATTTCTGTGAGCAGTTTGCCAAGAAGTACAAGCTTGATGTCAAGTCCAAGCCCAGGGCTCTAGTCAGGCTCTACCAGGAGTGTGAGAAACTGAAAAAACTGATGAGTGCCAACTCTTCTGACCTGCCGCTTAACATCGAGTGTTTCATGAACGACATTGATGTCTCTGGGAAACTGAACAGGTAGGCTAACAAGGAATCATTTGTTTTAAGATTCATGACTATCTAGTGTTTTCCTTTTTAAAATAATGATTGGAGTAGATATCCCTACAACGTTTAGGCAATGTATATTATTTTTTTTCTTGCTGAAGGGGTGCGTTTGAAGAGATGTGTGCTGACATTTTGACAAGAGTAGAGGCTCCACTGCAGAGTCTGTTGGAACAAACCAGTATGTATTATGCAACCCTAAAATTGTTCCTTTTACTTTCCTTATATTGTATGTTTGTAAACTCCATTGACAAGCATTTATGTATGCAAGCTTATAGATATATGTGTGCTACTTTGAAATTGTCCTTTCATCCCATAAGAGCTGAAGAAGGAGGACATATATGCAGTGGAGATAGTGGGTGGTGCCTCCAGGATCCCGGCTGCCAAAGAGAGAATCAGCAAATTCTTTGGGAAGGAGCTTAGCACCACTCTGAATGCAGATGAGGCTGTGGCCAGAGGATGTGCTCTGCAGGTATATCTCATTGTTGTTTTAAAACTGCCCTTAACCCCACCTTTGCTCACCAGAGTAGGATTGCTTTGCTCACTAAAACATGATGAAGTATCATCAGGTGCCAGGCTCAACAAACTAGTGTTTTTCTTGTGGTCTTTTGTAATGTGGTGAATTATTATCTGTTACTGTTTTAAAATAAAGTAAATAATAAATAATTTTCTTGTTTTAAGATTTAAAATTTTTGATTATGACTGCAGCACTGACCCTCTAAATATGCTGCATTTGTTCCTCCACAGTGTGCCATACTGTCACCTGCCTTCAAAGTGCGTGAATTCTCCATCACAGACGTGGTACCATACCCCATTTCGTTAAAGTGGAACTCTGCTGCAGAAGAAGGTTTGAGGTAAGTCACTTTCCTTGATGTTTTTCCTATTGCCTCTGATCTTAATTATTGAATCTAACAATTATTGTGAAATGTTTTTCTATTGCAGTGATTGTGAGGTATTTCCAACAAACCACGCAGCACCTTTCTCCAAAGTGCTGACCTTCTACCGAAAAGAACCTTTCTCTTTGGAGGCCTACTACAACTGCCCTAAAGAGCTGCCCTACCCTGATCCCACTATTGGTAAGCATGCGATCATCTTTACCCTGCATGCATTGAACTATCACTTTAGTCAGTCCATCTGAAAGAATCTTGTTAGGTGAGATATTATACTCTATACTATATGGCTCTACTGTGTCTTTTTATTTTTTTAACCATGGCATTGTGGTCATGGTCAAGAGGCAAATTTGGGTCAGTCAGTCAGGGGTGAGACCCTTCACTCTCATTGCACTTGAGAAAATAATTTTCGACAAATCATTGCCTATAAGAGCGAATGTTCCTAACTCACTGAGTCCATCCTACATATCCATTGAAATGAATGGCAGCGGCTGCCACTCATGTACACATGCCCCTCAGCAAGCTGAAATCTGGCCATGTAGACCTAGGTTGGCCTACGCCATGTTTAGGTCCATCAGAAACTGACATTTTTATACGTTTAAATGAGCAAAATGTATGACACCAGCACACTATGCACTTAGATAAGTACACGCCTGTAGTGCTGGGTACCTGGGTTTGATTCCCAGGAAGGGATTTTTTTTTTTTTTTTTGCATTCATTTTTCATATTCAAGTTCATTGCTATACCTTGTGAAGACAGTGTCCCACACTAACTAGGCATTGGAGAGCTTAATGAGGCAAAAATAAAATATAAATGAATATATGCAGTGAAACTCTTAATTACAACAACATTGTGCTGGTGAAGCGGTTTTGTGTTTATAGATGTAGGCTATTTATAATGTTTGCTTTTGCCTATTTCACTAAACAAGGACGTGATCATACAAAATAAATCCACCAATGAAATGATGCCACTAGTCATCTTCAAGGTATCAGTCCAAGGATTTGGCACCATGACTAGCATTGCTAGTCTTGTTGCTGTTCTTTATTATACCGTGTCTACTAATAAATCAAATCATTATTATGAAAATGTACTTTAACTATACATTTTCACACAACTCCCACAGTCCCCTTCTCATTCGGAAAAAAAACCTATATGTCATTGCCACAAATGCGCCATGTGTAGAGTCTCTACACAATCTGTACTTTCCACTTTGTAGCCACTGGCTGCCACCACTAGGCTTATTTTTAGAGTTTTAGTGAACATAAGTTTTCTTTTTGTCCTCCAGGGCAATTTCTCATCCAGAAGGTTGTCCCGCAGGCATCTGGGGAGAGCTCCAGGGTCAAGGTGAAGGTGCGGGTGAACATCCATGGAATCTTCAGTGTGTCCAGCGCCTCCCTGGTGGAGGTGCAGAAGTCTGATGAGACGGAGGAACCCATGGAAGCGGAACCGTCAAATGACAAAGATGGGGAGGTACTTCAGCAAAATAAATTACGCCACTGTGCATACTTTTACTGACTTATTGTGATCGTAAAATCTCATTTTACATTGAGTCATAAACAGATATGTATGTGTACTCCTGTAGTGAGAAAAAAAACATAGCTTATTTTCCGTACCCCTCTGCAGAGCAAAATGCAGACCAATCAGGATGAGCAGAAGGCTCAGGGAGATGGGCAGAAAGAAACAGAAGCAAAAACGACACCCGAGAGTGAAGAGATGGAGGTAAGATGCATTGCTGATATTGTGTTGTGCTCTGAGCATTAGATCTCTGGTTTCTTGTGAAACAAATGTGTGTTCATCCATTTCACCTCTTGGGTGGTGGTTTAAAAGAAAAGTCGTTCATACGATACCAGTGGTATGTCTCTAGATTAGTGAGTGTGGTGTTTCATTAATTTATGAATCTGTTTTTGAGCTTTGCATCCTCCTCCTCTTCTCTCCTTTTAGACTACCACAGAGGACGGTAAAACTGAGAAGAAGTCTGACCAGCCCCCACAAGCCAAAAAGCCCAAAGTCAAAACAAAAGTGCTAGAGCTTCCAGTTGAAAACAGTCCGCTGTGGCAGCTGGCAGATGACATGCTTAATCTTTTTGTAGAAAATGAGGTAACAATCGCACCCACCCATTACTAAACCTGCAAATCTAATAGGGCTGGGCACTATGGACAGAAATCGTAATAATAATGTGACTCATTTGTCACGATAAATACAACGATAATCAAATTTAAGGGCACAGAAACCTCTACACGTAGGGGTGCCATTAATCCTCCCGATTTGCCAGAAATTCACCTCCTGTCATTCTTGGTTTTCGTAAGAAGGAGGCCTTAATTGTTTAAGGATTGAATTATCAGATTTTTCTCCCTCCTCTTGTCTCAAGTGCATGAGTCGCTTCGTCTGTCTATTTCAATAAAAAAAAGGACACATCTTATAGCAGAATTAGGTATATGCCATGTTCAAATGTTGTTCAGCAGGAAAACAAAAGGTAGTAGCTTAATATTGGGCAAGGGTGTAAATCTCCCAAAATAAATTCAACCTGAACTGGCAACCCCATCTCTCAACCTGAGCTCAAAATGTGCGTGCATAAAAATGTAGGCTATTTATCAAAATGATCGTATCCAGTAAAATTCCATGTCTGTGTCTGTAAGTTTTCGGTTTATAGCCTAGCCCTAATGTCTGATTATTTATTTTTATTTATTGATTTATTTTTAACTTTATTCAAAACTAGATTTTACCCAACTTGAATCTCAGTGACAGTTTCAGTGGGAAGCATCATCTGGAAGTATTTGACCATTTGTATTTGCTGTTTGGGTTGACCCCAGGGTAAGATGATCATGCAGGACAAGCTGGAGAAGGAGAGGAATGATGCCAAGAACAATGTAGAAGAGTATGTGTATGACATGAGGGACAAACTACATGGACTGCTGGAGAAGTTTGTCGGTGAATCTGTGAGTAATCGGTCACTTGTGTTCTGTCTACTAGTCAAGGAGAGTGAAAGCCGCCGCGTTAATGCACTAAATACCATATAGCCATCACAACATACTAGACTTGACGTTCCTTTTCATATTGTGAATGTAATTTGATGCTATTTTTAGGACCGAGATACTTTGTCATTAAAACTGGAGGATACTGAAAACTGGCTGTATGAAGATGGAGAGGACCAACTCAAACAGGTGTACATTGACAAACTGGCAGAGTTAAAGGTAATAATTACTATAGTAATTGTTTTCCCCCAGTGATTGATTGAAATTGTAATTGGATTGTCTCTAACTAACATATACTCTACAGATATTTGGCCAGCCCATCCAGGATAGGTATATGGAAGCTGAGGAGAGACCTAAAGCATTTGAGGAATTGGGAAAACAGATCCAGCAGTACATGAAAGTTGTTGAAGCATACAAAACTAAGGTACAACAAAAATACTTTAAAGGACAATATTGGCATTTTGTTTTGTTTCTGCCCATCTTCATTGGCTAGCAATGACTCTCCACCTCCCATCGACGTGTAGTTTCTATCCATCACCTTGGCAGAAACCAACTTGCCTCATATTCACAGTAGTTCAAAACCCAGGCATCAGTTCATATACACTACATGGCCAAAAGTATGCGGACACCCCTTCTAATGTATACAATGGGATAATGGTCTGGGGCTGTTCTTCATGGTTCGGGCCCCTTAGTTCCAGTCAAAGCAAATCTTTACGCTGCAGCATACCATGACATTCTAGACGATTCTGTTTGGGGAAGGTCCTTTCCTGTGTCAGCATGAAATGCTCCTGTGCACAAAGCGAGGTCCATACAGAAATGGTTTATGGAGGTCTGTGTGGAAGAACTTGACTGGCTTGACCAGAGCCCTGACCTCAACCCCATCCAACACCTTTGGCATGAGTTGGAACACCCACTGCGAGCCAGGCCTCATCACCCAACATCAGTACCCGACCTCACTAATGCGGCTGAATGGAAGCGAATCAGATGTTCACATCTAGTGGAAAGCCTTCCCTAGAAGAGTGGAGGCTGTTGTAGCAGCAAAGGAGGACCAACTCCATATTAATGCCCATGATTTTGGAATGAGATGTTTGATGAGCAGGTGGACATACTTATTATTATAGATACTTTTTTTTTTTTTTTTTAAACATACTTTTGGCATTGTAGTGCATCTCCGAATGTGTGCATCATTACAGACATCATTAGTTGTCATTATACAGCATTAATATTGCTGTCATTTCCCTTTTTTTTTTTTTTTTTTTTCTTCTCCCCAGGAGGAACAGTATGACCATTTGGATGAGGCAGATGTGCACAAAGTGGACAAGCTGGCCAGCGATGCGATGATCTGGATGAACAGTGCCATGAACCAGCAAAGCAAACGGAGCCTGGCCATGGATCCCTCTGTCAAAGTCAAAGAGATTCAGGCAAAAACAAGGGTGAGGGTCTACACATGAAAGCATCATAATATCAGAGCGTTGAGAAAAGTTACTGCAATGTAACTTAGCTTATTTCCCATATGTGAAATTGATATTAAAGCGGTACTGGGCAAGATATTCATGTAAATACACCCATCATATCATAGCCCCTTCCAGCTGCTAAGAATACATTTAGGTTAGAGGAGTGCGCAGTTAACTGACCTCATGATATGATTTCTGGTTATTAAAGTCCTCAAAATTCAAACGGTTACATCTCGCTGCCAGTGTGTCAAATAGCCTCATGCAGTTTTAAGTAATATCAGATTACCATTAATGGGAAGTCACTATGATGGTAATGCCAGCTTGCCATTCTGCTGTTCTCAAGATCTTGTTTATACGTATGTTAAAGGAATACACCAGGTTTTTGAGATTCGCCGGTTGGTCAATTTACCTGTTAAACGATGAGAACACACCAAAATAATCCACGTGTCCCCGGTAGATAGTGTGACACTTTAGCATACACCATGTTTAATAATCGTATATAACTAGCATCATCTAAACTAAAAAGTCTGACCTTTTCAGTATTAAAATGTTTTAGTTAAGGTATTTTTTTTTATTACATGGCCTGTAGATTCAGAAACCAATGGACATATTTCTGTATTCCTTTTAATTTACTCATCCTTTTATGCTGTCTCTCTTGCTATAATATTCCAGGAGCTGTTCTCTGCTTGTAATCCCATTGTGTCCAAGCCCAAGGCTAAAGTGGAGCTTCCCAAGGAGGACAAGCCTGCAGAGCAGAATGGGCCCGTTAATGGACAGGAGCAAGCCCAGGACGACACTGCGGACAAGGGATCGGCTGAGAACACAGGCAACCCCACCTCGGAAACTACAGACAAGCCTGACATGGACCTTGACTAAGCAGGCATAGCCCCCACTCCCCCATGGTTGTGCCTCAGTCTGAACCAACTGCACCCTTCTTCACCTCAATGCCATCGACTTATCCTCGCAGATGAAGAGAGAAAGCAGTTTTTGAGAAAACATCTGGCAGATTATAGCCTTTAAGTGATACTGTTGCCTCTTCCTGGCGGCAGTTCTGTGAAAGGAAATGACATAGAGGTACGGTAGCTGATTGTTTCAGATTGAGATGCACCTGAGTTTATCAGAACTGGTGAAGTGTTTGAAGAAGTCTCTCCACAGTCAAGAGCAGGCCAAATGTTCAGCACATTGACCCCAGCTCCTGGTGGTGTCTCTCTGCTGCCATAGCATGCTCCTTCTTACTTGCTGAAATAAATCTAAAGCCAACCGCAATAACCTGTTGTTTGACAATGAGCGCTGTACACATGATGGTATTTATTTCTGTTGTGTGCCCTATAAGTGTTCTGATCTGTGTCACTATATGGTTTTAATAAAGTTATTGAAAGTCGCTTGTGACATCTCTATTCCTCCCTCTTCCTGAAGTTGAATGGATTCCTTTGATATGGGCTATATTATGTTAAATGCATGACAAAGTAATAAAGGCTGGTAATACTTTGTCGTGGAATTCAAACTGTTTTCCAGGCCTGGAAAAGTTATGCGAAATGAAACGTATATCGTTTTGGAAATGTGTTGATCTTTTGTTTTTCCAACTACTGAAATGTTTAATGTCAAGCTTGGCTGCTTGTTGATCCACTTCCTGATAGAATGATAGTTGTAGCCAGAAATAAGACGTGTGGCATTTAGATCAGATATTCAAAGTTTAAAAAAAAAAAAAGCCACATTTGCAACATAGACTGACAAATATTGTTAAGGAATAGTATAGGGAGAAAAGTGTTTTTTAAGCAAGGTGTGCAGGAACAGTGTTAATTATAGATTAGGAATAAAAGTTGTATCGATCGCTTTCTTTGGTTATAAAATCACCAAGCTACTCGCCGCTGTGCTTCACAGTTGATTTCCAACAACCTGGAAACTTTTGAACACGCCGCTACTTGTTTTCCAAATCCGAAGTAAAGATCAGGGTTTGTCTGACCCCGCCTCCAGACTGAGGGCTGTTTGCATCCGACCACTGCAGGAGTCATATGACCCAAGCACAGTTCCTCCCGTCTGCTCAGCGTATTTCCCTTACACAGGAGTGTATGCAGTAACTAGTTTCCTTTGTTTTTATTTCCAGTGTAACGGTGCAAGTTTGACATCACACTAAGTCTAAAAGTCGCTTTCTTTTCTCCGGCAGCTTTAGGAGCCTAACCCACATACATTGACGGTGAGCTGTCCTTCCTGTTGGATGGTGTGTCCTAATGAGTCTAAAGTCTGATTGAGGTGTCTTGGCCTTCATTACTTCGAGACTGTCTCATTCTGACGCGCAAACGGCTGCTCTTCTCGCTTTTCCAGGACAATGAAGCTGATCATCCTCAACGACTACGACAAGGCAAGCGAGTGGGCTGCAAAGTATATCAGAAATAAGATTTTACTGTTCAAACCGGGTCCAGACAGATACTTCACTTTGGGGCTTCCCACTGGTAAGCAGCGTTACAGAAGTGGTTTCTTCTTCTTAGCACCGAGTAGTGTAACGAATTACTAATTCGGTGTTAGTAACAAATCTCCAATTACCATCAGTAATTGATTACTTTTTGAGCAACGACCTCAACACTGCTGGTAAGCTGTCAGTATGTCAGTAGTGACTGACATGCTGCAACTGGACAGCACCAATCGATGTATTAGTGAACTTTGTGTGTTTGTCTTCAGGAAGCACCCCTCTGGGTTGTTACAAGAAACTGATTGAGTACTACAAGAATGGAGAGATCTCATTCCAGTATGTAAAAACGTTCAACATGGATGAGTACGTAGGTATGCCCTCACCTATTTCCCTGCATGTACAATCAGCTCTGAAGGATTCTGAAAAACTATGGTCTTATAAAAGCTTTTTTTTTATGCTATTGAAATCCCATAGCACTTCCCAGAGACCACCCCGAGAGCTACCATTCCTTCATGTGGAATAACGTCTTCAAGCACATTGACATAAAAGCGGAGAACACCCACATCCTCGATGGCAATGCTGCCAGTCTTCAAGAGGAGTGCCAGGCCTTCGAGGATAAGATAAAAGCTGCTGGGGGAATCGAGCTCTTTGTTGGAGGTGAGGAGGTCGGTCGTAATGTCGATAGTGTGACTATAATAATTAAGTAATGTACAAACGAAGCACACATTTGTCTCAGTTCTTGTTCAAACCTTTCCAGGTATCAGATGATTGTAAGCAGGATGATTGAAGCTATGCATGGAGCACAATGGCATGTAGATGTAATTAATAACTCCTGTCCCGTGCCAGGTATTGGACCCGATGGCCACATTGCTTTTAATGAGCCTGGTTCCAGCCTGGTTTCCAGGACCAGGGTAAAGACCTTGGCGAGGGACACTATCCTGGCTAATGCCCGATTCTTCGATGGAGACCTCTCAAAGGTGCCCACCATGGCGCTGACTGTGGGAGTGGGTACTGTCATGGATGCAAAGGAGGTTAGGAGCCAACGCATTTCACCTATTCACATATCTTGGTTTTTGTGTATTGTTTTGGATTTCTTGTTGTTTTATTTTTCTACTACTGTGATAAATTTGTCCCTATTGCAAAGGTGCTCTCTCTCAGTCTTCCATCCACCTGTCATTTTCTTCTCAGGTCATGATTCTCATCACTGGAGCACACAAGGCATTTGCTTTATACAAAGCTATCGAGGAAGGTGTGAATCACATGTGGACAGTGTCTGCATTCCAACAGCACCCACAAACAGTCTTTGTGTGTGACGAGGACGCCACTCTGGAACTGCGGGTCAAAACTGTGAAGTACTTTAAAGGTGAGATTGAACCATACGGGTGCCACGTTCCCATGAAATGTCTGTCCTGTCCCATTTCTTGGTTGCACTGAAATGTTTTAGGCTGCATTATGTCCTGGTGCTGCTCTGATTATTACAACATGGACATGAGTCATGGAACATATGCTGATTAAGGTTGTGCTGTGATAGAAAGCAAGAGCTATGTGGGGATCTAGATTAGAAGTATGTCTCCATTAAGGGAGTTGCCTTTCAATGTCCATAGAAAAATTATATGTAGTCCAAATATGTTTGAGTTTAAATCAAACAGCGTATCTTCAAATGCATACAGCTTTACTGTGGCTTCCTCACAGAGAAAACCTTGTTTTTCTTATTATTTCACTCAGGGATGCTGCATGTGCATAACAAGCTGGTGGAGCCAGTTCCCTCTGCCTCCAAGAAGAATTGAAGAGTTCTGTTCCAAATAAAGTTATGTAATGTGGATGATGTATGAGGCATTTTGAAAAATATTCTTGCCAAATGATTCCTTTATCTTCTGGTGGAGAAACCTTCTGCCATAAGGGAGAACGAGCAGTGCTTTGAGTTTTTCTACGCTGTAACCATAACTAACCCTTGTAGAATTCATCAGATTCTGGCTTAATCGTGCAGTGCAGACTTTCATAACGTTTCTTATTTGTTCTTTTAATAAATAACGTTACATTTTGACATCTGTTGTGTGTGTGTGTGTTTATTGAGGATACCTACTTGCTTTACTTGCCAGACTGGTCCTCTGGGTCACATGACAGTGCAGAACACCGTATGCTGCCTTTGGGTGCTCCTGGTAAACCTCATGTTCCTAGACCGGGAGTGGTTAACATGACTTGTGGCGCATCCAAGCACTTTAATTTGGATAAACATTACGACAAAATGAACTCTGTAACAAATGTGTATTTCTGTTGTTTTATTTTATAAATCATGGGTCACAGAGATCCTGCTGCAGCTGCAGTTTTACCATCAATTGTTGGCACAGCCCAACTCTTAAACGGGTATTTCCGACATCACTTGAATGCAGCATCAGAGCCAACTACCAGGAGTAAAGAGAAGGAGATGGCCGACTAGTGTTAGGCAACGTTATCTTTGCTACTTCCGTCAGCGAGATTCGTTTACAGGACACATCTTCACACACTTGAAGTGGACATTCTCAGCATAATAGTCCTCTTCCAGAATGGCAGAACAAAACAGCAACGTGAGGTATCAAGAGGTAGGTAACATTTTGCTGGAAAGCCAAATGTACGGCCAAGTTAGCTAACAGTCAACGTTAGCCTGTGACTGAAAAGAACATCGAGCTTGGCCGACGTTTGTTTACGGGCGGGCCCGAGTTGGCGTTACAGGTTTATGTCAAACCCGTTTTTTCGACCTGCAATGACGATTTGTTAATATTAACAGGGTGTTCATCATGTACAATAGGTATAGGATCGATTTTCAGTTAGTAGCTAATATGTGGTGGCCTGCGCAGGCATGCTGACTAGAGTTATTTTGGTTACCAACCCACCTATTCAGTAGACCAGAGGATCAAACCAAAACGACCTGTGGAGATGTATGCAGCGAATGGCCTACAGAATATTTACTCCAAGTACTGTATGACATCGTAATTACACAACAACACTGGTTACTATTTAATTGTGGGCAGTTTTATTTATGTATCAAAGGTAAATATCGCTGATAGGGTGGATGCAGTTAATCCCACCGTTATGTTAAATTAATGGTTGTAGGCTTATCTGTGATGGCCACTTGTTGCACAGTATGTTAAGGGAAACATCAGTATTCTTATTATATCTGTGCCTCTGCTACAATTCAGTCTCACTGAAGTATCTTCAGTCTGCATTCTGCACGTTTAGCACCTGGTGAAAATGAAAGTAGACATGTTGCATGTAAACCAATACATATTTGAAGGTATATTGTTTGGCATGCCCCAGACTTTTTTTCTATATATCCTTTTTTAATGTATATAAACTTGCTATTTATCATTTGTAGCCAATCTGTAGAGCTTTCCCAAAGGACACATATTGTAATTTAAGTCTTAAACTGCCTATGTTGACAAGTGTTACATTTCCTCAGCTGGTGAATGAGGAGGAACCAGCCCAGACGTCCCAGGAGGCTCCTGCCCAGGAAGCACCCCCACCCTACAACAGCATCTCTGCAGCGAATGCAGGTTAGAAGCCTTCACACACACACACTGTAAGATGACTCTGTATTGTGCTAGCCAAAGCCTTAACATTATTGTGAATTGTAGTGGGGAATAGCTTTTGTGCAAAGCTCATGGGAAAGATCTGTACTATTCCTAATCTTAAACAAGACATCAAAGGAGGGCAAGGGCCATCACATTGTGTAAGTGGGTGTATTCTTTAACCCTTCCTCCATGGATCTGGTTCAATGCTAATTGAACTGCAAGTTTGAAAAACAAAGAGGAGGGTTCCTGGCTACGAGCCAAATGACCCAGAAAAAAAGCCCTGGCTTGCATGATTCAGATCATAAATAATAACGGACACATGCAGTGCTGAATGTCTTATTGCCTCCTGTAACTCATCCCTTCCCGGTCCTGTTTGGTAAAGTGTCAAACCACCGCTGCCATTCTGTGGTCCTTTTCACATTTTACCATGCAAACCTCCTCAACAGTTTGTGAGCAGTCGGCATTCAACATTAGCTGCTGTTAGTACTGGCATTCAATTTTGTCCAAGCTCAATTTTGATTCCTTATTGACAGGCCAAATTACTTCTTGCGAGGTTGGACCCTTGACACAGAATGAAATAATATTACCTGGGTGTACTTCCCTGTGTTTTATGATGATTAGTCTAGAGGGGCTACAATTGGTAGTGTATTATGCAGAGTGCCAAAAACAACAAATGAGATGTTAAATTTACTCATGCATTTAATATTAGCCCCAACTACAACAGGAAACAACAATTTTGTCTTTAGAGGATGTTGGAGAAAGCCATCCTATGAGTTTTTGTCATGCATTTTGATGAATTTAGTTTGAGGTAAGACCCTTCTGTTTTCAGACCAGTAGCCATTTGCTTGCTTCTACAGCTTTTTTTGACTATAAGGAAGATGGAGGAAGATTTCCCAACCCCCCATCCTACAATGTTGCCACCACGCTGCCCTCCTATGACGAAGCTGAGAGAACCAAAGCAGAGGCTGCTATCCCTCTGGTCGCTGGAAGAGTAACGGTACTTCTGCCTCATTCTCACATCCCATTTGGAAGTATTTATAATTAAGTGTCTATTCATATACTAATGAATATAGAGTTTCCACAAACTCATAATGCAACATATTGTAGCAGACAACATTTTTGAAGGTAAACTCAAGTTAATGCCATATATCTACCTATTTCCCTACTCCTTAATTTCTTTATGTTGGTGTAGGAGGATGACTTTGTGGCCAGGGATGACTTTGAAGATGCTGACCAGCTGCGAATAGGAAACGATGGCATCTTCATGCTCACTTTCTTCAGTAAGTGCTACTGTTTGATTTCTATGCTTGACTCTACGCAGTTTGACAGTTTTTTCTTTTTTTTAAGGCAGGTAGCCTAGAGCTTAGAGAAGTTGGCTTGTAGCCACAAGGTCACTGGTTCAAATCCCATGTCCACTTGGCATTTTTGGAAATCCCCTATTTTCTGATAATTGATCTGACACATTTTTCAAATTATATCGCTTCATCTTTATTGACTGTTAATTAATTATTCTCTCACTGTCTCCAGTGGCATTCCTGTTCAATTGGATCGGCTTCTTCCTGTCATTCTGCCTGACTACATCAGCAGCCGGCCGATACGGGGCCATCTCTGGATTCGGCCTGTCCCTCATCAAATGGGTTCTTATTGTCAGGGTAAGAGCCATTTAAATCTTTTACCAGTTAAAGTACTGGATGCAAAGATTTCTAGGTGCAGAATTAGCTACTCCTACCTGCACACCACCTGCCACAGCCTGGTAAACTTAAAACAAGAATAATATTTACTGGACAAAATAATTAGTGTAACATTTTCATAGAAATATGTCAATCTAGCTGTGTGTAACATTTATTGGAGACGAGCAGATTCAGAGTTTTAATTTAAAATTAGTTTCAACTAAGGCTAGGCTAATTAACCATCTAGGCAGCGGTGAAACAGGAGGACGCTACCACTTTGTGTAGAGCAGCATGACAAGCAGCCAATCAGGAGCCTGTTTGATAGAGAGCCATTGTTTTGTTTGGCTTTGATTGCTTTGCTTTGATGGGAGGGCGTGTACGGTGGCCAGCAGGGACCAAGTTTGAGAACAGGCAAAGACCAAACACTGTATATAACCTGAGGCATTCAGATATTATCCTCTCTCACAGTTACCGGCCAGTGTGGTGGGTGACGCTTATTGATTTATCCGCCATTTGGCTCTAGGCAGGTGTGAATTTCGTACCCTGTCTGCATTAGTCCTCAGAAGAAACAAAAGTCTGAAAATGATCTAGGATCGCTTTCTAGGATCAGTTATTTCGGTTTTTAGATGGCAGGCAAACTGAGAATCAATGCTTTTCTTCTAATTGGCACTATCTTTTAATTGTTCCAGTTTTCTACCTACTTTCCTGGCTACTTTGATGGGCAGTACTGGTTGTGGTGGGTGTTCCTGGCCCTGGGTGAGTTTAAGTTACATTACATTACTACTATTATTATATACAAATAATATTTACATATCAATATTAATACTTACATTGATATTTAATAATATTTCATTACCTATTATGATTAGTGATAATTCTTATTATTATATTCTACTGATACATGTTTTGTATATCTTCTAAACATCTTCTAAAAATTGGCTATATGCCTGTCAAATGCCAACGGTAACATTTATTTGCTATGATTGAGTTTAATTGTTGATAATTGTTTTGTGTTTTATGATTTTAATTGCATGCATCATGGACCTTTTCGTTGGACTCCAGGCTTCATGCTATTCATCAGAGGGTTTGTTAACTACTCCAGAGTGCGTAAACTTGCTGATCCCTCTTATGCCACCCTTCCCCGAACAAGGGTGCTCTTCATCTATTAATGGTAAGGAATACTATTCTGTTAAATACTTTTGATTGTCATCAGCAAATCATTAGCTACGTTTACATGCACACAGTACTATGGTTACTGTGAATGATGAGATTAAGGCGATAGTTTGATTAAAGAGTTTAAATGGGTAACTTCTGCATGCTGTTATTCTCGTTTTTCTGCTGCCTGGATGTTAACTAGACTAACGTTAGTTCAAACGTAACATTATTTTCCATGTGGCAAGTCACTTTTTATTGATTTTGAAATTGTATTGATTGATTGAAATTCTGGGGTTGCAGCAGCATAACAGTATCACAAAAAAACAGAATGTACAAAATACAAAGGCCTAAATACTAGAATACAATAAGCATGACATAGAACCAGGATGTACAGCAGATGGATGGCATATTCCTATATACAAGTAATAAGACTGGGAAGAGCAGCTGATTTAGCAGGTTTTAAATTACTATTGCCTCTTTATTGAATGCTTCATGCAATGCCAGATTCTATACACAAAATAGCACTGAAGATCAGTAGGGTGACATTTCTGTGAAAAATGTATATTATATTTTGGCTGGAAAAAAGTATTCTTGGCAGGCAAATTCTTTTGGTGTACCAGTCTTGGGCGGCAGAGCTAAAAATTTAATTTCGGAGACTGTGCTTGCAGAACACCGTGTTGCAAGTAGTATTATGAAATTATGTATTATGAAACACTTGAGGATCATTTCATTCATTTGGTTCAGCATGAAAAGGATTTTGCAGTCAATTTCATCACTTCCCATAACCTGAATTTAGGATGTTGGATGTAGAAGAACTGAACATACCAACACAACCATCAACTCTGCGAAGATTTTCGAACTAAAGTGAAGACACTTATCAGAAATCAGCCAGTTGAGGTATGGATGAAGACAACTCACTAAAACATTCAGGAATTATATCACTTGTTTTATTTTGTTTGAAACTTTATTAATGGAAAACGGTAACAGTAATAGTCCTTCTATGTACTCATTAGTGGCGAATGTTAAGTGCTATTCACATTTACATCTGTAATGTATGAGTAATGCCTTATATCATTTGATGGTAGCGAACTAGCATGCATCTGAGTCTCATGTCGGTGACACTTTGCTGAAAGCCAACAGGTATTATGAAGTGACAACACTTTGTAATCTACAGCAACATCATGATTTATTGTGACTATTATAGGGTGTTTTCAGATTACCACATACACATAAAAAGCTAGGTACTATTAAGCTGTAAATGTCAGTGCTGATGTGTATGTTACCACATAATAATTCACTCACCTGTTGGCTTTAAGTAGTGTTGCCCTTATTCTAGCCAGTAGAGGGCAGTGGTCACTGCTGCTTTTTTGAGTGATTAGAAACAAAAAGGGCATTGTCATAATATAATATTCATGCTTGCAATTCAGATGTTGTATCTAAATCAAATAGTGTCAGTGGAAAAGACATGGAACCGAAATTGCATCCATGTGTCAGAAGTTACGATATTGCCCGTAACTGTTTTGTTGTACATTAAATCAGGGAAAATCCACCCCAGAACAGAACTGATATTATTCCTATTAAGTTAGACGGTCCAGTTTACGTTTGTAAACATGAACACGTCACACCCACAACTTGCCAAGTAACTAATCCAGGAGGACCTCTGTTGATTGCGAGGAGGCAAACTTTGTGGACAGTGACTGCGCCCAGAGTGATTTTATGGGAACATTTTCTGGTTCATATCTTTATAAAGCTCATTTGGATGTAAAAGTCTAACCTTTGCCTGACTCTTTTATGAGTCATAAAAGTCGGCATCCCATTGACAATGGAACAATTCATCATGTCATTACAGAATCTTTCTGGATTTCAGCTTTGTTGGTGTTCTCCTTACTCAGAAATACTGAGAACCAAGAACATAGAAATAACATGAATTCCATTTTCGGGTGGACTGCCTTGAGATTTAATTGTGAGGGTGATGGAAAGCGATTAATTCAATGAAAGATGTTTATTTTATTTTATTTTTAGCAAATTATTCATAGGGTGTAAATTACAAGTAAGTCTATGATATCAAAGAATGTTGTATGCAGGTGCACTTTTAGAAACATACCAATAAAAGCCCAGGGACTTTCCCTACATGGTTTGAATTCCAGACATATTAAACATAAAATCAATGATGCAGTGGTGCATTATTTTGTTTCTGTTTTATATTCTGGGGGAAAGAGTTGATAATGATAATACTGTTATCCATGGAATAAATTAATATGAATTGGAAGATTGTGTATGGCTCAGTCTGTTCTAGCAAACTGAATTGTTCACCTTCTTGGTTAATTTCCTGTTTAACACTACTATCATGGCTTTGATGCAAACCCATATGCTTATTTCTATGTGATGTAGAGTTGCAACCTTGGGGTTTTATTGTCATAGAATGTTTTAAACTGTAAAAAATGTTAATGTTAAATAAATGTCACTTTTAATGCGTCATTTATGATGTTGATTGTGGATTACTGGAAGCTGTGGCAACCATAGACTGCTACCACTCAAGAGATTTCACTGGGATAACACTGGTCCTTGGGGATCAAATTTGTCCACAGTTTTTGCAAGCAGCCATAATCAGAATGACATAAGAGAAAGACTGACTGGTTTCTTTTCAGTGGAAACTTTCTGATGCCACTCATAATAATATACTGATCTTACAGATCACTAGTTGAGGCATTGTGAAACAGGCATTAAAGTCAAAATCTGTTACTCAAGATTGTAAGTTCTACATAAGAGCATTAGCTAAATGCCTAACACGTAAAGTGGCACTAGGCAATTCTGCACGTTGGCGGCACCAAGTGGCAGCAAGAGGTAACTGTTTGAAATGTGAACCATCAATACCCAGAAGTCATGTAAAGTAACATAACGTCACCTTAAACTAATGGCCTAAGTCATATTTTAAAGTTTTTCCAAAAACAGAAAGAACTGAACCAAATATATTGTTTTTCTTTCTTCTGGAAGCAGCCGCCATCTTGTAAAGCTTGTAAAATTGCCTAAGTCACAAGACAATGTGACTTAAGCCTTTTTTTTTTTTTTTTTTAATTGCCTAAGTCACACTCTTGACATAGGCCATTATACTACCAGGGTAGGAACAGCATGATCTTTTCAATAAGGATGTAGGCAATTTTACCAGAGGTGGCCAGCATCATGAAGAGATGATTTAGGCAAAAAAAACATTTTCCTCAAAATATGACTTAGGCCATTAGTTTGTGACGATAAGTAAACTCCACCCTTCTCTGTTGCAGCTCCACTTTGTGATTAAGGATGATAGAATGGTTGTATTTTCACATTAAAATCTTACAGTGGAATATATATATATATATAAATGCATTTTGGGTGAGACATCCCTCTATGCATGTTCTGTGGCTGCTAGTGTTGCGATGATAGTATGTAGCGTTCACTCCCCTGTGTCATCCAGCCGTCGGGGAAGGAAGAAGATAGCCTTCTGTCCGATATGGGTTCTTGGACCCAGTTTAGGCTTTCCATTCTTCTTCAGCGCTACATACCAGTTCCTCTCCTTATATTTCTGAGGTTTATATGTATTGTAGTGGTTTTCTTCCATCTTCTCCAGGAAGTAACATTCATCAGTTACTGTGAGCTAAGAGATAAACACAAAATGGGTACAAACAGGTGATGGCATTTTTTGGGTGGCTTTTTTTTTCTTCAAAGTTTTCTCCAGTATGAAATGAGCAGGTTCTACAAATTTACCAAGGTTAAATAAAGGAAGTTTAGATTAGGTATACACAACGCAGGCTGACTCGGCAGTGCTTGAAGTCTACCCAGTTCTTTCAAGGGAATCGTTAAAGGTTTAATCTCTATGACTGTGATAGTTTTTAGATCAATACATGGAAATTGAACACTGTATTTGATCAGGTCAACAATCACCTCACAGGTCTTCAGTTTAGATACTCACTGAACTATGCAAGTGCCCTTCATTGCTCATGGCCAAATATCGCCCTGTCTCGGTTCCTTGGATGACCACGACCCCCTGGTCCACAGCTTTCAGCTTTAGAACAGCTGGAAATATAAAAAGAAGAGAAATCCATAATAAAGGTTGAAACATTTAAACAAGATTACAGTCTTAATACTATCTTGTTTATAGCTTTCTGAGAGACTTGATCACAGGTCTACACTGTAGTAGCTCTCCATGATCACATATTAAAACATTACATTTTAGTTTTAGGGAGGCACACTGACACAGAGCAGAAGTATGTACATGAGACATATTCCTGTGATGTCCAGTGTCATCAGAGTTTCATTCCACAATGAAATATTCAACCTTTTAAATTCACAGGAATAACATAATAGTATGAATTCAGAAATAAAGCAGTGTTCTCCTTTAAGAGAGTGGGGCGTGCTGGATCAGGTATGAAGTTTCATATTTGAGAACATTTTTGGGAAGCCTCATATTTTTCTAGCATTTCTGAATACCACTGAATACCACGATTTTCAGTTTTACTGGAAGAGAAGAGGAATATATATTCCAAACGAAATATCAACATAATATTCCCATAATATTTGCAGGGTGTTACTCAATAATGAGATTATGGTGACCTTATACTCCTATAGGATATTAATTGTTTACATATTTACTGTGATATTTGTATAGTGTCTTTCTAAAATGTATTATAGGACTACTACAGTTCTTTTTCGTAAAGGAGGCCTTAGTCTATCACCAGCATCAGTGTGATTTAGCTGAAGTCTGTTTCCTTAATTGAACTTGATAAATACCGTCACAAGTATGTTCACAGTGGAATTTGAATTCCTAGGCGAGGTCAGACCTGGTGCAAAAGAACTGCACCCACCCATAGCCCTGTCCATTAGGCAGGCGAGAACTCAATGCCAAATTTTGAATTGAAGTGTCATGTGGTGCAGTCTTACTATGGACGTCACCGGCATCCCTCGTGCCCCGCACTGTCCCGTCCGGGAGGACCTGGAGGTGATGTCCGCCATTCATGCAATACAGGCGGGTTAGCTTTCTGTAGTCGTGCTGCAGGTTGCCGCCCAGTCTCTCCGGTCCCGAGGGTACAACGTCGACCTCTCCATCCGACATCCTTGCATACAACTCGGGACTACCAGACGTGTCCGCAGTAGCCCAGCCTTCGGTGGAAGGGAGTGGGGTGTTTTTGACGACAATGATCAGGTGTCACTCGGTCGTGGAAGAGCGCACAGAGGTTGCGCGTTACGGATTGCTGGACCTTAAAGTGGGGTCCGGGGACCGCCAGGGGCCTTAAGGGGGGGTTTCAGCGGGTCCCCAGCACAATAAGGCGCAGGTTTATTTCACTGTTCACTCACTAGAGGCATAGCACAACGAGAGGATGTGCAATGCACACACACAAACACGGACAATGTTATCTTCCCATCCATCCTTCCCATACAACTCCCCAAACAATTTAACCAGTAACCCGCTGTATGTAGATATTTGTCAATCTGTACTATTGCCAGTTATCAGCTTCATAACGTAACCATGACTTAACATCTTACCAAGCATTCACTAAACTGATCATACAACAGTTCACTAAGAATCATTGCCACCTAATTGGCATACTTCCCAGCATGCATTGCATTTGGGGCAACTCTCCAGAATCCCTTCCCTTTTTTTGTTTGAATATAGTTAATATAGTAAAAAAATAAATAATAATAATGATAACCATGATGAACGTTGGTAAAATGGAGCAGCCTACCCATGTGATGTAGCAACAATTCCCACTAAAAACCTCCTGACTATAGAAAATATAACACTGGCATGCAGTTTGTGAATTCAACCAATAAACACTTGTCAACATGACTAGACATTTGTTGATTGAACGTAATTTCTTAAGTTCACTTAGTGAGTTTAACTGCATTACAACATATAACTATACACCTGTATCATTCCCCACTCACACAAGACCTTTATAATTTATCAACTGCTTTATTATTGGAGACACACATTCTGTAGCAACTCCACCCTTTTGACTGTATAGTTGACAAGATGTTTTCTTCACGTTGTGTTGATATCATGTCTTCTAACTCTGATGATTAACAATATCCGTTTTCACAAATGTATGTAGTTTTCTGTGATGTTTTGACTCGGATGATTTGGTGATTGCTCGATTGGGTTTGTGACATGGGCTGCACCAGTTCTACCCTACAAATACCAGTGAAAGCCTTCAATGTTGACAACCTGACGAAAACAGATGTACTGTGGACACATAGGTGACCTTAATTCCCTCAGTAAATTACTTGTCATCAGAGTGACTTTTTAAAAACGTATTTGGTGTTTATTTGTTGGCCTGTGTTGGGAATTGTATATTTGGCCGAGGCAAGATTGTCTTGTCTCGGCAAGACACTAAAATACAATACACTAAGGCCGTCTGGAGGCCTCTTCTACAATACAATACAGGCCTTTTGGTTGCCGTTGATCAATTGGAAATTAGCACAGGAGACATGGTGTTCACAGGTCTAGAGGAAGGTGAGACAGAACTACTTCCACTCTACTCAATTAACATAGGGACGACAGACAGAGGCTGAGGGGGATGAAAGGGTCTATGTAAAATATCACATGGGTGTGTTTGTATAAAGGAACTGTATCTGCTTGGAGTTCTTCAGATTATCCTCGTAGGCAGTGATGCTGCCGGATATTTCTCCCTTTCAGCGCTGAACTGTATTAAATACTCATAGAATCCTGAGACGTAGTTTGTTGTTGCTTTCTTCTTACGCTCATCACCACGACCAAGAAATAATTCCTAACACCTGCACCCCACCAAAGGGAAATATTACTTAATTGAATAAGTCCTATATGTTGTGCCTATAGGATGGGCCAGTCATTATTTGTGAAAATAAACAACTCTCCAAAATCCAGAAACTAAGACTCAAACTTGCGATGTTGTAATGTGTGAAATCTAGAGCCGTTTGTATTTCTGGTTTCTAACTTTCAACACTACTACAGAAGAATGTACCTGCTCAAACATCCTGTGAGTCCACACTATCAGCCCCATTCATTCTCTATAATATATCATATAAATATTGACTAGACTGTAGTAAAGTATGTGATTCAAATTTAAAAATAGCAAGCACGAATATGTTTTGGCTGCTCTGATGCGGTTGAGGGCTGTATAGATGAACCATGCTATTGCCAACTGCTCCATCAAGCCACTGCCCCATTCATTTATCAAGCATGTTGGTATTCCTGGTGTTTGATTCTTACGTTTTCAACTTTGCTTAACTCAAAAGCAGGAGAACAACAAAGAATTTAAAGAATCTGAATAAAATCAGCAACACTCAGTACAATCAAGCACCAGAATGGAAAATCGCATTTATTTGATCAACAGGTTCTTGCCGTGATCATGAAAAGTGGCTTACAATGAGTTTACCGTTTCCATTGTGAAGAATTGAGTTAATGTTATGGCATACGTCAGCACACAATTCCTTGTTTTGAAAGGTACCACACAAAGACAAACAGTTTAACATTTAATCAGTGGAGGAAAAGATCAACAAGGGTCACACGACAGAGGAGAAAAAATACAGAGGATATAGAAAACCTATTATTTTGAGACAAATACGCCACATTTTCTTTACAGTGGATTATATGTACATAATAGAAACTTTAAGCAAAACAAAGCTTAAAAGAAAGCATATACCAGTGAAACATGATCTGCCCTTGATAATTCTCAAAAGTTAATGTCTGCATATGTTTTATACAAAATAGATTTTCAAACAATATTTGGGTAGTGCAAATTTGTAGATTCAAGCTGATTGATTACTTTCACAAACAGTTTGTGTGTGAAAAGACTGACTCCTATTCACAGTAATACACAAAATGACCAAAGCCATCACATTAGAATATAAAATGTGTTATAAAACAAATAACTGTACATTTGTCTTCTAAGAGCTACTTAATCTACACTGAAATATGTTGAATTTGTCTGTACTTGCTTTGGTCACCTTGTAGTCAAACATCAAATAGGCTTTTTGTGTGCAGTCTGGATGAATTGTTAACTGACACAAGTGTGTATTTCCTGAAAATCTGTCCTGCAGAGATAGTTAAATGTGAATGTACTCTGTGCAAATAGCTTATATTTGAAAAAACATAAAAAAGGAAGCAATTACATCTTTTCATGCAATGATGAAATATTATGTATGTTAGTTCTATTGCATATTCAGTTGTCCTCGTCAAAAATGCACTACAAGAAAGTAAGCATGGATACATTTTTGAGCAAGGCGAGGCAAGTGTGCGGTTTCATATACTTGTTTAAAATGAACAGCAGCAGCAGCGGAGATTTGGAGACACACTGAATGTGAAAGTAACCCATGAGTAACCCTTACACAGTTTAGAAGGATGCTTTTCAGAACTATTTTGTATAATCACAAGAAAGAAAATAACATTGGAGGAGTGACCATGGCTAAAGAGGAAAAACATTTCAAATGATGTAGGCATGGCAGCACATACCTAAAACTTACCTGATCTTTCAAGTGAATTTTTTCCTCAAATACCATAAAACACACAAGCACACAATTTTGGGAATCCAAACTCAATGTTTCTGGTTTTACAGTCTACCACTGAACATGGATAACCACATATGCATCAGTCATCAAATTTCAACCAAGGACAACCTGAGCATTGTTCAAAATGGCTGATGAGAAGCTTTGTATGTGTGTTAATGGGTGTTTCCTATCATTACACTAGTAGACCAAAGATTACATGTTTAACGCACTATCAACTACTCTATAGTGCAAAATGCACCTTTCAAAATTGCTCAGTTGATGCATTTATCCAATTATAGACAATGTGTCACCTTTCATATGCATTTCTGTCAAGAACATTTCTTTGAATGAAACAAATTCCCCTCGAAGATTCACATTCATTTTGATACCTGGATTATTTTGTGCTTTAAAACACAAAAACAAAATGACTGGGGTATGAAAGACATTGATGACAACCTAAGCAGACAACACAAACGGGTGCTAAATTGATTAAAGTGAAAATGTTGCAACATATTTCTAACTCCCACTTTTAAAACACAAAGAAAGGGTTACTGATAGACCTAAGTTACTCTATGCAATTACACAATAAAAGTGTCAATGCCTTGTTAAAAATAAAGCTCAGCAATTCATGAATCATTTTGTTTCACAATAACACCAATGCGGTGGACTAAAGGTCATAGAAATCAGGATCATTTTTCTCGCATCAGACAAATTCATAAGCTTTAATGCTGGGACACGTCGTTTCCTCTTTTGATAAAAACACTGACATATTTTCAGAAGTATTGAAAACATACAGAAAACAAGAGTTTGGCACTGAAATAGTTCCCAGAGAATTTTGCCCGCCTCCATAATCAGCAAAGCTACAGTTTCACTGTGAGATGACTTAATGGTTCTGATGCCAAGTGCTTTAAAACATTGGGAGTTGACTACCTACCACACATACACACGTGCAAATATACTAGGCACGCACACACTATAAGAGCACATTAAGACAAGGTGCCTAAAAGCTGCTAAAATAAGTAGGGGGGGGGGGGGGCTAAACGGGGGTTTGAGGTTATCGGCTGCTGTGTGAGGTTTTACCGAAGAACCATCTGCCAATGCCTGTCCCAAAGCCCTGTATAGGCAAGTTGCCATTCATACGGACTGTACATTTTAACAATGTAACAAGGTAACGATGTATAGGCTGTCAATAATACATACTTGATGATTATTGAGAGCATGCATACACAGAGTCTAGCAAGGTTCGGCACTGGCAGAATCGTGACTGCATGTTGAGTTGTACTGAACAGACTGGAGCTCCCTAAAAAAAATACAAAATAAAGGGCGGTAATTTCCCCCATCTGTTTGAGCCCAGTTACAGAAACCAGTTCTCCTGGTTGTATGAATGGAATTATCTTCCTGAACAAAGAAATAGGATATTCCCTGTCTATTCTGATTGGCTGACGCAGATTCCTATCACATTCCAGTCACTGCACAGACTGGTACAGCCTTTCGGTAAGTATCTTTTCGGGCTTTTAAAGCCTTAACAGGGTTGAAAGTGCTAAAATAGCACTTCAGGAATTAAAAGTGTACGGGACATCTCGAGAGAGAAAGCAGATTTTGAATTTTCTTTCCTAATCGTAAGGATAACTGAGGATGACTGAGCTGCCACTTCAAAAGATAAACACAGCCATTGAAAAAAGGAAACCTGTAACTGCACGTAATATAAAAATACAATCACATATGATGTGGGTAGACCATGATGGATGAGAGACAAGCCTGGGTCAGGGAGGTTGAATGGCTAAAATGAGATTTGAAGCTAAAAAAAGGCACATATTTTTTTCCCTTTTATAGTCGACGTGTGTAAACCTGGAAGAGGTTAGCTTGTGTGAGAGATCTTCCTTTGAATGGTGCACATCCTCAGACAATCCAACAGAATTTTAGGTTACGTCCAAAGTGTACAGCGAGCGTAAAGCAATAAAACTATGCTTTTGAAATGACTGTTTGGAAAACAAGGATAGCTTTTTGTGACTGATAAACATTTTGTTACAACCTCCTAAAAACTAAAAGAGGCGCGCAATCTAAAAGCCTGTTTAATAGCATGTTATTATACTTTGTTACCTTCCCGGCAACAATGACCTGGAAAACTGTATAAACTGTGACATAATTTGAAAATGTAAAAAATACTATCATAACCTGTACATAGATATTTGTTTTATCTACTTTAGCTTTTGTTCTGTGTTTGAAGGTAAGAAACCTGAGACAACATGGATGGTTAGCCTATTTCACTCAGTGATTATCTTTTATCTTACAAAACAATTCCTACACGTTATACACTATTCCTTAGACCGCTGAACAAAACAAAATCTCTGTCTCTCTCTCTCTCTCTCTCTACACAAATATCTCCATTCTCTCCGCCCTTTCCCTCCAGACCCGTAAACCCCTATAAAGTTGCATACTCTCTCCCAAAAATCATCATTCGTTCCTCTCCTTGAATCCGCTTTCCTCCTCTTCACAGACTTTTCATCTCTGCCCGTTTCTTGTCCAGTCTCAGGGGATGGTGAGGTGACATGGTGGGATTTTAAGGCATTGTGTCTTTGAGGGGCACAGTCATCTCTGGTGGAAGAGGAGTGGCTTGACACTCCCGGCTTTGAATTTTGGTAACTGGTTGCTGATGATCTCGGCCAGCATCTCCGGGAACTCCACACTCAGGGATTTATTCACAAAGGTGTAGAAGCAGAAGTTGAGCAGTCCACCAACCATCTAGAGACGCACAGAGAAGAGAGCATATCAGTGGGTGAGTTTGCACACACACTCATAATACTCTGACTATAGCGAATGTCATGGGAAGGCCTTACTGTTTACCTTAAATCAGATTGAGGTCATAATTGGTGTAAGTATAACCCGATTAACACGTAGATTTCCGCAAATTTCAATTTATTTGCCCATGTAAGCACTGTTGCCCAATTTCATTTAGTTTTTAAAATGTGTGCATCTGTCAAAAAGTTCAGAGGAAGTCGAACCGGACACCAGTGATCAGTGACAACATGGCAACACTCACTTGCCACATGCTGTGTGAGTACACGGCATGTTGTGCTTTAAGCTAACACTGAATAGCACTCACATTTGCCTGTGTGTCAATATGGATTACACATCACATCCTTCTCTAAAATAAATCCATGTAAACCTGGGTTATTGGGGGAACCATATGGATGGCATCTAAATATAATACTGATGTCATGGGGTGCATTTTCTGCTGCCTTGCTGGATCTTTTGTACCTCATGCATGGAGTCTAGCAGCTTGGTGAGCTGGTAGAAACGCTGCCAGTTCTGGCTGGAGTTCTCCTCGCGCTTCACGATGGCCTTTCCCAGCTCCTTGATGTAGGACATCCTGATCTCATCAAACACTGCCTGGCTCTTCAAGCCGTCCTTTGGCACTGCAGGAGGGTGCAGAGAGGACAAATTCAGGGTTATCATCTGGGACAGAGATGAGGATGAGGTGTTGTCAGTGCAAATAGTTCATAGCATTTAGAAGTTGTGCAAACATCTCTTGGTAATAACAAAATGTGCAGACATTAATGAGTAGGGAAAGCAGTGTAATGTGATGTCAGGCCCTGTACATACTGTATGTCAACAGTAACTTCCAGTATCTCTGCTTGGTCAATGCTGGACAGGCGTAATGGATTTTGGAATCGCAATCGACATTCAGCGGTGAAAGAGGGAGCAGGGTAGTCAGGATGACCCTGCATCTCCTTGAATAAACTTTTTTGGCCTGAGATTACATTACAGTACAGTCATTTATCAGACACTTTTATCCAAAGCGACTTACAAAGGTGATATGTGGGGATCGAACCCACAACCCTGAGACTGAGAGTCTCATGCTCTACCGACTGAGCTGTCCGGGCCAGTATTAGTTTGGATAGTAGCCTACAGATCTACAGTGAGGGAGAGAGACCGACCTGTGCTGAGTAGCAGCAAGACTTTCATGCAGAGGTATTCATCGTGGGAAACCTGCAGCCTGACGAACTCGCTGGAAATCTTCAGCATCTGCTCACACTGGTCAGCCATGTAGGGCAGCTTCATCCTCTCCCTGGTGGAAACAAGAAGATTGGGCAGAGCGGCACTCTTATTAAACACATACTCTGGTACATCTTTCACTAACAGACAATGTGAGTTCATGTGAGTCAAAGCCAAACAGGAAAATTACTAAAAGTATACAAGATTGGTCAAATCAAAACTCTCCCCAAAATACCAGAACCTGATCCACAGCCACTGTTCATTTATACACCTTGATGATGGCACCAAAGGCTATTACCAGGCTGAGTATGGCCATTTCAAGGCTGCGATAATTGCTTGAAAATAAAATAATTGGACAAAAAAAAAAAAAAAAGAATCAGGACGAAACTGTTTCGGAAATAGGCTACCATTGACTTTTGTCTGTTTTGTCTATTTTCTGTATCACAAGTGAGCCTACCTAAGAATAGACATCCTATAATTGAACAGTTTTACTGCCCCACTATTTGGACTAAGACTAAGCAGCTCTTCAATATAGGTATGTTGCCATCTCGCTGATGACACCGTTTGAAATGGAGCCTCTGCAGATGGACAACTAGAGAACCCAAAGTAACACTAGTAACACTCTGTTTGATATTTCCAGGATACATACTCATTGATGACGAGGTCTGGCGCAAAGCAGAGCATGTTGCCATTGCACTGCTGGTAAGACCTCCAGCCCAAGCCAAAAGACATGAGGAAGAGCCAGGAACACTGCAGTAGGGTCATCTGGTCATCCAGGTGCAGGTTCCTGAAACCTGAGGGGAAAGACATGAAAATACTATTACCGCTACCAACACAGAAGAGGGTGTGGTGGTACAATTGAAAATGAATAACGGCCAAATAAAAACACAGTGAACAATTTACGTGTACACTAATAAGCCGTTCTTAACCTGGCGATACTTCATGTGCTAAGTGCTACTCTCATCTTAACCAGGATAAAGTCATAACCAGTGTAAACCATAACCAGGTTAACACACTCAGATTCCTGCTTCATCTTTTATCTGGCCATGTAAACACCTTCACCTCAGTTCATTTTTCAAAAGTGTGCATGTGTCAACAAAGTCACAGATGGAGTTGACCCAGATGCAGCGGCAGTGTGTTTGTTTACATAAGTGACAACATGTTTTGTACATTACTTTCAGCTAAGACTTACAGCTCCTACACGCTTCACAAAGACATGGCGCTGAGTGCGTGCAGTCAAAATGATGTCATTACGGCCAAAATGCCTGGGCGCACTGGTCACACATTTGGGTGTCGCATGTGAACTTGCGCACCATCTCAAATTTAAAACTACACAGACAGCACCGCATTTACGTGAACGTGCCTCCGTCCAGGACTGGACGAATGAAGAGGAACACCTTGCATCAAGGTCGATGCAATCAGACAAAATGTTTCAGCAGTTTTTATTTTAAATCGAGCTGAGCGTAATTTGATCTCACTGCGTTGCATCCTTCTCTGTGTAAACTAACCCAGCTATCAAAACTCTATGTAACTCTATGTAAACTCAAGTTAATGGGAGAAACTGTGTCATTCTGAACCATGCTAACCCCTTAATATCATTATTGACAGTAACCAGACTATTGTGTACATGTAAGCATACCCACTGAGGTGCTCCCTACCTGGCAGAGCCTTGGCCCACTTGACGGCGGAGATGACCTGTCGGCCGCCCAGCCTGTTGAGGGTGGTCATGAGACGAGTGGAGGTGTCGGGCAGGGTGCTGTCGTAGCCAGCGTAGATGGTGTCCGGCTCAATGGCCTTCAGCAGAGACAGCATTGTGGGGACGAGCTGGGGCATGGACTTGGGCACTAGAGAGCGCGCCTCAGCCGGCGGGGGAGGAGTCGGCTCTGCCTGGTTGTTTGGCGGGATGCCCTTTAAGCGATTCAACTTCTTGGTTTTACGCGCTTATGTCGAGAGGAAACGAGCACGGATAGATGGGGAGACACACAGTGAGAGGCAAAGGAGAGAGAGAGAGAGACGTGAGCAAAAAACACAGATAATACACAGTGAGTGACACGACTCGAGGGTACATTGTTTGGCGTTAGATGTGTGGTTGATGTGTACCTTCCAGGTTCATCCCTGCCATCAGACACTTGCGGAAACGGCAGGCTGGGCAGTTCTTTCTTCTGATCTTGTCTATGATGCAGTCATTCCTCCCAGCACACAGGTAATTATGTTGCCCTGAGGGACACATGGGAAGAAGATTAGTCTGTTATCTACATTCAGTGCTGCAGCAAACACTCTAGTGGCAATAACAAATTAGCTGCACAATGATCCTTTCCTCTGGACTTGAAATCATAAAAATTATTCCAGAATCTGAGCAAATTGATGCGACAAGTAATGCAATGACAATCACATCACTTTGTACCTTCCACTGCTCTCTTGAAGAAGACCTTGCAACTACCGCAGGTGAGCACACCATAGTGGCAGCCTGAGGCCTCGTCGGAGCACACCAGGCAGATTTTATGAGTAGTCCCACTGGTCTTTCCCTGGGCCGAGGATGAAGCAGCTTCCGGTCTGGAGGTAGAACTGGGAGGATGGAAACAAGGTAGAGAAATGTAAGATTCAGGCTCTCTCCACAAATTGGACGCACCTTTGAAAAACACAGACATAACAATGAACGTAACAATCTTAATGTCTAATTGAAATTGTCATAACAACGTGACAAATTTCCCCAAAATGTTGCACAGAAGTTTTAGTATTTAACTGCTAATCCAAGGGTATGTAATACAGGATTTTCTGAAGCTCTTCCACAATGGTGTAAATCTAAAGCAGCAGTTGCAGTTGAGCAGAGCCATGCATATAGTTTAGCCCTTCCTCTCAGTTTTGAAAGCTTAGGCTTATTTCACGTATTTACAGCTCTGCACTGAAAGCTTCTACAGAAAAAGTAAACATAAGCACACTTCCAACAGAGTCAATGTTTCTCTTGTTGTCTTCCCATTTTCTCAATTGAGCTTTAGTTCCTAACATCTAAAGAGGGAGCGTCCCGTTGGGTCCCATTTAGACCTTAAGAGTCTAAATTATCTGAGGACCTGTGGTCAAATCATAATGCCAGTGGTTGTCATAAAGCAACGCTTTTCCTTTGATTAAACCACAAATGTTCCCAGACCCAGTCAATAGTGGTTTCAGATGCACTTACTCAAACCTACCACTAGATGACACCTAGCTTTGCTGTATCCATGTGCCAGAGGTCCCCACCCCCTTTCTAACCCAATGGCCACGGCAACAACAACGCCTACACTGAGAGGATATTGAGTCTGAGTGACACAACAACCGTGTCCGTCCGTCCATGTGCCAGCGTGTTTGTCACAACGAAAACAAACACTGCTTCATTTGATAAGAGCTGTTTTGAATTGTCACTGGTATCCAAGCACTGACAGTTATGCAAATTTGGGCCAGGGGAGCCAAGTTCACAATCAGTTATATAAGATCAGGTTAGTAGCATGAAAGCAGGTCAAGCCCCAACAGTCAGTGGGCTGGGTGAGGAGACCTGACTGAAACATCAAAGCACAGAGTCCAGGAGCATGCAGCAACAGGATAAAAACCCCATCAGGCAGAGTTGTCTGAGGACTCTCTCTGGCCATGAACGGCTGAGTACCAGACACTGAAGGCTGTGCACATTTACCGTCTCAAAGTTGTATTCCATATAATTGTGTTCCGTCAGTTTGGGTTGCTTTGGGGTGCAGTCTGCCTTGCTTGGTGCATCTGAATTGAACCCTGGAGTTTTTAACCCTTTATTTCGGTTGGTTTAGAGAGGTGAGGACAGTGGTGTGCTCACCAAACAGCTCCCTCCTGGTCTGCCTGAGAGAGGTGGATTGTTTTGAACTGAGAATTCAAGGGGACTCAAGGGGATATAGCCAGCAAAACAGTGGATTTAAATAAGTATGAGTACATCTCTACTGTCACCTCTAACTTGCAGGACACAACATTACATTACAGTCATTTAGCAGACGCTTTTATCCAAAGCGCCTTACAAAGGTGATTGTTGACACTATGTGGGGAACGAAACCAACGACCCTGAGACTGACAGTCTCATGCTCTACTGACTGAGCTGTCCGGGCCAGACTATAATCAGAAAACATTTTTTGACTGACAGATCAATCATCCAGTCTTTGAGCCACTGCCAGATGGGCCTTCAAGAGATCATTCAACCATTTGCTCAACCAATGTGTCTGACGGCCTGCCATTTGGAACACAATCTGCAGTCGGCTAGTGAACACATAAATAACAGCAGCTGGAGTTAAGGCTTAAAAATACATTTTATATACAAGGGCTGGGTGACCACTGTAACGCAATCAGTGTGCCATCTGTATGATCACGTGATTCGACAGGAGGTATTGAGATACCATTGCAGTAAGTGATTTATGGGATCTCTTGAATGTACAGATATGAGACTGGACCAAAGGGGGGACGGGGGGGGACGGACACACACGCGCACACACACACACACACACACACACACACACACCCTTCAAGCCCCCAACGGAAGGTGTGGTCACCAGCAGCATGGGTGAGGTAGGCTGATGTCACTGGAGTGTGACATCACGGATAGGTGGGGTAGGGGCAGCTTGCCCTTCATTGGTCCGCTGGGATCAAGACTAAAAGGTGTGAGCAGGACAGCTTTACTCTGAAAAGGCTTTAGGCTACTGGGCTAAATCCAATTACTGCAGGATTGCGCTTGTTCGACCACTATACTTCCAACAACATATTAGGCCTGGAGTAACTGCTTGGCCCTGACACTTGTTTGTGTAAACAAGCCTTTGTTTGCTTAAAGGATTACGCATTTAGAGGATTTACTCTAAACTCAATTTGGAAAATCAATCGATGACATTCACTATGCCTCAATCTAACCTTGTCACAAAAAGCTGTTATTGTGGACCGTTAGACACACAGAATAACACACAGTTAGAATATCCTCTTTTTGAAACCATATGTTGAGTTGAGTGCCTGCCGTCTACAGGAAGTTCTCACATTCCCTCTGAGTTTACTATCGGTCAGAGCTCAGCTAGAGCACAAAAGGCACAGAGACAGGCCCTCGCCTTCAACAAGAGGGCGGCAGAGAAAGTTAACGGCTTAGGTTTTTAGAACTGTGATCAATCAGCCGGGGTTTAAATGAGGCACGCCACTTCATACACTTACGATAATGCCTGTGGCCCAGTGGCCTGCTTGACAATTCATAATCCCCTTTTAGCCAGTAGTCAGGAGTGCTTTGGCAGGTCCGTGCTCTCTATACTCTAGCCTCTTTGTCAGTTCAGACAAGGAGCAACTGAAAAAATATCACAATGCTGCCACGCCATATCTTTTCAACGTGATATGAAATGTGCCTGGGCTTGTGCATTTGTTCGACTTGACAGCATACATCATCCTACTTGACCTACTTCTGGTCAAGTCAGGGAAACTGATAGTCACCTCAGACAGGAACGTGAATGTTGTTATTATTGGTCTCTGTCACACATGTGGCGAATGTGGTATGGCCATGCTCCTATAAGGAGCTATAAAGCTAATTGGAGGCAGGAGGTCAACATGGAAGGCTGGCTGGGTGGTGCAGTAAATGCTTAAAACCTGATAGGCTGTGTAGTTGTAATGATTATCACCGTTACTGATCCGGATCAGCATTGCACAAATGGACTCATCAGCTCTTATCTTCACCACCACTCTCTGAGCGTGAAAAAGAGAGACGAGGAGGAGCAGAAGGAAGTGCTCCTTCCCCGAGGTTAAGAGCCACCAAAATAGAAAGGGGTACTGGTCCGGTCCCTCTGAATCATTCTCACACACACTGAACAACAACACAGCTTTGATGAGGGAGCAGAGAGACTGGGTTTGGCCTAGGCTTGGGCTGGACTTTTGTTAAAAAAAATCAACAACAACCAACCACAGATTCTGCTTCTATTCCCTTCTAATACTTCTCATAAAAATATAGAGCAATTCTCATCTCCTTACATAGCCTATTAGGTTCTTTATAACTACTAGGCATTTGTGTAGCATTTTCACTAAATTTAAGCTATGCTGTCACAACAAATTAACAATGGAGATAATATTGCCCCCTTGAGCAATTTGTTTTTGACAATTTCTCTGCCCATTTCCATTGATTTGGTTTGTGATACATTCATGAGAAACCCTTACATGGGGTACCTTTATATGATCCCTCCCTCCCTCCATCATTGTCTGCAAGGAGCAGCTTCCTTCTCTTCGTTCATGCTTTACTGGCAAACTCATTTCATTTAAACATAACCTTACCAAAGGCTTAGCACTAGAAAAATAACCAAGGATCTGAGTTTCCATATTAGTTTCCAGAATAAGAGTGCTTAGTGACTATGCGTAGGTGTTACGTGGCTTCCTGGACTGTAAAGTGAATTTGAGACTTGCTGCTACTGTGTGCATTGCCATAATAGATTTAACTGGATTGCATACCACTGGATGTGGGAGGAACCCACTCCTAAAGTTTGAATTTGCTGACTCGACAACTGTACAGTGGCAAAAGTAAGCATGAAAAAAACCTAGGCTTAGCTATACCCTCTCCTCTTGACCTCAAACTGGGGAACATCTATAACCCTGTTCAGTGCTAAATGTAACACTACCATAAATACACAAAATGGCAAAAATGTGGTTCTGGGGGTATGCGGTAATAACGTGAAAAAGATTGGAATGGCTGGCATTTGATCTAGTGCGTTTACCCGGCGCCAGCTGTGGGGAGGCGGGAGGGAAAGTAGGTCAGGAGAGTGAGAGCCCCACGGCAGTGCTCTGTTGTCTGACTGCCACAGCACTCATGACACACCCACATGCACGCACATGCGCACACCTACACACTCATGCATGCATACTGCATAATGCAAACACATCTCTCACACACGTACACACACATACACACAAGTGAAATCATAAAAAGGTGATTTACAGTGGCTCGTAGCTTCTGCTGACAGTCAAGGTTTCTGCCCTTGGCTGCAGCTAGCAAGAACAGAGGCAGAGGGGAGAGAGCAGGAAGAAGAGAGGGCGAGTGAGACGGAGAAAGGTGAAGGCGTGACAGAGCAAGACTGAATAGAGACCCTGTTACAAGTTTACTCACAAAACACTATGCTATGGCTGAGACTATTCATATAGCTAAATAAGGAGCCAAAACGCCGCTGACAACTGTGATAACTAGACACTGACCCAACAGTTCACCAGCTCCAGTTCAAACAATCTTAACAGATGCTCTGGATTTTCATGTCACGCCATGCTCCAGCATTAAACCAGAGCTCCAGTTTTTGCCTCCAACAAATTTCAACTAGCATCCAACAAAAAGAAATCTAGTGTTAATCAATTATTATCCCTTTGTATGATGCACTATTCATTGAGAGATTTCAGCACCTGTGTTTTGACAAATAGGTTTAGGCCTAGGCCTCAAATCAAGGCCTATCACTTGGGTCACTGCAGTGGTTTGATTAGGCTCTATCTTCTGAGCCAATGGTCTGAATGTTTGAGTGATAGGCCAAAATAATTATCTGATAAAGACCTGATTTCACTAGTGAGGGTTGGGGGATTTCAAGATTTACTCTTCAACGTGCCCAAGCACTGGTCCAATCAGTGCCTGTATGCTTTAAGTACAGGCCCTAGGCCAGCAAGTCTGTAGTACTGTTGAACCCTATCATATGCATTAATATCAGTCAGGTATTATTGCATTTGTTAATATCTGCCCAGCTAAGACAAAGAAATAAGTAGTGTGGCATGAACACCAACATCCTATTACTAAATGGAAAAACTAAAACCTAATGCATGCATCTCTATTCAATGACAGACCTTCTAATCCTCTGAAAACCTGAATGATGCATTTCTTAGAAACATGGACTTTGGCATTAACAGAACACTACATTGTCCAAGTCTGCAATATCAACAACTCTTTTCAGTGAGCCAATGTCATTGCCCTTGAAAACCACTGTTTCTCCATTACACACATGATCTGGCCAACAGCCTCTGAGAAATTCCACCAACTACACTGTGCATTATAAGTTAATGTTTATCTGGATCATATGGTCTTTTATTTTAGCAAGCAGCCCTTTGTAGTGTAGTGTAGAGGAACAAGAGGGTTGTGCTAAAGTCAGCAGCAGGATATGTGGCTACGCATTATTATCTGACACGCAAACTGACCTCCACTCTATGGCCTTGGTCTATCACAGACCAGAGGAGGAACTGAAAGAAAACGTTACATAAGGCAGGCCTACTGACAGGGCTGTCAGTCCTCTGGTGGATAAACCAGAGGACCTATCCTTCCACATTTTCTATTCAACAATGCAGGTGAACCCAGTCAATTCAACTCAAAATCAAACAGGTCATGCATGTCAAAAATAAATGAATTAAACAAACTCACACAGTGAGGGTGGGTGTGGAGTTTCAAAGAAAACAAGAAACAAAGCATGCCATTCTCAAGCTGTTCCCGTGTGAGAAGCAGTCGCCTGCGACAGACATTGAGTCAGACTGTGAAAATGTGATTCATAAAGTCTCAAAACACTGCTGAGGAGACATGTGATTATGTTATTAGTGCCGGCTACTAGGACTAATGATACCAAACCCTGGGGCAACTGTAGGTATACAATGCTAGGCCAGGCCTGGCCCAGTCCTTCTGAGCATGAAATTCAGCAGGCAGCAACAGCAGCATAGTTGCGTGCGAAGCTGGAGGAGCTGGTGACCTAATGCCAACCCCCCAAACAGCCAGGGAGAACCGCAGCCCAGCATTTGGCTAACTCCAAGCCGCTAAATGTCACACAGGTTGAGGTGAACAGGAACCACACAAAACAAACTCCCACTTAGCAGTGATGCACACACACATAGAAACACTAAGCTCATAAGCACATAAGCAACACCCAAACAGACACACACCCACAGAAAATCATCTCAGCTCACCACATGCAGACATAGATGGGGTGATTAAAGCCACATGTGAAATGAAGATGAGGCATATCTTGTGTCTCACCCCATCTGGTCCTGGTGACCAGGCATTAGGACTGCTGTCAGACACTCACAACTCTGGTACGATGCAATGGTCTCACAACAGTAGGCTCAACAATGTAACCCAGAATCATATGAGGCATTTCTGCATGCCATGCTATGAGACTTCAGCTAGAAGCTAATCACTCCCCTTCAGATACTGTAAATAATAATAATAATAATAATAATAATAATAATAATAATAAGACAGGTGTGAAAGATGACAGGCTTCTAAGATGTGTCACTCTGTCATGCCACTGTTGGCGAAGTATTTCTACTGAGCTACTGCACAACTGGGCCCCAAAGCCAACTTTACAGGCGAACCCATAAAAATCTCGAAGGCAGCACAGAAATAACTGGACAAAAGACACTTTGTGGGGCCCATGGAGTCCAACACATTGACTGGACACTCCACATCAAACTCTACATGTGTTTTAAGCTGACAGTGAGCTTGTTGTGAAAGATCATGAGATAAATAAAACACAGTAATATCCCGTGAGCAAGGCTGTGGAATAAGTAGCCTACTTCCTCTTTTTTTAACCTCTTTTTTCCACCAACACAGAAAGAACTTCCTCTTACTGAAAAACAGGCCTGAACATTCCATAAAGGCCATAATCCATTAATCCAGATTGTTAAATGAACAGTCTTCCCTGCTTCTTGGTGACAGGTCTGCATTGAGTCAAGCTGGATTACTCTGACACAGTGCACCTCTTAAGTTTATTTTTGGCATAATGCAACTGGAGGATCGAAGGGATATGCCCAAATGACCTCACCAAGCCCCCATAGAGTGGATACTTCCTGTCAGAGACTGAGTGGGGCTGTAGCTAGTTAGTAGGCCAACAAACTGTTGAATGGAATAAGTAGAGGAGCTGGTAAAGTCAACAAATGGGCAATGTCTACAACTATGACAAAACTAACTGGGTTAAGAGGAAACACGTTAGAATTCAGACACAACACAGCAAAAAATAGGATGCTCAAGTTACATCGTCTGTGAGAAGATGATTCTACAGTTAAATGTCTTGACAAAATCGGAATTCCCCTGGCGTTTTAACAGCACATCCTTTCTCTAGAATGTAGGTGTCTTGTACAGTACAATGCTTAGGGATGTGGCAATTTCGCTGCAAACACTTCTAAAGTGTGGTGTGATACAGAATTTGTTTGCATAGAACACATGACATGGTTTCTTTCCAATATTGTGGAGGCAACAGATCTGTTGCAAAGATAATGAATGATAATAGTAACACCTGTGATTCAAACATGTTACACCATCAATTGGAAACACATTTCTGTCTGCACAAGGAATATAAAAAGATTTGATGCATGTTGATGCAAGCTTAAAAAGAGAGAAATCAACTGATTTGAGAAAGTCAGTCATCATGAAATGAAAAGGGATGACTTGGAGTAACAGATGTCTTGGGTTCGATCATACAGTAGCTTGCTCATTCAAACAAAACAATAAAATGTCTTTCGTGTACAGTCATTTCCCTCTGGGATCTAAATATGACTCCAACAAAGGGCTCAAACCTGTGGCTGGGCCAAATCAGACCACATAGCAGCTTAAGGAGTACATTCCTTACCTGGTAAAGCTGGTGGAGAAAGAGGTGGAGCTGGAGAACGTCTCACTGGCCCTCTGAATTCCCGAGTTGTCCCCAATCCCCTGGCCTCTGTTCCAGGCCTCACCAATGGTTGTCAGCGGGGAATACACATTAAACCCTGGCTTCTGATCCCTCTGCTGCTGAGCTCCACTACTGCCGCAAGTCTGGGTGCTGCTGGGGCTGATGCCAAAGTGGTAGCTCTGCCCTCCTGAGGTGCTGACCCCACAGATAGAGATGGGACTGGGGCTAGGGAGATCAGGAGAGGATGTGCCGCTTATTTGGCAGTAGCTCCGGCCTGCAGACGCCTTCTCCTGTTTGATCACCCCTGGGGTACAGAGCTGAATAAAACCAGCGTCCTTCTCTTTCTTCACCACAGCAGGCAGAGTGGTTGTGGGGGTGAGGGTGGCAGTGGAGGATGTACTGGAGCTGGATTGATCCTGACTTGTCATTCTGCTGCCATTGAGAGTGGCAGAGCCAGCACCACCACCATTAGTGTTCCCACCCATGGCGGGCTTGGTGTCCTTCTCCGAGCTAATGTCCCCAAGCAGAGAATCATCTGCCAGAGTGGACAGGAAGGCATCATCCCCTACATAAAAATCTGAGGGGGAGCCAGTGAGCCCAAAGTCCTGGAGCAGGTCCAGGGTGTTGTCACTGAAGAACTTCTGATTTATGTCCACATCTTTCCCAATGTGCCCAAAGGCATCATGATCCAAGTCCATTGGATCATGGTCTCCTTTATCCATGGAGAAGTCCTCTGTTTTCATGGGGAAAAGGTTGGGGTCTGATCCCCCAATAAGTGAGTCCATGGAGGAGTGGGTAAGGTCTGCTATGCTGGCCTCCAGCCGGGAGAAATTCTCCCCCAAGGTGTAGCGCCCAAGACTGGTGGGCGTCTGTGTCTGAAACTGGATCAACTGCTGCTGCTGCACCCTCTGGTCCTTGGTCACCCCCTTGGGCTCTGATTCTTCCAGCAAGAGGCCAACGGTGGCAGTGACAGAGGCAGAGGTGAGCTCCTCTGGAAGGGGGCTGCTGCTGAGGCTGTTAGGCACGTCTCCTGGCTGCATCAATGGGCTGGATGGAATTACAACAGAGGTGGCAGAGGTGATGGACATGGCACTATGAGGAGCTACTTTTAATGGAGCTCCCTCCACTGGGCTTACACTGTAGACCAGTTTGCTTAAATGGTCATCTCTCACATGTGTTATTTTCCTCACTCCTCCTTTATCCATCTTTTCATCCTTCAAAGACACAGAAACAGACGGGACTGTTAGGGCGAGTGTGCAGAACTATTTGAATAAAGTATTCTTTCCGAAAATAATGTGTAATTAATAATTAGATAGATGGATAGATACTTTATTGATCCCGGAGGAGGGATTCTGAAAACAACAACAGTGCTGGGTATTATGTTACTAGGGTAAATTGTATCTTGAAATACAGTAAATCAGATTGTGCCCATGCTAACAGCAATTAACTAAATTGGCTAGCTGGAAGACTGGAGAAAGTTGCCACGCACAGGTCCCCCTGCGCGCCCTTGATAGTTCACTTAACTAACGTTAGCTGGTAAGCTAGCTAGTAATTCCCGGTAGGAAAAGTGTTAATGTTACGTCAAATAGACAGGTAAGGCTAATTTAAAGCAAATAAAATCCAACATGGTGTAAGCTACAGTTCATATGCACAGTGCAGACAAGTTAACCTAAGTCTAAACTAAGCTACGTTAGCGTAGCGCTAGCTGTTAGCCTGCTAGCTAGCAATGTGGCTCCCATACTTCCTAACACTTCGTTCGAAATGTCGCTAACAGACAGTGATATTACCCTGCTAGCTATCGAGCTAACATAAACCTCGTTTTGGAAACCCCTCCAACTGCACAATGAAATGTGCAACAAGCCTTTCTTATCAACACACAACTAAATAATTAAGTATATTTACCATTCAACTGTGTGATTGCTGATTGGTGTCCACAGATCGTCTGACAACATTGTTTTGGTTGAAAGTGACTATCAACAACACGAAACACTGTCTGAATGTTTACTACTCACACGTCGTATCCTACATGGCTTGCAAGGAGGCAAATAACATAACGAATTGAATAATCTTTTCCTAAAATTGCTGTAAGTTCGATCTAGCTATAAAATACCACGAAATGCATTAAACAGACCAGCTATGTTGATTCGCAGCTAGCCATCAAGAAAGTAGGCGCTAACCTCCAAGAAAAACATACAAAATGGAGAACTGTGCAAGCCAACCCGTGGCTGGCCTGTTTACAACATGCAGTGCGGCCTGCTGGCGATAACGACGTACTGCAATATGTTGTGTAGTGGCGTGTGCGTGCAAACTCCAGTTTGGAGATTTGAAAAATTATACTCTGGAAAAAGATTAATCTATCTACATCACAGCAATATTTACGGTACTTTGATATTTCTCAACTTTGCGTGTTTTCTTGGCGAAATTCACCCCAGTACAATTCAACCAACCACGACAAGCAACAAACAATAAGGAGAAGTACAAAGTGCAAGGTGCAAAATAGCGCATATATAAAACGTGCATCCTTTGTGAAGCTTATCAAAATGTCAGTTGTGCAGTTTATCTTTTTACATGATGGATGGCGTAGGGCACAAAGGCTTTCCTGTAGCTGTTGATGAAGTATTTAGGACAGCGTAGACGACGGACAAGGGGGAAATGTAAATTGCGAATGGACTGCGGTGTCCACTCATCCATGATGTTATGGCCTTTGTTTATTGTCTGTTGGTTGCAGAATGATGACGAAGGTCTGAGAGGTGTGTCAACTATCCGGCGCTGGACAATTGGAGGCAAATTTTATTTTGAACTTTGAAAGTGCCCTAATGGAAAATAATGTAATCTTATAATATATTCTAGAATGATACTATCCAAATATCACAGCAAAATGATATGTTACGATAGGAATATTATGGGGATATTATGGTGATAACATAAGAGATAGAAATACCCTAAAGTATGATAAGGTCATGGTTTAGCAATAAGCCTGCAAAGATGTATACAAAGCATGGATCTAAAGCCTACTGCAAATAATGTGTCAAGCGTGCACACAGAAATGTGCACAGAGTTGGAGCACTAACCCAAAGAAGAAGAAGAGCTAGTAGTAGAAGTGGTAGAAGTGGTAGAAGCAGTTGTATATTGTATTGTATATTGTATATCTGACTGATGACCAGCAAAGAGCATAATGACACTCTACCATGATATACCTGTGTATCGCACCTGCCTATTCTATTATTGGTTTATGCAAACACATTAACATTTACTCAATCCAAATAAGGTACTACTGATATGTTGAGATTTCTTGAGTCAATACTGACCAAACAAGTACAATGTATACAATGATATGGTCTTCTACATGTTGTACTGCCCTCTAGGGGCTCAAGAATATACTCCCACAAAGTCATTGACATTGCTGCATCCTGAAACACCAGATTGGTAAGGTCAACACAATTAGTCGACTCGTGTTCTCCAAACAATGGATAATTATTGTCTAATAACTAATTACTGAGCTCCAATTATTGGGCTTATGGCTGCTGCACCTCTCATTGTTTAAATTTGTGCATGAAATCAATACTTTTCATTGAGAGCAAAAAACTACTTTTGGGGAAAGCAAATATCTTGCATAGTCATTGTGAAAAAAAATAGTCCTCAAGCAATTGAGCAATTAATGCCTTTATCCAAATAAGTATAGAAGTGACTATGGATATTTAACTTATATTAACAGTCATTTTCCTTCATTTGTGATTTAGTCTCATTCTAAACTGCAAATCTATTTAATTTCTCAGGCTATGCCAATTTGCAAAAGGCTGAAATGTGCCTGGGAGAGAGGCCAAGGTACTGCTGTGTGCATGGGAATAATAACCCTGCATAGAGAAGTATTTGGTTTGAGCCTGTATTATTTGCTGCTTTCAAAAGTGCACTACACTGCATCGTACAAGACAGCAAATTCTGTTTTGATGGCTTGTCCACAAATTTACACATGATAGACATGATGCTTCGAGGCAATTTTGTCCAGAAGTGTATTCGTTTCCCAGATAACATTTCAGGATTCATCTTTTGCATATTGGTTGAGATTTTGGAATGACATGGAAAAGATTCTTTCACACGTGCTTTTAAAAACGTTCTTATTTGGCAGATCTGTTTCTTACACACAACACACCCACTTGCGCTGCCTCAAAACATCTCAGTTTCTTAGTATCTTTAGCTTATTGGTGAGCCTCTCATCAGGCTATAGAGCAAGAGCTTGCTCAACACACAATCGTGCAGTTAATGTTATGGCACATATAGACTTTCTTACTTCATGCTCAGCTGGGACTCATATTTCCATACATTATTCATGCTAAAGTTACATGTAATTCAACCCCTTCCAAAAGATAGAAACTAACCTGCGAGTATTGCATGAACAGGAAATAAAGTGAATACAGGAGGCAGAGAAATTACCTCTAATGGGAGGATGAGTGAGATGAATAACAGGGTTATAGCACGGGAAAATATTCATCCCCAAGCAGGCAAAAGGGGACAGACACTATCCATCTGAATTCATTTGTTAAGCAAACAAAATAAATATAGCCTAGAGCCTATGAAGCATAATTAAAGCGGATGTAATATCCACAGTAGTGCATTACAGCATTAAGGCCACACAAAACATTACAGCATTTTATGTAATGTAGACAGCAGAATTTCACACAAAAAAAAAGAGAAAAGATCAGTGGTACACATACTGTAGCTCTAAATCCCCCGTTTGAATCCCACTCAGTCCCCTGTGGCTGCTTAGCAACCCCTCTCCAGCACACTACTCTGAATTAACAGGGTAAAGCGTGACCGCTGCCTGCTCAAAACCACGAGTCAAGGGTGCTCTCCCATCATCAACGCCTTCTCTCAGCACTATGGGAATAAAAGCCTCAAATTTATTTCACCTCTGCTTCAAAACATACAAAACAAGCACACAGAAAATCAAATAAAAAGCACAAAATAACCTCAAACACAGGCCAGTGTTAGTGTTGGTGACTTTATGTGATGTGAGCAATGGCCATATAGGTCCATAAACTTTAAATATAAAAATGTATATGCCCACAAAGTCTAAATATAAATCAGAGATAGAAAAATTCTATATATTGCCATTAATCCCCATAATTACAGGTGGCCATGACATTGGGACAACCTAATTTCAATTAAGCTAACATCTTGCAGTCGCATACCTTACATACAATAATGGTCTATATATAAAACTGCTTATATATTTCTATATTTTGAAATGCTTTCTCAAGTCTCAAATTGCATCTCACGTCATCTGAATTGGATTTTCCACTCTACAGTAGCCTACTTTGTTTCAGTGTGGAATACATTGATGGCTCTGTGACAGATTCAACAAGCAGGCCCTGAGCTTGTGTACAAGCCAAAACCCTCTGCCCTCCTGCAGCTATGCTCCAAATTAAACAGCGGCTCAGTAATGGGGTTCCTCTAAGTGAGTTTTTCCATAAAATTGCTGGGAAAAAATTTGCCAAGAACAAGCACTGCTGCTTGCTCAACGCTACCCCAGGCCCTGGGAAGCAGTCAACCGTAGAGACTCAGCCATGTTTCCCACTGTGTATAAACATACTGTACAACATCATGTGTTCCACATTTACAATTACAATGAGATGCAAGAGGTTGCATTTTATGTTTGGCAGAGTATTACAGAGGAAATGCTGGTATTGTTGGGAGGTCACAAACAGTTTGCAGTTACTAATGTAAGGGGTGCGTTACCAAAATGGACCTTATTGATGCACTTAAAGTTCATTTTGTATCAGTACTTTCTTAATTCTGAAATACAGCATATTAATCATAGCATGGCCATTACATGTTCTGCAGAGTAAATGGGCCATACAGCTCTGATTTTGGAGTGAAATGACAAAATGATGTAGGCCAAGTCAATTCTCAACTTCAGTCAGTGTTGTAGTTGTTGGTTAAAGGAGTTGTTGGTTAAAGGAGTGATAGTGGTACCTAATATGCCAATATTCAATGAAACATGGCTACAGGAGAAGCGGCAAGAGAGAGACTAATTGTCAAATAGTAATTGATGGCAGGGTGGCCTAGTGGTCAGTGAGACCGTCCTGTAACTGGAACATCACCGGTTCGTTTCCCACATGTGTCTGTCGAACCTCCGACTGCTCCTAAATCACTCTGGATGCGCGCGTCAGCTGAAAGCATTAAATGTAAATGCAAAAGCCTCTCTGGAGAAGGGATTAAAATCCGCAATGTAGGATGAAAAAAAATCTATTAGGCTTGAATCCTCTCACTCAGCGGCACTTTGCCCTTCTCGGCTAGATCGGTATTTCAAGAAAATAGACATAACCACATCTATAGACTTATTCTACGTCGATCGTTTGCAAATGTCATTTTCCTTTAAGATGATGTAAGACATTACTTCATGGGACGGTTTTTTTCTCTCTCTTGCACAGCTTGGAGCAACATCATCTTAAACCTTCTGCTTCCCGACCATGACCGCACTCAGCAGTTTGGAGACATGGGTGCGCACAGGGGTCCCACGTCCATCCCCTCACTTAACAATCTCGGCGCGTGGGCAATGTCAGCATGCCAGTTGTCAAGAGTGACGCTTCCTTCTTATCACATTGATAGGCTATTCTTCACATTATCTTGGACTGATATAATTGTAATAGGAGCCTGACGCAAGAGGGTGAACCTTCTCCTCAGAAGAAAAATAACTTACTTTTTTGATTGTGCAAAATTTCACCGTGTGAAGTGAGGATTATATTTCTGTCACAGTGATAACTCGTCGCACATGATGTGCTCATTGGTGATGATGATCGATTCCATTCAAAAAGGACTCACCGTGGGCAGGCGCATTTACGCATGGGGTTAAAGGATATAGGCACACCTTGGGATGCTGGTCATGAGAGATTGTAGGCGAGAATTGCAGCTTGAACCAATGCTGTTCTTTGGGTGTGAGTGCATCAACAACATGCAGCTACATCCCACACCCTGAACTTGTGGGGAATCTGCGCTCCGTGATCAAGACTGATTTCGTGCAAGAACTGAAAAATGGCACTGAGCGAAAACTGCAAAACCGTACCTGCAAAAGAGCAAGGATCAGTTCAAACCCCTCCATCGGATGTTATTGAGCTAAACGTGGGTGGACAGGTGTACTACACTCGCCATGCTACCCTGACAAGCTTTCCAAACTCATTACTTGGGAGACTGTTCTCTAACAAGAAGGGGTCTTCAAATGACTTGTCCCGGGACCTTCGAGGACGGTATTTTATTGACAGAGATGGCTTTCTGTTTCGGTATGTACTGGATTACCTCAGAGACAAGCAAGTTGTCCTCCCTGACCACTTCCCCGAGAGAGGAAGGTTGAAAAGGGAGGCGGAATACTTCCATCTGCCCGAATTGGCCAAACTTTTGTCATCCGAAGAATCAAGGCTATTTCCAGATGACTTGTGCTACAGTGATTTTGATGATGCGTCTCAGGGCAGCGACCAGAGGTTTTATCCCTCTTATTGCCTGGACCGGAGGTACGGCTACATTACGGTCGGATTCAAAGGCACTTCCGCCACGGGGGTTAGAGAAAGTCAAATCGATGCCAAAGCTAAAAAGGTGCCAAGGATCTTCATCAGCGGCAGGATTGGCTTGGCGAAAGAAGTATTTGGAGACGCCCTGAACGAGAGCCGGGACTCGGACAGGCCACCGGACCGATACACCTGCAGGTTTTACCTCAAGTTCAGACACCTGGAAAGAGCCTTTGACATGCTGTCAGAGAGCGGCTTTCACATCGTGGCCTGCAATTCGTCCCTGACTGCGTCCTCCATCGGTCATTACGCGGATGACAGGGTCTGGTCCAATTACGCGCAGTACGTCTTTTACCGTAAGTGAAGCTGTATTCTTACCTAAAACATGAATCAGTCTTGTCGTGGCAAATTAAAAGCTGGGTACACTATGACCACCAGTCACTGGTCATCATAAGGCAAACTAGAAAGGGGAAATCATTTTTCCCTCAAATGATCCTCTCCTCATCTTACTCACATATATAAAACTGCTTACTATGATTTATGGCAGAAAGATTTTTTTCATCCTAAAAAGGCGGATTAAGTCTATCCAGCACATAAAAGGTAGGTCATTTGGGTTTAAGTGTCCCTGACAATACCATGAAAAATCAGATTTATTTGAATGTTGGTCCAGATTTAAAGGTGATCTGGAGAAGCTGATGTAGGGTAGCTCACACCACCAGGAGGCATGCTTGGGTTAGCCCTTACCCTTCTTGAATCTTAGCCTCCCTTACAATGGCTGACTTTTAACCTCCTCAGACATTAGAGGCAAACTTGCCCTCAGGTCTCAGGGGTGGTGAGTCACTATGCTGCAAACCTCCTCAGTGCACATGCATCATTAGTAAACATGGGTTATTGCTGGGAGTTTGCCAGCCTAAGGGTACATATGTTATGAATAATATAATACCGCAGGGCAGCAACATTTCACATTCAGCGCTTACATCAGTTGTGCCATTTACTTAAGGAAAGACAAAGTTTGGTCATCAGCAACTGCCTTAATTTGCCACTAATTTGGTTCATTCCTTTCTGTGAGGAGGGAGGAGTTAGACCATATGGCCCATTATAAAGCACTTTGTTCATTATTCCACACAGCTCCCTTTGGAAACCTGAAGAAAATCCAGTTGGTGGGTCAAGGTTGGAGGTGTGGGGGTGTGCAGAGGAAGACAAGACATATGGTTTGCTAATGATTTGCCCTTAGTGCCATTAATATAATTATAACAGAGAGGTCTGCTTTGACCCCACTAACGTCAAGCAGGATTTTACTGAGTCATTCAACTTTTTGGAGCACAGCATACAGCATGGGTGTCTGAGGATGAGGAGGAGGGGTAGGGAAGAGACGGAGGAAAAAGTGGGGAAGAGACAGAAGATTACAGGGAGAGGAGGGATTACAGAAAACAGATAAAGAGTAAAAAGAACAAAGAAAGGAAATTAACAGGCAGAGGGGACTTTAGGAGGCAAGTTGGAAGCAAGTGAGGAACAGAAAGGCAAGCAGATGGAGAAATTAGCGGCTGAGCACGAGAGATGAGTGAGTAAAAGTTGCATGAGACCTGGCCATGGGCAGAAAGAACTCAGGCAGAAAAGAGAGAGGAGGGGAGAGCAAAAATAGATAAAGTAAGTATAGAGGAAGTCTGAGGGAAAGTTCATTGGGTTTGAAGGAGGGAGAGGCAAAGCTCAGCAGTAAGGGTGCAGCAGATGGAGGTGAGAGAGACAGAGAGATGGGATTAAAAGAGAGCAGACAAGGTGAGGGTGAAAGGAAGCAGACAGAGAGCGCTGGGAGACAGAGAGCTAGTCCAAATGATGGATAGACACATCAAATCACAGACAGGTATGAGAGCCCTGGCTCCACAGCAACACAGTGGCCCGCATCCACTTTTAAAACTAATACTCTAACCTGATTCTGAATGTGGGACACAGGCTGGCCTAGGGCGGGTAGTCTTAAACTAAGAATGAATGTAGACAAGCACACCTTTGGGGGGGGGGGGGGGGGGGGGCTCAAAACAGATGTGTTTTATTCTTATTTCTTATTTTCAGCATAGCGATTCAGCACTGTCTCTTACACCCACCCAATCACTGGCTCACACAAAGTGAAAATGGTAACTGGTAAATGGTAAATGGAAGTTGGGTTTGAGTGTAAAAAGAGCAATCCAAACAAAATGAGAGACATTCTTCCAGGCTTGTCACTTCCTTTAGTGTCATGTACGTGGCCCTTCTTGTTAAATGTGCCGGTTGTTTTCTACAAGCTCCACTGACTCCCTTCAGCATTAGTGTGCAGCACAGTTCACTGCATGACATAAGTAACTGGCAATATCTCATCTGTAGTAATAGTCAGGGCACCCGCACTCTCATAAAGTAAAGACATTATACCCTCAATTATTGTCATCCAGTCCTACCAGGGAGGATGTATCCTGTTGGTTTCTTTAAGAGACTTACAGCATCTCAGCATTCATCATGAATAAGTGGCTTTGCACCTGATGGTCATGATGCATAATTCACATTGAACTGGAGCAACTCAGCGTGAGAGAAACCTATCATTTCCAGCATTCATTGGAGTGAATGGGATTTAGACCAGTAACTAGTATGGTTCGAAGCGAGGGAATCAGCTTGGGTTTGGATACAGTCCTATCTGCTGGGTGAAACCCTTAGCCAAGATACTGGTCTCAGGAGACAAGCGTGCCATTCACAGTGAGGTAGGTGAGCCTATCCGCTTTTTTGTCGAGCAGAAATGTAGGTCATCTATTATGATAGGGGCATTTAACTTTTAGATGGGTAATGACAACATTATTGCCGTGGTGATAAATAACTCCCAATAACCTCCCATTTGGGACCAGGCTCCACTTTGCTAATTATCTCTGGAGGATGGGAAGAATGTTGCCTAGTTAAAAAGCAATCCGAGCTCTTTAAATATTTCCTTGGCTTTTGTCATCCACTGGAGTTGCAAAAAGACAAATGCTATCCCTCTTTAAATAGCATTGGAAGTGAACCCAAATTGACTGGATGATTAAAAACATTATCCTTCGGCCAAATACCATCATCTCTCACAAAAGACTGTTTGAAATAATGCCATGTTTATCAAAGAGGAAAACTTTCAGTCAGTTAGTCAGAAATTCAGAGGTGACATCATCGCTTTGACAACAGTGTGGCAGAGAACATCATCATTGTACAGCAGCTGGTAACATCACAGACAATTACATTTTTTCCCACTCTGAAAAAGCTGTGCAGTAGTGTCTGTCAACATGGGAGGCATATATAGATGGAGAATGATTACACTTGCCAGGTGTGCTCTGTTAATGTAAATGTGCAATCTTCATTTGGCCTGTGAATGAGATGATTTGTGGCCATTATGGGTCAACAACAATGGTCACAAGATGACAGTGAGAGAGGGAGGAAAATAATCAATTGCTTGGGTGTAATGGAGGCAGAGATTGGGCCCTCCCCAAGCTCCCAGAGAGCCTAGCTGGAGCCTGGATGGATTGGAAGTACTTACAAGAGATGAATGGTGCTCCCATGAATAACTCGCATAAGTCTAAAAAGGCACCTGGGTGGAAAAATGCTCTGAAGAGCATGTGCTTGTGCCATTTTCATCACAATAGTTGCTGAACCTTGTGCACTGCATTAGCTCAAGTAGACAAGCTGGCTCACCTTGGCAGCATTTTTGGGTTTATTGAAAAGCTGCAGATAAAAAGCGAAATGTTTTTATTTTGAAATGCAATCAATCATCATTATCATTGGATGCATCATGTATTGAATTTTTAAAGAAACGAGAGATATGCTTCCAGTTAATACCATCTTTCAGTCAAAATCTGAATAGTGACAATTGTCATTTGTATCACCTGGTTCTGTCATTTTGGTATTTCGTATCTGTTGGGGAACAGGCGCCATAGCCTTAACAACTCACGTCTAATTCTCTAATGATCCCTAGAGACACAAGGCCACTCTAATAGCACAACTTTTCACAAGCCAGCAGGGCTTTGTGCATGTCCCTTGTGTTGGTATGCAGGAGGGGAGCTGTGAATCTGGGCGGAGGAGAAGAATGCATCCTCCCTTGGCATAAAATAAGTAATGTGTAAAGCCAGCTAGCAAGAATCCATTGACCCTGAATCTCATCTATACCAATTAGCAGCTGCAGTGGCTGACATTTTGGCTCCTGGCAGTTCGCTACACTGTTTGACCTCTACCTCAGCTTCATCAGCTGTATTTTATAAAGCAGTGATTATTTGCATCATCGATTGCATCCAAGCCTCTGAATGAGGTCTCTGAAAGACAGTGATTGTATCGGCATGTCTATTTATGCAACACAGGGTCTACATCTGGGACTCAGATGGTTTTCAGATGGATCAGTTTTCCTGAAAGAACTTATGTATTTTAAGTCAGTGCTGGAGAAATGAAAAGAGGACTTGAGGATTGTGCTTGGAGGTTTACACAGGCTTTTCCTGGGTGTCGCTCTGCCTTTGAATATCTTATACTCCCCACTTGATAGGGATTACCCCTCCCCTTACCTCCAGCCTCCCGAGGCATCACTTAAGTGATGACATGAGCTCCCCAAATGCTCAGGGCACCTTCTCACTTACTCCGTGCCTCATCTCACTCCGCCAGTGCTTGTTGAGGGGAGGGGTGTGGTGGTGGTGGTGGTGGGGCAGGGGCCAGGTCTACAGGGAGGGGCTGATATAGACATTCCAATCTGTCTGCCTTGCTTGTTCATCTGCCTGTCAGGGAGACACCCATCCCTCTGAGTCCGGGTGAGGGCAGCATCCACTTGTCATGATCAATCAGCCAATGCAATTGTCACATTCTTCTCTCATGAACAGCAGATACTTTGTACCAGGGCAGCAATGAGTCTATGAGAGAAACGAAGCAATGCACTTTATCCTTGAATTACTGCGAGTTCTTATTAGGTAAAGCTTGGCGGGACTCCTGGGTTACTCCAACTCATCACTCACCATCTCGCTACTGTTCCATCAGCTCTTTCTCATTAATGGTACTGATGAGGGTTGCTTCAGAAGAAGGGGGTGGGTGGGTGGGGGTGATTTGGATTCAGAAATTCCAATGCATGCAGATATTATGGACATTATTATACCTGGCAAGGTGATGACTGTAGCCATAGGTTAGGGTGGCTCATAACCTGTTGAAATGATACTTTTTGTGCAGTAAATAGGACTGTCTCGCAATGCTGGGTTTCCCTTTCCCTGCAAGGACAGTCGTCGTCTTTGCAACACAAGCCTTTTTTCTGCTGCAAGGACACTCTGGCCTAATTTGTGAGCTAACAAGCATGTAAACTACACTCATCCCGAGGCGGTGGCAGGGTAAAAATCATTTGAGTAAGTGGAGACGGGAGCTGGAGAATATAGGACTGTGTCTAAGATCAGAGTATCTCTACTCATTGACTCCCTGCCTGGCTGCATCAATATGCACACGTTAGCTGCCAGGCAAAATTACCACAATACACAAAAATGTTTTGGGAGTTTTAGCATAACAATTAGGGCTGGTACTGTGTATTTTTTTCTTTGTTTTGTGACCAAAGGTTTGTCAGGAAGTAATGCCAGAAAATATGAATGTGCAGCTTTTGAAAATAAATCAGCTTTTAAGGTAGATTATTCACACCCCTCAACAACACAGGCTTTTGTTGTGTTAGACAATAATGTGATTTCAAGAAAGCAAGCCAACTAACAAACACGTTCCTTTCAGAAATTCAGAAGTTCAGCAGGATTTTGTCTGACTCAGACAGTTTAGGTCTAAAATGTGATTTGGTTTGGGTTGCTCAAGTCCAATTCAACTACAGGAAGAAGCATGTCTTGTTCTTCTTTTTTTGTTTCTTACTTTTGAGTGTGTGCTTGTGCCTCAGTTTACATGATTGTGAAGCACAAGATTGCTGTGCTGTTAAAGCAGTAATCATCAGAAATCCTGATGAGTTAGTTCAGAAGCAGAGAGAAAAAACAAACACACTGATGTCCAACAATAAATCCACTGACATTTGCACGCCACTGTGTGCGCAGAAGACTGCCTTCAGTCCCAATCATGTCCTACTTTGCTGCCGTTTATTATTAGTAAAATTCATTTTCTGGGTAAAAAAATTTGGTTTGAATCTAGTTTAATCTCTATGCACTCAGATTTCCTTGAAATTACAACCTCTTTCAGTCATGAGGGAAAGGATTTGTGCTGTCATGAGAGATGGAGAGGAGTTTGAGGATACCCCTGTGACATGCCAGTGCAGAATTCGCCTCCCTCTCTCTGTGTTATTTATGAGTTCTGCAGCTACAGCCTGAGTCTGGTCTGAGGAGCAGCCCCAGTCTTTAATGGGGTTGGAATATAATCTGTTGGACAGGCTATATAGATCTGAGAAAAAAACACATTGCAATCAATGGCTTAGGCTGTGTATGACTGTACGATTTCCTAGCAAGGCTCTTAATAGATTCCTGTCTTGGCCGTGAAGGAGATGTAAAAGCTTGCCACCACACCACCACATCCAAACAACAATACATGACTGGCTTCTTTAAAAGTCATGTACACGCACAGCTCAGAAACACAGAGATTTATTTTTGCATGATATATCACAGTCTGTATCAGCCATTTCCATGTTGAGCCTCCATTTAGACAAAGTCAAATTGTTGGAAAACAAGATGAAAGCCCAAGTGCTTCTCAGCCTGACAGTGGCTATATTACAATTCATTTTCCTGCATGGCCTGAAAATTTTATGATGCTATTATTGGGTGTTGGCTAGTTTCCTAAACGGACCGCCCCTCTGGACTACAGCATCCATCCATTTAGAAACAATTCTCAGCCTCCCTCCTCTTGATCCTCCTCAGAAAAGCGCCTGCCTCCATTTACCCAGTGGTAGTAGGCTGCTGGATTCAGCTCGATTCATTTTCTGTGGGGGGAAATTGGTGTGCTGATTGGCCTCTTTACTCATGGATTAGCTATTAAAAAGCTGTTAGTGACTCTCTCACTATCAGCCCAATGCAATCATAGCACTAGCGATAAGGTTGTTATTACAGTCAGCACAGAGAGGTTAAAATCCCCCTTGAACTCTGTTCAATATAAAGTGGTGCATGCACTAGAAGGAGGCAATGGGCAAATGATTGCTCCCACTGAGATCATTGCTATTGAGTCTGTATTATCACATTGGAAATGCTATTAGGGGTTTTTAATAGTCTGTGCATGAGTTTATTTCTAATACACCTATAGTGAGCATAGTGCTTTTCTACTGTTCACATTTCTACCTTTTAGTACATCTAAATGAGATCTAATTCATGGTTATTTTCATTGGGAATGAAAGATACCCATGGTCTTAAAAGTATGTTTTTTTCCCCCTCAAATTATCCTGAATTGTAAACTTGGGAAATCATTTCTACCCGCTGAAACTGAAAAACTAATATGAAATTATTATACAAAACTGTCTTGATATTGAGTGTACTTTACTGACTTGAAGAAGCACAAAATGAAGTTTCACAAGACACTTGGCAGTAATGTGCTCTCATACAGTATTTCTAATTCACAATTAACAGTGTAGGAGGAAGTGAGATGAGACAAGGAGTAGGAGGGGAAAGATGAGCTCTGTTATGATTACTGAAATAGTTTGCCAGTATCAGGTTTACTGCTCATGTCCAATCTGCATAACAGGAAGTGAGGACCACAGTGGGGCCTGCAGGTTCCTGTACTCACTGGGCTCGTTACTCAAAACATGTAATAAATTCCTCTTTACTCGTTACTTATTTCAAAAGTAATAATATTACTTTACTTATTACTCATTGTGAGGAGTAATTCGTTATTACATTTATATTACTTTTACGAGATTGTTTCCTCTTACCTCACCTTGCCTGTGCTCCTCTGTGACTAAGAACCAAATACTGCAGCTTAATTTGTTACACTACTTGTTACTGAGGAAAGCAATAACAATACTGTAACGTGTTACTGCCCATCACTGCTAGTCACTGATCCCATTCTGCTGCCACCATCTATCAGCCCAGATAAATTAGATGTGGTGTTTACTTGCTTTATTTACCTTGTTGACTCCCTGAGGGTAGAAGCACCTTCCTGACTGAGAGAGTCAAAATGGGATAATGGAGAATAATACATTTTTCTTATTACACGGCAGCCAGGTTATAGTTCTAATATGAAATTGCGCAGGCAAAGCAGATTGCTTTGGCTCCGAGACAAGCTTTGCCTTGGGAAGTGGGAAGAGTCTTAGGGAGCTGCACTGAGCTCTGGGGCTCTCCTTAACTGAGGGAGCAATATGCACAGCCCACCAGCTCTTTGAGGTTCAGCAATTAAATGTCAAAGGCAACAACCTACATGTTCTCATGTCCATGGGCCCCCTTAACACACACACACACACACACACACACACACAAAATGCACTCAGCTGATGTTCTTTAAAAGATATTTGGATGACATTGAAATAGCTGTAGGCATTTGTTAGCATTTACTTGACCAATACAAACTGTTCCCTTTGATTACTGTTGGACTCTGTCACTATACAGATGGAACATTACATTACTTTGAACACGTGGTCAAGACAACTGACAGGTGTGTGTGTGCGCGTGTTTGTGTGTGTGTGTGTGTGTGTGTGTGTGTGTGTGTGTGTGTTGCGCATGTGTGTGTGTGTTTTCCAGGTGGGCCGTCTAGGTGGTCGTCCTCCCACTGTGATTGCTGTTGCAAGAGCCACAAAAGCGAGCGCGAGGGAGAGAGCGGCACTTCCTTCAACGAGCTCTCCACTTCCTGTTCCGAGACCCAGTCGGAAGCAAGTTCAACGCAGGGAACCGTGATCTGTGGCCCAGTGACCCGGCGGCCCAACATCCAGACCCTGGACCGTCCCATGAAGAAAGGACCAATTCAGATGCTGCAGCAGGCAGAGATGCGCCGGAAGACGGACATGCTACGCGTGCGGACCTTTGGGGTCCGAGAACGGCAGGCGGCAAAGAGGAAAGCAAACAAGGCGAAGATGACTCCAGAGCAGGAGCTGGAGAAATGCATCCAGGACTTCCGTCGCATTAGAATTCCAGAGCGCTTTCCGGAGAGGAAGTACATGTGGCAATCAGAGCTCCTAAGAAAGTATCGTCTCTAAGTGTGTGCGTAGAGAGAGAGAGGGAGAGAGAGAGAGTAAGAGAGAGAGAGAGATGAAAGACCATTGTTGCAGTATCATGTGGTAGTATCACTATCCATGCAGGGTATTAGACAAAAACTGCATAGGCTATAGACTGCACTCTCAAAGACACATACGTACTGTAATTGAAAAAAAAAAACAATGGCCACTTTCCCGCCAGCATGACTAGCGGAGCACACACAGTACTGGGCCACGTGAGTCATTGATTCGTAAATGTATGCACAGTGTTGTTTATGATATGCACAATCAGGTTACTCCTGTTGGGGCTTAAAACCCGACCCACACCAGGGTGGTACGCTAACCCTGCTCCCACTTAGGAGAGCTGCGGTCAGGAGCCAGGCGTGCTAAAAGCTACATCACTAGCTCAAGCAAACAAAGCAACCTCAGGGGCAACATTATTTCAATTAGTTCATCAACCTGTCACACACTGTATGTGCAGTTAAGCCACAATTGCTGTTTTTTCGATGGATGTAACGAGATGGTGCTGTGCGTTAGCAATGGAATATCACTACTCCACAGATGACACATCTACTTATAGTAGGCTACGATAACAGCACTGCATGCCATTTCACCCCTAGCGTATGGAAAATCAAAAAACATTCAATTCATTGTTTCGTGTGGTGGATTAAACCAGTGTTATGACTGAGGCTAACTTCAATGAGGAAAGCACTGCCTAGATCTCTGTTTGCTATTGTAAACATTTTTGTCTACTGTTGTCATTATGTGTTGGATAGATAATATTGTGAAGGTACAGTATATAATGCCAAGGTATTTGATTAATCCTTGATTGTAAGTGTGCAAAAAAACTATTAAATATGTTGGAAATGTATTTGTGTTGCTATCTGCTTGATCATAGTGGAGCTCTTCAGTTAAATTCAGTGAGTGATCTCTCCATATTCTTAAATGTCTCCCCTGAGAGTCGACAGGATTAAACACCAGCTTGGAGTTAAAACAGTTAGCCAAAGAGGATTTGGGATTGTAGGACAATAGCTGGGTTTGAGCTTTCTCCCTGAATCTGGATTTTCCTGATAAATTGCTGTGGAGTGAGTGAGTGCCTTGTGTGGCACCCACTACCCTCAGTCCACCCCACACAAATTGGCTTTATTTAAGAAGTGAAATACATCCTTCCCCACTGATATTTGAATGTGTGCCTCTTCCTCTTGGGAGGATCTCAAGGAAATGGGAAGAGAACCATAGCTGTGCATCACAAGCACCGTTTATAGATGGCACTATTTTTAGCGAACAGATTCTGCAGTGTCGCCACATTGCATCCACAAGGAACGAGGCTGGGGGACCGCACCACCGCAACCCGTACAGCCGTACCCAACAGCCTGCGTGATGATAGATGAAGAACCGTCTCCCTCTTGGGACAGTAAGTGTCCTCCAACACAAGTTCAAAGGAAAAAGCTTTGTTAGGACTTTGTGAGACACAAGACTGGGTGTTACAGTGTGCACTGCATGCAATGAGCCGTATAACACAGAAGAAAGAGATTTCCTTCCCATATCAGATTGGAAGTATGGGACAAGTCGCCCTATAGCCATTCTACCTATGGGCAGCCCAGGCATAACTCTGAATGGAGACCTATAATCCCAGTCACGAAAGGCCAATCCATCCATATGCGGCAAGGGAAGAAGTAAACATATCATATTTCTTAGGGCTTAACGGTCTCTGTTGAGCTTTAAACTTGTAAAGAGATATGGGTATGTATGTGAATGCATTTTAAGAAGCTAATACAGTAAAAGGGCATGTGGTTGTAGCAGAGAATAAAATAGCAAAAACCTGGAAGGGGACTGTAACGTAATGCATTTGTCAAGGATATAGTGGCTGTTCCTCCTCTCCTCTGCTATGCACCCCGACCCATATCTCTTACCCTCTCAGCCACCATTCAATAGGAACACAGCATGAAATCTCTCAGTTTGAAATCCGACGCCTTTCTCTCCGTGTTTGAAAACCGGATCCCTTTTCGGATGGCATTTCAACCTCGCACTTAGGATGATCTGAATCCTAATACCCGAATGAAAAATCGATTAATCTTGTTTTTTTGCGTATCAAATATACTCAACATCAAAACGTAGCCTCGGTGTGTTTCCTTGTCCTGGTTGACACCGGTGGCCTATCCCACAGACCCACCTGACCCCGGCTAGGGCCACTCTCCTCCCCCTCAGGGTCTATTACCCAGCAGATCGATAGCCACAGATCTCTGGCCCTGGTCTATAGACAGCCTTCCAGTCTTTATAGATGGTCGATAACCAACATCCTCTTCTAGGATGCAAAGTAACGTTAAATCTTCAATCACAAAACATCTCTGCCACTGCTAACCGCCCTCAATTATGCAGCAGGGCCTTACATTTCCCACAACAGCTTTCTTCAGCACGAGACAGGTCTGACAGAATGATTACAGCCCCTGTATTAGTAAATTACAATGCTGCAAAGGTTGTATGATTTCAAGAGTGGGAGAATTATCCTGTTTATCGGCTATTAGTCTCCAAGAAAAGACACAGTTATTCACACAGAGAATAACAGAAGCATTATGTAAAACCCAGCAAGTGGGATTTCATTTTAATCCAATAAATATATGAACGGTGAACTCAGAATGATGAATTGTATGAGGTGTGGAAGAGACTGCAATTCTTCGCTTTACCTCAACCTCACAATATTGTTTACGAATCTGATGTGGTAACCCGGTGCTGCCATTGCAATGGGGGGAAATGTTATCAAGGCAGGCACTTGATAACCTTTAGCAAAGCATTAGGAAAATAAGATGCAATTTATCTGCTTCATCTGAAAAACATCCAAATTCTTACTGGGAGAGGTCGCGTTGCCTGCAGCACGTCTCCATAAATATCCAAGGCCAACATGTTTTTCTGCTCACTCATCTAATTTTAGATGACTGACATCCCAGAGCTCATAAGAGCTGGGGAAGTGAATGCTTACATGAATGACTAACGGGAAGACGTAAGATCTTTCTCCTGAGGTTGACATCTTTGTTCATCATGATGAAAAAAAAAGTAGATTGCCAGGTTGAAGCTACATTGTGAGGTTTTGGGAAGAAAAAAAGTGACTTAGAATAATCATTTGCAAATGCTTAGAGCTTATTTAAAATCTCACTACAAATAAGATTTGTTTGCCTAGAAGATACTTCTATTCTAAACATTGTGAGAGGGTAGGTTAATCACAGCAAAACACTTCTCCAGGGTTTCCTTTAGAGACTCAGACTCTATTCAGCACAAAATATACTACATACATTTTTACACTTTCCTTTTTCAAACAACATAGTGCTATGAGCAGTGATCACATTACACCAATAGATACTGTGCTCTCGCGTGGAGAGGCTGCAGGGACATAGTTAGAGAAATGGAAGCCAATTTACAACCCTAGAGCACATTTGGGACCTTACTCTGGCCGTAATGTACCCAGTCCAATGTGTGGAAACACCAATGGAACAGATTACAAATGAGTCCAGAAATGACAAAATCAGATTGAATGCCATCACCATCATCAAGTGCAGAAAACAGGCTAACACTGTTTAGTCCTACTATGGACGTGCCAGCTAAAACAGTAAAGCTAAAGCTGCCAGGGAGACTCAAACATACATGCGCATGCACACGCAGGCAGTTTGTCTCAGATAACACAGCAGTTGCCGTATCATAAGTTTTATTTGTTTGCAGTTCTGTAGAGTTCAACCAGAGCCTGTTTCAAAACCAGAAGCATCAAATATTTATAGATACACATTTGAGGACCACAAAAGGCATTTTAGTCCAGATACTTTAGGGGCCCTCCCTGAGCTTCGCGCCCTGGGTAGTCAGTACCCCTATTCCCCCAACTATGAAACCCTAGCGTGCACACACACACACATTGCAGTGGCAGGTGTCAGTCAATGGTGCTGACTTAAGCAGCTGCTGAATCCACTGCGAGTCTACCTTTCCACTTCTTTGGCGCCATATCTCCTCCCTCACCTCACTCCACCGGCGCCAGACCTGAGGTGCAGTAACGGACACACAATCATTCAACTCCTCAGAGTGCTCAGGCAGCCACTGCCAGCTGACGAGGTAGTTATCTGTATTAGCTGTGCAGCTCTGCAGACTCTTGGATCTTGGATTCTCCATCAAAACCCTCTGGGATCCACCCAGACTCCTGCACTGCAAAAATAAAATGGCCCTGAATCCTGGTGCAATGCTCCTAATGAGGCATATCCATGGCTCCCCGAAGAGAAGAGTGGAGGAGAGCGGGGAGAGAGGGAGAAATACCTACATATACATACTCACCTGGGCTCCCCCTGGGACAAAGAGCGTTACGGTGGGTGACTGCGGGTAGTCAGAGGGAGGAGGGAGCAAGGGAGAAAAATTAAGATGTGAAGAAAAAGCCATTCCACAAAGCAGCCTTGCTCATGGGGCCAGTCAACTGGACTTGTAACACCGAGCCTTTAGTGCGGGCGTACTTAGTGGGTTTTTTATGTTTCCTTTCAGCTGCTGATTTACAGCCAAAGTGTCTTCAGCTTGTCATTTTCTCCCTCATTACCTTATCCCTTTCTCAAGGACTGCTCTGGAGAATATACAGGCTCAATTAAGCTGTTCTGACCAGAAATCCCATTGCTCATAAATCACCTCCAAGGGCTACTGATCAGCGCTGCTACACCGCAGTGTAAGGCGCACACAGTGGCGTGCACTGCTGAGCAGGGCAGAGGCCACGGTGCATTATAAATCAAATGAATGGCGCAGAGTATATTGCTGCAGAGGATAAAATATTGTAGGACATTGTATCATAAATCTGGAATATAATCACTGATTGTCACCGAGTTGTGATATCAGACAATGAATACAGCAGGACAGGTAAACAGTTATGATGTTATGGAAGAATGGGCAAGGACGTCCTAACTATATAGCCAGCCTCTTAAGAGGGTGAAATTATGGCAAGGACCTTTTTTATTGTGGATTTTATGATGGATTTTGTCAGTACTTTATACTGGCACAGGCCTCTTACTCCTACTGATGGCAGAGCATTTCACCATTCTGTAAAGCCAGGATTTGTACAGTCAAAATGTGCTGCGCTCAGTTTATGTGTCCGCCTATTAAATAATCAGTAGGGGAACATTATCTTAATTCCTCCTACATTTTCCCAGTGCACTGCAATTAGAATTGCATGCCCGAACCATACCTTGAGGTGCAGTTGCTTTCTAAAGCTTCCTCAAATAGCTTCAGAGAACTTTCCTTTACGTGTGTAACCCTTTTTAGTGCGTGAGTGAGATAAAGACTCTGTTCGCAGTTAATTTCTTTCATGCCTTTTAACGAGGGCCTAGGGAGAGACCCTGAACGCATTACAGAGCTATTACTATAGTAAGGGAAATAATCTCAGTATTAAATTTGAGCATTCAATTTGACTCCAAGGCGATAGAAGGGTTCAGGTTTAATTAAAACAAATCGTCCACACGCGTCATGTGATGTGAGTCTCTAACTCATTAATAGAACAAAATCGTCGGAGGATTGGCCTTTCATAGAGTTTGTTGAGTTCTCTGTAATTAAAATCACTTCCATATTGGAGCAGTTGAGTAATCATAGCTGCTGGGAGGTGAATATCATGACTATGATGTTGCCTCAGAAAACCACAGTGTGAAATGAGGCAACCATTCCCTTTCAGTGACAATTCTTTGAATGTAATCCTATCTATTTTCAGTGGTAATCTGTTGTTTAGAAAGGGGGGGGGTGGAGTATGTCAAATATATTCATTTCCTAGCTACACTCATGATGCAGCATTAGTTTCTCTGAAGAAATAATTATCTGCAACCGTGTTCTCATCGTCGCCTAATACAGTGTTGCAAGGGGAGACGCATTTTTGAGGGGTACCATATAGTATCCAAAGCTCAATGCACTACGCTTGCAAGTAACTCCTCACATTGCCTGGTGTAAGTGCAGGATTAATCCTCCCAGTGATTGTATGTCACAGACAGATGGTGGATATGTATTATCCACATTGGCTGATCTGCCAACATTCCTCTGTGATTACCAACAGTGTACTTACATATCTGCTCAGATTACTTTAAAGCATATTCAAGTCTGAGATGATGGAACGTGCGGGGAATACAATCTGCACAGGAATGTTGTAGCACTTCCAGTGGTGAGTCGAAGTAAATCACTCAGCATCTCAGTTTATGACCCCAGATCAATAAGGATTATGAACAGGTTAATGTAGCGTCAATGCTAATATAGCGCTGTCATTTAGGGCCAACAAAGTTAGTAGTTGTTGGTTAATATAATGAGTAGACAACACAAAGCTGAGCATGCTGTTTCTCCTGTAGCAGTGACAGTGTTAAGACCCCTGCACTCTCATTAATCTCTATTGCTCCGTGTCACTGTTATGAAAGAAAGGCTAGATTACTCCCATCCCTGGTCCGAGACTCTCATTTAGCCACACGCCTGCAAGCCATTATTCAGCCATCACAGGAAAGCCACAAAACAAATGGTATTTACCACATAGGCCATATTACTTCAGGCAGGGATGGGGGGGGGGGGTAAGAGTGGGGAGGCGAGTGAAGAGGAAAGGAAGTGGGGTGGAAAACAGAGTTTGAATCTCATCATAGAACTAGAGTACACCCAATTCCATCCCAAAGTGTCAGACTGTCATCCGTCATCCGAGAACAGCACAAACGTCTACAATGAGCTAGAGAAGGATTTGACACAGATGTATGACATCACCATCTAATCCTTCACCACATTCTGAAAAACACCACGATGGGATGGACTTGATTGCCATAGCAACCAACTCAAAGATAATCCCACAGACCCTGAAAGCTTGGGTGATTGGGTTTGATTTTGATTAGAGTCCGTCTCTATACCAAAGAATGACCGGTTTCCAAAATCGAGGCGGTGTTAATTAGTCACCCTCGTGTAGAGGAGCTTCAATCTATCACAGTCCACAATCAAGAGCTTCTTACGCAGATGAATCAAAGCTTGCCCTCAAAAGTAACACTGATGACTAAATCTGTCCGGGCTTAGTCTTTACTTCCTCCTGTCATTGCCATACAGTCGCTTGCCGGTTGCAGTGTCAACATCTGGGCAGTCTCACATTAACGAACAAAGAGGACTTGCTGGTCCTGCCCAAGCAACTGATCTCAAGGTGAAATAGGAGGAAAGACGGATGTGTTGGCGGGTGGGGGAGTAGGGGGGTGGAGGTTATGCGGTCGGGGTGATACTGAGCTGCCCTGAGAGTGCCTGTGATAAATCCACAGTTTGGGCACCAGCCATGAGTGGAGGACAGGTCTGCTCTATGATTAACTTTAGATGGAGGAGTCTACAGACCTGGAATCAGAGCTCCTTGAGGAGAGATGAGACTTACATACAGGGTGAAGAAAATATCACTGTCTGCACTGTCGACATCACATGTGGGACATCACATGTGGGTCACGGTGTCCTCGTGTGTTATTTTCAGGATAATGGCTTCTAATAATAGATTGTTACAGAGAATTTAGCTGTTTTGGAATCAGTTTTTCAATCCGGTGGAAGAACTATTGGACTACATTGAGAGAGTACACACAGTGTGCATGACAGCAGATGCACATGACAGTGCTGCAGAGTGTGTGTGTGTGTGTGTGTGTGTGTGTGTGAATCGGACCTAAACCCCTTGCTGTGACCCTTGATCAAAATGCATAAACCCCTCCGAGGGCCTAGTGACATTTCTTGGTGTACACATTACATCCGCGGTTCAACAGGAGTCGTGATCTGGCCTCTAGATGGCCTTCGGTGTCAGCTTAATCACTTCTGACGCACCTTTTGTGACTACCATGACCCAATCCTTCACTTATCAAAGAGTGTCACAGTTTCAGGTTGTCCAGTGCAGCCTGACTGACAGACAGCATGCAGACCTGCCAAGGCTTTGAGTTGTACCTGATAAGGATTTAGTCTTTTATTTTACTTAGATTGAAATATTTTTATGTACATGTTCACCTTTCTTATTCTCTATTTGAGGCCAGACTAGCAGTCAGCGGTGCAATTCTTTGTTTCCTGCCCAAGGACCAATTTGGTGCGCTATATCAGACATGTTTTGTTGTAGTGTATGTACGTGAATAACAATCAGGGAGAGAGAAGAGGGTGCACAACCTATTTTGAATGCTCTGTGTCTCTCTCTCCGAAACTGATACCAAGCAAACAGTGGGACACATATATCTGTCTACTGAATGGGAATTAGACACACACAAAAGCACATCAAAGGTTGTGATTGAGGAGGTTTGTTCCACAGGAGATGAGTGAGGGAATTACTTTCATCATCCTCAAACATATGGCAGGCCATAATAATCATGTTACCGCTTTTACTTTGAAACATAGAATATGCTGTTCACTGTCTTGAGGGATGATAAAGAGAGGCTGTTTTTATTCATAGGCAGGGCAGCATACATGCATATTGCTTGGGCTTATTTGTGACCTTCATGGAACAGAACCACATTTCTGTCTCTAATGCTGCTTCACCTTTGAATTGATGCTCTGTAGAACTACAGTACAAAAGCCCTGTGGCATGTTTATCCTGGAGCTCTACTACACTGCTCATATGGAAAATTGGGAAAATGGGAAATGACTAATAAGTAGACAACTCTCGGTTTCCAGAATGAGAGGTTTGTAAGACGGAAAGTCGTTTCTTAAAGAGAAAAGAAATACAACTCTTTTCAAACTGTACCAAGGCGTGCTTGATTTCCCTCCAACCTCGTAATGTAAAAATGTTTGGCGTTACCTTAGCACCCTTTTCAAATACACAAGATCTGATATTAATATCAGCTATGCAACACGTTTTCCTCTTTTAGGATGAATATGACTTGTGAGAGAATAAAACTCGTGAGATGGAGACTTGCACATTTCCAATGCTGCGCCCCAACGTTCTGCTTTCCCATCAGGCTGGATAATGGAGCATCATAAGGGAAGTGGTGTCCTGTTTCAGGTCTTTCATGCCAACACAGGACTGGCCAGACAGACAAGGGCTGATTCTGTGGCGAGGACAAGCAGATAAATAGAGTGAGAGCCACTCTTAGAGGAGGAGGAGAGCAGGAAGAGTGAAAGAGGAGAGAGGGGAGACGCAATGGCACTCCCAGAGGCAGGAAAGAGGCATCTGGCTCAGAGGTGTGTGTGTGTGTGTGTCCTATTTTTAGTTTCCCTCATGTACATCTCCTACTCAAGCAGCTGCCGGAGCATTTGCACACCAAAAGATTTCAGCACCATGGTTTCCACAGACCAAAGTCCACGCAACAGCGAAGTTTAACTTTATTGTGGTTTAGATGTTTTAGCTATTGGCTAAAAGCTGGAGTCCCACCTCTGCATATATACTACATGATGATGTGATAAGTTCCCCCCAGGTTGTGTTGGTGTCAGGATGAATTACTTTTACGCATGAACACAAAGGTGAGGTGTACCGTAACATCACATGAGTGGAGTGCTACTGCCTGCAGCCTGACAAATAGGCAGGCTGTAAATAGCCTAGGTCCTGTGTGAGTAATGTACAGTATGGAGGGACACAACAGGGTGAGACAGCACTCATCAGAGGTCATTAATGACAAGACGTTAAGATGTCACGCTGATATCAAGTGGAACAGCAGGTACACGATGTAGCATCTCTTATATAGGCTGGCAAGACCAGCGGGAATAGTATACTTACTCTCTCCTTCAAATAACATGGAAACAGTTTGACACCATTATGGTCTCAAACTATTGAATTCACAATATGCTTTGGGAAATCTTAAAATGTTTTCTAACTACTGAAAGAACGGCTTCTAACAGAATAGTAACATCTAATATTTAAAATACATTTTTCTTGTTACCAGTGGAGCGGATGCCTCTGATTCATATATGAAAAATAAATGAAAAGAAAATGTTGTGTTAAACCTCATTTAGACAATGACTGAAACAATGTCATAGCTGCGTTAATGAGCTACTGCACACACAGGTAGGAAGCAACATAGTCTGCTACCAAGAAGTAAAAAAGAGGCTGTTTCATTTATTTATTATCATATATGAAATATTTATAACATTCAATCTGCTAGCAGAGGAGGCCCAGGCAGAACAAACTGTGGGTGGAAGAACCGTGAAGTTGCTTTATGGATGGATGTTAAAAAAAAGCATCTGGTGGAGGGCCACCTGCTACTCAGCATACATTCTCTTTCTAAATTACGTTTCCCAGGTTTTCAGACAGTGACGGTTGAGTTGACCCAGAGTGACAGCATACTGTAAGCCGTTAACATATCCATCTGTCTGTCTAAAGACACTGGGAGTGGAGAACCCGCCTGGAAAAAAGAGAGATTCAGATGTATATACACATGCCAGCACACACACACACACACACACACACACACACAATCAGAAAATTGTTGATCTTCAGGTTGGTCCAGTTTTACTGGAATACTGTGTTTCTCCTCCACATACAGCCTCACCTGATGTTTACTTTGGGAGAGAAGTCAGTCAATGCATGTCAATGCAACAACAAAATTAGTCACTTAATCAGTACCTGGGAACTGCTGCTAGTATGGCAGCACGCAACTTTTGGGTGGAGGATTAGTTCCTCTGAACAGGAGAAGTTAATTATGTTGCTTTGATGCACCTAGAGAGCTGTTAGATTTGTGGTTAATCCTCATCAAACTGCAGCACAAAGATTATGCACTGTGACTGACATCTTGTTCAAATGAAACTGCTGAAACACATACACATACTACACATACATACACTTTGGAACACATATACACACACACACACACAGCCAAATGATCAAACACACTCGCAGAGAGAGACAGAGAGGGAGAGAGAGGAGAAAGGCATTGCTGAGACGGATCACATTCCATGAGTTAGCAGCACTCTCTGAGTAAGACAGCGTTTTAAATAAAACATGAAAGCCAGAGAAGAAGGCGCTCCTCCTTATACAGCAACTTGTGACAAGCAATGATATTCTGAGAGACAGCACACCGAGCTCAGAGCTATCCCTGGGGAGACACTCCCCCTCTCTATCAGATAGACTATATCTCACAACCATCAAACATGGTACCTCATCCCAAAACATGTAAGGGTTCTCAGTGGAGGCCAGACTGACCGTCTGGGCTGTGCGAGGATGATAAGCATTTATGTATTGGCTTTCTATGTGGAGCACAACAATGACAATCCCGTCTCTTTATCCTTGACTCGGTGACAGAAGGCATCCTTCCAAATGTCCATCGCATGCAGATGGGAATACAATACTGAATAAAACAACCTACAGTCGACAAGCAGCAAGTTCATTTTTAGCAGCAGCACTTTTTCAGCCCAGAAAGAATTATCCAGATAGGAACCAAATCATTTGCCCCACAAAATATCCTGAATGCTGGGAAAAATCTAGTGTTAGGTTCCCCTTTACTCTGCCAGAGCCATTAAACTCTGAGAGGCTTGAATGGAAGGGCCTGTATCAACATTGATATGAACATGTGAATAAGTCATGGCTAATCTCTCCTTCTTTCACTCTCTCGCTCCCTTTAAAAGCCATACATTTTAAGAATTCCCCAAGTTCTGCTGACGTGAAGAAAGAGATGAAAGATTCATGCTTGTTTAAAAAATTCAAACGGATGTCCTGAACTTTCGGTACATAGCAAATAGGGATAAATTATTTATCGTTGGGATGTAAGAAAGGGAATTTGGGGTTTGGAGTTAAGGGTGCAAATGAAATCCAAGCAATGAAATAAGACAAATGTAGAAACAAAAAAAGATGATGAGATAAAATGACAGGGTTGAACTAATCATCACCAGCATCGTGACTGCTCAGGTCATAAGCTAATATTTTCACAAAAATGCCACTGCGTGATCAAGGATTAGGGTTCACTATTATGCACTGTTATTTTTGCTAAATGTCATTTGATTTTCTGTAGTCCTAATCTGGTTTGTGCTGGTGGATATGAGAGGAGGCTAGTGACTGAAGCGCTAGTGAGCGTACACACCAGCAGAGGGAAACCATGGTACATGACAGTGTGAAGACAACTCTGGCTGCTTTTTGGCTTTACATGTTTAGGCCTTTAGGACAGCTTTTTTTTAATCAATAAACGTAAAGCGTGGAGACTATGCACAGAAACAACGATGAAAACAAAGTAGAAGGTGAGACGGTTGAATGAGGGAGCAGAATTAAATAATTTAGCTACCATTCAAATGTATAACTACTACACATTTTTTTAAAAACTGTTGTCTTAAAGCTGATCATATTTTGTTATTTTTGTTAACCAGCGTATTATTTGCTCACATTTCCAGATTTGGCTGTGTTGTTTGACTCAATGGTGTCGTCAAAGCAAGAAACCATTAACTCTTAAGGGTTAAAACGAGTCGGACAGGAGGCTGAAAACCGATACTATGTGCATCACACGCGCAGTTCCCAACTTGTTACTTGTGGCCGGGACGGCTTGGTAAACGGCTTATTTCAAAGACTGGTTTCCACAGATCTGTTGCGTGTCGTTTAATTTCGGCAAGGATAAGTCGATAACACCAGTAACGCTCACCCGCCTGTCCAGTCCTGCGACACCACCGTGTTTTGTCCCGTCAACCTCCCACTGACTGCTTCATGTCGACGTCGAATTAGTATTAGCGTTTCCTGACCTGAGTTTATGGGATATCGTTCTGGCAAGTCGGCAGCTACACGTGTAAGTCGTAAGTGTTTGTTGAAGTGTGTTGAATGTGAATATTTCTTCTGTTGAGGTTACTTCCTGTTCTTAGCTCACCTGTGCGGCCAGGTGAGAAAGTAACAAGTAAGCACAAGTACAAGCAGCGTGCTAATGTTTATCATTTATCTTATCTCACCCTATGGACTTATATTGGGTGTTTAACTCTTATTAGGTTATTAGAGAGGATTGTGGATAGCACTATTCTATGGCTTTCATTGTAGTATTTTTGATATGATGATTCTGTTATTGAATTAGCTTTATTTTCTTTTCCAGTATGGTGGATTAGTGTTTCAAATGTGTCAGAATCCACAAAGAGAGCCCTTTTAAAATGGAGGAGCTAGCTCTGTTGGACCTGCTGGAATGTCCTCTGTGTTTCGAGCAGCTGGATATGTCAGCCAAGGTCCTGCCCTGCCAGCACACTTTCTGTACGCCCTGCCTGCAGAGGCAGGAGGCGTCCCGTTCCCAGCTGCTCTGCCCAGAGTGTCGCACTCCTGTCCGGGCCAGGTCAGTTGAGGAGCTTCCTGCTAACCTCCTGCTAGTGCGGCTCCTGGAGGGGCTTCGGGCCTCAATGGGGCCTAGCAGGAGCAGACGGTCTGCCCGCTACATGGCGCCCATGGTAAGGGACAGCTCGCCAGTCAGGGAAGGTCAGCAGCAAGAGTCTTTGGGCACTCAACACAGAGAGAAGCAAAGGCACAATGAGGTAAGTGTGTGACCCAGGCTTAAACCTGGTGAGTGTGTGACCCGGGCCTAAACCCGGTGAGTGTGTGACCCGGGCTTTAACCTGGTGAGTGTGTGACCCAGGCTTAAACCTGGTGAGTGTGTGACCCAGGCTTTAACCTGGTGAGTGTGTGACCCGGGCTTAAACCTGGTGAGTGTGTGACCCAGGCTTAAACCCGGTGAGTGTGTGACCCAGGCTTAAACCCGGTGAGTGTGTGACCCGGGCTTTAACCTGGTGAGTGTGTGACCCGGGCTTAAACCTGGTGAGTGTGTGACCCGGGCTTAAACCTGGTGAGTGAGTGTGTGACCCGGGCTTAAACCCGGTGAGTGTGTGACCCGGGCCTAAACCCGGTGAGTGTGTCACCCAGGCTTAAACCCGGTGAGTGTGTGACCCAGGCCTAAACCCGGTGAGTGTGTGACCCAGGCTTAAACCCGGTGAGTGTGTGACCCAGGCCTAAACCCGGTGAGTGTGTGACCCAGGCCTAAACCCAGTGAGTGTGTGACCCAGGCCTAAACCCAGTGAGTGTGTGTGATCCAGGCCTAAACCCAGTGAGTGTGTGTGATCCAGGCTTAAACCTTCATTATATAACATTTTTGCTATTAAACAAATGTAAGAATATAATTGAAAGAAGATTTTAAGGCAGGCAACAATATTGGCACCTCAGATCTGTTACTGCTAAAATAAAATAACTTAATTATGGCAATGGCAAAACTACAGCCTACATTCTTTGTTAGTGGTGTTAATAAGTCTCTCACAGTACTACGAGGACCCGATCCGTACAGATGTGTTTCGAACTGCTGTAATAATGAACTTCTCATACCAGGCACCTACCAAAGGGCTTTCATTCCTACAGCAGATTCTGAGCCATAGTATGTGACTTTGGGATACTTGGTTGGCTTAATTATCACCTATATTAAACATCTATTACCTATGCTGGTGTGTCAAAATCACACCACTCTTTTGAGGTTAAGCATGGTGTCCTTCTCAGTGTGTTCATCTAATCCCCATAGAACTCCATAGGGAAATGTGTCAGGACGGACCTGCTGAAATGTACATCAAGAAAAGTGGTGTGATCGTGACATGTTTACTCTTGTTCGATAGCGTGACATGTTTACTCTTGTTCGATAGCGCATACTGTGGGCAGTAGTATAAGCTGGTGTAGTTATTTGTTGATTGATTTGGATTCCTAAAAAGCCTTACAACCTAATTACTTGGGACCCGGTTTTTCCCAATGGAGCTTATTCTGTTATTCTGTTATTTCCATCACGTTATTGAGGCTTAATTAATACAACACAAAAACTGTCCTCCAATGACTTAATTGGAAGACAAAGCAAAACTTATTTACTGCTAATAAATCTCAAACCAAATTAAACTTGGCAGCTATGCTTTTAGTTTTAAATAAGAGATGAAATGCTTAATACATTACATTTGTTTTACTGTAAAGTGTCAATCTTGAATGACAATTATCACAGTAATCCATTGTAAATAGCCTGATGATATCTCAAAATGTGTACCATTGTATGTTTTAATAATTAGAATGACTTGACATGTGATTCTCTGATCTCTGCACCTTTTTAAATGGAAGACATGTAACTGTGCACATCTTGGGAGTTAGGGCATTATTGTTTTTCTTTTCCAAAACACATTAACTTTGTGGGGAGCCAAGTGTACTGTATATGCTGATTTTAATGATGTAGAAAACATAAACAACTTATCCCTGGGCTTTATTGTTGCATTGTACCCACAACGTCACTGGGGGTTTAACTGAACAAAACATTGGCCCAAAAAGCCCAAAAAAGCCCAAGTCACTAATTGGTATCTTCTGCACTCCTAAACAGGATGTGCCCTTTTCAACAAGACAACATATGCTTGTGTCCGTTCAACACAGAATGTACAGCAATATGTTGTGTGAACATGTGCTGTCATTAAGAGATGTGCCCAAATGTAACGCCGATGTACGTTGAGCCAAACTAGACACACTGACGATGACACATCCTTATTGAGAGTGTGTGCGGTGTGTGTTGGACCGGGGCATTTTAGATATTTTGAGCTACGTCTATTTTTGTTCCCAGTTGTTTTGGCCTATTATCTGCCTACCTCTCTCATTCTTGTTAACAAATGTCTTCTCTGCCTGGTCCCACTTTGTCGCCGTAGAAGTAGGTCAAACTAAAAAGTTTCTTGTTTCACCCAAGGGAAATGCAGTTGTATTGGCAAGACTCTATTTTTTTTTCTATCTGTCTATCTGTTTTCTATCTACGCCCCAAATCCAAAAAGAGATTGATTTTACCGTCTTAAATAATGTTGTAAATGTAGTTTGTCATGTTCAACATAATGTCACACGTCAACATACAGTATCGGAGGTGTGACTTTCTCATGCTCTCCAGGTTGCTGGCTGAGGGGATACCCCTGGTAACAATATCACCCCAAAACACAAGGTGGATGAGAATTGGCACCACAGCTCTAGAGACAGCAACAGTAGCAGTGGGTCTGTCACTGCCAGCATGCTGCAGGGTGTTGACCAGATAGCTCAGTTGCAGGCCCTCTGCAGGGCCCTCTATGACTTTTACCCCAAAGAAATGGATCTGCAGGATTGTAAATATTATCTCAGCTTCCTCAAGGTCTGTCTGCCACTGGACCTACCTAGATAACATAGAGGGAAAGGTTTCTGTTGACAGGGTTCAGACACTGGCATATATATATATATATATATATATATATATATATATACATGGTCTTGGAACAATATATTGGCTAGATGGAGTCTTCGTGCCCACATCAGGCAATGACAGTATTCATTGTCCTCCACAATCTGGGTCCAGTGAAGACAATGGGCTTCTTAACACTTTCACCATCACCCTGGTGTGTTTTATTTGACATAGGATGGATGGTAGCACATTTATGATAATTTACAGTACAGGAAGTTCCTGTTAGTACTAATTCATAATGGTCTTTTTGCTCTATTCACTGTTTGAGAGAACCCGAGTAACAACTGAGACTTGTGGAGCTAGAGGCACAGACTGCTGCTGCAGTGGTTGTTACTTACCGTGAAGGATTTCTGAGGGAGTTATATAAGGGCCTTAGTACTTGCATGCTCTCCATTAAAGCACACTCGAGCCAGGCTTTTTTTGAAAGCAGATGGTCAGATGGGTTTTAGAGAGGGGCTGGCTGCAGAAAGGACTGGGCCTGCAGACACAAAGGGAGTTGATGTCACATGCTGCTGGGAGACAGGGGGCTTAGAGGGCTTCTGAGCTGAGTGCTCAGTCTTCAGGGCTAGCATACTCTATTCTAAGTTACTCTAAGTCTACGTTGCATCTTTTTTTTTTAACTCTCCTTGTCATTCACCTTTTTCTCAATTTTCTCTAAATTCAATCCTCTCTCTGTCTCTCTCTTTATCCCACCTTCCGTCAAATCCCGATTTACAGGGAGACATCCTTACTGTTGCCAGACGTGTGGATGAACATTGGATTGAAGCAAAACTAGGGGACAAAGTTGGATTTTGCCCTCTGCAGTTTACAGAGGTTGGTTTTCTTTCTTTCTTTCTTTCTTTCTTTCTTTCTTTCTTTCTTTCTTTCTTCTATCAATATGATCATGGTTGTGATACCTGCTGTTTGCCAGTTGGGTTTGAGAGTCGAGCTCTTGTAATGAGTTGAACTATAGATGTTGGTGCTGCAAGTCATTAATTCCAGGTCATCGCCGGGGCACTACCTTGATTTTCTTTCAAATCTTTGATTCATCTGTAAATGTCACTCTTGCACTGCAAAGTGCTGAGGCAGAACGCTAATCCTCATATCCCTGCTGTGTCTGCAGCCACTCATTAGTGTGTGACTACGAGGCTTACTCAGTCAGCTAGCTAAGCGAGCTCTACAAACCTGTCATTTGCTTTCCTCTGTACTCTCTGCCTCCAGAAATTAACTTCATCCATGCCAGGGAAAATAGCAAATTCATACAATAGGGTTAATGTGGTGCTTAATTCTGCTTCAGAAAGTGTTTCTTGTTTACTTCCCTCTCTCCTCAGCTGTTATTTTCCCTGGTTTTTACTCTTCTCCTCCCTTCATTACTCCTCTCTTCTATTGCTCATCCCTGTCTTCTTCTAAAGCCCCCTCTCAGCTTTGCTCCTCATCTTTCTCTACCTCTGTACTCTCTTCTTTCATCATCTTCTTCTATCCACTTTACTCCTCTCCCCTCTCTTTCTGAGCCTGCCTCTCCTTGTGTCGTGCAGCCAAGCATGAAGACACAGTAATGCTTTCTCTGCTTGGGTGGCATAACAACACATCACTGTAGGGAGTGAGAGCATTAACCCTGCCCTGCCTGCCTGTCTGGCTGTGCAGCACTATACTTACACTTTGCCGCCCGCTTCTATCTCAGCACCAGTCAGCCCTGCCTGGTTTATTGGCTGGTACTTATCCTCCTGCCTGCCTGCCTGTCCAACAAGTTGTAGGGGTGAGTGAGGTAGTGAAAAGTAGGTGTATTTAGACAGCCTTGTCACTGATCAGCTGGGCGCAGAGGTTGACAGGCGCTAGTAGCAGGTGGGAGCGATTTGGAGAGGATTTTCTCAGCTGAGGATCGACTGTTTTCTGTAACAGGAGTTATCACGGTTTTCACTGGGGGTTGTCTTTTTGTTACTAATATATTTATTCTCTTTCAGCCAAACTCAGTGGCTGCCAAACTCCTGGAGGGAAAGAGTCGGAGGGGGAGTGACTCAGCAGAATTTTCCCATCGGACTGGGAGCGGGGGCAAAGACAAGGCCACCGAGGCATCCAACAGGACCACCCATTTTGGAGTCCTTCAAGTCCCAGCAAAGACACCCATTATCAATGCTCTGCCCCTCCCCAACCAACAAAAACAACCCAGCATCAGCAGCACCTTTTACCAGACGACCAAAGGGCAAAGCACCAACATCAGCACCTTCAATAGCCTCAACTATCAGGGTCAGCAACACCACCACACCACCCAGGGCCCCGCTCAGCCATCCAGGGTGACCTCCCAGCACATGAAGCGCCACTCTGACAGTGCACACAGACACCGGTCACAGGTGAGTCCTGTGCCAACATGTCTGCCTTTATGTATTTGTGGTTTAATATGTTTTCTTTGTTTGAGCTCATTCGGTTTCCTCAGTTTTATCATCCTTTGGCTTTGATTTTTTTTTTTCCTAGCAATTTGTCCCTTTTTAGAATATGGTCTGCAAAAGACATGACTGTTCTCTGTGATAATGAATGTTTTTATTTGAGGCACTGAGGGATCAAGTTGTTCTCAGGAGGACAGGGAGGTAACCATTACACCAAGCTTAAGGAATGAATGAGAGAGAGAGACATCGCCCTTATGCTGGCCACTACATGATTAAGTGGCTCTCATCAAGACACATGACGAAGACAGATGTGGAAAAGGGCTAGAACTGAAAGATGGGGGGGGCGGGGGTGGGGGGGATAGATGGAGTGAAGAATGGAGGTGAGTGGGAGGAAACATTTGGGAACAAAGCCAGATTTCCCCCACATAGATGAATAGCAATACGACAGGGCATATGTTCTTTCTTAGGAGAGATATGAGGACTCAGGGAAAGGTATTTAATTGGGATAGATAGGCAAAATCTGGACAGAAAGGAAGAAAGATCCTTTGACCTAACAGTTTGATAATGTAACAGGTGTTGGAGCCTAAAATACATAGAATAGAAACATAGAACGTGTTCATGGTTTAGGAAGATGCTTTGGGGCCACAAATCATGAGGATGATCGACTGAAACACCACCACCACTCTTTTCATGTGACCAACACAATATCTGTTGCCTATATTACACAGACTGCATCACATGATTCAGGGTCATTTTAATTTTCCTAAATCAGACAATATCATTGCTTCACTTTATCAGTCCACATTTCTCTAGAATCAGGCAATGAAATGGAGACCAAGAGGCTTATCCACGCAGATCCCGGGATATTTCATTTTTCTACATATGCAGTGGATTGACATGCGAGAGGCAAAATATTTGCAGTTTTGTCAGTGAACAGAGAACATTCTGTAAAGATGCCAAATCATAAGAATATTATTCTGAATGAAGCTGTATGACCACAACATGTAATACATCCCATATAAATGGTAACATGTTTATGTAACTCTATTTAAACGTACCATTTATTTAAACCAGAACAATAACACATTAGTGTTTCAAGACTGAGTACTGTCGTTTGAATCAGGTTCTAGCTAGCTAGTGCCTGAGTGCAGTGCCAGCATAACAGCCTCTGCAAGGTTTAATTATATACCAACCTGCTGCCAAGTGACCTGCCCTCTGAGATAATGATTTCCTTTGATTGAGTAGAAAATTCACTGCTCTACCCTGCAATTACACACGTGAGAGAGTAAAAAGCTAGACCTAATGCAGGTTGGAGAAAAGGTAGGAGAGGAAGGGAGGATGAAGAGGCGTAAGACCAGAGAGGGAGATGGAAAAAGGACAAAGTGGGAGAGGATAAGAGGAAGAATAAAAGGCATTAGGAAATATTGAAAAGAATAGGAATGGCATAGAGCTTGGAAAAGAAACCGAAGCAAATGCAAAAAGTTGGAAGCTATAGAAAGGCAAAACACAAGAAGTGGGAAGAGGAGGAAAAGGGAGAGATGGATGTAGAGAGTGGGAGGCGTGGAAAGTCCCTGAGTCTTTCTGCTTATCTCTCTCATGCTGATGATGATGAGTCACTGGCAAAGTTAGTTACATAACAGACCCGCTCTCTCCCCTTCCTCAGAGCTCCTTCCTCTTCACTAAGCAGGTAATACTCCCTTTCACATCAGTGGGCCAATAATAGCAGACAAGCCACGCGCTTCCACATTTTAAAGGAGAGGAGGACTCCTGCCCGTGAAGCTGGATCTGAGCTCCCTATTTACCAAGCCAGAATGAAGTTTGTGAGCTATTCTTAGAATTGCCTCCCATCAGCTCTCACCTCTGGCCACCTCTGGAGTTCAGATGTAAATGAGCCAAAACATTGATTGATTCTTTTGCAAACCTTGTGCTTTTTTTTATGCAGAGAGTTCCATGATAGGAAAGCACAATGTCACATCATAATTTTCATTATAATGAAAAGCTATACCAGTAATTGTTCAAAAGTTTATCAGTAATCAACTGGCACTGCAGCCTATGAATTGCGGGCTGAACAGTAAGCTCACTTTTCCTGTGTATTCAAAGTCACACTATTTCCTTTTGAAAATCTAGTCTAAATACCATACTTTTGACACATATAAAAAGTATGGTAATGTTGACACTGAAAATGGCGTCCTCAGAAACCCAGTTAAGATGCCTGGCTGACAATATTAAATAGGTTACTGTTGGTTAACATCTCACTTTATTCACCATCTGCACAAACTCAGACTTGCACAGTTTACCAATGTGATCATCATTTCTTTCTCTTGTATTAGAAGTAACCTACTATTGCTCAATCAAAGAGGGACGGGGTGGCTGGGTGGACGGTTCAATCTGTGAGCGGGACGCCAAAGGTAGACAAGAATATTCTGTTAATTGTCTTATTGGGGATTATCTTATTAGGGATACTCAATCGCAGGATATCAAAGGTGCATGTAAACATCTTAACCGGAATAAGCCAATACCCAATAGTTAATATAGCCACCACCACTGCTGGGTCACTGCACCTGGCCATAGTGTGACTGCAGCATGTACCTGATACAATCTCTTAGTGCCTGATTAAATGCAAACCAGGAAAGGAAAAATATGTGGGATAATTAAAAGACCTAAATAATTTGACACAAAGAAATGTGGTTGGATCTGAAGCGGTTGGCAAGAAGATAACCACACTACAGTTAACATACTACTTTCTCTCTTTCTCTCTCCCTTTCCTCTACTCTCTATACTAGAGATGATATGAAGGCATTGCAGCTAGGACAGGCAGTTCCCCGAGTCTAGTGCTCATAACTCCTTTCATCTATAGTCTCCGCTATAATGCTGATTGCTATGAATGCTACAAAAGACACACTCTACGCTGAGCATGTACTATGGACAGAAAACTGTAGATGACAGTGATGCTCCTCCATCTCCTCTCCTTTATGATGGAGGGCTGGTATGTCTTCAGGATATACTATGCAAGCTCCATTTCCTTTTACTTCTGCCTCACAGCACTGCGTTTGACAAAACCGAGTGAGACTATGTGTATAGCTATGGCAGCATTTTAATTATGACTTCCTTTGTCCTTCTCTGAGGTGGAGTGTGAATATAATGCAGCCTAATGGTGGGAGAGCCTCAGGATACAGGCAGTATACAGGGAATCCCAAACCCACAGGCCAGCATTAATGCTTTAAGTTTGTTGTTGAATATGGCCGTGCTGTAAATAGCTGCAGGCATGTGCGGACATCACCAAGAGGATACTAGGCACTGGGAAAGTAAAATAACACAACATTATGTGAATGGGGTTTATTTGGTCAGAGGAGAAAATAATTCTTAAAGTTCTCACTAAGAGGGTATTTTCAGCTTGGTAATAAAGTGTCATCCTACAGACTGTGTCCTTAACGGTTGGGAGCCACACCCCAGGGTAGCTCCCTCCCAGACTCTGGCTGTGTCAGGCCTGACTCACAGCCTGTTGACTTGGTGCCTGTCAGAGTCCCTTAGCTCTCGGCTTTGAGAGAGGAGCCAGGATGTATGAAGTTAAAATGCAAGAGAAGTCTGGAACGCTATATGTTTTGTTTTTACTTCTGTTGCATTTTATATAGCTGAGGTTTTATACATCATTTCTATTTTAGTGGAGCGGGAGCTAAAACTGGGTTTGGGAAGACATCCCAGCTACCATTATATTCTTGACCATTTTTTATGTGTGCTTGCATGTATGTATGTATGTATATATTTATTAATTTATTTTCAAATATTCAGACTTTGCTGTCTATCAACCTGTCTCTCTGTCCTTTTTTTTTTTTTTTTGCTCATATTATTTTTAGTTTTTTCCCATATTGATGTGCATAGATATGTCTGATACATCACCGTTTGCATTCCATATGATAATGTTGACCCCTCCCCGCTATAGGGTGAGAAGAAGATGAGCAGTGAGACTCCACCCACCATCACCATGGCTCTGGTCAACCCCCAGATGCCATCTGCCTCCGCAGACAGTAAAAACTCCTCCACCCAGCAGCTCTCCATCAGCGTGTGGGTAAAACCTGATGCTGTAATATCTAAAACACTGTACTAGTGGTATGGTAACTTAGTAGCACAGGATTAACACACCAAGAATAGAAATAACAACATAGAATCAGTTTAGAAAAATATAAATTGTTATTGTGACTTCATGTACATGTTGTAAAGTAGTCTCTTGTGCCAAACACTGAATCAAATTGTCAAATGTCAAATAGTGATAAAGTAGCAGCCTAAATCTTGATAAAGTTTGCTCTAGAAGTTGAGGCAGTAACATAGGCAAACCCTCTGTGTGACTCTCCAGGTGTGCTGCCCTTTACTCCTATAAGCCACGTCGACCAGAGGAGCTGGAGCTGAGGAAGGGGGAGATGGTGGGAGTGTACGGCAAGTTCAAAGAAGGCTGGCTACGAGGATTGTCTCTCAGATCGGGCAAAGTGGGCATTCTGCCTGGAAACTATGTCACTCCTGTGCTCAGGTGAAAGGCTGTGATCCTTGGCTGCTTGCATTGTGGGAGCTGAATGGCAATTGAATTTGAACAGTAATTTTGTGTGAACCGCTGTCATCATGGTAGAAATAAATAAAACAGTGTAGCAGTATTATTTCAACCTGCTTGGTTCAAATAAACTTTGTTCATCATTGTTCATATTTCATTACAGTACAACACAGGTTCTTCAATTTATATGAATGTGTTTCATTGCCTCACTGTAGAACCTCAGCCAGACTCCTGGAGACCAAAGCAGCTACAGCATCCTCTAGCACAGGAGCTGGAAAGAGACCCACAACCTCCAAGAATCCTACTGTGGTCCTTGCTCTTGATAGGGTAAACACAGATGGAGCAGTATACTCAACAGGACAGGTCCCATCTGTCCCAAATGGGGCGCAGCATGCAATGTCATCCGCTGGTGCTGGAAAATCGTCCTTGTATGGGGCTTCACAGGGTTGGGACACTGTGAGGCGGGTCTTTAATCCACATAGAGGTGAGTAGGGAAACAAGGGCATTTGTCTTCTAACACTAATTCTACACCTTGGTTGAATTAGAGATTTAGCCAGTTTCTCAAAGAATATCTTCTCCTTCTTTTTCGTGTTCAGGCTCAAACCAATACACCCATACTTCCATTTCAAACCTCCCGTCCAACTCGCAGCACTTTGCACAAGTTCAGGCGTCCGGTTACTCGCCTGCCTTGCAAAGGAAGAAAAACAGCAGCATCCTTCCCAGCCCTGGCAGACCGCTGGGCCGGATGTCTGAGCCAACAGCGCCATCTGCTGCTGCTATCCTCAAAGACAGAGACTTGACTGCTTCTCAAGAGGCAGCATTTCAGCATGACAGACAGTTCACAAATGGCCCTCACTCAATTCTGGTCAGACCTCACCCTCACAAGAACAGCACAGACAAGGTACTGTAAGACTGTTGATTTCCTCTGAGAGACTTAAGCTTGCATTGGTCTTTAGTTCTATCTATCATCACTGTTCTACATTCGCCTTACAAGAAATCTTTTTCTTCCCCAGCCTGCAAAGTCAGTGCGGTTTCTCACAGAGGAAGACTACCCTCCTCCAAGACTCCGGACCTCCTCCTGGTCTTCTGGGAATCAGGTTGCCTCCACTGGCCGCCCTGCCCCCCCTCCCCTAGAAGTGTGGGCCCCATCACTCACCCTGGGAAGAGACGGACCAGGGATCATTCTCAAAGAGGGCAAGGCTCCTATTCTTAGGAAAGGCCTAGAAACCTCCATCTCAGATCTGAATTCCAACCCTCAGAAACCACTGTCATCACACTCACCATTATCCGCAGTGTCACCTCAGTTCAGCCCCAGTAGGTAAATTGGATTCCTGTGTTCTCGCTCATAAATAAAGAGCAGTGATTGAATATCAGACGGGTGGAGTAGAGTCAGGACATTGTTGTAGATGTGATTAAATCGACAGTAACCTTGAATAACTGTTGCTCCCTTTTTCCTCAGACACCGAGTCATGACAACATATTTAGCTCAGACGGACTCCGAGCTCAGTCTGCTGCAAGGACAGCTCGTCTTGATCCACAGGCCTCGACCAGATGGACGGGTTCTGGTTACTCAGGAGAGCAATGGCCAGACAGGCTTATTCCATAGAAGTGTTTTACAGGCCCTAGAGAGGCTCAGCTGACTGTGTAGTAATGTAGTAGTGTATATTTCTATATTCTATATTACTGTGTTAAAACTGCCAAATGACTTGACCAACCTGCTGAACAACAGAAGGCCTGCGTGTTTTGTGTTCCATAGGTTAATACTGCCAAATGACAATCCTGCGAAGGAGACATGTTTTTTGCCCTTGAGACTTTTGAGTGCATTTGAGAGTGTGGTTAAATGTTCAGAGATATTTTTGTGTCCTTCATTGTATGTGCATGTTTGTTACACATGTACTATTATAAGATTTGCACAAAAACCCACCTACTGACTGTTCCCTATTTAATACCCATGTTACACGCATTGGTGAGTGCCTTTGTCATAACCCACAAAGAAAACAAACTAATATGTTTAGCAAATTACATGAGGTAACATATCTGTAACTGCTTATGTGGTAATAAACAATGCTTCCAAAACATAGTCTGGGCTCGTACACAAGTACATACACAAGTGCACTAGGTACATATATTGCGAGACAGCAGAGGTGTATAACTCTGGTTTCAGAAAGTAAAAGTCCTGCCAGGATTTTTCTCCACCTGTGCTCTTAACCAGGTGATTGCAATTATTAGTCCCTCCCCATGCTGTGGAACTAATTAGAAAAAACAAATAAAACACTTTTTTTTTTAAGACAAAGTCGCTAGGCAAAAAAAATGGCAGTCACTTTACAACAAGCATACATGCATTTAATATTGTCACATTAAGTTAATACTGGCAACAGCAATCATGGCATTTGATATAGAGGCTTCTGTATACATTGCAGCATTTCCTACAGTAATAAACTCAACCCACTCCCTTCCTCCTGCGGACCCACTGTACCGCGCAGGCGCAGACTGAGCTAGTCCTGACAACAATCCATCGGATGTGAGCCGTTGATGATATGGGCACTGCGTTGGCATTTAAATCATCTCGATAACATACAAACAAAAACCATAAGCTTTACAACTCCTTCATTGTGATTAGACAAATAAGACTATCATCTTTTTGCAGTTTTACCATGCCGGTAAGTCGCCACGCCTCTTTGGATTTTTTTGTTTTGTTTGCAAAGGGGTTCCTCCCTTCCTCCGACCTCAATGATGTGATGCTAACCAGTTCGCTAACGTTAGCCTACCAGTTGTCATTCGTCTAGTATAATGGTACTTCTGTTTTGGCTGTCTATTTGCAACAATAAACTTTATTTCAATTTAGTCGACATTTAGTGATATCGATATGGGATTTTGAGTGGATATATTTCCATAAATGTTCTGTTGTCTGTCTCTGGTGCTAGCCAGTCAATGTTAGCTTTTTTGCTTGCCTAACAACCTAGCAAGGGGGAAAGCAAACGGCAAAGCTTATTACCCACCCTCTGGCTATGCCATGCAAGCTAACGTTACTAACAAGTTACTAGCTTGAATGTAATGAACAAATCATTTGGCTGTAAATAAACTTGTGTTACAAACATCAGCTTGTGACAACGTGGCTGAACAGAAATTGGGAGGTTTTCTAACGTTAACTGTTACTACATTGGCTATTAGTGTTTAGGTCATATCAAGCTTGCATTCTATGATATTACTGTTATACTGTTATTACTGATATATCTGTTATGACATTCCCTCTTTCCAGAGCAACAAGCTTGATAAACCCGAGAAATTGGAAGTCAGTGACAATGTCAAGGTGGTGGTGAGATGTCGTCCCCTCAACCAGAAAGAGAAAATGATGGGCCACAAACAGGCCGTCAGTGTGGACGAGATCCGAGGGACGATAACTGTCAACAAACTAGAGACTCCCCATGAGCCTCCAAAGACCTTCACCTTTGACACTGTATTTGGACCAGACAGCAAACAGTTGGATGTTTATAATCTCACAGCCCGCCCCATTATTGACTCAGTATTAGAGGGGTACAATGGTAAATTGTAGTGTGGCATAATCAAAGCATTTTTATTAATAAATCATTACTGGAAAATCTGTGACAGCACTGTAATGACCTCATCAGCTGTTGGATATTCACTATATTGAAACAGGCACACTCATGCATGTTTGATAGCCTCATTTCATAGCAGTGATATTAGAATTCCAGATTTTAATGTAAGCTGTTATGTATATATTATGTTATTTTTGTTATCCATACTGGTACTGGCATTTCGATACTGAGCCTTGCTGTCCATTTCAGGCACCATCTTTGCATATGGGCAAACTGGCACAGGGAAAACGTTCACCATGGAGGGTGTGAGGGCAGTGCCAGAACTCAGAGGGATAATCCCTAACTCCTTTGCTCACGTCTTTGGTCACATCGCCAAGGCAGAGGGTGACACCCGGTAAGAGAACAGCCAAACAAACACTTTTCTGATATAACACAACAAGGCAGCGCTAACAGTTGCTCCAAACAGGCAGCAAAAGTGTCTTTTGTTTTTGCTTTTACCATGCCTGTTATGTTATTTGCAGTTTCACATTTCAACATTTACCTGAAATGATACGCATACATTTACGCCTACAGGTTTTTGGTTCGTGTATCATACCTGGAGATTTACAATGAGGAAGTGCGGGACTTGCTGGGCAAGGACCAGATGCAGAGGCTAGAGGTAAGAGGATGTTTATTTGCAACACTTCAAATATCAGTGATTTAGAACAAAACTATCAGAAGGGTAACTGGTTTATTGTCTAGGAATTTGCTGTAAAAAGCACTACAGTCATTTTTTCACCTTCACTTGTGAGGTTTGCAGAAGCTGGCATAGTTGCCATTCTTGCATAAAGTGGTTGATTGTGCCCATTTGTTCCATTACAGGTGAAAGAAAGACCAGATGTTGGTGTATATATCAAAGACCTTTCTGGTTACGTTGTGAACAATGCTGATGACATGGACAGGATCATGACACTGGGGCACAAAAACCGTAAGCAGCATATCTGACAACTCTGATACTGCAACTCTTTCTATGAGATATTGGGAAATTGAGAAAACACAGTGTGCCTCCTGTCTCTCATGCGGTAGTGCAAGTGGTGAAAATGTATACACCATTGCCACCCTTGCAATATATCCAGCATCAATTGGATTTATCCAATCAATGGTACACAGTGAAATTGTATAGCAAATGAAATCACTGTTAGTATTTTCATATTCAAGCCTGAAGTCAACACTAGCTATCAAACTCAAGGGCTTAAGTGTAGCAATTGCATGCTGCCAATCATACAGAAAATATTTGAACATAAAACTTATTTTAATAAACTGCAAAGTGCATATTTAAGCAACATATCCCCATATTCTAAAGATTGATGGTCATAAAAATCAAATTTCTGTCCAATTTTTAAATTGAGGTCAAATTGAGGTTATATAAGTCCATTATTAATCATATATGGACCCTTTAAAGTCATGATATCTGATAAGATGTTATTTCTTTATGTTTAGGTTCTGTTGGTGCCACCAACATGAATGAGCACAGTTCCCGCTCTCATGCCATCTTCACCATCACCATTGAGTGCAGTGAGAAAGGTGTTGATGGAAATCAGCATGTGCGTATGGGCAAACTTCATCTGGTTGATCTTGCGGTATGTATCTGGGGCCAACATGTTCTGAGTAGAAGTAGCTGTATTTCCTACAAACATAACATCATATGTAACCTGGAAATATATCTTCTCACGCAATCCATCTGTCCACCACATTTCACTCCTCCCACCCGTAGGGTTCTGAGAGACAGGGGAAGACTGGAGCCACAGGCCAGCGTTTAAAGGAAGCAACAAAGATCAATCTCTCTCTTTCCACCCTGGGTAATGTCATCTCTGCCCTGGTGGATGGCAAGAGTACCCATGTGCCCTACAGGAACTCCAAACTCACCCGGTTGCTGCAGGATTCACTAGGAGGGAACTCCAAGACCATGATGGTACAATGAATGTCTTATCAGCTGCCAGTGCTAGAAATGCACTTACACTTCTCATTTAGATTGGTGACTTATTCTAAGTAATAGATGCTCACATTATTAATTGTTCTATGCAATATACACTCACCTCCCTTTATTAGGTACTCCTGCTCGCAAATAGCCTGCTCCTCTAAACAGCAAATCATGTGGCTGCAACTCAATATATAAAGCTTGCAGACATGGTGAAGTGGTTTAGTTTTTTGTTCGACCAAACATTAGAATGGCCAAGATGCGTGATCTAAGTGACTTTGACCGTGATCTGATTGTTGGTGCCAGACGTGGTGGTTCCAGCATCTCAGAAACAGCTGAACCCTCCTGGGATTTTCACGCACTACAGTCTCTAGAGTTTACAGAGAATGGTACAATAAACAAAAATCATCCAGTGGGTGACCTTGTTAATGAGAGAGGTCATAGGAGAATGGCCAGACTTGTTCAAGCTAACAGGCCACATATGCTCAAATAACAGCTCTTTACAACAGTGGTGTGCAGATGGGCACCTTGTTGAATCCATGCCACGAAGAATTCAGGCTGTTCTGGAGGCAAAAGCCTGTAGTACCCGGTGCCAGATAGGTGTACCTAATAAAGTGGCCGGTGAGTGTATGTTCACATTACTAATTGTTCTAAGCAATAAATGGTCAAATTTCTATTTGCAAATCATAAAATGGCAACCATTTGTAAATTGACAATTAGTTCTCCTTTCTTGACTTTGCCATTAAAGATTTTGCCTCTCTTTAAATGACATCAGTGTGCAAACATAGGCCCAGCAGACTACAACTATGATGAGACCATCAGTACCCTGCGCTATGCCAATCGGGCAAAGAACATCAAGAACAAAGCCAGGATCAATGAGGACCCCAAGGATGCCCTGCTGCGTCAGTTTCAGAAGGAGATTGAGGAGTTGAAGAAAAAACTCGAGGAAGGTAGCCAGTCATTCATTTTACTCAGCCCATTTGGTTTTGAAGACACAATACAAATCATAAGATCATAAGAAGAAATGATACAAATCACACACCAACATCAGTCATGGAGTTGTGTTCTGCCTTTCTAGGGGAGGAGATCTCTGGCTCGGAGGGCAGTGGATCAGAAGAGATGGATGAAGGTGATGATGAAGGAGGGGAGGCAGGAGAAGGCCGCAGGAGAAGAAGAGGTGAGGATTAGTGATTCTCGCACAAATAAGGTTTATATCAACACTAGAGAAAATATCTGACAGAAAATTTGAAAAATGTGTATAATCTTAGACACCCCTCTAATAGTTTTTTTAATGGTGGATTATTAAGTGACTCAAGCGATGGGGTTGTGTCATGATATTTGGTGTATGCGTATTGCATCCTTTTCTCAGTATGAGTCAGCAACCATTTCCCCAGATAATCATCAAACTGAGGAAGTTGCTATTAAGACGCAGCTCTTTTTGAACACTGTTGCCACTATTCTGTCACCTTCCTGTTTCTGCTATCTTTGAGTGGAAAGTGTTAAATGCCAATAAGCCAATAATTACGTGTAAAAATGGTGGTACCAATGTTCCTTAAAGTATTTTTACAGCAATTTTCCATATTTCCAATTTTTTCCCATTTTTAGTATTATTCTTTCCAGCTCTATTGTATTGGGCTACTCTTTGAGTTAATAAAAACCAAACCATTCAGCTTCAAGAGAACAGTGTGGTGCTGTATCTATTTGCATGTTCGCGTCCTTGCTTTAATTTGCTTGAGGTAGCTTGACTGGTTAGGCCTACATAAGGCTCTTAATTGCTGGCCTATAAGAGCAAATGTCCCTAACTCACTGAGTCACTCTACATGTCCATAGAAGAGAATGGCAGCGGCTCCCACTCACTCACTGTGTGTGGCCATGCAGACCTAGGTTGGCCTATGCCAAGTTGAGATCCATCATAGATTGACAGTCTTGTTCAAAGTTTCTTTTCAAAGTACACCAGCTTATAAAGGGACAAAATAATTATTTTCACCACTGTGCATACAGCAGAAGTGGCAAACTTGGATAAGTACACGCCCGCAGTGACGGGGACCCGGGTTTGATTCCGAGGAAGGGAAGGTTTTCTTGACATTGAGTTTTCTGGATTTAAGTCCATTGCTAGACATTGTGAGGACAGTGATTCACACTAACTAGGCATATTTAAGGTTAATCATATCATATTTTTTTCATATTTTTACTATAAATAAATATACGCATGATTTTTTTTCAGTGAATCTCTTAGTTACAACAACATTGTGATGGTAAAGTAGTTTTGCATTTATATAAAGGTGGGCTATTTATAATGTTCGCTTTTGCCCATTTCACTCAACAAGAAATTAATAATTTACAAAATAAATTCACCAATAAATTGTGACCACTAGTCATCTTCAAGGTACTAATCCAGGGTCCAGCACCAACTACCATTGCAGGTCTTGTTTTTGCTTTAAACAAAGCAAATACCTATGGTTCTCCAAGCTGCTTTCTCTTTCTCAACCTCTGACTCTTTCTCACTGTCTCAGCTGTGGTGGGTTTCGAGCTTCCTCTCTTTCTCTTCCAGACAGTAGCAGCAGCAGCAGCAATAGCTCAGACTCTGCCTGCTTTTGTTAAGGTTCACATGAAGATGATTGCAAAGGTTGCTGGTGTGCAGGGAGACAGGTTTGACAAGGATGTCTCAAGTGCAAATGGTCATCCCTGCAGGTACACTAGTACCTATGTGCTGGTGTAATTTGGTGCACAGTCTGTTGCGTTGTGGAACATGGCCTCTCTCCAGAGGATTGACGCTATTTGAAGCACATTGTCTGCTATTTTCTTATCGAGCATGACCTTTATTGTATTTGTTATTCGTAATCTGTTCCCCAAAGCCAAAAAACAGGCCTTTCATCTACGTCATGCTGCATTGTCATAAGTGTAATTTCTCTCTTTTCTGCATCATGTCTTTTCACAACTCTTATGTGATGCTGTCAGTTTTACTACCTCTTCTCTTCTCTTCTCTTCTCTTCTCTTCTCTTCTCTTCTCTTCTCTGTATACCACGCTTTCTTTCTCCCACTCCCTGCCTGTCCTTTGTTCAATGTTCCACTCTATAGAGTCATAGGACTTTCCAGGTCACTCTGTAATGTGTTACTCTTTCTTTTTCTCTCTTCCTCCGGGTACAAAATGCCGCCTGTATGACTTGCTATACACCTCTTAATTCAAGAAGAGAGAGGTTGGTGTAAGATTCTCCATGCTCTTGATTGTCTTGTAGATATGATGCATATCTTACCAATTGACCGCACTCTGACTCTGACTGCATAGGGCAATAGATTAATCAGCATTAACCAACTTTCCATCCTTCCATATGTAATTGTCTTCCATAGTCCTCATTACCTTCATCTTCATAACCACCTTGTCATGAAGAGAACCTTGCGCAGAACGCAGGGATATCTGAATAAGCCACAACTTTTCCTGTTATTTCTAATTTAGCTTACACTAACATTATTTATTTAATACTGTGTTTTAACTGTCTGTGCAACTCAACTGAGCAACCTCTAGCTAAATTAATATGCAGAATTAAATACTAACTGTTGGGTTTGAGGTTCAAATAAAATTCAAGGACTACACTAAGTGCATAGTTTAAATGGTACAAATTCAGTTTTGGAAACTGTGTGCTGAAATAGTCTAAATATACTGAAATCAGTCTAACTGTTAAACAGTGAATACTTGGCTAGAGAAGGTGTTTCTAATACAAAATATCTGTTAACGGTATGTATGCCATATCTCTTAAGGGAAGAAGAAGGTTTCCCCTGACAAGATGGTGGAGATGCAGGCAAAGATTGAGGAGGAGAGGAAGGCCCTGGAGGCCAAGCTAGACATGGAAGAGGAGGAGAGGAACAAGGCGAGGGCAGAGCTGGAGAAGAGGGAGAAGGACCTGCTCAAAGCCCAGTGAGTCCTCAACATATTCAGGTCTCAAGTCCCTGAAAAAAAACAGGGTTCCCATGGTCATGGTAAACCTTTCAAAGTTCAAAAGGTCATGGAAAATTGTTGAACTAGTGCATTTAGTTTTGGAAAGGTCATAGAAATTTGTCGATAATCTTTTGTCCAGACAGTGAAATGTTTAATGTCAATTTGCTTGTTGATCCACTTACTTTTGAGGAATAAAACCTGAATCAGAAATTCTCTGATAGTATCGGTCCTAAGTGATAGTTGTAGCCAGAGATAAGACCTGGGACATTCAGAACTATCCAGTGCAAAAATGTGACATTTGCAACATAGACTGACAAATATTGGTCATGGAATTTGTGCTATATGTCATGGAGTAGTCTTGAAAAGTCATGGAATTTAATTAGCAAAAAGGTCAACCATGTCTGATAGACAAGGAGTTTGAACATTTTAAATGTGCTTCAAATGATGATGCAAATCAAATTGTCTTATATGGCCTTTACTACCCCTCATCTGATACCTCATCTACCTTGGCCCACAGGCAGGAGCACCACCTGCTGCTGGAGAAATTGTCTGCCCTAGAAAAGAAGGTGATTGTGGGTGGGGTGGACCTCCTGGCTAAGGCTGAGGAGCAGGAGAAACTCTTGCAGGAGTCCAACAATGAACTGGAAGAACGCCGCAGGAGGGCTGAGCAGCTCCGCAAAGAACTGGAGGAGAAAGAAGTAAGGATTAGCACGCTAATAGAATGCATCCACTTTGTAGACGCTTATCCAGGTGAGGGTTGCGTTTGCAATAGGGCAAGCAGAGCAGCCCAGATGTCATTTCCCCAGCAACATGTCCTGCCAGGTACACCTCCAAAGGTGTACACCTCAGTTGGCTCCTCTTAATGTGGAGGAGCAGTGACTTGCACCGAGTGCCTGGTGGCCTGGTGACCTGCATAGCTTGGGAGGGCACAGCCCGAAAAAGCAGTGCAGGGCCATTACCTCGTGAGGCAAGGGGCAGAGGCAGAGTGTGGTTTGCAATAAGATGAACATTCAAACATTTTGTGCATGGTAATCGACCATTAAACCTCTTTACTGTTTTTTAGCAATATAACATTTTTTAGTTGAGTACTAATTAAATGAAAGCTGAGAGTGTCCAACAGAGAGGCAGAGGATTTCTCCACTGTAACCCTTCATTAACTCGTCACAAAAACACTTCCCCACTTCTTCCAAACGCGGTCCGAAACAGATTGTCTGGTAGTCTGAAGAGTTTACAGATTCAATTTTCACAACATCAATCAACTTGCAGACTCAGCAACATACGGTGACATTACAATTACAGACCGCATTACGAAAATCAGTGTTTTGCGTTCATTTGTTAAATTGCAAAGACCTCTTCTCTGTAATAAGCAGAGTCATCAAGATGTGTCACTCATTGAACAATTAAATTAATCCAGAAACATCCAGAATCACAATAGTACCCTCTTCAGTTACACATGCCACATCAGCTGTCTTTGTAGAGAAATGCTGTAACCCTGTCAGATATACCTTGGATAATAGGATATCATGTCATATACGTCCACTGGCTCTCAACATTAGTTTGACAATAATCCAGTTATATTATTGTGGTTGGAAACCATGGGGTTAGACTCTACAGAGGAGTTAATACTCAGTATTAGTCAGTCTCTCTCTTTCTCTCTGTATCTACTGTATGACTGTGTGTCTGTTAATGTCTTAACAGATTCAAGACATTACTTTGACTTACTTTTGTCCTTTATCCACATCTGTTCTTCACAGTTATAACAACATAAGCCCTTCAGAAGCATGCTTTTAACATCACTGATCCCTCTCCCCCTTATAACAGCAAGAACGTCTGGACATTGAGGAGAAATACACTAGCCTTCAAGAGGAGGCCCAAGGAAAGACCAAGAAGCTGAAGAAAGTATGGACGATGCTTATGGCTGCCAAATCAGAAGTAAGTAAACATGAAAAGAGGGCATTATGGAGAGAGCATGTCCACTTAACAGTCCAGATGAGGTTCAACAGGGTGGCATAGTGAGCAGGGAGAAAGTCCATCAAACAGAGACCCCGGGTTCATTTCTCATGACAGTAATCACCCTTGAGCAAGACACTGAGCACCAGCTCGAGGGAGAGCATTTTCCCCCCCAGAATTTAGACTGATCGCTAGCTATAGTTGGCATTGTTTAGTCAGTGGAACAAAGCAAGATGAGCCTCAGTGGTTCTGTATTGTCTGTTAGATGGCTGATCTGCAGCAGGAGCATCACCGGGAGATCGAGGGCCTCCTGGAGAACATCCGCCAGCTGAGCCGAGAGCTCCGGCTCCAGATGCTCATCATAGACAACTTCATTCCCCAGGAATATCAGGTGTGTGTGCGCGCGTGTGTGCGTATACGGTGTGTCTCTGTCAGATTTTGAACCGTTCTGCTCCTTTTTTACAGCTGTATTTTGGCATGTATACAGAAGACCTGCATGAAATAAAATAAGCTGCTGTTGTCTCTGAATGTCCATTGCTTTGCTTGTTTGTGTCATGCAAAACTTGAACTGTTGACCACTTTCACACATAATGTATAATAATACATTAATATAATAACAGGGAGGCAGTAGCACCTGACAGAAAAGCAAATGGGAAAGTTTCCACATAAAGAATGAATGGAATGGTTCTTCAGTCAACTAATTCTTCTTTAATCAATTTGTTTGTCAATTAATGCACTTAGAACAAAGCTCCTGTATGAACTTAGTTTGTTTGTAAGCTTTGTGGATAACATTGGTCCCCTTTTTTCCTGTGTAGGAGATGATAGAGAATTACGTGCACTGGAATGAAGATATTGGAGAATGGCAACTGGTGAGCTCTCGTGGCATAGCACATCTAAGCACTGTGGTTTGAAATGAAAGCATGTTGGCTTATCATTAGGCATCTCAGAGATGCAAACTCTGAGCTTTGAAGAACTGATACTCAGTAGCACTGCAGCTCAAATATTGACTTGTTCCTTTCAGAAATGTGTGGCATACACTGGCAACAATATGAGAAAACAGACCCCTGCACCAGACAAGAAAGAAAAAGATGTGAGTACATTGTATGGTGTCTTTTTTTTGTTCCCACTTGAGGCATGTTTTGGTTTGATGAACTAACATCCCTTACATTCTTTTTCTTTGATCATTTATGCCTCTCCTCTCTCCTCTTTTTCTGTTTGTCTCTCCCTGCCTCCTGTAGCCGTTTGAAGTGGACCTCTCCCATGTGTATCTGGCCTACACAGAGGAGAGCATGCGGCAGTCACTGATGAAACTAGAAAGGCCTCGGACCTCTAAAAGCAGCAAGAGTGGCCGGCCCAAGACTGGCCGAAGGTAATTCACTGTCTACAGAGGCCACAGATGCCCTGGAGCTGTGCAATCTATTAAACATGTCTGATATACCAGCCAGTAGTCAGCCATTTGTCTTCCTGAGCCATCGCTAACATGTGAGAGGCATCAGGATGTAATTGTTTTATTTATAGAGTCCTGATGTGAATGTGATGTTCTTATCACCGTTATCAGAGTATACTGTTGTTCTGAGAAATATGAAGGGTGAAAGTTACTTGAAGTTGTTGAATGATAATGCTTATCTTGTACCACATATCTCTAAACAGGAAAAGATCTGCAAAACCAGAGGCCGTGATCGACTCCCTTCTGCAGTGAAGGCAGTTTAGAGGAGAGCAGTGTTCCCACTGAAACCTACATGTATGTTACCTTAGGAAAAGGAGTCATTAGTGGAGTATGAAGATTTTATTGTTGAATGTTATTTAAAAGATTTATCTGAATACACTGTACAGCTGACAGGCTTTAAATGTGAAGGAGGGGTTGACACACCCACAGTAGGATTTAGACATCTCGGTCAATGGCACCTGCTATTTGTATTATAATGTAGGCTTGTTTGAGGGTGACCAACATCTTACTGTTGCCTTTGAACACATTCAGCTAGCAAACAACTCTGCATGAAATTGGTCACTTCTTACTAAGCGCTTCTAGCATTTAGCAGGAAATCCCCATCAAACAGAATTCACGTAATTCTGATTTTGATCATTAGATGCATTAGTTGTGCACATGACCAACTTTCTGAAAACTAATATCCACATAATTGACAAGATATGGGAAGCTGACTTGGTGTATTTCTGAACTACAAACTGGACCCATATACATATATAAATTTGTCCTTTTTGTTATCACATAACATTTTTAACATCACAGACCAGATCTTCATTTCATGAGATTTCATGGTTTGGGGGAAGCTTTTCATGTTAAGATAGCTTGGCTAAGTTGTCCATGATCATATGAATAACTTTATGTTTTGCGAATGAAAATGCACCCTAAATTAGAATTCACATTCTCCTACAGTAGTGCCATTTGCCCATTATACACTAAACAAGTCTTTTTATTTTTACGTGTTTCACTTCATATGGAAATATACAGTACATATGCCTTAGTATAATGCACTAGTATGAGTTTTTTGTGGAGCTAATTTCATCTTTATGGTCTATTGTAGTAGAGGCAAAGTGACTTTATTTTGTATTATAATGTCTGTCAAATGTTTACATTCATCAAGCCCCTGGATACTTAATTTATTAAATTATTTTACATGTTTTATCTTACATCCTTTGTGCTCTTTTTTTTTTCTATGGATTTCACTATTAAATCAATGATCTTCCAAAATGTATGTTGATGCTTTAATTTTGTTTTTGAATAAAAGTTCATTTGATGAGGTTTTGATGACCTGTAAAAACTGTAAACAGCGTATTTCTATTTGCATTTCCTGTTATACTGTTGGGGGAATTTAAGCCCACAGTTATTGAGTCATGTTCAATAATATTTCCTGTGGTGCAAAGTAGAGTAGTTGCTTGGTGACTTTAAATAGTATGTGTATACCATATGTGAATTGCGTGGAGGGACTGCTGATATTGCATTGTATGTAGGAATGTTGTGGGTACAACAATACTTTCATGGACAAGTCAAACCAGTATCATGTCATAATTTATTGATGTATAAATACGAATACTACAAAAAATAAGTTATATAACAACAAAACATGAATATTACAGTTTACATATTGTGGCTGCTGCAGTTGTGGTGGTGTTCAGCACAATGCTTAATTTGATTCATGATGTACTTTACTTTACGACCATCATTCCCAGTTGTTTTACAAGTGATGTTGTCCTGAAAGAAAATAATTTCAGCATTTGAAATTTAGGTGCACAAGGATCTTGCTGAACAAGTAGCGCTAAAAAGTTATGGAACAAGATGTACACCCAGGAACATAAGCATGATATTCCTGGTTGGCACAAAGAAATGTTTAGGTCATGGCCAGCTATTTGAGATTTTGTGTAAAGTCTGATTTCAGAATGGACTGACCAGCCTGTTGAATAACAGTGATTCCTTACCATACTGTTGTAGGCATTCAAGAAGCCGATCATCTCATGGATATCGTGATGGCCCTTTATAGTTGAATTATTCAAATGTTTCTGAGCCAAGCAGAAGAATTTTCTCTGCGATGAGAAAGGCACAATAAGTTCCAGTATCCAACAGAGTGGTATTCGGACTAAATCAGATGAAAGGTATTACAAAAGGTTTTTCTTGCAAATGTACACCTGCAACATACTGCTGTTATGAGGCATTTGCAAGTTCCATGAAAAGTCTAGACATTGCAGATATGTCTGAAAAATGTCCAAAAACATTACATGACTGGGATAACAATAATTTTGAAAAGTTTCCAACATACCTCACAATGTCCTGGAAGATGATTTTCCCATGTCACCCATTCTTCCATCAGCACCTATGACAAGATCAGAATATCATAAAAAGATGAGTTGACACATTAGTAATACACTGATCCAAAAAATAATCAGCTTAAATATAGTTTTATACTTGTCTTACCGAACTATTTGCTTCTAGAATCTTATTTGCTTGTCGTTCAATTTGACACAGCAGATTTCCACGTCTGTCGGATTTGTCTATTGGATGGGCAATCGCAAGCTGCAGCATAACTGTAAGGCATAGGGTTAGAGTCTTCATGGCTTTGGAGTTCAATGTGGGCAACCAGGTCAGGTTGAAGTGTAAAGCTGAACAACTTCCAAACTCAAAACACTTGCTACTTATATTGTCATCCTGATAATGACTGACATAATACATATACGTCAGTATTTCCTGAAGGCCTAATAAGGTCCTGCAATCAGCAGGTGCAAAGCGGAAAACTTGATGTCTATATCTATTTGACTACCAGAAATCACACTTAGTCTTCCTCTTTATCTATTATCTCTTAATCATTTTGTGATCTGACTCAGAAAAGTTTTGCCAAGAGTTGCTGGTTTTACCTGTATGAATGTAAAACCTTATTGAACAGGCTTCACTTGAGTTATGTAAGGACACATGAGGACAGATGGGAGATCCTAATTTGTATTTGTTCCTAAAGTGTATTTTTATAATCCTTCCTTAAATGAGCTGGGTCCACATTTATTATTGTATTGAAATGCCTACCGTGCAACTGAAATACTGAAATGCATTACAGCAATGCAATAGTGAACAGTGGGCAGAAGTAAAAGGGAAAAGAATTTGTGTTGTGGTATGTCTCACACACAGCAGAGGAAAGGTAGAGGAAAATGTGACTGACAGAAATAATTCAGTCACAGGTATACCACTAGAAGTATTAGATTATTATTATTATTATTATTATTATTATTATTATTATTATTATTAATTAAATAAAAACACAATAATCCTGTTATTGTGTTTTTTGTAAAAAGAAAAAAGAAAAAAAACAATCAATAAATCCAATATTACATAATACATTTTGAGAGGTGTACTGTACAACCATTTCCTGAAATAGCAACATATCAAGGCTGATGTATGTATGATATATATATATATATATGATATATGTTGTGGTTACATACTGTGAGGATTCAAATGGGCAGACAGGTGTATTACACTGTAAGAAAATTTAGACTACTTCAACTTAAAAACATAAGTTTCCTTGCTGCCTTAAAATCTCAAATTAACTGAAATAGTACAAATTAGTTGGGTCAAAGTTGTAGTAGTAGTTCTAATATTGACAAGGATTAATTATTTGAATTCACTGCATTCCAGTTATTTACTCTAATAGAGAATATATTTTTAGTGCCAGTTGTTCATGTGTGATGGAGTAGTTACACTACACTTACAACACTATGTACTTATACCAGTACAAGAAATAGATGGAATTCAGCTTCTAATAGTTACAGCGTATCAGGTGTAGTTATTGAACTGGATACTGATTTCCCTCACGGTTATCATGATTTTAATTTTTAATCAGAAACTGATCTATGATTCACCTACAATATCTACATAGCATAATAATAATAATCTCCATCCTGTAACTTTATCCAAACAACAGGAAGTGAAGGGTTTCTGGAGAGTTAACTCAAAAATACAATGCATAAACTTTATATGATCAGTTGAGTGAACGCTTGGTAAGATGTTCTTTCAGATCCTAATTTTAAGTCACAAGACATGAACTCACAATTATAAGTTCTGAAGCTGATAACTAGCAACTGTAAGTTGAAAATGACAAACACATCTATATACATTTATTAATAATAAACATTTTATTGAAAAAATAAACTCAAATTATTACGTTTTTATGTTGAAGTTCATCTCCACTAGAAAGCCTAGAAACAACAAATTTCCGTTCCGTTCCGTTTTTTCCCCTCATTCTATCTCCCTGCGCCCCCTGACCCCCCCCCCCCCCAACAGAGAACCACTGATTTAATGGTTATGAGAAAAACAACAGCAGAGTATGCAGTAATATAAGTCAAACTAAGTGAATTTCGACAATACTATAAGTTTATCAAAGTAAAAGCGAGACATGTCCACATCCACCTGTACTTACACGGTAAGGGATATCATTCTGTATTCTTCTATATAGTCAGAGTAACAGTTAATTCAGTCGTCACTGTTAACCTTCACATCAAGAGCAGGAGTTAAGGACAATGCCACCATTTTTACATGTGTGTCCTATGCCTCGCTTACCTTGATAATACTTAATAGGTTTGCATGTTTTTATCTATTATTAAGACATTGGTATGTTTTACGCACATTGAACACATAGAATTTCAGTACATGCATGTGAATTTATACCATACCCCCACACTATACAAATCTCCACATCTGATAAAAAATGTACTGCTTTAACGATGTTGTCACTTTCCTCTGTAGTTGCACCATAACACTTGGGGAAGCACCCTCCCCCTCCCAGTTGAGAGTTGATTTCAGGTTGATTTTCAGAGATAACGCTCTATATAGCCTGCAGTCCTCATGGCATGATGTTTCCTCTCTTAAATGCACTTAACATTTTGCGATATCAGCCTATAACAACCAAAACACGCCTGTTTTTCAAATGTTCCACCTTTACCTGACTTTACCTGCCACATCTCCACAGAGCACATATTAATATTTTGCAGCCAAAGTAGAGAACCAGGCAAAATATTTCCTCTTCCAAAACATACAGTCAGTAACGGGCTATTGTGTTCTGCTCTGTAACAATAATTGTTCCACCGAACCTGCAAATGTGTAACTACTGCACCTGACATAATGGCCGATAATGTTTTGAGGTGCTCAGACTCTCACACCGGAACGAGGGCAACAATAACCGCATGCGCGCCTGTACATAAATAAATGAATGAATGAATTAATCAAAAATACAGTAAGCACTTTACTTCCCACCAACACATTTACAAGGATTACAATTCTGTCTCCATGTAGACGAATCAATGACCTGCGAACGGCATGGACCATTCAGAACATTTCTGAAGGGCTCAACCAATAGGATTGCGCAAAGCATTTGGGCTAGATGCGCCATTTTACTGCGTCCACAGCCATCCGGCAAGATGGTCCCCTTGCTTTGTCTCCCCTGACCGGAGTTGTTCCACTATTCACTGTTTTTTCTTGGTTCAGTGTCATCGAAAATTTGGAAATCGAATCGAATTGTGTCGAACATACAACAATTTTAACGTGTCTCTTTCAATCAAGAAATGACGACTCAGAAAGGGAGGTATGAACAGCATCCAAGCTATTTGTTTAGACAAGCCAATTTTGCAGTGATCGCTGTGCTAAGTTAGCTAGCGGCTAACCTGGCCATCAGTGGCTGCTAGTTAGCTAGGCTAGCTGAGTAGTAGCTGCGCAGCCGGCAGGTTTAGTTTAATCAACTCGCAGATTCAAATGTCCTTCTTTGTATTACAGAATGTTTGTTTGGTAAGGTAACATGGCAGTTGCAAGATGCATAGTGTTGTAAAATACAATTACTCTGTTATCAATTAGCAAGCTAATATCGCCGGTTTCCCAAATGATCGAAGGGCTAACCTAACTGTTAGCTATCAGTGAATAGCAATTCGTGCACTGCTAGCTTGGATGTTGCTAGTCAGTGCCAGCCTCGCAGTTACCGACTGCTTATGCCATCGCATCGTCAGAGGGAGGGAAAGGCCTGTGCATGCATTTTTCGGTGCATGCCTATGCACTGGACCGTGCATGCACCGCCGAGATTGCAAGGTTGCTAGGGCAACGTGAGAAGTCGGAAACCAGAAGTTCTGCAGTGACGGCGGCAGCTAAACCTGCTAGTGTTAGCCAACTTGAATTTAGCGCACCTAATAGTTAGCCAGTAGTTAGCGTTATGCCAAACATGGAAACTGCGTTTTTCCGGTGACAGGACAAGGAGGCACTTAGGTGGATGCAAATGTATAAGCGTGTGCCGCTTTTCATGTGAGCGGGCTCTTTTATACTGAAACGACTCGCAGGATATTTGATGATTTTAGGCGTACTTGCTATCGGCATGACTGAGCTGATAGATAAACAGCTTGTAGCGATCTAATCAGCCCATTATGATGGCGTCAAACGTCAATATAAACAGCGGCCCATCCCTCTCAACAAAGTATTGTATCCCAAATAAATCCCAATAATTTCATCATAAAATACTGTGTAAAGTATATGAATGTATAACAATGACAATAATGCAATATTGATGTGTTCAACATGAAAAATGAGTATATGTCAAAATTTTAGTCTGGTTTTGTGAAACAAATGTAAACAAGTTATGAGAAAAATGTGATCTTTTTGAAACGTTGTGATAAAATATCCTCGCAGATAAGCTGACATTTGTGGTATATTGCTTCCCTGCTGCTGCTATCTATTTATTTTATTTTTTTCTGCTCTGTTGTATTTAGTATTTTGATGTCTTTGTATCAGCATTTAATTCTTGCTTGTCCTTCTATGGCACTGAATTTTATGGAAAAAAATGTCTTTGACCACACCCAACAATGGATATGAAAGAAACATGTTTTATTCACCATTGCTTACCTTAAATACGTTTTGGTGCTTTGAATGAATCATGCAGACCATGAATGAGCCCATACAATTTGATAGCTCTACAAACAAGTAAAATAGTAAACCATTGTAAAATCCTTGTTTTATTGAGAGATTCATGATGGAATTGGTCAGTGAAAAGACAGCACCCTGCATTGGCAAAGTTTTGCTCCTGCTTGAGGAAATGTAGATGGGCCATTATTACAGGCGTGAGAATCTGATTTGTGTAAAACAACATGCAACATTTTAATTTACCATGATGTACATGACAAGTTTTGCAATTTCTTCCTAGGTAAAATGAGTACGGCTTCTTCTGAATCAAACCTAGAACAAATGGCAGAAATAGCAGAGGAGGTGAGTCTGGTCTCTTTGGCAGCCCAATATTGTCGTTACAGCCTTCCACATACATTGAGGTTACTATAAAAACAACAGACGTAACCCATTTTACTGATTTTGGGTCATCTCTCACTTATGTATTGAGTGTGAACCTGTTGCTGCTGTGGGATATGCTTGCAGCATTGAATAATATACACTATTTTTTTTGTAGGACATCTTGTATTTTTAGGCTACATTTTCATGCTCCTCAAACCACTTTTCTTTCCTCATCAGCCTGGTAGCTCAACAGAAACAATGAAGCCCTCTTCTTCTCAGACTAAGAGGTGAGGTGCAATTTTCTTAGATTAAACAGAATTCTTTTTGCATGTGAGTATTCTTAGAAAAGAGCCACATGCACACTAACACAGCTTAACCAGACAATAAAAACTTTGTTCTAAATCATTGTAGGAAGTCTGCTGCTGTAGCTAAGCACACTGGATTGAACAAATCAGATACTTCAGGGGAGAGTGAAAATGAAGATGCCAGTTCTGACAATCCTTCAGATGGTAACGTGGGCAGCTTGTCTAAAGGTATGAGTGGATCCAGTGTTACTGATCAAGATGTTGTATAGGGTACAGATTTTAGGAGGAGACATTTATTCTCATTTTTGTCTCTAGGCACATTAGTGATAAGGCCAGCTGGGAATGAAAATAAAGGCGCTATGAAGCTCAGAGTGGATTTCAAACAGAAACACACAGGTTCATTTATTTCATTATTTGCAAACTGAACATGTGCTCTGTGATATGTAGGTGTTGAAACATATTGTCCCACTGTGTATGCTTCGAATTTGAATGTGAATTGGATAGCATTGAAGTAATAACTTATTTAGTCATTAAGAACAAAGTGAAAGTAAACACATAGTGACACTTAATGGTTTCTGTCTTTTTGTCACAGATGATACCCTGCAGAAGAAGGTGAACTGCACAGCTTGTGGACAGCAAGTAAACCAGTTTCAGCGCAACTCTGTGTATGAGCATCCTGTGCTCAAGGTGCTTATTTGCAAGGTAGGAATTTCCCATATATCACCTGAATAACAAGTAGCTGCATTAATTAGAATGGTAATTAGAATGAAGCCAATTAATATAATTTCACTTTGACATTTTTAACCACTGTATCTCCCTTTTCTCTATATTAATACTCTTAATTTCCGTCACCTCTAGTCATGCTACAGGTATTACACAAGTGATGACATCAGCAAAGATTCTGATGGAATGGATGAACAATGCAGGTATGAAATTTTACACAGGAACTGACCAGCAGTTCCCTACAAAATTACATGATTACAATTACAAGTCTTTCTTGATAATGTGAGCTAAAATGACTAAGATGCACACAACATTAAATGCTGGGCAGCGCATCTCAAAAGAATCATGAATTCTATCTCAATGTTTCACATTTTTTTGTTGTTCTATATTGACTGTAAATGAAAGCTTGTTTTTGGGCAACTTCCAAGGATGTAAACTTACATCAAAGGTTGCTAAAAATGGAAATGCCCTCTTCTGAGAATAAGACAAAACAAGAACAAAAGCAAGAAAATAAACATTTTAGGATTACTTTAAAAAATAAAATATGTGTTTGTCATTATTTCTTAATCTTTGACAGACATGTGAGAGTGCCAGTAATTCTGGAGACCTAGATCTAACAGCTCTTAACTATTTGAAATGTTGAAGACATCAATTTACTGCCCTGAAACTGTTGAACTCTACCTCCCCAGATGGTGTGCTGAAGGAGGCAAGCTCATTTGCTGTGACTACTGTAACAATGCCTTCTGCAAGAAGTGCATCCTGCGCAACTTGGGCAGGAAGGAGTTGTCAGTCATAACTGACGAGAACTCACAGTGGCACTGCTATGTCTGCAGCTCAGAGCCCCTCCAGGATCTGACATCCAAATGCCACCGCATCATGGAAAAACTAGAACAGGTGTGCTGCAAGGAACGAAAAACTGATAAAAACCAGGAACGTGACAATAAGCGACGCAAGGACAAAGAAGGCAAAGTGCACAAAACTGTTGTCAATGGAAAGGAACACTCAGAAGGCTCAGGGACCATGACATTCTCCTACAAAAAGCTGCAGGTACCCAAAGAACTTGTAAAGAAAGCGAAAAAGCTAGTTGAAACGACAGCTGGGCTGAATAATACATTCATACAGTTTATCCAGCAGGCAACAGAGGAGCAGGGAGACAATTCCATCAGGTATCGGCACTTGAAAGCCTTCAAGGCTGTACTTGCTGATTTGAGAAAGGCACACAATGCATTGGAGGCGGCTTTGGAGCCTGAGTTCAGAAACATGGAGTTGCAGAATGGCGACGAAGGGCTACATATTCTTAGGAAAAGTACTGATGGAGTTGCCTCTGTAGCTGGTAACTATGTGGACAATATGGCTGATGCAGCTGAGGAGGCTGATGCAGCTGAGGAGGCTAATGCAGCTGAGGAAGGTGATGCAGCTGAGGAGGCTGATGGGGTTAATGATCGAGTATCAGATGAGGTTGAAATGAAAGAAAGCCAAACAAATGCTGATGTAGCTAAAGGATCAGTTAAATCTGAAGACTGTGATGATAGGCCAGTGTCGGCTGGTGAAATGTCCCTAGATCACGACATTGTGTCTGTTCCTCCCTCGGTTCCTGAGGAGCTCTTTCAGATGGTAGAGAGTCTTGCAGATTCCTCCATGCTCTCACAAACTGACAATGACATTATCACAGACACCGATGCAAAGTCAAATGGAAAGCCTTCAGACTCTCAGCGCTCCCAACCCAAGGTGAAGAACCTCATTGTGAAACTCACTCCTGTGCCAGTCGTGACGACACGTGGGTCAAGGTCATCCAGGTCCAAAAACAGGGAAAAAGATGCAAAGGTGAAGGAGGAGTGTGAAGAGGAAGAATGTGAGAAGGAGGAAGATGCTGCTGAGGATGGAACCACAGGTGACAGCCCACCACCCAGCCGTCGCTCTAGTAGAGTGAAGACCACTCCCCTGAGGAAGCAGGCCGAAAACAAGGGCCAGGTAGACTCGTCTGACTCTGAAGAAGGTAGTCAAGGTAAGGCAGGGTCCTCCAAGAAATCCAACAGCCTCAAGACAGAGGATGGGAAGAGGACCAAGGCTTCTTTGTCAGAGAAAAAGACGGTGGACTCTGACTCGGACGAAGTTCCTAACATACTGCTACAGACAGCTGCAGCAGGGCACAGCTCAGATGAGGATCAGGGAAGCAAGAGTGTTAAAAAGTGTTTGTTTAAACTGAACAAGACATCCTCAGAGGATAAAGAGAAGCTATCCAAACGCAAAAGGAAGTCTGACTCCTCTGAGTCAGACTTTGAAAATAAAGGTAAGAAGGCCTCCAAGAAGAAGAAACAGACTGGCTCAGAGTCCTACTCTGACTCTGACCTGGAGAAGGAGATGAAGAGTCTGAGCAAACTGGAGCCAGGGAAAAGGAGGTCTGTTCGGGTAAAGAAACAAGATGAAGCAAAAGAGGAAGACAAAAACTCTGCTGAGAGCAAAGCAGGAGAGCGGAAGAGGTCCTATGAAAATAAACGGAAGGGAAGGAAAACCAAAGCAGCCAGCAAGCAGCCGTTGTCTTCCTCCAGTGAAGATGAGGAGGAGAAGGAAGCTGAAGGTGACTCTGGAGAGGATAGTGACCAGCAAAAGATCAAACCCATTGTGGAGGAGAATGTGGTGGCAGGAAGTGGAACTTTCCATCAGTCCTCAGGTAGTTTGGTCTTACAGAAATGAATGTACTGTGGTGTTGAGCTTGACACATGTCCGCTACTTAACACACAGTTCAGCCAAGCAGACTCTTAACAAATCAATATTTAATTAGTGTTACACAGTTTTTGTTTTAACGTATGCTATTTGTTGTGTAGGAGATGAAATTGATGGAAAAGATGAAGACTCTCAGGCTTGTGAAGATGATGACGATGCTGAGAACAGGTACATGCAAAACAAGAAATCCTAAAGGTATCTTTGATCCTAACCATAACTGCTCCAGCTTTTATTTATTTTTTAGCCAAAAAGCAGGTAATTTTTGAAACAACTCATGCTTATTATATGATTAATGTGAATCTACAACGGGAACACGTTTTTTTCCTTGCCCCCTAAAGAATTGCAAAGAAAATGCTCCTGGCCCAAATTAAGTCCAACTACTCTTCTGGAGCAGAGAGCTCCTCTGACAATGAAGAAGCAGATAAGGAAGAAAAGTCCCCCAAGAATGTGAAAAAGGAGGATGGAGATGGAGAGCAGGAAGGTAACACATCTTTGCTAAATATGCAGTCTTTTTCAAACGTGTCTAATTTTTATTAACACGGAAGTGACTTAATTTTGTACTGGTTCAGAAACAGGTTATATTCTCTTCCTTGCAGATAATGAAGAAGACTCAGAAGTTTCAAGTTCTGATATAGAAGTGAAGAAAGGTGGCCGACGCCACCGCTTGCTTCGACATAAACTCTCCTTGAGTGAGGGTGAATCAGGGGACGAGAAGCCTGCCACTAAAGAGAAGAAGAGCAAGGAGACCAAGAAAAAGACAAGGCGGAAAGGTTGATTTGAATTTTTATTTTGGTGTGTCTTAAGCTTATGGGTGCAGAAATGAGGAATTCTCTGTAGGATTGGCAACTGACTTCTGTATCTCTTTTGCTTCTTATTGTTCTGGTAGTGGGCAGTGATGACTCTGCAGACTCAGACTTTGAGAACTCCGAGTCCAGTGGAGAGTCCGAGATGAGTGAGGAGCTCAGTGGATCAGAGATAGAGGGTAAACGCCGAAATACCAGGTGAGGAGAGGGAACCATCCAATCAATGGTAGTTATCTATTCCAATGTGACTGGCCCTAAATTGATCTCCTACCCCTGCTTAGATGAAACCTGTTTTATGTCTGTAGAGCTGCCAAGAAAAAAGATGAGGAGAAACAGAGGAGTTACCAGCAGAAGAAGAAGCGACGCAGGATCAAAGTCCAAGATTCCTCTTCCAGCAATGAGAAGGTATTTAGATTGTGATGCTGTTGGCACCTGTCTTGGCACTGTCCGAGAGTTTCTGTCTTTTTCCATTGCAAGAGTTGCTAGACGGAGGAGATTGAACCACACAGCCTTTGCTAGTCAAGTCACGCATGACACATTTAAAAAGTATTTGAGCAAACCCCTGGAGTGTGCTGTGTGGATGATTGAGGAGAAAAGTCAGTCATAGGGTTGCTAGGTGACCGATCATTGGAAGCGAGTGTTTGACCTAAGGGCTTAAGATCAGAGGGCCGGACTTAATGTGTGTTTTCACAGAGTGGAGAGGAGGATGATGATGGGGAAGATGACGACACGAAGGACAGCCCCAAAGGTCGCAAAAAGATCCGCAAAATCCTGAAGGATGACAAGCTGCGAACAGAGACGAGGGATGCTCTGAAAGAAGAAGAGGACAGGAGGCAACGTATTGCAGAGAGAGAGGCACTGAGGGAGAAACTCCGAGAGGTAAAAACGCACCATCTCATTATCGTGTGTTTAATCTAAAGCACATACATGCAAAGCCCTAAACTATTATATTCTCTACAGTAGACATAAGGGTTGGGCAGTATCCTGATATTACTGTGTGCTGGGGTATTTGAAAATGTTCAAGATATCATTCCATACCATGATAACACTTACAGTCCATTTTTCTTGAATACCACAGTGTGCTTGCTATGTATTAACTCTTGTGGTTAACGGCACCACTAGTAGTTGCGGCTGCAGCGCTAATTACACTGTTATTCCCACAGGCATCTAACTTAGGAGGGGTAACATGATCACATTTAACACCCACTCAGAGGGGATGGTGAGGGAAATGAAAACAATGGTTAGTGCTACTGCACCTGTTTGGTAGTTATATGCAAGCTTTGCACGAAAACTATTTCAGCAAAGGATGGGAATGCGAAACGATCAAATGCAGCGTGCTTTCCACTGATGTCCAGAGTCACACAAAAAAAACAGCAAATGCTGCTTCAGTCTGTTGGGGAATGATCAGATTTTTATTTATTTATTTATTCTTTCTTTATTTTGAGTAATATGACTCCTTGGCGAGAGCTTGGCTGACTAAACTCACTAAAAACCTTTGAATGAATCAAAGCGGACTATGGGAACTGACGCATGTGACTTAGGCTATGTTATTCGTTTTTGGATTCATATAATATAATTTTAAAATAAATTCCTGCTTTAATGCTGACTTTATTAGACTATGTATACTCATTCAAGTGTTGGACTTGATTAACTTAATGATGTTGACGTCAGGCCCACATAAAATAAAACTCTATGGTGACAAAATAGGACATTAATGCATCACTCCTTTCATTCAATACCTAAATGCAGCAGACGATATAGCAAAAATGTGGCCTCTCCAATGATAAAAGCATGGCATTATGGCAGACTTACACTGCTGGGACATTGTCACAATTCTATGATAAAATCATATATACTTGTGATATGAAAAAACTGATATTGCTTAATTGTAGTAGACACCCCAGTTAAAAGTTGGGAAGTTGTATTTTTCTTTCAGGTGAAGTTTGGTTGACATTCCTTTCAAATTGACACTGGGTTCTTTTCACACTATTCCCCTCTTCCTCTTTCTGATACCCCCCCAGGTGATTGTGGTGAAGGAGTCTTCCCAGGTGACCTGTCCTATCACTACCAAGCTCGTGCTGGATGAGGACGAGGAGACCAAGGAGCCCATGGTGCAGGTGCACAGGAACCTGGTCACCAAGCTCAAACCTCACCAGGTGGATGGTAAGGACCAAGACAAGTAATATCACATGTACCCATTTGAACTTCGTTGGACTCTTGAGATCCAGAGTACTGCTGCTTATGTATTCTGCCAGGTAGTTTTCATTCTCACTGTCTAATCTGGGGCTGAGTTAAACCTGGGATGTCAGGTGAATGCAGTTAACTACTTAGTAGGATAGAGAACCATCACCTATATGTGAACAGCTCTGAGAGGCTCTGGTCTGTGGTGGACTAATGTCTATGTGTTTTTCAGGGGTGCAGTTTATGTGGGACTGCTGCTGTGAGTCACTGAAGAAGACTGAGAAGTCTGGTGGCTCTGGCTGCATCCTGGCCCACTGTATGGGCCTTGGGAAGACATTACAGGTAAGGAGGTCATTCCTGCCATCGACTCCTCCCTCCCTCCCTTTTCTGACAGCTGATCCCTTCCAAGTCTATCTCACTCCCACCTGTCGTCTTCTCTCCGGTTTGAAGATGTGTCCAGAATCATTTACACCCCCTGGATTGTAGGCTAAGTAGGGCAGTCCCACACGTCTCTCCTATGTCTGACTGCAGTTCTCTTTTTGCCCTGTAGGTGGTGACATTCCTTCACACTTTGCTGCTGTGTGAGAAGCTCAACTTCACCACAGCACTAGTGGTTTGTCCCCTAAACACCGTCCTCAATTGGCTCAACGAGTTTGAGAAGTGGCAGGAAGGAATGAAAGATGAAGAGAGCTTAGAGGTATTTGTCTTTTTTTTTTTTCCAGGGTTTTTTGGACATACAACTGCCATTCATTTCTAACAATGGATTTGTTTTTTGAGGGTTCTTTTGTGTTTCTCGGCGCACCCCTGATTTACACCCTCTTCTTTTAGGAGAGGAAAGATCACCCAGAGATTCTGGTGTGACATTGCATGAGGTGTGTTGATCTTTGATGTATTTGCCAGGTGACTGAGCTGGCTACAGTAAAGCGGCCACAAGAGCGAGGCTATGCCCTCCAGCGTTGGCAAGAGGACGGGGGCGTCATTATCATTGGCTATGAGATGTACCGCAACCTCACCCAGGGCAGGAACATCAAGAGTAAGAAGCTCAAAGAGATCTTTCAGAAGACGCTGGTAGATCCAGGTACGGTACTATATAATGAAGCAGTCTCTGTAACTGATCAACCAGTCGTTAGACCAGTGACCAGAGCATTCCTTCCAATGAGTGATCTCTTTTCTTAAACATGACTCCTGCTTTTCTCTAAATGATTATTTTACCGATTCTTTTTCACCAGGTCCTGACTTTGTGATCTGCGATGAGGGTCACATCCTGAAGAACGAGGCGTCCGCCGTGTCCAAAGCAATGAACTCTATCAGGACGAGGAGGAGGGTTGTCCTGACTGGAACGCCTCTGCAGAACAACCTCATAGAGTGTGAGTCTCTGTCTGGTCCCTTACCCTAAAAAGATATCTGTTTTGATGCCAGGGAAAGAAAGGGTGCAAGGTGCAACAGAAGTCATTTTAGACAAATCCTGTGTGTGATTGTGGACATATTTACTTACACCTGCAAATGATGCTCTCTCAGACCACTGCATGGTGAACTTCATCAAGGAAACCTGCTTGGGTCCGTAAAGGAATTCAGGAACCGCTTCATCAACCCCATCCAGAACGGCCAGTGTGCTGACTCTACACCACAGGACGTCAGGGTCATGAAGAAGAGGGCTCACATCCTCTATGAGATGCTGGCCGGGTGTGTCCAGGTAAGCCACTGCCTTAAAGAATTTGCTGTAGTCCTCCTCCATTATCGTCTCTTGAAACCGGAGGGGACCTTGGAGCCACTAAGGAGGGACTTTTCTTGTTTCCTTCCCACAGAGGAAAGATTACACAGCGCTCACCAAGTTCCTGCCACCAAAGCACGAGTATGTGTTGTCAGTGAGACTGACCCCAATCCAGTGTAAGCTCTACAGATACTACCTGGAGCACTTCACAGGTGAGCCCCCCCGCCACCCCTGTGCAGAGAAATGTCTCTGAGAAGTCAATTCTCTCTCCTTTTTAAATTTTTTTTATTTAATGCTCCATCGACTGCGTGTCATTCATGTGGACCTGATTTTTAGATAAATGGAAGGTCTTTCTGTTCTCTCACTTTTTCATGCTGCATTGTTAAGTCGTTTAGTGGCCTTGCCTCTTAGAATGTGGCCTGCAGGCTGTGTGTGTGTGTGTGTGTGTGTGTGTGTGTGTGTGTAAGAGTGGCAGCTGGCAGAGTGCCGCAGGCAGGGTTTAAGCCCAGTTTCCCACGTCTCCCTCTCTAATGAAGAGCTCTGGGAGAGAGAGAACGGGGGTGGTGTGGGGGCATAAAGGGAAAGAAAGATGGAGGGAGGGGGGGTCGGGCTAGAGGTTTTACACCAAAAGCGAAAACAGAGAACAGGAGAGCCGGTATGTGGAAAGACAAAGCAGAAAGAGAAGGAGTGGTTTGGTGGTATGTGCAGTGGCTCATTAGGCCAGTTTGTCCACAGGGGTGCACTGCTGATATTGTGACTGTGGATCTGGACCCCCAAGGGTGGTGCCTTTGGACCCAAGACCACCAGCCTCTCTAGGGGGTGGGGGCGGTGGGAAATGGCCAGACCCCGTTTTTATTGTTCCCTCCTTCATCTCTGCTCATGTAAACCCTGCTTGTTCATCTTAACTTCTGAACCCGCTGGCCCAGTGCAGGCCACTCACCTGGCACCTAGCAGGCAGAGCGCTAACATTTTAGCTGCTGCCAGCCACTAATTGAACAGAGTAGAAGAGACGAGCACACTGCTGACTCTGCAGCTTATCGGGGAGTTTCCAGACATTGCTGTCAGAAGAATGTCAGACACTATTGGTATTACATATCGAATGTACTTCCATTTGTCTGGACAGGGGGTTAGTGGCTGCACACAGACATTACTTTCAGTTGTTGAAAACGGGACATTTGACACATACTAGTCTGCCGCTGATCCAAGGGAGTGTGAGGGAGTGGTACTCCAACTGCAGCTGAGAGGATGCTGTTGGGCAATAAAGGCACACACACGTTTGTGTTCAACCTCAATCCCCCTTGCGTGCAGGTGTAGGGAACGCCTTGGAGGGGACCCGGGGCCGCGCAGGAACCAAACTCTTCCAGGATTTCCAGATGCTCAGCAGGATCTGGACCCATCCCTGGTGCCTTCAGCTGGACTACATCAGTAAAGAAAACAAGGTGGGGGGTGATGGCGGGGGAGATGAGACGAGCCTGGACACGACACCAAAACACACCTAAACACGTGCTCAAACTCACTAACTAGGAATGCATGACCGCAAATCACGCAGGAAAACAATACGAACATACTGCTGCCATTTCACACGGCCAACACATATTGCCACTGCGGCATATTTTCTTCACTTCGGCATCATATCTACTACCCGTGATCCTCCTGTGTGTTTTCAAGCCCTAACGCGTGCGCTCTGTTGCAGGGGTACTTTGATGAGGACAGTATGGAGGAGTTCATCGCCTCAGAGACAGAAGAGTCCTCCATGAGTCTGAGCTCTGAGGACGAGAAGCTGAAAAAGTAAAACCACGAGCGCTCACTTTCATTCTATCTCCCCTTGTGCGTATAGATCACATTTATACAGACTGGCCCCCGATGAATTGTTGTCGTCTCTCGTGTCGTTTCTCCTCTCTCCACCACCTTACTCTCTCCCTGACAGGAAAAAGAAGCAAGGGAAGGGGAAGAAGAAGGGGTCGGAGGAGTCGGATAGTGACGATCTGGAGGTGATCAAGGAGTGGAACACCAGCTCCCGGGGCGGGAACCCTGAGGGGCGAAACAGGGCAGAACCCGTAGAAGAGGGTAAATTGGGAAACAACACACACACCCCCACCCAGTGATCCAGTGAAATGTTTTGACAGCTACAATACATTGAAATAACTGAGCAAGGCTTATAGAAAATACATTTCTATTACATACAAACATTTGGTCTGATAGGATTAGTCATCAACCCAAACTCTGACTCAAGTTAGGAGGCTTGATTGCTTTGCTGCAACTTGATGTCTTTCAGTCTGTCTTTCAGCTTGATCCATTCCTGATCTGTTTGTCACCCACAGTGCGGCCCTCTGGCTCGGGCCCCGGGAGTCCCAGTGCTGACTGGTACAAGGAGTTTGTCACCGAGCCTGACTCCGAGATCCTGGAACATTCTGGAAAGCTGATGCTCCTCTTTGAGGTCCTGCGCATGGCCGAAGAAGTAGACGATAAAGTGTAAGTGTTCCTGTATTGTTGTTGTTGTTGTTGGTTTCCCAACATATGGATAGTGGATACATATGGGTGGACAGTGTTTGGGCATGTAATGGTGTGGTAAACTGGCACTGGTGTATCTTATCTTGTGTTCCCCCCCTTGCCCTTTCTCAGGCTGGTGTTCAGCCAGTCTCTGATCTCTCTGGACCTGATTGAGGACTTCCTTGAACTGGCTGGCAGGGCTAGAGAAGAAGGCAAGCCCTCTCCATACAAAGGTAGGCTTGGGGAATGAATGAATCCTGGAAGTTCCCATTGTCAGTAGACATGCCAGTGAATCTGTACACCTTATTACACTGAATGATGCTCTATGGAACGACATTCGCCTGTGACGAGCCTTCCTAGTGCATGTTATGATGGGAAAGGCTGCTTTTGGTTTCATGATGTGCTAAAATCACCAAGCAATGTGTAATATTATAAGCCAGCTACTGACGTATGGAGATCGGGGAGCACGTTGTCTGTCTTGAGGCTCATTCTTGTGGTTTTACACCGTAGTCTTTGAACTGACTAAGCTGTGTGTGAGATATAAAGAATGCTAACATTAGCTTTGGGGAAGGCTGGAGTACTTTCATATGTAGATGCAGATTTCACACTTGTAAGACAGCCCACATGCAACATGTATTCTCGTACACACTGGCGCAATTATTACCTCTCCTTCGCTCTCACACACACACACACACACACACACATAGCCTCTGGCGTAAGGTCATGTTCCTAATTAAACTTCAGCAGCTGTTTTTGCTTTCATTTTGAAAATGATTAGACCTTGACTTTTTTTTATTCCACAAAAAAATGTTTGCTCAAGGGTTTGTAATTTGTAATGAAAAGATCACAGTGCTGTAATTGGAAACATACTGAAATGTTAGTTATGAAGGCTGGCGGGGGGGTTGGCCATCTTGAAGGCTGAACACGGCTGGCCTCCACGCAACCTCCAATCTGCTCTTACCCCACCTAAGCCCCTCATGTTTAAAACTGTGACAAGGGGAATGACCTGGTTGATGGTGACAAGCGGGTTATGACGTTTGTGTAGAGGGGGATGAGTTGATGTTGGCACTGAATAGTCATAGCAGATGTCTTAACTGGGGCGTGTCTGTGGAAGGTGATGGCAAGTGGTTCAAGAACATTGACTACTATCGTCTGGACGGCTCCACCGGCGCCACCACCAGGAAGAAGTGGGCTGAGGACTTCAATGATTCCAGTAACATCAGGTAACCCCACCCACACACACACACACACACATCATGTGTCTCATCATCTGAAATACCACAGGACGGTAATAACCCCAAATTTCCAAATCTTGTAAAATGTCATCAGTGGTGCCCAAACGGTTCCACAGTGCATCTCGAAGCACAACGGTTGCTGCACCTTACATACCCTCAACATCTCTCCTCCTCCCCCTACCGTACTTTACTACCATACTGTACTACCATACTTTCCCAGGGGTCGTTTGTTCCTCATCTCAACACGAGCCGGCTCCCTGGGCATCAACCTGGTGGCGGCTAACAGGGTCATCATCTTTGACGCCTCCTGGAACCCTTCCTATGACGTCCAGAGTATCTTCAGGGTCTACCGCTTTGGCCAGTACAAGACCGTGTTCGTCTACAGGTTCCTGGCCCAGGTGAGCTTCTCAAGCTGCTTGTCACCCGAGGGATGCACCGATCAATCGGCCACAAATCGTAATTGGCCAATAAATCTTCTGAATACATCATCGAGCAACCACTGTTTGAACTGCCCGATCATGAAAGCTGCTGAATGTGTGACGTAAAAAAATAAGCCAGTTTGACAACTCACATATATAATTTCTGACATGTTAAGAATTTCATGGCCTCCACTACCGGTCAAAAGCTTTAGAACACCCCAATTTTTCCTACACCATCAAAAGGCACTTGGAAACTGGAGCAAACTCTGACAGGAAGAGGTCTGGCAGACCCAAAGCCACAACAGAATCAGAAGACAAGTTTCCCAAACGGTACATGATTAGTAACAGTTTAATATATCAGACAGAAGGCACGGCGAGTAAATGACCCATTCTTTTTCTGTTGATAAATACATCCCTCATTGCTTTCTTTTTCCGGCCCTCTTCTTGTGTCCGTCCCTCAGGGTACGATGGAGGACAAGATTTACGAGCGGCAGGTGACCAAGCAGTCCCTGGCCTACCGGGTGGTGGACCAGCAGCAGATTGAGAGGCACTTCACCATGAATGAGCTGGCTGAGCTCTACAACTTTGAGCCCGACCTGCTGGATGACCCGTCAGGGAAGAAGAGCAAGAGAGCCACGCCCGTGCTGCCCAAGGTCAGCTGGGTGTGTGGGTGTGGGTGTATTGTGTGTGTGTGTACATTTATTCATGCCCATGTATGCGAGTAGATGACTGAAATGTACTTGTATGCTGGGCCATGGCTAAGAGATATTGTGTGGTTTTTGATTTGAGCGGCGAATGAGATTTCACGTTGCTCTTCAGACGGACCCCTAAAGGACACGCACAAGAGGCTAAAAAAAAGCCTATTAAACTATTGAAGTAGTAAAATAGTCTTTTTAATTTCCTTCACCAGAAATGGCACTGAATGCCATGTTTAAATGCCAAGCTTGTTTTTCCAAACCTGCGCCCTGAAGTACGTGCTGCCTTTTGAACTTTAACACTCCAGCGATAAACCCTGTTATTTAGCCTTGTGGTCAGCCTTCTCTGGCTTTCTCTCTCGCTCCTCGTTTCCGTTCTCTCCACTCGTCTCCTCTCTCCTGGTGCAGGTGCTGTGTCACTAGCTGCCCCCCCCCCCAGGCCCCCTGTGGTTTAATGAGAACACACAGCCCTTACATGGGCCATCCAACCGCACACAGCTGCACAGATTTGTCTGTTTACTCCTATTTACTAAATAGTCTTCACATTGCAACACTGCTGTGGCCTATATGGAGCTGCTGCCCCTCTCTAAACCTCCTTGCTGTCCTTTTCTCCTCTCTTGCTCTCTGAATTACTCCTACCCCTTCCCTCTCCTCCCCTTTCGGCAGTCCCAGGGTTCATCCCAATAATCTGAAGTGGTTTTACCTCTTTGTTTTGGTTCGACTTCGGTTTCTCTGCAGAGAACTGTAAACAGAATGGATAAAAGCAACACTGTATGTCCGACTTGCTTGCTTTTTCACTGGCCAGACGAGAGGCCTCTCTCAGCACCTTGATGGAAAATCTGCTTTCCGTCCGCAGCGTCAAAAGATCTTTATCGCTGTTCCCCTCCATAGGTATGAATAGGTAGCCTCCATATTCCTCCATATGCCCCCTGCTATGAGGAGTCTACTTTCGGCGCAGTGGCGCACAGTTGGAGATTTGACGAGGAAAGATGTATTCATTGAGCCACAGCCTGTTAGATGTGTATGATCTTTAACGAGTCCAGTGACATTTATGTGACACAGTATTAAAAGATGGAGAGGCTGACAAGCGCTTTAACAAGCTGACCTGTTTTGGCCAGGGGGTTAACTATGATGTGGCAGCAGGACTGCAGTATTATGGAAGGAATTTGCCGGCTGGAATGATGTGAAGATGAGTCAGACACCCTCCATCACCTTCAGCCAAAAATGCTCTGCACAGAAGGAGAGAATGATTCTAGCCATGGCAGAGGGATTTTTGTGCTTCCTCTCCCCATCTCTTCGCACAGTGAAGCGCTGTCCTCTCAGCCAGAGAATGCCTATTGCTTTAAAGCTCAAGTCACACAGACCCTAGAGACAACGGTTGATATTTGTGTTTGAGAAGCTGAATTGATGTCTAATATTTGTCTCTCATCTGCCTTCATGTATAGAGCCCGGTAGGGGGGGAAAAACCTGCAAACTTGTCTTTTCTCCTCCACTATTCTCCAGAGCGTCTCCTCCTCCTCCTCCTCCTTCCACAGTTAGCCTCCCAAAATGTTCTATCTCCCCTTATGGCTTGCCGTAGTCGTCCCCGCACCTCCCGCTCATCTTTCTCCCCCTGGCGGCTACCCCTCACCTCACCCCACCTCACGCCTTCCTTTCCACTTGTGCACCATGTCTTTACTCCTGTCCTCACCCCTCCCCTCTGTCCCCCCCCCCCCCCCGTCCTCCCCCTGCCATCTTCAGGACCATCTGTTACCCCGACTCGCCACTCGGCCTCTGAATGTTCAAAGAGAGCTCAGTAAAGTTGTTTTTCTTTTCCCCCTCTGGTCTTTCCCTTCCTGATGAAGGGTCATTATTTAAACCTCTCTCTTAAAGATGTGCCTTTGCTCTTCAGAGAAACTAATTGGAGACAAAGGAAGCAGGCGCACTTCCCCCTAATGACAAAGAAGGTCTCTGTGGCCCAGACATGAGATTCTACCCCTGCCCCTTCCCCCCCTTCCTGTTCTTCGTGCTCGCGTTTTCCCTCTAGCCTGCGCCTACACACACGTTAGTTTGTCAAGGTTAATATACTTTTTTTTTGGCGTGCAGACCACACTTTGTGGGGTTTTTTATATGACAGGACACTAACCCGCACATGAATGTCATCTCATTGATTGGATCACCTTCTTTCCATTGAAGTCGTTATCCTAGAGGGTCATCTATGTGGTAGTCACTAGTCCCTGTGTCAGGTACACTGAAAGGCTGTGGGGAGGAACTACAGTAGAGATTGGAGCAACAAGCCACTACTGCTTGTCTCAGTAGAAGTCTGAAATCAGATGGCCGTTAATGAGCCACGGTCGGGTCGGGTGTGTAGCGCTACCACTAGCCGCCTACCAACCTGCTGTAGCCCAACCTTCACACCTTCAACCAAGGAGACGAGAGAGCAGCACTCTCAACTTGTACAAATGTTCCACCTTTTTTTTTTTTTTTTTTTTTTCCCCTGCTTTTTCCCACCACACACACACACACACACACACCTCTCTCAGACTGGCTGCTCCTTGTAGTGAGGTCTCTTAGAAATATACCCCCACTGCTAGCTGAGGCTTGTTTTTATAGGAATGCGGTATGCTTATTGTCTCTGTTTGGCCCTTTGTGACATGTACGATTTTGTTTCTTTGTTAATTGACTGACAGCTAGATAAACCCTCTGACTTGTGTGCAGGCCCTGGAGGGTGTAAAGACAACACGGTCCTGAGGGGCAGGGGTGGCCTTCTAATGTCAAGCACAATGCCCAAAGTGAAGTGCCGTGCCTCAGACAAACTGTTGCGAGCGGGCCAGCGGGGTTATGTGTATCATTTGGTGCAGCTGGGGGAGACAGAGTTTTGACTGGCTGGTGTTTAGGTATTACAAATATCGCAGCCGCTCGCATTCCTGCTGTCGGGATCCTGCCTCGGCTCCCTCTATTGCTATGGTTAAGGCACCTGTGCGCCAAAAGCAGTCTCTGGCAAGCATAGCCTCCTGGGGGGAAAAAAAAACGTTGCTTAAGTCGGGAACTCTTGGGTAGAGATTGGCCACTTCGAAAAACAGAGGCTACAGTCAGGCAACACAGGATCCCTCTCACTTTCCCACTCTAGTGCACCTTTTCCTCTTCATCCCTATGTCTCTCCCTTCTCTCCCTCCACCTGTATATCACCCACTCTGTGTCACCCTCAACGATTCCATTTCCAATCTTAAGTATGTTGTTGTTTTTTTTCCCCTTCCCGTCTTTCCTTCCCACCTTTATTTAACAGAGAGAAACACTTCACGGGGGGCTTTAGAGGTTTATTATTGTGGTAATGAGAGGAATAAAATAAAAATGGTGACTACAGGGGTGTGTTCAAAGCATTCTCAACACAATAAGCTGCAGTTTAGAGGCAGGAAATTGGGACAACGTGGTTGAGTGTGTTCTCAGTTTGAGCAAGTATCTGATAACACAGCCAAAAAGCCTGCCCGCACAGAACCCAGAGCTATTAATGCAGGGGGTGTTTAAATGCATCAGAGCTTTTCCAGTTAAGTACCATCTAAAGTCTATTGGTGAAGTGCGTGTGCGTGCCTGTGCCAAGTTGTAAAGTCTTCTACATGAGGCCTACTTATATGTCGACTCCCATGTTTTCATCTTTGTGATGTGAGAGCCGCCTTGATTCAAAACTGCTTTACATCGTTTATGGACTGCTGGCAGGTTAGCCATTTTCATAATATACACACAAGAATTTGGCTTAAGGAGAACATAAATTGTTCTCGAGGAAAGAATGAACGGAAAGGTTTTGATACAATGTTTAAATGTCATGCATGTTAGATGCCTTGTTGAATTAGTGTACCGATTCATACACTTTTTTTTTTTCTTGCTCCCCTAACCCCTGTCCTTCCCTTGTTCAGTGGTCAGCTGGAAACCAAGATTTCCAGCACAGAGCATGCTTTACATTAATAGCGCATTTGCAGAGCTTTTGTGCAGTAAAAGGCGCTTTCCACCCAAATGTGCAGTTCAGAATCAAAATGGCAGATTATCAGGCTCTTTTGTCTATATAATGGAGAAAGTCTTCAGCTTGTCCTCAGTCTTGAAACACCACCTCCATCTTTGCACTCCAAACACATAAACGCACACACTGCTATGCTAAATGCCAAAATTCTTTCCCACATTTCGCTCCTCAGGAATACTCTCTCTGTTCCCCTTTCTTTCTCAGTGAGGAAAAAAATAGAAGTGCAGTTGAGAGGGGTAATTTACCTCTTACCCCTCTCTGAGCATCTGCCCACCCAGCTACTCTCTCTCTCGCTCTCTCTCTCTCTCTCTCTCTCTCTCTCTCTCTCTCTCTCTCTCTCTCTCTCTCGCTCTCTCTCGCTCTCTGTGCCCCTGCAGTAAAGTGATAGGCTTTACTCTCCAACTCCTTAAGGATGACAATAGCCCAGGTCCGATTACCTACCATCATTAGTGCTGGCTCAGAACACACACACACACACAGCTCACCAGGACGGGAGATGGACCAGACCACCCCAGAGCCATTGCTGTTGGGGATTACTTAGACATCCCAGAATGCACTGGGGTTCAAGGGGTGCGTTTGTGCTGTCATTTGACCTGCAGCGCTACTGACCCATTACCAGGCTGAAAGTCAAATAATGCCTCTCTTTCAAGCAATCACATTTTAATAAAACTTAGTTTTTTTTGCATGCTCGATGTATTGTGATTTTTATAGATGCCTGATGAGCATCGGTGATTCAGTCCCCTATTCTGCAAGGTAGTAAGCACAATGCAGCATCTCTGTTAGTGCAGCATCAATTGTTATTGAGTAGGTTTACAGATAAGATGGCAGATATGATGAAAATGTGTCACTTGTATGCCAATAAACCCTCTGGCTACTCTGTAAAAGTCTGTGGCAAGTCGTTGTCCAAGGAGCTTTAAAGATAGACACTCCACATAGTTGGCTAAGTGGAGTGACTTCTAGCTTGCTAGCGAGCTTAGCAGTTAGCAGCTTGAACCACTTTTTTAGGCATTTAGCTGACGCTCTTATCCAGAACGACTCAGTGAGTGAGCAGGTATGGGTTCAGTATTATGTTCACTGACACTTCAACAAGACACATGACTGTCGCTGAGATTCAACCTGGCGCCTTCCGGTTACAGGACTGTTTTTCTAACCGTTAGAGTGATGCTCTAAACCGATTATTGGCGTCAAGTTAAGTTTATGTGTAAACCCCTTAATCACAGTCCAAGTCTCAGAAGGCTTCACGACGCCGACATTATGAAAAGAATAAATGAAAAACGCAGAAGGAACTAAATACGACACCACCCAACCTGTAGACCCTCACAGAGGACTAAGAAAAACTCCCACGAAAAGGTCCGAAACTTCAGGATGGGCTACTCTGAGAGGGATCCCCTACCAGGACGGTCAGGCGTGCAGTGGGTGCCGCGAGTGGCAAAATGGAGCATAAACACAATAAGGACTCTTGGGTGAAACATCTGGATCTGGCGCCGGGCATCAACAGCAGGTCGGCCAGCATCGTCATGAGTGGGAGAGCACAATGCTGTCAGTGTACTAAGGTCCATTTTGTTGTCTGGCACTCTGTTGTAAGTGGCAACTCCTGAGCAAATCTGACATCAGAATGCTTCAAGGTATCAGTGAAGTATGGATGTCAACCCTGGATGCTGGCACACGTCCCAGCAACAATCTTCTATCTCGTATCCATTCCCATGCTAGCGTCGGCGCTTTTGTGTTCTCCAAGCGCGACCTTTACTTCACCTTGCGTTTTCCCTGTACCGGCAGCACAGAAACCCTACGGATGTCTCTTACGCCAGTCAGACCAACAGACTCTTCTGTGCTTTTATGTCCTAATTAGTGGGTGAAGCAGCAGCGGAGTGGCTGGCCGTGCCCCTGCTCCAAAATGTCTGCTCGTTCAGGGGTGGCCTGGTTCTGTCTGATTGTGTTCCTCGTTTGCCACATGTTTCTGTTTTCCCCAGCCATCAGACTCGCTTAGTCCCAGGGCCCAAGTGTTGCAGGGTGATCGGTATGCGGGTGTGGAGCAGCGCCGTGTCTCCATGTGCAATGACCTAAGCCCTTTCTGCTCCTACCTGTTTCAGCCCTCCTTATCTTTCACTCTGGAGTTGCGGAGGCCTAAAAATAGGGTCTTGTGTAGTCCACCGGCGGCTCTTTTCTCTCCCCTTTGGTGAGATCCAGTTTCACTCGGTCCGGCCTGGTGTTTATTTTCTGTTTATGCAATGCAGGTTCGCAATCACTGCTGAATTTCATAGTTTGGTGTTCCTCTGTTTTGTTTTGCTCCTTTCCCCCCATCACGCCGATGACGTCTATGATTAATTTTGTTTGTAGCAGCGAACTCATTGTCACTGTTCAGAGAGGGAGAGGGAGAGGGGCAGGAGAGTAGAGCAGAGCCCTTTTGTAAACGGGCCTATGTAGAGGGTAGCGATGCAGCGCTCGTATGGTGTTGTTTCCAGATTGCAAAGTTCCAGTTTAATGTAAAGCTGAGGCGAGACAAAGAAAAGCAAACATGAGCTGCAGAGAGAGTAATTTAAACCACGTTTGTGTGACCGGGGGCCTGGCCCAGCTCTCCATTTTTACTCAGGTATTGTTTTCAATAACAATGTTGTCATGGAAACCTGAGTCACTTAAAGGCGTCTGAATATGTCCTCCCTCTCTTTTATTCTTTCTTTCTCTCTCTGGCCCAAATTCATAACTTTAACCTTTAACTTGGCATCCGATCAGTCAATGTGAATGTTTTTTTTTTTTTCCTTTTCTGAATCAGTTGTCTGCTGATTGGGAGGGTTTGGTGAATTGTGACAGCGCTTATACAAATCTGTCTGAATGTGACTCCAAAGCTGTTTACAATGAGGCTGGCTCTACCTATATGTGAACACTGTCTACATAATAATAATAGCAGCGCACCTGTAGCGACTACTTCAAGCCCACTCCAACCCTTGTGTCTTTTTACCGCCCTACCCTGCTCTAGGATCCCGTCCTGGCAGAGATGCTGCAAAGCTCCAAGGACCACCTTGTGTGCTACCATGAACACGACTCCCTGCTGGACCACAAGGAGGAGGAAGCCCTGAGCGAGGAGGACCGCAAGGCCGCCTGGGCCGAGTACGAGGCCGAGAAGAAGGTAGGCCAAAAAAGCAAAATCCCTTGTTTCCATCGCTGTCCACACCGCTGACATCTTAGTGCAGGGCGCGTTGTGCGAGGCTCCGCTTGTTTGTCACGAGTGTGTGAATTAGAGTAGTTGGATCTGTATAATCCTCTCGTCACTTAGAGCGAGCAGATGACAGGGTCTCTCCCCAACTCCTTGTGATGTCATTTTTGCGCCCGTGACAAGCCAGCGGCCTGCCGTGGGAATAGCACGCCGCGCGGCAGAGTGACGGAGCCGGCCCAGTCGGAGAGAGGCTGGCAGGGCAGTGTGAACGCTACATAAGTACTCGGGCCCAGAGAAGGGTTAGGGGACACCTCTTTGTTCGGGTTGTGTCCGCGCTCCACCCGTTTCCTCCTGCTTTCCCTCTCGCTCTTCGACTCGTGCCTCCGTCATCCCGTCCCCTCCCCTCGCCTTTCTTTGATGGGTAATTAGTAGGGTGTAGGGGGTGGCGGGGGGGGGTTGCCTCTCCCCCTGTGTAATCCTAGAGTCTAATTCACTCTAATGATTATTTTTCCAACAAACTCTCCCTCCTCTGGCCTCTGCGTGTCTTAAGCGGCTTTTTCCCCTTCAGCTCCTCTGCTTTTAAAGAGAACAGAGGGTACCCTATCACAGGGGAAACAATGGCACTGCGGCCAAATGTGAGGATTTCGATTGCAGTCGCGCCACTGCAACCTTTGCTCAATCCCAAAGGTGGGAGTGTAAAGAAGAGACAGAGGTAGTCGCATAAGTCAAAGAAAAGGTAGTGCAATACCACATATTGTATGTTCTGAGTCTCATGGACAGAAAGTAACTTGACTCTCCCTCTGTTTTTGTCCTCACGGTTGAAGGATTGGTCAGAGGTGGGTAGGTAAAGTTGTGTATGCGTCTCATATTTGCAACTCAGGAAATGGGAAAAACGGCAAGAAAGTGATCAGGCGCCCAAAATGAAACTGGAACCCAGGAGCCCTCGGTCTCGCCGGGATGACTTCAGCTGAGCGCAGAGCTTAGCAAGGCTCCTGTTATAAATTCTGGTTTCAGACAATACTTCAATTTTTGGAAATAAGGGTCCGTCTAGATCCTGTGTGTGTCCTAGATCCTGTGTGTGTGCTTGTGTGCGTTGCTGTCTGCCTGCTTGTCTGTCTGAAAATTTATGACAGAAGTCTGCAGAGTATCTGAGGTTGCAGTTGAAGTCCAAGAGTGGCTACTTGTTAATAGTCAGTCAGGTTTTTGAGTTCCCATTCTGAAAAAAATAGCAGCTGTGTGTGTACCTGTCGACACGAGTGTGTACATTTGTGGTTGTTTTGAGGTTTTGTACTGTTTAGGCTTGCACACCTGCCTCTGACCAGGTCCAAAGACCCACCTCCCCACTCCTCCTTCAAACACACACACACACACACACACACACACACACGCGCGCGCGCACACACACACACACACACACACACACACACACACACACACACACACACACACACACACACACACACACACACACACACACACACACGCCTACATACACACGCCTACATACCGGAACCGGATGGCCAGATTACAGGGCAGGGCACGGCAAAGCATCTGCAGCAGAGGCTCAATTACACACAAACACCGGCATCCTGCTGGCCTTTACTGGGACAAGGCTGTTTACTTCAGGTCAATACTCACACACACAAGTTGTGTACTAGAGGACCAGGGTAAGACTGGGAGAGCAACAAGTGATTTGTGTGCAGAGTAGAAGGCTTTGTGTTGTGGTGATTGCTGTCTGAATATGAATGGCTGGACCAAAAACCCAAACTTAGTCAAGAAGTCAGTGAACTGGCACGTCTGGTCAATCACAGTGATGGCATCTAGTCTTTCCCATCATGCCCCTGGCGGCTCTGAACCCCTCCCTGATTGACATGTGCTAATTCTGCTGTTTTGTTGAATGTGGGGGGCGTCTGCCCTCTGCCTCTTATTTCTCCCTCCGTCTCGGTCTCATTTCTCAGGGCCTGTCCATGAGGACCAACTACCCGGCAGCGTACGCCCAGATGGACATGGGCGCCTCCAACTACTTCCCCTTCAACGTGGCGGCTTTGGCCTCTATGAGCAACCAGCAGCTGGAGGTAAGTAATGAGCTCCACATGCCCCTCTCCTGCCCCCCTCCCCTCTACCCCCAGGCATGTAGCCCCACATTCCATAGACCCCACTGCTAATTGTGACAGCAGTCTGCTAGCTGGCCCAGCGCTGCCCCACTCTCCTACAGTTTGTACTCCCATGTCTTTGCCAACTGCTATTTATACATAGCGGCACATCCAACAAGGCGGAGTGGAGAGGACGTCCCGAAAGGACAAAATACTTTATACTGTTTTTACTTTAATGCACATGCTTGACATTTTCCTTTTTGTTCATGTGTGTACAGGACCTCATCAACCAGGGTCGCCAGAAAGTTATAGAATCAACAAATGCATTGAAGACTTTGCCACGGGAGTCACTGGAGGATATTATTGCCAGAGTGGTGAGTGTCGACATGCTGTCCAAGGAACTAGTCTAGATACTCATGTACAATCCTAGGTATTCATGTGGGGTATTTCCCTGAGTCCCTACACATTGCTTCAGACTATTATATTATATTACAGGTATTATAGATGCGATGGTGCTTAAGCTTAACCTGTGCAAACTATCCCCTCTCTCCCCAGTGGAAGGAGAACCCATCACTTACTGAGAACCAGGTCCAGTCCATGGCTCTGGGACGACAGGCCACCGTGGAACTAGAGCTCAAGCGCAGGGAAGCGATTTACAGGGATGTTCTCAACAAGCAGCAGACGGTGAGCCGCCGGGAAAACTGACCTATTTGTCTACAGGCCACAGTGGCAAACAAATATCAGCCTCTATCACCATTTTACCAGCCAACCAAATGATGTTTGGTTACTAGGTGGTTGTTACTAGCGGCTGGTAGGGTCGATATATTTACCTGTGGCAGCCGAAGATTTGGCCACAGCTAAATGTGACCTGCCCAATACAACCGCCTTAACCTTTACTACAGTCCTGACACCCCACTCTCCTTGACCTTAAGCACCAGCTGTAGAGCTGCGTCCCAAAAACAACACCATGAATGTAACAACTGTCCGGAAAGTACTATGGCCCGACTCATTGTCAAGAAGCCTGGTCCTAACCTATCCCCTCCTCAGCATTTGATACCCTCACCTTCCATAACTCTAGTGGGTTTTTCTGTCTTCCATCCACAAAGTAACGGTCAACCTAACCTTCTTCTCTCTCTGTCTGCACAGCTGATGATGTATGTGCAGAAGGTGATCACCAACAGGAAGGTCCGGGAGCAGCAGCTGGCTATGGCCAACCAGGCCAACTACCTGAACCAGCTGGCCCTGCAGAACGGCATGCTGGGAGGCTCTGGGCTCAGCCAGATGGACCTGCTGGGGCTTTACCAGCAGCTCCATGGCATGACTCCCCACCAAGCCATGGGCAAGAATCCTGGGCCCTCCAAGGGCCTGTAGGTCTGGAGGAACTCTTCCTCACCACCACCCTCTCCACCCAACTATCTGGCTCTCAGTGGCCCATTCCAAGCAAGGTCCTGCTCTCTGTAGTTAATGCACTAAGAAACTGCTTTAGGGCTTGTTCTGGTCAAAGCATCCTATTTCAGCTCAACCTGCGTGCAGGTGGTGCACCAAGCAGAGAAGGGTGTAGTTTTGAGACTAGGCTTTTGTCCACTAGGGCCTCAAGTGGAATGGACTGATCCCAGAAACCCTCTCAGTCCTTCCTTCTCTAGTTCTTAGTCACTGAGAGGAGGAGGTGGAAAGTAATGTATACATGACTGTATGAAGGGGGTCTATTAGCAATTTCATCTGAAATTATGTATATACCGCCTTAATGTTATTCGAGTTCTATATCTTCATTTTTCATGTATTTAAAGAAAAACAAGTTTCACCCCCAATGCTGTTAAGCATTGTATTGTTTTCCCCTTAAAGGAGGGTTTGCTGATTATTTAAACTCAGTTGTTTTTATACAGTTTTAAATGCCTAACTAAACCGGAGTGGGACCAGTGTTGTTGGTGACAGGATTTTATGATGTAAAGATCTCGATTTTATCCCCAATAGATTGCTCCACCAATACCTAGCTAACAGACTAACTGTTGGTGCTGCGAAAACCTGCGTTTTTTGGGAGATAGAAGAATTGATATGTCAAGAAAAAAAAGAAAACAAAGTTATGGCCTTATATCAATTTCCTAAAAAGTTCTGTAAAGTTCTGAAATTTGAGATTTGTTGAAAATCTTTTCTATTATGCTTTTAGGCGTTTACATTAGTTGTCGCTGAACATGGTAATGGAATGCTTGTGTCGTTCAAAACTGCCTGCCGGTTCCTATGACCTTTTTGTAACCTCATTCTTGTTGTCAAGTGTTGTCTAGCATAGCACTGTGCGTCCTGTTCATTGTTTATGTTCCACTTGTGTTGCACCCAATCCTGGGTGCATGACTGGGTCTCACAAAGCACAACCAAGTTAGCCAGGTATTAGAGGACCCAAAACAACTCAACTTTACTTGTCTGTCAAAGCTTGTGAATTTGAAACACTTGAAACATTTCATGATGGGCTTTATACGAGTAAGCAAAGACTGGAAATGTGATTGGTTAGCTGGCTGACTTCTGTACTCTGCTTTGCGAGATGCGGCCCCTGGACACTGTTTCTAGTCTCACCAGGAAGGCCCCCAGATTACCTGTATTCTACTTTGGCACATCCTTGCTTCTAAATGCTTCAACTGGTGTAGCTGTTATGATGAGGAATATATACATTTCTCGTTAGGAGACATTTGGCTCCTATGTTTGCACAAGGTGTATTTCATAAGTGTAGAGAAACCTTTTTTTTTGCCCTCCTAAGAATGTTCTTATGTTAGCAAATACACCAACTTGATTTGCCATTAATCTGATCTGCTACTATCTTGATAAGTATTTAATATAACATTTAATAAAGTGACCAAAAGGATGACCAACTCCTGTTTTTTGACTCATTTGTATTTGTTCATAAGGACTGCAATACTTTGTTTGTCTGTCAGTATTTTGGGTCTTTCAAAGATGCCCATTGTACACCTGCATGTGTGATACTAGATACTACTCATTGGCAGTCTGGAGACAGACTGGTGTTATCAGTAACTACAAACAATAAATGGTACATTCTGATGCAATGTACCTAGATATGAGAGACATCTCACACCCATAGCACTATCAGAGCCCCTTTTGTCCCACTCTCACTTCTCTCCCTTCAATCTTTCATCTATTTTTTCCCCTCCTGGTATTGTTTTCATTTCTCAGTCTGCCAGGGTTTTCCCCTGCATGTCTTTGACTTTTCCATTCCCTCCCCCCAGGGGAGCTTGCTCTCACAGCTTACAGATATCTGCCAGTGGAGAAACATTACAACTATTGCAGATGTTGAAATGTTGATCCCATCCCCTCTTAGCCCCAGATTACCACCACTCCAGGTTTGCTGCACATCCCTGCTGGCTCGCTGTGTAGCGGGCAGCTGTTTCTGTCCATTGAAAAGACCCCGTCGCAGACTACACTAAAGCGGAGCCTGTGAGGCCCCTGCATCGCACAACCAATCATTGCCCTAAATCCATGCTGATGTGTTAAGCCAATTAGGGGTCGAGATCCAGTTGCATAAGGAATCTGATTTTCTACGGTGGATGTAGGTTGACTAAGACCTTATGGAGACAGAGAGGGCCTGTGCATACAACTTGGTAAAGGGTTTATGAGGGCAAATTGCCATGAGATTGTATGCATGTTCTCCTCTGGGAAAATATCTGCTTTATTCTTTTACCCCATTTTCTGTCTCTTGCACACGGGGACAAAATGCCCAGTGGACATTGCTTTGAAAGACGTTACATTTGAGTCTTCTTAATTCTGAGCAGGCGCCCGTAAGAATGTCCTTTCGGCTATGGTGTTCTTACATCACCAACAAGGCCCCAAACAGTTTGGGAGGGAGCTATGCTTAAATGTTGTAGTGGTTTTCTGAAACTCCGACTCAACCACAAGTTGTATGTCTGCCAGTTTCCACCTCTGGCTTTTAGGGTCATTTTCAGGTGAAGTGAAGCTATATGAAAGGGGGAATAAAAACGCAATATATTCACATATATTCTATATCTGGTTTTAATTGGTATATGAGATCCTTATCCAAGCAAAAATAGTCTCTCACAATGAGCACTCAATAGCAGGACAATTTTATTGTCATATTCATCGCACTTCTTCATTTTTTTGTTTTGTTTTTCTGTATAATTTCAGTAGAATCTACAGTTCAGATAACTTCAAGTTCATTACAAAATAAAGTCTTTGCAATAAATAAATATATAGATTTATATTTATACTTTATATGTAGAAAATAAATATATTGTACATCTCATAAATAGGATCACCCATATGTACACCTCAGCTGCTTGCATTTTTAATAATGTTCCTGACACTCTGAACATTACAAGTCACCCTCCTTTGAAAAGCCATCACTTATGCAGAGTATTCATACAAAAACCACAGTCAGAGAAGTGCTTTTGTCCCAAGCTTACTCACATAGATCTCAGAAAACTCCTACAAGATGCTACTTACGTTTTTATTTAATTGTGAGGATCAAATTCTGGAGATCACACAGGAGACCAAGTGAACTCCCAATTGGGGGGAGGAGGAGGGATGGGGGGGGGGGGCAGTTATTACTTTTTTATCTACCAATGTCTCACATTGAACATACATCATCATCTTTGATTTTGAGAGCCGCGTAACAAACGGAGAACAATTTGTTCTCTGTTTTTCTCCCAGACATTCCTCTTACAATCTCTCTTTGTTTTGAAGTACACCAGACTCTTTAGTACCTCGCTATCCTAAGCTGTCAATTACTCTGCATTTAGCACATAGTTTATGTGTCATTCTGATCCGCTCGGACCCATAAATCCTATCTCTATGTATGTGGAATGTGCCCTCTCTCCAGCGAACTGGCATGCTGGCTTTAGGGTCAGCATAAGCATTACCAGGACTGAGCGTAATGCATGACAAATGCACCACATGAGATCAGCAATGCTCTCCATCATTTGGAGCTCCTAACAGTCTCTCAGTTACTGAGTTCTAATGGTCCGCCATCCGTTCCCTGGCCCACCAGTTTAGTGCGACTCCAAACTGCCCGAGAGCAACAACCCAATCTTTCATCGCTGCGCTGAACGTTGCTTAAGTATCCATTCTTTTTTGTGGTTGTTCAGGTGCAGGTTTGATGGTCCTGATCTCACAGCTGGGCGGTCATATGGGCCTGAGGCCAGCACCTCTTGATCAGACCGACCTCTCTCCATGTCTGCAGTGGTTTTATAACATAACTATGCCGCCGCTCTGTGGTCAAACACCCACTACAGAGGCAAAGACGCTACTTCCAGGAACATACACAATGTTTTACGTCGGTGCTGTGCTGAGGACTGGGCTTGGCGTGTGGACCAAGGGGCACAACACAAACACCTCAGGGGAGTTGAGGAATGCAAGAAGGTTGAGAGGGTATAGAGTTCTTTCCCACATCCCAAACATCCACATCCCCCCTCTCCTTTCCTTCTCTGTCCCTCCAGACCAGCCCAGTATGGACACTGGTCACCTGTACTGGAACAGGTCTCTGTACGCCTGTGGGATCTTTTCAATGTCCACTGGCCTGGGTAAGAAATGAGTGAGTTTCTGGTGTTTTTTAGTCCTGTTACCCTCCCTGGGCGAGCCGTCCTTGTTCAAGGCTATGTAGTAGAACCGTCCCGTGTCCGTGTGCTTGTACATCGTTGAAGCGTAGGTGTTGTACCAGTTCTCCTCAAACTGCTCCCTGAACACACATTCTGCTGTCAGCTTCTTCTGTAAGGGAGAGAGCAACATATCAGTCATATGCTCAGTACTGCTCATATGGTATTGGTTGAGAATCAGACTGAAATAACAATAGCAAAAAGATTGAAGGGAGATAAAAATGTAACTGAGTTTGAGATGGATGACGGGGCTCAGCGTGCGAGCATCACTCCTCCTAACACAGTTTATGTATGCAATTAACGTTTTTTTTTTTTTTTTTAAACCTGGACTTAACACTTCTTTTGCTTCCCCCTATAAGCTGAAATGAAGCAGTGGAAAGTCTTTTAGGCAGGTGCTCATTATGACAAAAGAGGGAAAGTCATTACGAGCAGCTTTTCACTTTACGCCCTGAACTCACTCCTCAGACCTGTTAACCTTTCAGTGCGCACGGAGAATTATTTCCCTCCCTGTGACGCAACAAGAACAGTGAACAGTCATGCAATCTTCCTTCTCTCTCTCTCACACACACACACACACACACACACACACACACGGCAGCTCTCAAAGCCTAGGCCTTCACTGACAGCGCAGCATGAGCGATGGCTGAGGGTTCAACAGGTGAGAGTCTGCTGGCTGAGTGAGTGTGTGAGAACAATAGAAGACATCAGGGTTTCCTGCCAAGGCCAGTCAGTCATGCAGTGGCTCTGCTACAATGCCTGCTCTTGGAGCTGCTTTTTAGGAAGGCCGAACCTCAGGGAGTGTCAGGGAGTAATCGCCATGAGGACAAAGGGGCAAACGTAAACCCCCCTTGGGAGGGTGAGGGACGCATGGAGGTGAGACTGAGCATAGAGTTGTGTCCCAGGTCCCAAACATCCCAGCCCCCCAACTTGCCGGTTGTGGTCGGTCTCTCCTTTAACACAAGTCAATAGTTCTAGCAAGCGTCTCCGTCGTGTCGCGAAGCTGTGCGATTATTATTTTTTTTTTTCATCCAGTAACAATTTTGGTGATTAGCTGTCAGAGCAGCTCTGCTCGGCTGCTGCTGTGTGGTGAAGTGTCTGTAAACACAACCCCCGGGGCACATGACTGGGCCAGCTCAATCCTAACACATACACAGAAACCTCCGCTGGATCAAAAGCTCGTCAAGGTCTGGTGGTTGTCGGATGGAAGCACCCTTCTACCTGTTACCAGTTTCGCTGGAGGTTTGGCTGATCCCGGCTCCTGGCCTCTCAGAGTCAGACAGACGTGTCTACATCCCTCCCTCTGTCATTCAGGTGACTCAGTCAGGTGTGTGATTACCAAATGACACCACCCCCCACACACACACACACACACACACACACACACACAGGTCAAAGCTACAGGATGCCAGAGTCTGGTAGGGCGCAGTAACAATATCTGCAGTTCCAACATAATGGCCATGCTTAATAGAGGCCTCTGTTCTGATTGTTCAAGGGTAGTCCAAGTCTGAGAGGCCCTCAGGTAATGCCCTGGGACACCTGATACGGGTAACCCCCCCCCCCCCCCCCCACCCCTTCTCTTTATCTCTCTCTTAAATGACCACCCCATCTGAGAGAGCCTCAACCAGGATGAAGAAATGAAAGGTTCACAGATGCTACTTTGTGCGCAGGAAAGCATAAGAGCAATATGTATGTTTAACATTTTGGTCCAAATTCGAGTCCAGCTGTGCACAGAGTGTCAATCCTGAGAACCTTCACCTCCAGCAGGACATCCAAAGTGAACTCCAGACGCTCCTGTCTCTACTTGGGGAAACATGTAAATATTTTAACATATCTCAAAACCAAACCAAGAGGTCGGTTTCCTTTCTAGCGCTGCAACAACAAATGCACGGTGGCTCTTGAATCCCTTCCCATGGAAAACAAGTACACAGGACAGCCTTTCTGCCACTGTTATGGATTTGGGTCTGAAAATCCACACCATCGAGATCCTGTGTCTTAATACATTTCTAGGGTCATACTGCAGGAAACGGAGGAGATATGAGATGGATGGTGTGAGACCCTGGAAAAGAAACACATACTTTTTTGTTTTGTCTCACTGTGGTTTTCCCATCTGCCATGTATGGGAACCGTGATAGCAAACTGGCTTCCAGATGGCTACTTTATTTTCCCCTGAAATCCTCTTTTTGATAGCTTAGTATTGACGGTAAATAGTAATAACGGTGTGCCGTTCTCTGAGAATGGCCTGAACGCTGCATGTGAGCAATCTGAAAAGCAGTTCATATAAAAGAGTACATCTGTAGTTACTAATGTGCCAGGCTTGATGTGAATGACTGGGGGGTGGGGGGGGGTTGTTAATGAAAGGAGGGGTTTGACTTACCGACCCAAAGAGCTCTCCTTTCTCATTCATGCCGAGGTAGAGTCCAGCGTCCACCCCCCTGATGCTGACCAGACCCACTGCCAGGCTGATGAACTCCAGGATACCTGGGGTCAAACACACCATCGGTCAGAGAGTCCCACAAACACACTGTAAACCAGCTACAGGTATCCTCCCTTCATTTTGACAATGGAGTGGATGTTTTATTTTTGCTCTGCTCCTGTTTTTAAATGGTCCAAGGTCACCGTGTGCCCCTCTTCTACTGTCCTGTCACCTCTTGAACCTTTGCCTTGGTTTTGGACTGTAGCGGATCCAACATCAGCCGCTGGCAGCTTTATGCTCAGACTCATAAAGTATTTTGAGGTCATGTAATGAATCAAATTATTCCAATGGGTTTGTTGACAGATTACAACAGACACAACTGACAAATGTATGGACCGGATGAGAACAGCGCCAGAGAAAGGTTTCTATTCTATATACTTTCTTGTATGATATCCCAGTTTTTTTTCCACTAATTGGACTAAATGTACACATACATCACTCTAGTCTATCACATTGGGCTGTGGAGACTATAAATGCGTTTTTCCTGTTGCTGATAGAGTGAGCGGGAACTTTTTATGGAGTTGAAATGTGGGATGGTTGGTGGTGCACTGCTGACTCAGAGGAAGTTACAGTAAAGTGAGCATCTACTTCAAAGGAACAACTGCAACCGCTATAATTAAAAGCTATTGAGTGTTGTGATGTAAAGGTTAGTCAGAAAGAGACTACAGCTGGGTTCCTTGACTGGCATGGGCCAACATAGCCACCTGGTCCCCATCTTCCTGACTCCATCTGATGCCAGAGAATGACAGAAACGATCCCTCTAATTTCTGTGGGGTGAAGAGCGTGTTTCATATCCCTTTAATCAAAGCCATGGCTTCCTTGCAGCTCTGACAAAGACCTTGCATTTTAAACTAAGTGAAGCCAGAAACAAACACACGGACCACCCAACCCTGTAAACTAGCTTGTTTTGGCTGAAGAGTGAACATTAAACCTTCCCTGAATTCCACAGTGGTCATGCTTTAATTTAGAGTTATTCCACTCTTTCCAGCGAGCGAGCAGGGCTGCACCTGTGAGATGACTGCATGGATATGAGGCGCGAAAAATGTGCATATCTGCCCTCTGACCTAATTTGTTTATCATTCTGATGCACACCACACCTCGGACGATTTATATTAATAGTATAATCTGGGGTGAGTGTGCGCGCCTGGCCTGGTTGGTTGCTTTGCGCGAGCGAGACGCGCGGCCCCGGTGTCTGTGCGCACCGTTTGTTTGCGGCTGAAGGGAGACACCTGCGCCCCACACGCAGCGGGGATTGCCAGTAAAAGGTGTGTGTGGCTTTTTCTCTCCTGCAAGACTGGGTGACAGTAACGCACAAACATCACAAGCACCTCAATGTGATTAATCACCAGGGAGGGAGTGGAGGATGAAGCTACTCACACTCCGTTTATCTACAGTTTCAGGCGGACATAAATCTTTAATATCTAAATCACACTATGTGGTATTAAACTGGAAAATAGCACAAGTTAACGCTTTTGAATTTTCTTTATATTGATCATTGTTTCCCTAAAGACAATCACCGACTGGAGGTTATAGTTACCCATCATTTTATTTACCACCTCATCACTGCTAATCATTGTGGGAACATGTCGTTAATGGCAAGCCAACATAAAGCAAAATGTTTATCTTAAATCTGTTGCATTTCTAAATAATGTCTAAGAAAATCGTGATGTTGCAAATTCCCCCAAAAGTCTTCTGAACCATGCGCTTACAAAGTTCATCTTCGATTAGGCCGTGCAATGAAAAACGAACTACCCTCACCAAATCTGCTGTGGTCTTGTCTTGTCCCGTACACTGTCCCATTGGGGAATATCTCCAGCTGAAACCCTGTTCTGCAGTACAGCTGTCGCCGCCTCAGGATCCCTTTGAGGTGCCCGAAATCCGTCAGCGACCCCCGCTGCAGCCTCCCTTCAATCTGCCCGAGTCTCTCATTCAAGCCCACTGGCGACTCCGGCAAGGGCATATTTCCGAGTGTAGGAAAGCTTTGTAAATCCAAATCGACTGTCCCCAGCAAACTCCCGACCTCTGCCATTGTGCACAGCTGTCAACTTCTACAAAGGCAATTAAACTGTACTGTGACTTAAGGAGGCAAAGAGTTGACGGCGCAACGCAGAAGTCCGATCCATATACGCACAAAACGTACCCAGTGCGCCGTGCTCCTCTTATCAGCAGACCTCAGAGTCCCTTCAGTTCATTAATCGTCCTTTACTATATTCATCTGTTTGATATCTCTGTTTATCAGATGGAAAGACCCTATTATATACATACTCCCTACGCATTCTCACAAGCCACGCCTGGCTGGCATCCCTTCTTAACGCGCATCGGTTTCCTTACTGAATGTGTACTTTCAGTCCAACTTTGACTATTGATGATGCCGCTGTCTCCGTCTCCGTCACTGTCCTCCTGAAGGCTGTGTCTATCTTCCGACCAAACACATCCAAGTCGAGAAGACTCTTCTCATTGCTGCTGCTGCGCTCTTGGTTGCGGTCCGAGGGTTTCTGATAAAACCACATAGCCTACCCAGGGGCAGGAAACTCTGGTAAGAGTTTGTGGTGCATTAAAATGCGTTACAGATGCAGAAGCAAAGACCGTCATTGTTAAAACACAAATGGTAGTTGACACAAAGCCGAAAAGCTACATGTTTCATAAATCTGTAACAACCATTCCACCACAAAGGCAATCCATGATTTATATTCACTGTTTTTCTAGCCTATACTGCGCGACTTCCCTCTCCTCAGGCTCTCCTGGAAAAAAAAAAAAGTATCAGACGAGCATTTCCCGCAAGATTATCAAAAGAATCTGTGCATAATCTCAGAGCAATCCAACCTCCTGCACAAGTGTCAATGCAAACCACTGCAGTTGGACGTTTTCATGAGAGCCTTTTCTCCACCTCCTTGTTGGAAGCAGGTGCTTCCTCGCCCCTCTGCACAACGTTTGCAGTGTGCTCCAAACCAGCAGTTTAACCACTAGTACTACAGGCAAGGAAGAAAGAAAAAAGAAAAATCCAAAGGCTGATGACGTGTACTATCAAATCGGACTGGTTTAGAGACTGTCTGAAGCTTTGAGGCTTGCTTGTGATAAAGGGCTATATAAATAAACTTGATTTGACATGACTTGACTTTGGAGTCATCAGAAGAGCTGTTCAATAAATTGGTCTGAGATGATTTGAGATTAGAGAGGTTTTGGCCCTCACACTGTAGGGGCCCTAGTGTTATCCAAACATGATTACAAGAGTCCCAAAAATGTTGATTTCCCCCGCTGAATTTGTTTTCAAACAAGTTGTACTTCCTGTGCTTTACTTCTCTGGAGGTTCCCTTGCTTAGTAATTACACTTTAGGGAGGGGGAGTAAGAGTAAGCGGTTTGTCTACACATTGATAAAAGAGAGATCCTGCATTGATTTATAACCTTAACTCCTGTATCGTGATTCATACAGCAATAAAAAAAAAAGTATCAGTCTCGCAACAAAACAAAAAAACACTTGAGTCAGACAGTCAGCAGGCTTCTCTCAGAACCTCCACATCTCCTCCCCTTTCTCTCAGCAGAAGCCAAAGTACCTCCTGACCAGTGGATATTTCAGGTGCACTGTGAGCTGTGCCATCATGCTCAAGTGGTGGGCTTGAAAGAGAACACAGTCAGAACCATAACACGAATAATGGATAATAGGTATAATTTGTGATTGAATGGGGATTTTATATCTTTTATGTGCACAATAGCGCGACAGGCCCCGACTCGCACCCTCGCAGATAAAACGCAGTCATTTTGTCAAGACTTTATTTCTGTGAGGATCGAAATGAAAACAAACTGCAGGAGTGTTTTAATTAGTTCGCCGTTCCTGAGATATCAGTGACAGCAGGATGGGTGGGAGGGGAGGGCATGATTACATCAATAACACGATTTAACTATTAGACGTGTTATTTTAGACCTCCTTCAAACTGTTTTCGGAAACCCCCTTCCTCAGGGGGCGTTCTCACCTCAGCTCTTCCCATCACAAGCAGCCTTCCCTGCAGAAGACTGGGATTTATAACATGATTCAACAGACTCTTGCTTCCACGAATGGTGCCAAATAGTTAATGTTGGAAGTGCACAGAGTGAGCATGTTTTGGTGTCAATAGTTAGAATAGAATAGAATAGAACATAATAGAACTTTATTGTCCAACCTGGGCTGGAAATGTGTCTTCCGTCTCACCTCAGACAGTAAAAACATCAATTAAAGGTACACACATAAAACATAACAGCACGGATGCAGGAGAGACAGACGGGCTCGTTTTTACAACGGGGCACAGGTGTTGATGAATTTCATAGCTCCTTGTTTGAAAAATAAACAAGCTTTCAACATCGAGAGCACGTCTAAACGGGATACAGTACGGGCGACCCTCAAAGTCCTTTTTTCACTGCCGCTAGTTACGCCACTATAAATCTTACGGGTGTGTCACGGCTGCATTGAAGTCAGAGGAGGGACAGTGGCTTTCAGCTGGTGCATGGATATGAAAGGTGGCGGGGGTGATGAATGTCCAGGGGCCTCTTGTTGATGAATCGGGCAAGGGGTTGATGAGGAGTCAGGGATGGTCAGGCTTTGTGCGAACAGACACCAGGGCCCTCGCTGCAAAAGAGGATGAAAGGAGGATTCGTCTCAGCTAAGGGTGGAAGGACGGGGATTAAAGAAAAGAGAGAGAGAAAGAGAGAGATTGAGCAAGCGAAATAGAGTAATAGAGAATTTTAAAAAAGCCCCCCCCTTTCTCGTTCCCTCTCTCTCTCTTTTTCTCTGTCGTGTGCATGCTCTGACTTTGGCTCGCTGTCTGTCTCCTGTGCACATGCTCCCCAAAAAAATCTATACAAGGACCATTGGTTACACATTAATTGTCAGGCTAAAAATCTAGAGGTGGTAAATTTTGATTTTGATTTTTTTTTGTGTAGCTATTAGAACTACATCTGTTGCTGGTCAGCTATATTTTATAGTTGACATGGCAGATTTATGGCTGCAGACAAAAAATCCAGAGTTAAAATGTTCCCATATGCTGAGAACCTGCGGAGGATATAGAAATGAAGATAATGACCTCAAGTGCACGGCTACGGCTTTGAAGTTGCCCCGAATCACTGAGAAAGAGTTGAAATTGAAAATGAGGTTACACTTGCAATGTGAATTGGGGCTAATAAGTGCCTCAGCTGTTTATTTGGATTAGACAAACTTCATATGTGTCCTCTTCAGAGGGGTGAGCAAAGGTTTCCTTGGAAAAACAAAGCCACCATGTTTTACAGACAGAAACGTGTGTGAATCCTGTACAGGCTGTCTTTCTTTTTTTTAAAGTCATCAATAGATTGCGTGTGCTGTGACATTTGTCTCGTGACTGGACCAGGTAGGCATTATTTGTGCAGACTGCTCAAAAATGCTGTCTTCTGCCAGTCAAGTATGTGATCTCTTGAAACAGACAGCCCACGCCGCACAGTCCAGCATTGGTGGAAGTGGAGCCTGTACTGTGATGGATGCCCAGTTTAGGAAGAGGCCAGAAGAAGGCCTCCTGTTCCTCCTCATGGCGTAATCAGCAGATCTAGGATCAGGTTCCTCCAACCCCTCTTAACCTCAGCCAAGTGAGGGCATGAAAAAATGGCTGACTCCATGTCAGCGGCTATTAGGAATGAGAACCTGTATCTCATACCACCCAGTTAACAAGGCCACTAAAGGGGTCAAAACCCTGCACCCCTATCCAGCACAGCACAGCAGAGCAGGGCACAACAGAGCAACTGAACTGTTGAGTGTAGCCGCAGAGCAGAGCTACAAACTCCCAGAGAGGCAGAAAGGACATCATCTGTTCTTATTTTACCTTTTGTCAAGCGGCATGTGGAAAATGATCTTCACTGTGAGTTATTTGCAGAGCTGGATTCCGTGTTATTTCATTCCCTAGCAGAGACAAAACAGAGAGGGTCTCCTCTTTCACGCAGGTGGTCCCTCGGCCTTGTTCAAGGGCGCTGTGTGCACTGGGGCAGGGGTGGGGTGGCGGGGGGTTGGTGTACGGGGGGAGGGGGCGGAGGGTTGGAAGACATGGACAGATGCATGCGAATTTAGGTAATGGTGTTACATTTCAGCGCCTGCTTTCCTTGGCCACCCCATGTAAAGATAGTGTTAATTAATTTGTTTGCTTTGCTTTCAAGCACTAACGAATGGAGCCCTCCAGGTTTTGAGAAGCCACTAGTATGCAAGGAACACAGTCTAAAACCAACATTTGTTGTACAAATTGCTTGCATATGTTCTTGGGAGAGGAAAAAAAAGATCCTTGTCATGACACACCAGCAGAGCTGTCCCACTAGTGTGTTTTCGTCTTGATGGGAAAATCTTGATAGGAGTTTTTAACTTTGTCTCCAAGATTTCGGTTTAGCACTTAATTATCCAAACTCTAAACATAAACTTGGTGGTTTTGCTGTTTCATTAGATGGCTCATTGAAATATAAACTGGAATGTTAAAGGTCATACTTCCATGATATCAAGTGAGGTGTTCATGCTGCTCAGCTTCTCCTGTTCACTGACCGACTGATCAAGTAGTGGGACTGCATTAGCAATATACCGTCTGGTTTGATGTCACTTGTGACACACATCACAAGATAGGCCTACTGATTGTTCAATAATAAATAAATGACTAGCTGAACGGAGCTCACGCCCCCCCTCTATCTGAGCGGGTCTGTTGAGCGATGTTCCACCTGTCCATCCGCGGTGACGACTGAGGTGCGGTGTAATAACAGTCGGAGCTGTGTGCTCCTCGGCTCTGGGAGGGCCTGTGGTCAGACATTAGCGCTCAGACCAGAGAGTGTGTATGCGTGATCATGATCCTGTCTGATGAGAGAACGGGCCCTCAGAACGAGACTATTATTCTTACTACAACACAGAGCAGGAATCTGCCCTCAAACAGATGTTAGGAGCCCTTTGTAGAACCTCTGGCAAGGAGCCCAACCCTACCTATCTGCACAGCTATTTACATGGCAATCCAGCTGCTCAGTCTCTCTCTCTCTCTCTCTTCTCTCTCTCCATCTTTCACCCCTCCCTCCCTCTCTCACTCCATCTGTCTCTATAAGTTTAGAAAACTCTTTTTCCCTTAATAAGCCTCCCCTTTCTTTTCCTCCCTCCTCCTGGCTCTCCCCCTTTATGTTTGAAATCGAATACCCGTTCTCATATAAACTTTGATCAATCAAACTTGCTAATTTGTTTAGCCGAAGAGACAGTGACATACCGATGCAGGTTCAGTTACAGAGAGATGAAAAAGGCCAGGCATCCTGTATCTCAGAATATCTCTGCGCTGACGCAAACCTTTACGCTTTATATTTAGTCATCCCCCTTCATAGAAAAGCCAAATATATCCCTAAAATCTGTACCTGCTACATTGACTTATTGTCCCTTCTAGTTGGAGTGGATGTGGGAGGGAAGAGTTCATAATGATAACCGTTCTTGGAATCAGAGTTTATATTTGGTTTCTCACCAATCTTGCAAGGTGTTATTAAAGGCTTTACTCTTCTATTTTAGTCAGCGGGGCTTCTGATGTGTGTGCGGCCACAGTAAAGCCATTTATTACATTATCAACAGTTCGGAGTAGTTACTGGAAACGGCGAGGGGAGTGTGGATAGTCTCAGTTGCAATGTTTTATAGACATAAATCTTCCATTTGATCCACTTGTTTAGGACCAGCCTTGGCTTTCCTGCAGGCCGTACAGATATGAATGTCATTTTCAGAAATCTCAACCTTTATTAATGGTCACAGTAATATAACTGATGCAAAACATATTTGGACTATATGGATACACAGTGAAAAGTTTCCTTGCTCAGAGGATCGATCTGGTCCCCATTAGCCGACAGCTCAGTGGCAGCATTATCATCGGACGATAACAACCTTCATATAAACGAGAGGAAATGAAATCAAAGTGCACCGGGGTCATGATGCTGGCCGACACGTCAGTAGAGGGTGCTGATGTTTTCCCCTTTCCAGAGCTCAGCCAACAGCTCAGATTGCCTTAGAATCATGCAATGTCACGCTATGACAAATGGAGATACATTAGTTAATTAAAGTGGAGGGTTCAGACGGGGGTGATGCAAGTCATCTCTTCAACTTTTCCTTTCATTCTTAAACATTCCAAAGTATCACGGTGCAAATGCGTCAAGTCCAATTCGCTGGCTCTCCTGGCTTATTTGGATGAATGCTCTTTCGGTATCTGTAATCACGGCTGCTTCGGCTTCTGACGTCGGTTGGTGTTATTCTCCCCTCTGTTGTGGACACAAGTGAATACTGAGATCTGGCATATTATTGGGGGTAATTTACTCTCCAGACTGATTTACAGTTCGGGGTGATTGTGTGGGCCTGTGCATGAGAGCATTTGAATGTTTGTTTACCAAACAGGACTAACAGAAGTCTTTCGCGTGCTCTTTGACATGAAACAGTTCCTCTCATTGACATCAATGGCCTCTACCAGAGACATTTTAATTGGCTTGAAGTGATTTTTGACAAATGAGGAAACACCAAACAAACTAATGGGGCCAGTGGGTTCATTGTTGGTGGTTTGTAAGGGGAAGGCTAATATGGGAAATAAACCCAATGTTTTCATCTTCAGACTTCAATTTTACTCTTATGTGTCTTTGATGTTATGGGGGGCGCAAATAGTTGTTAGGTTGAGGCAGTCTCTCTCTCAATGCCAGAAACGAGGCTGGAGGTTGAGACAGGTGCACCGTGTTCATCACATCCTGATGGAGCCGGCCGAGGCCAAAATGTTGTTCTCAACATATTGGAAGTGTTTGTTAACAGATGTAGACATGTGCTGGCGAACGTTACCTCACTTTGTCCAGAGAGGGGAGAGAAAAAAGGGGATGGGGTGGAACAGGAGAGAATGGAAGGCAACGCTTAATTTCCAATGGCACGCAGGACACTGAGAGAGAGAGAGAGAGAGAGAGAGAGAGAGAGAGAGAGAGAGAGAGAGAGAGAGAGAGAGAGAGATCAAGAATAGTCATTAATCACGATTTAAATGTATCTACTCTTTAAATGGTCATGATACAACATCCGAGCATTGCAAGTAAAGTATATTTGAAGTACATCAAAATACATGCTGGTTATACTGGGGGTAATGGAAAGCTCCTGTATGGGGGCCTGTTTTTAAGCTGTCAATCCAGCCTGACAGAAAATGGTCGAGACTTTGTTTATTCATAGGTTTTGAGTATAATATCCAACTGCAAATTGTGCAAAACCACAAGCAGGTTAAGGATTTTCCCTCAGGAAATCTTTTCATCCGACGTCTGTCATACTTTTCAAGCACGTCTTAGTCGCATATGTTCCTCCCAGTCCGCTCCTCTATCTGTGTTTGTATCACAGCTTTATTTCTCTTGTAAGGTCATGCAGCTACAGCTGGCATCAATATGGCAGGGCTTTTTTTTTTTTCTGTCTGAGTCCAGCGCTGGAAAGTTATATTCATAGGGCTAATCAGTTTAAAAGATAATGAAAACAGAGATTGTTTACAGAGATTAGGCCCTTGGAAATGGAGTAATCAGTGCTTTGAAAGGGCACTGACAGCGGCGGGCTGGATTACTGTCTGTAGAAACCAAGCAACGTTCCTCTAACTCTCCATCTCTAACAAGCTCTCAGAGCCCTGATGTCATCACAGATAGAAGATAGAATACCTTATCCTCCGCTCGTCCTCTCCGTTTGCTCCTCTTTGGCGGAATGAAATTACTCAACGTTTAACAGACGGGGCACCTGTCAACCAGATGTGTTTGAGTAATGAACAAAGTGTAGGGTGAAGTAAGCGTTTTGACAAAAAAAAAGAAGAGAAAAAAAAAAGAAGAGAAAAATTAATCATGGACTTCATTTCTTCATGACCCCATGGTTTTTATATGCTCTGTGATTTATGTGGCAATGGATTGATTCATGTCAGGGCCGAGATGCTGTATCGCCGCTTCAGACGCAACAGTAACAAAGTCTATACCAAGTCACCGCTCAAATCAAGCTCTCGAAATACACACGGCATTTGACGCCTTCGTAAGCATGTGGCTTATATACACATTTTGAAACGGACACCACATTAAACCACAGAGGCAGACTGTTGTTTGTGTCTTGAGAGAATAGGTTTTAATTTGAGTGTAGTGTTGTTTGTTGGCGGGAGGCTGAGCCATTCGATCCGGTTCCCATTTTATTGATCGGAGAGACACATGGGGCCCCAGTTTAATTGGGGAGGGGTTCCCTCATAAGTGCTCACTTTCAAGCCATGAAAGTAATTATCAGTATCTCAGATCTCATCGAGCTAAAGGGAACATATGTTTGGGATTTGCCCTTCACCAGCCAGGGAGAGCTTGTATCCTTTCGCTAACTGGGCACACAGTACAAGCCTGTATATAGCAGTATTTCTTCTAACAGGGAAAGATCTAAGGGGGTGATAGATGGAGGGGTTGCGTTCCAAATTCTAGAGAGAAGATAGTGGGTCTTCTGTGCCAGGACATGGGGTAGAGCAGGCTCCTCTTGGCTCAGGAGTAGTCTCTGCGTTTGGCTTGGCTCAGGTCTTTCCCCTGTGAACAACGCTATACCTTATTAATAATGGAAAGACTCTGGGGACACCAAGAACTAAATTCCCATCACCATTAATCTGTCTAACTCTGTTTTGAGAGAACAGCATTTCACTACTCATTTAATGTAGTGCTTCTTGGGATTTCCCCGTGTATTGTGACCATTTGCTGCAAATGTACTAATGTAAAGTATTATTTAGGAGCAGGCAGGTCAGTCTGGTTCAGACCTAAACCAAATCCATTTGTTTGCTTTGTTCCCCCTCAGAGTAATCAGGATGACTAGAGAAGGGATAGGCCTGGAGTGGAGAGGATGGGTGTGAATTCATTGTCTCAGCCTGAGTCCACTTTTGGCCAAGAAGTGCTGTCAGTTGAGCAGCCCAGCGAGGCTAAAGCCTGGCCCTCCGCCTCTGACCAATGGCTATGGCATCCTCGGCTCTGGCACTGGGACGTCCTGGGGGAATCTTTATTCTGATCAGAATACAGGGCAGAAACCTCCTATAAAGTCATACAAAGGAGAGAACTGAAGAAAATATGGATGTCATTGGAAAGAAGGAGAAAACAACATTCATGAAAATGTCATATGTGTGGTGATCCTACTCTGACTGATCACACTGTCCTTTTTTCTTTGATTTCAAGATGTCTTTTTGTACTTTGGGGCCTCAACAGTAAGCAAGGAATTAGCTTTTTCTATTGGTGTTGCTGCTTTCACTTCACAACTGTTTTGAGGCTGGTTTTAGGGTTAGCGTTTGGAAAGCACTTCATATATTTCAATGGCATCCATTAGTTCCAGAGTGCTGTGCTATTGTTCAGTAAATTTGGCCGTTTGATTGTGAAGGAAACCCCAACAGTGTACTTGATAAACACTCTGCTGATCTATTTCCTCCCCAAAGGAGAATGACGGGGGGTTGCCTTTGCTGCAAGTGGCCCCACTGTGTGCCTATAAGAGCCGAGAGTTGGGTGGTCTGTCCGTCAACGGCAGATTTGGGGTTAGGCCTGAGAAAAGCAGCTCACCCATATCAGTTTCAAAGGCTGAAACCCTAAGCGCTGGCCTGTTCTCTGCCCACTGCAGCCCTCTACGCACAAAGACACCTGTTGTTCGGCTCTCGAAAAAGACTTAATCAATCTAGGTGTTTGCAGCCAAACAAACACAAACAAAAATGCCACCTTGTATTCAGTTTGCTATTGTTAAGTTTCATGTGATTAAAAACAGTGGTACTGTACATATTTTTTGTGTTTTGCACTTGGCCAGTTACTGTGCTATTGGATGACCATGCCAAAGCACTGATTACACACGACTTTTAAAATCAGGCCTCAGGCCCCGTAGTGTTGCAAAGCTATTTGAAACAGATATGTTTTTCCATCCAATGTCAGTCTGCAACATGAGTGAGACAGCAATGCAATGCTGGCGGTAGGTCGCCTACAGTAAGGTTGTAAATCTCCTGAGCAGGAGGAAACTCCGGCCCTGCAGGATACCAGGATGTGCACACACTCTTTAGACTCCTTGAGTACCATTTCCATAGACAAGGAACCTTCCAAAACCCTGTGGCTGCTCCGTCCTAGACGGTAGCCCACCCTGGACAGGCAGGAGGATGGGTCAAAATTAGGAAAGATAACCACTTAAAAAATAGGTCTCTTAAATCTTGCTGTTCTGTTCCTTATTTTAGGAAAAGTTCAAACTCATATTCATCTGAAATTCTAGATTATGACCGCATTTGAGGATTTCTTCCTGTAACACACAGGGGGATTCATTTCTGTCAGAGTAAATAGGCTGAACCAGGCTCAGTGCGCTTGCTGTTGCTAGTGCAAAGTGACTGTGGAGCTCGGTTTATAGCTACTTGTGTTTCTTACTTATGGGAAATCTCTGGCATACACAGTAATTTCATTGATTATCTCTGGATAGGACTGGCTGATTGTGATTTTAGTCTGGGAAGCAGACTGCCTGGTCATGAAGCCATGTAATGGAATTTTCATTTAAGACAAACTGTTTGTACATGAACTCAACAGGGTTGGGTTCAAAAATTAACGTTCAAATCTAAAAAACATGAATGCCAGCATCTGTTTGGGGCATCTAATAACAGCTTGTTGAGGATTCGTCCATACAGGTGGAAAAATATGATTGTCCAACTGTTTTGGAAAAACGGTTGTTAAGTTCACATTAAGGGCTTTCTAGTACTGCCCTAAGAGAAATGTTCCTGAATGAACAGGGGGTTGTAATCAACAATTACACTTTTGGAAACCAGTGAAGACTTGCTGAAGTCCAAAACTATTTTCCACCCTACTGGCTGCTACAAGCAAGCTCCATACAATGCAGTTGAAAACAACGGGATGGGGATGAAGCAGACATGTATGGAGAGACGGAGGAGAGGAGCCAATTGCTAAATCACCTCACTAACAAAGTCGAAGGTCAAATATCTGAGAATGATGTATTTTTATGGTATTTTTTTTATTCATGGTACAATAAGATAGCTTTCCCCAATCTCACTCCTGCTGGCTCTATGTCTGATGCTATTTAATCCAGTGGTTAAACAGTGGACAATTAAGGGAGATTGAAGCCTGTTGAGGAAAGATGGGATTGGTTTCTGCCTAAATCTTTCCAGTAGAGGAGAGACAGATATGAATAGCTGTGGTAATTTGATGAGGCGCTGCCTCTCTTTGGGATCACACACTGAGAGGAGGCTTTGTTTATGTGCCAAATGGATTTATGGAATCAAATAGAAGTTTTCATTTCCTTGTTTGAGTCGATGTGCAGGGGATTAGAGGGGAAAAAATGTGGGCAAAGATAAAAGTAGTTATCAGAAAACACCGTGGAGGAATAAAGACTCTTTGGTTTACCTGTTGGTTATGGTTTGATTGTGCTTTAAACAGGGGCTTTATGGTGCAACATCAATGTTTGGTTGATCTTGTAACGAGAAGTTGGCTTATAATTGGCTGTCTCCTGGTGATGACACATTCTCTTTTAGAGATAAAATAAAATTGACACCCAATCTGAGCAAATTCAAAAGCTAATTGTGTCACTATATAAATGCTTTAAATCGTTTGGTTTTATTCCATGTCTGCCTTAATCTGAATCTTAAGTCTGGGATGGATAATTGGTCACATGTAATTATGGCTGCAACAGTCGTTTTAAATTCCATGTACCCTTGTCTGCTTGTTATTGTGTTAAGTGAATGATATTCCACTGGGTGGTGGGAGGAGGAGAGTTTGTGTGTGTGTGTGTGTGTGTGTGTGTAGGTGTGTGTGTGTGTGTGTAGCTGCAGCAGGTATAACTCTTTCTGTGATCATACCATTTAGATTCATTTAGATACTAGTAGAGCTTGCTATGCATTAAGTGTCATTTAGTTTACTCACATCCACCACTAAAGTGTAGCAAGCACCGTTCAGGTTTTTAGAGATAGACTCCTATTCACTGATAATGGATCTGTGGTTCTAGTGGGCAAATAGTTCAGACTGGCCCTCTTACCCCCCTTTCTGTGGTTAAACTCTTTAAACATCTTTAATCTATTTTACAATCCAAAGTTTGAATCAAAACCTCACTCTGACTACCTTCTGTGGTTTCAGGGGGCAAAGGTTCAAAACAATCAGTTGGAAAACACAGCTAGTCAGGCCGCACTTTGAACGTAGACATAGAAGTGTGTGTGTGCATGTGTGTGTGTGTATTTTCTAGGTTTTGTGCGCTTACGTGTTTGTGTTTTTTCTCAACTTCAAAACGACACTGTAGAGTGGGGCTCCCCGACTCAAAGTGGTCAAAGTGGTTTGGTGTGTCTCTCCACCCTGTTGACGTTCTAAAAGCCTGACAACCCTCTTAAATCATCCCCTGATATCATCGACTTCATTTTATGTTTCTAAAAAAGTAAAACAAATCAATATACATGCACATCACAAGAGGAGGAAGACAGAGGGAAAAGGAATGTTGATGAAGTAGTCGTGTGATTGATGCTACATCTGCTCTTTCCCTAGAAAGTCAGTGTGTAGAAATGTCTCCCACCTTGGACTCAGTTGATGAGTTGCTAGCCGTGTCTAATTTAATAGAGATTTTTTCTTTCCTAACCTGGCCTTGCAGGTGACCTTTTTTAAGTGATAGCCAAAATACAACAACTGTGGCCCATCTTTCAGAGTCACCGGAGTATACAGACACTGAATTCATGAACAAAAACTCTCTGATTGGTTTGTGAAGATCCAAGAATGTCAAATTCACTTCGGACGTTGTCGTTTATGTCTGCCCCACCGACAATGACTCTGGGGATGGCAGTTTCTGAAGAAATAATGAAGTAAAGAGAAATACTGATTGCGGGTGATGTCAGGATAAATGTCCTCAGCAACCTGCGACTTCAGCATGCTGGGAGGGGAAATAGACCTGGTGGTCTCTCTTTGTAATAAGTACATTTCCTTCTGTGGAATTCAGCTTGAGAGTGACGGAGACAGAACACACAGGCAGCTTCTTCAGGAGATATGATCATAACCTTTGAAGTGACTTGTGACAGTAGTTCATATATCTGGCGATGGTTTTGTCAGGTGGACAGCCATCCATAAACACATTCCAGAGGCCCTGACATAAGATCTTTTCCAGAGAAGGTAGAAAGCAGTGATGTTAAAATCACATGCTTGTTTAGGGTTTTGAAGAGTGATCACCACATTATGAAACTTTACATCTTTGACCCCAGGGTCTGGAAATACCCACGTGGACACATGGCTTTTTCATCGTCCTGACAAAGCCCATCTATTGTCCGTCTCCATTCTCTGTGTCTCAATCAGAGACTCTGACGCTGCTGTGCGGATGCACCTGGCCCATAAGGTTTCACTCATACATCCTCCGTCTCGCAATATTGAAACACCTACAAAAAGTGAAATTCAGTGGTGCTGTGCTGTTTTAGCAGACTGTGCTCTGGTGCGATATTGGGTGCCTTTGTCTGGACAGGGTGATCACAGAGGCCAAACAGCTTTGGGTTCGTCAAATTTAACAACAGCCTAAGATTTATTAGGGAATATCATATGTTTCAGGGAATGAAGACATGATATTTGAACTGGGTGTGTCTTGGGTTGAGGGGGTGGAGGTGTTGAAGAGGTTCTGAGACGGAGGGTGGTTCTGACACTTGGCTTTAGTCTGGGTAGGGCTGAGCTCCTGTTTAGGGCCATGGACGTGGTGTGGCTAGGCTCAGTCATGAGCCTAGCAGATGTTGTCCTCACTCTGTTCCTAGTCCAGGACTGCCATGGCAGTCATTCAGTTATTCCTTCTCAGAGGTTCAGCCTAGGGAGCAGGGGTTTGGGCCTTGCGTGAGCCCTCCCCAATGTTTACCCTTCATCCTGTCAGCATGGCTGGATACTGGCTAAAAACAGCCCACAGCTGATGATGTCCAGGACTGATAGCGATATCTGCTTTCATTAAGGAAGACTCTATTAGCCAATGGTGTGAATTTAACGTTTGGTCTTTGAGGCCAAGCCTCAAATAAATGATGGCTTATCTTCAGCTCTCTAATTGGAACCACCTTGATTCTTGTTTCTCTCTCTCCCTCCATCCCTCTCCTCTCTCTCTTTAGTCTCTCTAGTGAGTGATTTCATGACTTTTGTCCGTTGGCGTCACAAGAACCAGATGTGAGCAAGATTCCTGCAGGTTTCTGCTTTCGATCGCAACCCGGTTGATGGTCAGATTGATGACATTTTGTTTGCCTGTGAACATGTTCGTCATTGGATTTATGGAGTGTCTCTGCCCTTTTCAGAACACCTGCCGTGCCAGGGTGGGTGCCAAATCAGAGTTCACAGCCTCACATCTCTGACATCAACATACATGGGAAAGCCACACTGAAAAATAAGACATTCTAACCAGACTGGAAAAGCATGGCATAGGAAAACTATCTTTGTCTTGATGAAATTATATAATTAGTGAATATCCTGTAATTCCCATGAAACATATGAGTAGATTGTGCCAAACAAGCTATGTTAAACCATCCATGATCAAATGATGCCCTATAAAATATATTATCTTGACAAATTATACGATTTTCACTAAAGCATACTCGACTAATTATCACTAATAACCTAATCAAATATGTTGCCTTGTTTTTACAAATGTCTAGTCTGATGTCTAGTCTGATGCTAGCCTGATGTCAGAATGCCATGGTAGAATGTTGGTCTGATGTCAGAATGCTAGTCTGATGTCGGAATGCCATGGTAGAATGTTGGTCTGATGTCAGAATGCTAGTCTGATGTCAGAATACCATGTTAGAATGTTGGTCTGATGTCAGAATGCTGGTATGATGTCAGAATGCCATGGTAGAATGTTGGTCTGATATCAGAATGCTAGTCTGATGTCAGAATGCCATGGTAGAATGTTGGTCTGATGTCAGAATGCTAGTCTGATGTCAGAATGCCATGTTAGAATGTTGGTCTGATGTCAGAATGCTAGTCTGATGTCAGAATGCCATGGTAGAATGTTGGTCTGATGTCAGAATGTTAGTCTGATGTCAGAATGCCATGGTAGAATGTTGGTCTGATGTCAGAATGCCGTGGTAGAATGTTGGTCTGATATCAGAATGCTAGTCTGATGTCAGAATGCCATGGTAGAATGTTGGTCTGATGTCAGAATACCATGTTAGAATGTTGGTCTGATATCAGAATGCTAGTCTGATGTCAGAATGCCATGGTAGAATGTTGGTCTGATGTCAGAATACCATGTTAGAATGTTGGTCTGATATCAGAATGCTAGTCTGATGTCAGAATACCATGGTAGAATGTTGGTCTGATGTCAGAATGCTAGTCTGATGTCAGAATGCCATGGTAGAATGTTGGTCTGATGTCAGAATACCATGTTAGAATGTTGGTCTGATATCAGAATGCCATGGTAGAATGTTGGTCTGATGTCAGAATGCCATGGTAGAATGTTGGTCTGATGTCAGAATACCATGTTAGAATGTTGGTCTGATATCAGAATGCTAGTCTGATGTCAGAATGCTAGTCTGATGTCAGAATACCATGTTAGAATGTTGGTCTGATATCAGAATGCTAGTCTGATGTCAGAATGCCATGGTAGAATGTTGGTCTGATGTCAGAATGCCATGGTAGAATGTTGGTCTGATATCAGAATGCTAGTCTGATGTCAGAATGCCATGGTAGAATGTTGGTCTGATGTCAGAATGCCATGGTAGAATGTTGGTCTGATATCAGAATGCTAGTCTGATGTCAGAATGCCATGGTAGAATATTGGTCTGATGTCAGAATGCCATGGTAGAATGTTGGTCTGATATCAGAATGCTAGTCTGATGTCAGAATGCCATGGTAGAATGTTGGTCTGATGTCAGAATGCCATGGTAGAATGTTGGTCTGATATCAGAATGCTAGTCTGATGTCAGAATGCCATGCTAGAATGTTGGTCTGATGTCAGAATGCTAGTCTGATGTCAGAATTCCAAATGTCTGTTTGGGAGGTAAAAGTGCTTTCATCTACATATATTCATCATTCTAGTACATAAGTCATGGGTTTAAAATATAAAATGGTATAAAATAAGCAATATGATAAAATTGAGGCTAAGATCATGCTGTTAAGGGTATAATTTCTAAAGGACTTGCTATATAATAACCAATTAAAGCAATGGCATCTAATCAATTAGAGTTAAACTTGTCAAGTAGAAAAAGGATTAACGTTGGATGTTAATGTTTTCACTGATTTGTGTTTAACCTGCGGTTAACCTGATAACTGTTAGACTGGCTCTGGAAAGTGGAACGATCCTCTATTCTTTCCCCGTCTTTAGAGGTCCTGTCACTTTACATTAGCGCTAACAGTCGGCTGCAGCCCTGCCTGCTCTGTTTGGCAATCAGCTAGAGCCTGAAACACCTGCTCATGTTAGGCAGTTTCCATGGAACAATGCAGTAATTCCATCAGGAATTGATTGGGATTGGGAAAAAAGGGAAAAGGGAAAACAAATATGTGCCTGCACATACAGTAGACTCGATTGGAAAGAATGCCACTGTTTGTTTTTTCAAGCTAAGGGAAAGACCTCTTGTCTTTCGCCGTAGGAGATCAAAGGGGTTTTGTGATATGAGATGGTCTGCATGCACTGCTCCGAAATGAATTACACCCTCCATTCCCCCAGTGTAGTCTAGAGCCCCCTTTGATAATTGTGAAAAAATATGAGCTGTTATGGCTGCGTTGCCATGGGTATCTGTCCTTATTTATGTGAAATAAGTCAAAGTTCAGAGCTGAGGTTTATCTCTATTTTCAGATAAAAAGCTACTTGGTGTTTGAAATTCCATACATATCCAAGAACTTTAAATCAAGAGTGGAACATCGACAGGCAGAGCAAATTATACATGAAGCCTCTTAGCTCCTCACATGAGGATGTCTTTGCAGTATTTCCTGGATCAAACTGTTAGCTTTTTTTCGAGGACGTGGTTCTCTTTTAATTCCTCCCGAAGCGCACAGAGAACTCCCTCCCTCCTCAGTCTCTATTGCAATCCATCAGGGTTTGCTCTCTCTTTTCCTTGGACACTGGCTGTTATCTTTATCGACACTCACATGCCTAGCCTTATAGTGAAATACCCAACAAGCAGTGGGATGATTTGACTCTAAATGCTACTGTTCAGTCAGCCACAATGGCTCTATGCAGGTGTGCAGCGGTGCAGTCTGGGTTCAGGGTTGGGCCTCAGAGCCTTGCTCTGTGGGATTCATTCTCAAGTTGGTGGGTTTCCATATTTCCGCCATTTTGACTAATAGGAGAATTCCCACACCTTCCAAAAGGGAGGAAGAGTGCTGGTGTTCTCGCCAGGGTCAAGACTTAACTGAACACAGCCTGAACAGGCAGGAGGGAAGACGTGATATTAAAGGGCAGGGGAGGATTTGGAGCGGACTACTATGAGGTAGCACACCCCTTGGACCCTGGAGAACCCCATTTTTCACATCTCTACACATCCATCATCCTACTCACCTAGAACACCATTAACATTGTCATCCTTGGCCCGGCGGAGAACACGCTTGATTTCTCTCTCAGAACATGCGATCTGAATTCCTTCATTCCTTTCTGAGCGCCATCGTGCTGTTTGTTCAAACATCATCATCCACCTCAGAATAACCTCATCTTTGGCCGTGCCTTATCTAATTCACCGGACAACAATGGTTTTAGTAAACCACTGCCTCTAGTGGTTACATGGAAAGCCTAATGTGATCTGAGTAGTTACAGCAGCAGGTAATGTCAAGCCATCTGTTGTAGTTGAATTTGTTTGGAAAGTTGCATTTTAGCTGGAACCGACTGCGTATCGTGTGTGCAACACTAGCTGAGCAATTACACTGCATGTGAAAAGGAGCTTCTATTTATACAGCATGCTTTGTGGCTGATATGTTATGCTATGTTCCTTGCAAATCAAAGTCAATGAAAACCATCCCAGTCTGTGGTGGAACTTTCCGCCTCCCTCTAGGAACAGGTTGTCATGTTACTGCTTTGCTTACTCGCTGTTTACTTTGTCTCCTCAACCTGCTAAGACATGAGATATATGTCTTCCTACTCAGAGGTATTCTACTACCTGTCTCTCCTGATCCTACAATCAAACACACACACACACACACACACACACACACACACACACACACACACACACACACACACACACACACACATACTCACTTACAACAATTTCCCCTGTGTTGATTGGTGAATGGGTTAGAGAGGAAAAACATTCCTCTCAGTCAGGAGGTGTGTGTGTGTGTGTGTGTGTGTGTGTGTGTGTGTGTGTGTGAGAGAGAGAGAGAGAGAGAGAGAGAGAGAGAGAGTGAGAAGAGGCACTTCACAGCAGCTTTTCACCCCCAAGACAGGACACAATTGCCTCTAATCCTTCCTGCTGTAGGGCAGGAGACACCAACACACACACACACACACACACACACACACACACACACACACCACTGCAGACCGTATTTTAAGAAATTCGGAAGATCTCTTCCTCTTGTTCAGACAGACGCAGGTAGCTGAGACACACACGGTGCAGGAGCGAGAGGCCAGGTGGATTACATCAGGAGTTGGGTATTACTTCAGGTGATGCCTTGTCATCTGCAGGGTGTTGGTGTTATACAGGGAATTATCCAGAGAATACTAGGAAGAGACATTTTGTTGAGGGGAAGGCAAAACAGCAAAGAAATAAACATGTTGTCAAGGCAATATCGAGCATGTTGCCTCACGCCTGACACTGGCAGTGGAGTATTTCCGAAGCCTTGCCGCTGGTTCTGCGGTGACTAGACCAGCACTTAAACACCTGTGACACATGATATTAGCAAAGCCTGGGAAAAGCATGGTTGTGGTTCTCTTGGGGAAGTAGCGGGATGAGGGTGGGGATGTGTGTGAGGGCCGAAGACATGTGTGCCTGGGTGTGTGCGTGCGTACGTGTGTGTGTGTGTGTGTTCCTGGGGTGTTTGCCATGAGTCCACAGCGCAGTGTGTCGAGTTGAGGGCTGATGGGGACTCCGGTGTGTGTTCAGCTGGACTCACAGGATGTTTTTATAAGGGAGGCGATCCCCTCACACACACACACACACACACACACACACAGGTGCACATGGGCTTAGTTCTGACGGCATAGGGTTATGTGGTCAGTGCACCACGCGTCACTGCGCAATATGGTCGGTATGCAATATGTAGGTCTGTCTCAGTACAGCAGCAGGCGCCTTTTCCTGTAGCCTCTTTCTCTGATGTCTGTTTCATGGCAGCTGGTCCTACGAGTCTCCTCCTCTCTGCTGTCAGTCTGTCAGAAGGCTTGTTCTTAAAACCTGGAGGCTTTTTCTGCCCCGCCGGGTCCCAGAGGGGTCCTCCACTCACACGTCTCCCACAGGCAAGACCCGCTGAGGAGGAGGAGGTGGAGGAGGCCAGACGCTCACAGCCAGTTCCTGTAGTTACAGTAACCGTCTGGCTATTCCCAGCCCAGAGGAGTAAATAAATAAATAAAGGGAACTCCAGTTCATAACATTTTAATTGGCTTTGGAGGGTTAGCTGTGGCTCGCCTGTGGTTACCGCGGTCAGGGAAGTATGGAGCCCAGCAGCCACTGAATGTTTTAGGCTCTCATACACACGGATTGCGCTCTATCACACACACACACACTGACTACATACTCCAGCTCCAAAAAGGCCAGCAGTGCACGATACCACAGAGGTGGTTGGCATTTGCTTGACAAAACCACTTGTTGAAACCCAACTCCCTCATTACACCGTGTTAGAATGACTGTACGGTGCAGCGAAACCTCCCTGGGAACCAACCAACCAGCCTATACTTTTATTCCAAACAAGTCACATCGGATTGTAAACACACTGCACTTGTTTCTTTTTCGCCCTCCCGTTCGACTGCCCGTGTGTGTGTGTGTGTGTCTACTAAGTGTTGTGATGTGTTTTGACTCGATGCTTTTATGGTGCGTGTGGTTCCCATGCCATTTGGAGCAGCGCTGGATGGGATCCTGTCAACATGGAGCCTCTCCGTGATGAAGTCTGGAAGTGGCACGTTGTAGGATGTGATGATGTCACGGGGCTTAGGTGATTGCTGTCAGTGCTGGGGCCACGATACTGCATGTGTGTGTGTGAGAGTGGAGAGTTGTGTGTGTATGTGTGTGTGCATATTCCTTATGTTTGGTTATAGCAAGACCCCACAGTTCAAAGCAGATGAGATGATATGAGGACCACTGCCAGTACAAGATGGTGTCTCTATTTCCCCTGCCTGCCTGTCTGAATGCTCCCTGGTTCCCCATACCTCTGTGTGATAGAAAAGTCTCCAATTAGAGCCTGAGCTCATGTCACACATCTGCTGATTCCATCCAGCCGGCTCCAGGAGTTTCCTACCTATTTATGAGAAAGCCATCCATCCGCCTTCACGCCTCCTAATCCCCCACCCTCCATTATTCCTGGGAAGCGCACTGTCACCATAGAAATCAAGAGCAAGAAACAGCAAAACAAAACAAGAGACAGGGAAGAGAAAAAAACATAATGGGGGTGGGAGTGAGGGGGGGGGCGGTGGATGGAGAAAAAAAGGGACGCAGGCGGGGAACAATTGTGAAAATTCTCCAAAGGTCAAAGAGCTGGTAAAAAACAAGCGAAAAATGAAAAACGAAGAAGCAGAAAAAAAAAGAAACAGCCATGAAAGTGTCAATGTGGAGTTTGTGACGCACTGTCGGTGCGGGGTTTGCCTGCTCAGGCGAATGGGTCTCAGGGGCTCTTTATTTCTGAAGCTTGACTGCAATTTGGATAAGAGAGCCAGTGGTCCCAGGGAAGGAGCCGCCAATACTGACAAGCTGCTGGAGGAGCCCTGCGCGGGGTCACACAGCGAACCCCATCCGCAAAGAGCATCTCTGGAGGACAATACACTCACATGCACGCACACACACGCACAGAGAAGTACACACACACACAATCTCACATACGCACACATGCATGCACGTGTCAGATTCAGATGCACACACACACACACACACCTCACTCCCACCGCCCACTCTGTGGTTTCTGTGCAGGGGGCAAGTGAGAGGGTTGCCTGCGCGTTATTGTTCATTGCATCTTCATTCTCTTTCTACCATTGCCGCCACGCCCACTTTCTCTCTGTATCTCCCCTCTGTCTCTCACACTCCTCCACTCCTCCACCTAAAAGACAGGGCAAAGCGCCCACTGATAGTCTAGTAAATGCCCTGACAAGAAAAGTGTTTCTAATGAATTGTGACCATAGAAACCAGAAAAATCAAAGCAGTGGGCTGTGAACAAATTTAGCCCTGCAAGGCAACACCAAATGAGACGCTATGTCCCGGCTATTATCCTGCTCAAGCACATGCATGCAGCCGTGCAGAGACACACACACACACGCACATGCACATATATTGTAGAATTTCCTCCCATATTGTGTATACATTATAAAAAAGTGCAATTGGTCAGACTGATGCTTGATGTAATGTAATAAAGACGAATGGGTAGAGGAACATGTTGCTGTTTTGATCAGGAGATTCCATTGTAACTCCAGAGGTTATGCCTCCAGAAGGGTGGCTGCTAATGGGATTAGAGAATACATAATTGTTCACCAGTCACATGTGTCATATAAACGGGCGCCAAACCCTTTGTTATGAGGATTATGTGTCTTTTCCATGCATTCATTTCTCCACTCTGTGTGTTTTCGGTGTGTTGCGAGAGCCTCGATCGCTCCCATCCCGACCGTCTTTGTCTGATTACACACGCTATAGCCAACCGCCTTGACTTTCCACCGTGAACTCTGTGAAATTTACTGGTCAACGTGGACACGCAGCACCGTTGGCCAAAACCTGTAAAACTAACACAAGCATGTTTCATTGAGGTACGAGGTGTGAACTAATAGAGCCTCAGGCGTCTGGCGGCAGACGCAACTGGAAGTGAATCCTTGGCCCTCGACTAGCTATAGAAGCTCATTGTCTGTTATTTTGCCTTTACTCGAGAGGAGTCTAGCTGAAAGTGTTCATAGTGGTTTATGAGACTTGCTGTTTAGGTGCTGTATGTTTTGGACTGATGAAGGGACATTGGCCTAGTTTTAAATGTCTGTGTGAAACTGTTTATTGTTCGCTACATTAATTGATTTAAGTGCTCTCTCAGGCACCGTAAAGTCAAATGGAATAGCAGTAGTTGTGGGATAAATCCTCCAACATAAGGTGAACATAAAGACCATAATAAACCAGTTTCATTCTGTTTTCACTTTGTGTGCATGTGTGCATATGTGAGTGCACAGGTGTGTGTGTGTGTGTGAGGGCCCGTGAATGTACACTGTATGTGTTCTTTATGAGGTCTAAACATTTAGGTTGGCGGAGCCACAGAGGGCGCCGGGTGAAGCTGATGTTTGTTACAAGCAGGTGGGTCGGTGGTTGACTTTGGTTACGGTCGGCTAGCTAAAGCTCTGGGCTTTGGGCCGCGAAGACGGTGTTGAGTTACATGAATCATCACCCTGTATGAGAACAGCACACATCTGTACGGAAGATATTACCTCTCTAGATGGCCTAATGAAGACATCATCTGTCCTGGTTGTGATAAAAACATCGTTTCTGCAGTTAGATTTATTAGAGGACCGTGTCTTTGCAACAGTTTGGGGTACACCGTGAAACTCGAGGATTCGTCTTATCTGTCATTCGCTACAGTTTTGTCAACTTCGTAGTAGAAATTGTATCAGGGACAGAAAAGAGTCAGGGCTAAAATGAGACAACGAAACAACGGACAGCATGTGAGTGTGTACAAGAACAAAAGAAAGAGTGAGAGAGAGAGAGATATAGAGACATGCACAGTCTTCCAAGTCATACAGGGAGCAATAAAATCTGCTGAGAGTGGTGGAGTAGAGGCAGAGGAGTAGTGGGCCTCTGGGGGCCAGTCAGCAACTCTCTACTGCTCTGACCCAGGCCCTTTATTTGTTGTGGTGTCACAGCAATGGCTGACGCGGACCTACACTGTGCTGCTCCATAACTTCATCAACCTACTCAGAGTTTCCCATTTCGCTGCTTCCTCTCTCTCTCCTCTTTCTTCTGTCTTTACTGCCAATTTACAGTCTGTCTCAAGCCGGTCACATAACAGCATCTGACACAGGTGATTCGAGATGTGTGTCTGTGTGCGTAACAAAGGTACAAAAGTTGCCAGAATACTGCTAAGTGTAAATGCAAAGTGATCATTGGAGCATGTTTTGAAATAAGGCTTGGGCGTGGGGGGAAGGAAACATTAAGTCTTACACTGCACAGCAAACACCAGAAAATGCATTTAACATTACAGTCACGTTGTAATTTTACAGCCTGTTTTAGTATTGCACATGACTCTAATGTATGAGTGAGGCAATCAGTGTGCGTGAAGCACAGGAATCCAAATGAACTTTGAAGTGCACATTCATGTAATGAGTTTTCTTGCACGCCAGGCAGTTAAATTGTGGGAACCGGGGGACAGAGCAAGTCCACCCGGCCTATCAAGCAGTCTGAGGTGTTTTGGAGGCTGAGCTATTAGAGGACTGCTGCTGCTTAGGCCTGCTGCTGCCACAGTATATGGACTGGAGCTAATCATGGAAAAGAAAAGTGTGTCACCAATCTCTGACCAATGATGACAGTCAAAACAGTTGGTTCCCCAAGCAACATTTGTTCCTCGTTGTCAGCCGGTAAATGATAAAACGTGCAGCGCTGCATATAATGTCATTTTAGAACTCAGGCTGAAGTTGATAAGTTGATAAGTACATGTTTCTGAATTTAGTTAACCAAATAGAATCACATGTTTTTTTTGAGCCCGGGCTTAAAAGATCAAACCTGAAATCCCAAAATTGTGTCAAGTGGGTGTAGTGTACACGTTTTGTCTCAGTATTTTTCTTCTTGTTTCTCCCTGAGCCCTGGCTAGTATCTACGTCTTGCATGTAACTGTGTTTGTGTGCATGAGAAACAAACAGAGAGAGCAGGGTCTGTGAGTGTGTGCGGTCCTGCTAGTGTACTTCTTCAACACCCTGAAAAGCGTAAAATGGCCCTCAGTGGAGCGAGCCTCCACATTGCCTATCACTCCATTACCAGCCGCGCCGCTTGACTCAGGCCAATGTGCAAAACAGCTGTGGAAAAGGCCTCATGCCTTTTCTTTAATAGAGTGTCCCCTTAGAAATGTTTTTCCTCTCTCCGTTTTTATCAGAAGTATAGAAATACCCACCCACTTCTGTCATGTAAGATTGGTTCCCCTCCAAGTATGACATGATGGAGCTCATCTGGATCGAGTTAGGGTGGGGCACCCTGTGGAGATAGAGTGGACGGGAATGTCATTACTGAATCGATAAAGCCTCGTTAGCATGTGTGGACTCACGGTGTGCAACAAACACTCGGCCCTAACGCTCAGTAGGATGCGGTCCCCGCGTTCAGAGGGAGCCGCTGTACCATGACGGTGCACCATTTTGCATTTTTTGGGAGAGCCTGTCTTTCCCCCACCCCCGCTCCTGTATCTGGTATGTAACTTGTGAACCACATGTTGCACAAATTTCAGCACCATTAAAACGCTCTCTGTTGCCACTCGGGCTGTAAAGCACAGATCATTCTGGCAGGAAGCAGCAGGTCTGGTCGTCTCTGTTTTTGGGGGCTGTTAGCTATAGCGACAGGACCAGACTACTGCTGCCCTCAGGTTTCTGGAGGCTCAGCATGCTTAGGAACATGTTTGGGGACTGATCTCGCTCTGCACTCTTTGTTTATTTGTTTGTTTCTTTTTCTTTCTTTCTTTCTTTCACTTTTTTCTCCAGTTCTCTTTCGCTTCACACCCCTCTTCCCTTTCTGCAGTCCCCTGTCTCCCCTGTCTCTCTACACTCATTCAAGAAAACAGTCTCCCCGTCTCCTTGAGCGTAGCCAATAGAAACAGCCCCTAGGCCATGTGCTGCAGCTTGTGTGCAAAGGTAATTCAGTTTAATTGGGCTCACATTATAGAAGCACAATGATAGAGAGTTTCTATGAAATTGTAACAAGTAATGGGAGTCAATGGAGCTCAGTAAACAAAATATTAGAGTTATAGACAGACAGACAGACAGACTACCCCTGGCTCTAGGTGTTTCTGGTGGATGAATGGCCAATCCATTATTTGCATTGGAACTTGTTATTTTAGCGCTATATCTGAAAATATCTGAAATGACCTATTGAATGACATTTCCTTTTTGAATGACATTTAATATCACAATGATTTACTTACACTATGAAATGAAAGGTTTTTCCGTTTCCCATTTTTATCTCCCCTGCCATGTGTTGAAGAATAGCACACGTGGATTTGCATTGTAAAAGGTGTTGTTTTGCTAAGGTACCTGTATAAGCAGGAAAACCTCTTGCATCTCAACCCCCCTGGTGACTATTTAGGGGCAGGTTTTAATCCATGTAACCGTTTATGCAAGCAGACGTAAAAGCATAGCTGAAATAGCTGACATTTTCCCTGAGTCTTGTTTGATTACGTGAGAGAGGTTCTAATGAGAGACATCGGGCTTGTTTTCCAGCCCTTCGTGTGCATGTCTAACACACAGCCCGAGACCCAGGCCCACTCTCCCTGTCGGTCTTTGATGCCAGCGGAGAGCAATCAGACTAATTGGCCATGGCAACACTGATGAAACATTTCAGAGGGAGAAAGGGGGAAAAACACAGGCTTGGAAAACTGAATCAATATCATTAATCACAGGCAGGAATCTGCTATTAATGGTGTCTGTTTTCTATTAGGGGCCAAATACAGACGTGAGCCCTGCGCAGGGATGGGGATGGGAATTATCAGGCCAGCGCTGTGACCCCATCTGTCCTCGGCGTGACCAGACACCGCAGTTCACAGCTCGGATGCCTCTACTCGTCGGCGCACAACGTAAAACAATACAGCTTCAGTCTCTCTGAATCTTAGTATCTGTCAAGGTTACAGCAATAGGTAGAGTACGTGCCCACAGGTGCAACTGTAAAGCAAGACGTGCCAGTGGGAGGACTTGCACAACAGAGGTGTGTAACATCCAACTAACTGTAGGTACCAGGGAGGAAGAGATGAGCCCAGCGGGGACGTTCTGTTCTGTGTGTGTGTCTGACATGTCTGACTTTGGAGGGCAGACGATAGTGTCTATCAGAGTCAAAACAGGCGTAGTCATCCTTCCGTTGAGCAAGACTGTCTGGGTATCTCTCAACACTGCACAGTATTCTGTCTGTGTCTTTCTTTCTTTCTTTCTTTCTTTCTTTCTTTCTTTCTTTCTTCAGGTCAACACACAAAGTCATACATCATTATTATCATTTTATTGGCATAATAATTATGAGGTGATACCTTTTAAGCGGTGGTTGTCTGAACAAAAAAGCTTCCTCAGATACAGAGAAACAAAGTTTGTAGATGAATAAGTGCCATGTCTGGTCTTGGAGCATGGCAGAGGTGTGAGAAAAGTAAGGCTCTTACAAGAGTGTTGCTAAACATGAAAGATTGTCAGCAGAGAGAGCAGTGAGCCGGATGACATGAAAGGCCATTTCACAAGCTGCTGGGATTTTATGAGAGCCCCATGGCCCAGGAAGGCAGCCTGGACTCCAACGAGACACACAGACCTTGCGACTGCCCGCTTGCCCTCCCATCAGTAGCCATCCGTCCACCAGAAACAGAAACAGACATCCTACAAAGACCTTGTAAAAACCAAAAGAAAATGGTGAGAGAACTACCTCAAGTGGAAAGTTTGTTATGCTAATGCATTGAGGGACTGAGGGGAGAAGTGTCAAGCATGAAGGGTGCATGGCTGTGGAGGCGAAATAGTTAGGCTGCCGTCCCAGCTTACAGCTTCAGCACTGAGGCAGTGCGTGCCTGTGTTCTCTGCCAGAGGGCGGGAAGAGGGAATGGGGTACACAGGAGCAGTAAGAGCAGCCCCCCCCCCCCCCCCCCCCTCTCTCTCTCTCTCTTGCTCTCTCCTCCCATTGCAATTCCTGACTTTGATGTAGCACTGCTGGTTATGCCATATTTTTCTTGGCTATTGTATCTGCATGGAAAATACAATGTAACAAAGTTCTCATTGCTGCCCAAGTGCATAGATTTGACTTTTTTATGTGACTTTAAAAGATGGGGGAGCTATTTGAAGGTGACACTGGCACTCTAATTCCCCTCTAATCCCTAACTCAACACAGAGCTCTTTTGCGAATGAGAAGTCTCTTCCATACTCTATTTAATGCTGGAGCTTTCCTTTGTATAGAGGTAGTGACATCATCATTACAAGACGTGTCCATTATCAGCCATCTGATGTGGACAAGTTGAATTTGTTGTCATAGAGACAGAAACACTGCTGTATATACAATGCATATCTCTTGGCCCGAGCAACAACAACATCGATTGCCAGCGTGATTTTACGGTAGTACCGCTGGGAGAACTCTTAGGAAGAGATTGTGCACAAATGCACAAATACTGGACGAGGTAACACTTTAACACTCAGGCTAATGATACTGTTAATGATGAAATTACATTGGAGATGTGCTGAAACACATTAACAGTAGTACTACTCTTAATGGCCTGCATTCTCTCCAAGCCAGAAGTATAACAGTTGCTTATAATATTAACCTTACATGACTATCCAAGAGAAACATGTTTCTACCCGTTCAGTTGCTGTTTCCCATCAATGAATCACACACACATCGTGAAGTATTTGTGCTTGCACTCTTTCCACAGCAATTACTTCAGTTGTCAAATTTATAATGGACTTTGGAAGGGCATGCCATAGTGGGCATGGGAGTCATTGGGGGTTCAGTTGGCAGTTTGTGTGTATGTGTCTGTATACTGTATGTGCACTGTGTACATTTGGAACCTCGCAGGGCGAACTAGGATTTACAGCTGTGAGAAGTCACTCAGAGACCCATGGGACCCCAACAAAAGTCCTGTTTGGGCCCATGAGAGTCTCTTTCCTGGCAGCTGTCGGTCTGGCCGGGGGCTCCTGACAGAGATGGGACTGTAACACTGGATCCAACACAGGGGACACGAGGTCAGCTGCCAGGGTTTCCATGACATTGCCAATGGAAATGAGTGTTCAAAATACATCAGTGGAAAGAGCTTCAATGAAACCAGATTTCCCCTATTGATTAAAGATGCTGTTGCCAATTAAAAATACTTTTTAGCACTTATTGATAAAAGCAAGTAGACGAACTGACTTATTCATACTTTTTTCCTGTAGCAATGTCAGGTCAATTAAAGATGACTGGAGTAAGGTTTTCAATGAACTGTGATGATAACAGGCAGCTCTTTTCTTAGCGTATTCTTTCTTTCTCCTTCACTCTGCTTTTGTTACATAGTTTACCAATCTACCTCAAGAGTTTCTTAGGGTTTTCAGGGAATCAAAGCCCCAAATCTGCATATGGTACCAAATGAAACAACAACTGTTTGTAACGGCAATTGCCAGGTTTGTGTTGGTATTAGCTTGTATCATCACAACTAACTTCACAGTGATCTTCAAGTGTGGTATGATACAAACTGAAAGGACAGATCTTTGGAGTATGAGTTACAACTTGCAAGACACATGGTGCGCGTATTATTTTCTATTTTTATAAGCAGTGTCAGCTAATGAAGTGTTCTCACTGGCCTAGGCAATGATTTGAATTGGCACATGTGCCCTGTTTGTACGACTGCCTGTCTGCCTGTCTGCGCCTCGGAGGCATGTATCAGATAGAGGGGACCGGTCCAGGTTCCTTGGGGGTGCAGACAAGGTCAAACAACGTGTGCTATGACTACCAACCAGCCCCCTGCGGCTTAAGACCGCATCTGTCAAATTCCTCAGAAAACATAACAAAATATTGTGACCCCATTTGTTTTGGTAACCCGGAGCATGAAAACACATTAGTGTCTGCAATGGGGGGCTTGAATGCAAAGGTTGGGATTCTTTAATGTGGTTTACAACTCATTGGCTGCGCCACCTTTGGCTGCCTTCTCCCCTACAGCCCGTTGCCTGCTGGGAGCTCTGCCTGCTCAGCTAACTTAATAACCCTCACTCCTCCTCTCTATATCTGTTCATCACCCCCTCAGACACACACACACACACACACACACACTTTCCTTTTACCTCTGATCCTCCCCGCAGCCTCTTATCTTCATAATCTCCTTTACCTACTCTTTGTTTGTCCTCCTCTCTCTCTCATTATTCCACGTCCACCCCAAGCGCTATTCTTCATCTCTCTTCTTCTCTCCCCCTCCCACGTCCACCTTTCCATTTTCTTACTCCGTTCTATTTATTCCACTCTGACTCTCAAGTCCTCTGTGTTACGATGGAGCATGGAAACAAATTCCCCTAAGTACCTGCTCTGGAATTCCACTGCCATCTCCGTCTCGATGATAACTCCAGACGCTTTCCATACAGAAATGGGAAAACAGTCAAGCGAAACTCCTTCAGAGGGAGAGAAAAACAAGCCGTTAAAGTATTTTTAACACCCTTTGAAATGTAAATTATTTTCGTTAATGGAGTCACCTCTTTATTTAAGGAATTCGTCAGAATATTTATGAGCATTTAATCTTGGAAGGCGTTTACTCGTGTATCGTTCAAATGGGGTGCTCATAAATTGCCGTGAGCTGTCATAGCAGGAGACAGATGGTCTGTTCTCACCCAGATTTTGTCTGTGCCACACTACTATTCTGTCAAAGCTTCGGTCCTGTGCTTGAGCTGACTCTTATGGAGTTGTGCACATCTGGCACAAGAGTGTCTCGCCCCCCGATACTGTCACCCAGGGGCCATGTCCTCAGGTGAGGATGGATGCTCCAAGAACCACCCGCTGTGAACGATGCAATGGATACGGCAAGCAACCGATGATTTCAAGAAACAGTACAGACAAGTTAAGCACCACCTGGATTTTTCATTATTGCTTTTCATCCAGTAGGCAATATGTCTGTAAGCTTTATGTATGCTTATATATATTTCTGCATCATTCATTCTGAGATGGATTGACATTCTGTAAATGGTGTGTGTGTGTTTGTGTGTACAGGCAAAGTTATGAGTGTTTGTGAGGATGAGTGAGACACCCATAGCAGAGGAAGACCGATTTGGGTCCCATGTGAACCTGACTTGGTTGCGTCAATAGGACTGCATCATCAGAACCCAATGAGGCCTTCCACTCTCCACCTTCAGTCTATTCCCTGCTGCACCATCAGTGAGTAATAGGCTGCAAATCTGCTTTCTGAAGCAGCAGAACCACTGTATGGGAAAAAGGGATATTCACTGTGTTGTAGTCATTTCTCTTGCAATGTCTCAGTGCAAGCTCTACCAGTTTGGTTATGATACAAGCCGGAGAGATAGAAGTCCGAAGGTGAAGGAGAAGATGTTATTTTTCCATCACCTACCTGCTGCTAATCATCCAGAGGGTTACACTTTCTCTTGGGGGATGGCGTTGCACTCATTAGCACATCTCTCCTTGTGTGGTTGTGTGTGTATGTGTGTGTGTGTGTGTGTGTGTACATTGTGACTTAGTCTGTGTGACATGGAAAGAGCACACAAACACAGATAGCGTCATCAGGGGAAAAGTGCACAATGCAAAGCAAACAGCATCTAAACCTGTGAGATGATAGACTTTCCAGCTGCGATACGTGTCCAATGCATGTGCTGTACAATACTGTTTCCCCCAACCGCCCTTTTTGTGTCACCAGTGGCACTTAACAACCACTTCCTTGTCATTCAAAACAACACATATTGATGCAACCAATAGTATTTATGGAAAGTGAACCCAGGGTGATGAAAATGAGTCTAAGTGAGGGGGATTACCTTTTGTTCTATCAAGCCAATAGCTCACTATCTCTGGAAAAGGGGTATTTATAGATCAGATTTTCCATATGGTATTTTCAGAGGCAAAGAGGTGGTTAAGTTTAGACAAGAGTACAATGAATGTTTCCGTTTTCAAAAGGGCCCTTGAAAGGGACGAAGCAGCTCCAACTGTCCTTTGAAGTTCTGCTGTGAATATTACCGTGTGGTTGGAGACATTGTATTACACTACGACTTGGCAAGAAGCAATTAATCTGTTGATGACAAGTGCAGAGATTAAGAGACAAAACAATGATACAGAGGCAACATCTTTTTAGTGTATATGCTGTTGCTATCAAGGCAATGGAAAGTAGTTATAACTCTATTCTATGCAGGCGTTCAGGGCACCAGTGATACAAAATACCAGTGAGCACACGTAACGCATGACACGCACACGGTTAAATTAAATGCTTTTATTAAAGCGCGTATTGCCCTCCTCGTGGCGGGGCCATTGAAATTTCCATGATTGTGGAAGACACACAGGGCTCCACCCTGGAGCAGATTTATTTTCACACATGCTGGGTGAGGTGTCTGCAATTCCTCCCCGCCCTGTCATTGTTTGTTCTGCTGTTAAGTGTGAATATGAGCAGAGGCTGGGCAGAAACATAGCCTCATTTAAGGGCTTCTCTTGCTCCACTGAGTGCCGTTTGCTCATGTCACTAACTCAACAGCTTTCCAGACAGTCTACAGTCCTCTGTGTCCATCGGTGGGGTGAGAAACACAGCCCCTCGCAGTTCAGCAGTTGTCCTCAGAGCCAGAACGTATGCCTATATGACCAAAGAATGCAGAAATGGCGTGCATTTCTCGCATTGATTCCAACATGACATATTCCATGCATGCATAATGCACCAAACCGAGCCGGAGAAAAGTCGCTGGCAGTTGAAGTACAGTGCAAAGAATCAGTAATTGCTTGTTCTGGTTATGAATAGGTAGGTTCTAGACATTTTTCAGAGCAACGAATCAGTGTTAATAGGTTAATGGTAAAATCCTTAAGTCTTTCTCTGTGTCATGTTAAAGTAAATTGTGAATGATGTGTGAGGCAAATCCTTTCTACCATGTTCTGTGAAGTCACAGCCTTGCTTTCTTGCACTGGCCAGTCTCTCTAATTACCCCTGTGCTCATGTGTGACTTTTGCACACATACCTTTTGTCTAAATGAAGTAATGTGGGAAACTCAGACAAGAAGTGACTCTTTGATCACCTGGACACACACCAATGACAATATGTTATGATGAATGCAGACTTTCCAATATGTGTTCCATATTGACTTCAAACGGGTGCGCACATAATGAATTCCCTGTCCAGACGCTGAAGCATGCAGGGAATGAAATGGGAATGCTATCAAACTCTATACTGCATCTCATGGTGATGCAGAAAAACAACCTGAGAGCTTGCCAAGGGTCCAAAACAAGAGTAGCTCTAACAGACATAACAAATACTTCCACCCACCCTACCCCCTGCCCCCACACACACACACACACACACACACATGAGCACACAAATACACACAAAAGCTCTCTCTCTCTCTCTCTCACACACACACACATACACACACATGCGCGCACACACACACCTCCCGAATGAATCATCGTCCCAAGTGCTGAGCATCATCAGCATTCCCTGAATCAGCCGTGACTGCAGAGTGGAGATACATGACATGACAGTCTCAGGGGTCAAATGAACCGCACACGCTAAGTGCCACTTCATCTTCAAGGCATAACAGTGAGCAGCAGCTCAAGAGCAAAACTTAAATAACTTTGAATTGTGTTGGCCATTGTGCTTCTCTCGCCAGCTAATAAGTCTCTACGGTGGTACATTGTTAACCCCAGTCTTTTCGCACTTCTCTGCAGCCACGCATGACTTCTCCCCAAACGGGCGCTCCTCCAGCCCCATGCTGTCTGTTTATCTAGACTGCCATCGCGGCGGCATGGAATGCACCTCCAACACGTTCCACTCACACACACTCTCAGACAAGGAGTCTGTCTCAACCTGCTGATAGGAGGTGTTTGTGTTTTACTTTTTTGCAGGGGTAAATGTTTTGATTCAAAGGCCGTTACTATTTTGCTAGTCACAATGGCTTTGTAGTGGAGGGGTTTGCTGCCGTGCTGATGGATGGACGGCCGCTCCCTGCCTCCAGTGAGCGGTTGAGTGAGAGAGGAGCTGTCATCACCCGGCTGCCGTCACCATTGCCTGAGAGAGTGTGTGTGTGTGTGTGGGGGTGGAGGGGGGAGTTGGGGGGCAAAGAGAGCAGGAGTTGGACGGAGAGCCAGCGACAGAAGACGTGTCGAAGTGGGAGAAAACGTCAAAGAAAGGAGTAGGCCCAGAGAAAGAAAGGAGAGAACATGTGTGATGGAAGAGGAGAGGTCAGTAGTGGGTGCAACTCACCTCACACCCCCATCCCATATGGATCCAGCACAGCAGAGAGGGAGGCTGCATTACGTAAAGGGGGAGAGCAGGTGGTAGTGTGAAGCACACAAAGCCCCTCTCACAGCCACCACCAAGCCTGTGATCAACAGTCCTGTTGGGCTGTTAGACTCCACGGTTAAATGCTCCAGTGACTCTGGGGTCCCAAGACATGATGAAAAGTTTCACAGCACTCAGTAATGGGGAGACTATTACGCTGGTTGCTATGCGTTGTGTTGGACAGCAACATCAGAGGATGACGGAATGCCATAAATCTTCAGAACAAAAGGAGTAAATGAATAAGGCAGCATCTCTCTGGAGGGATGGAGGAGGAATTAATAGGGTATATTAAAGATGAGAGTCGTACACTCATAAACAGAGATCAATGCTGATCCACTCCTCCACTTCTAGTGACATCAACCGCATTGTTCTTCCAGGCATACGATCTACCCATGTTTTTCTGGGGCTTTTGTTTTTATGTCTTAGAAAGGATAGTTGTGAGACATAAAAAGACATGTCTAAGTGTAATAACCAGTCTAAATGGATACCTTGCTATGCACTTGTCACATAGGCCTAATCCCTCTTTAATGCAGGTATTAAAACTTGCAGAGTTGGAAGAACACTGCAAATGAGTTCACAATAAAATCATGAAATTCAGTCGTAACCATAATCATATCATTCAAATACAAGCCCCTTGGAACACCAGTCGTTTAAAGTTGTGTTGCAGCAAGCTGGTCATTAGATGTTAGACATCAAGGCGGTCTGTGGTTTTAGAATGGTCTCACAGTGCCTCCCATTGGTGACTTAAGCAAATGTCTACAATTGGTGTTGATTTTGGTATTACTCAAACATTTTATGTAAACACAGAAAATGGCGTTGTAATAGCTCATCTACTGCAGGATGCACCAGTGAGGGCATTGAGGAAAAGTAGTAGCAGTCTGGTGGAGAGCTTTTCTTTGGTGGTGCAAGAAGAACTGCCTGCAGCTCAACATCAGTAAGATAAAGGAGCTGGTAGTGGATTTCCAACAGAGCAAGAAGTCACCTGTCACCATCCAAATTGAGGAGGTGGAGATGGTGCAGACCTACAAGTACCTGGGGGTTAGGGTTAGGGTTAGGCAAATCAACAATAAACTAGACTGGTCTGATAACACAGAGGCACAAGGGGACAAAGTGTACTGTTCTTCTGGAGCAGGCTAGTTCTGTGTGGTGGTGTGCTGGGAAGGCAAAATCAAAGCAGGGGAGGCAGGCAGGATAAACAAACTGGCTGAAAAGGGCTGTTGTTGTAGGACTGAACCTGGACACCCTGGAGGAAGCAGCAGAGGGGAGGATGAGTACTAAAATGAACTCCATCCTGGACAACATTTCTCACCCTCTCTATGGCAAGCTGATGAACGGAGCACCTTTAGCCTCTGGCTAAACCCCCCAAGGTGCAAAACAGAGTGCTTTAGGTGCCCTTTTGTGCCAACAGACCTCAGACTGTACAAGGCTTCCTGTCCAAACAACACCGGTCTAAGCCAACCGGGAGGGTGCTGGGGGCATGGCATCCTCACTGCCCATACAAACTATCACAGACTACCTATGTTCTGGACTAATCTATAAAACATTCGTTCAGAACATGCTCTGACTATGAGAGTGCACATTGTCGATTTCTCTGTACACGGGGTTGCACATCTCGTTAATACTGGAATTCATACTTTTCATTCATACAATTCTACTAAATATGAGTGTTGGAATTGGCAGTTTCGTAATGTTTATATAACCCCCATTTGATCTATTATTATTTAGATTATTTTTGTCTTTGATGTATCCTATTACTACTTGTGTTGCAACGGCCCAATGGCCAAGTTTCCCCATGGGGATCTTTAAAGTTTCATGGAATCGAATCGAATGAAATGAAACCCAAATGTTGAGCGGGCTAGCTGTGTAGATAAGGGAAGGTAGCACACTAAAGTCAAATGAGAAGCAATCTACAACACTGTAATTCAATGAGCTAATTCATTTGTTGTTAAAAGTGAACATTACGGTATATTTTGCGCCTACCAACAAAGCAGACACACGAGAAAACAAGTGCGCTTACCTGTGTAAATGAAAAAAATATATAATTGAAATAGACAAAAGTTAATTCACAAGTGTTATAAATCCAATACCCAGTTCTGTCACACATTTGAGTAGCATTTCTTGGCTACGGAGTTATTACTATTATTGTTATTGTTATTATTGTTATCATCGCTATTATTATTATTATTATTATTATTAGTATATAATGCAATCAACATTACTATCACGTTCGCCTAATAAATATAAATTATCAATGGACAAAATCAAGTTTATCGCCTCCAGTGTGGTTAATCGCTCCCAGATAGGACGGATGCATGCCAGGAATGGTAGTCGAGCTCAGATGGCGATGGGGACTAGATGGAAGATGGCTCTCTCCAGAGGTTTGAGATGCTGTCAAAGGGTTTTCTCTTGGATACCAGTGCTTATAATAACCTCCGTGGTGCTGTGGTCATACTACGCCTATGTATTTCAGCTATGTCTGTGTAAGTATGAGAAACTGTGTTCGTTTTACGTTTTGATCGCTTGTAGACATCGGCTGTAGCATAGCAGTGTTGACAAAGCAACGTTAACATTAGACACAGGGCAGAAGCTAGCAAACTGGGCGGAAGTGTTTTACGCTGTGGGCTTTTATTTAGGTGTCGTTACAGTTGAAGCTAGCTATTTTAAATGTGACATGTAATGGTAAGGTAATTGTAAGGTCATAACGTTAACTATTTCCTTCATACAAAGACAGTGGCCATTGTTGTCCCTCCTATAACCTGTCAGTCAGCCTAGTAGTGCTAGGTTAGCCGGTAACTGTTCCTCTTTTAAATTATCTATCTAACGTTAGCTATAACAGTTAGCTACACTACTAACGTTAACGTTACCTATATTGTGGCTAGTCGCTGGCATTCGGTCTGTTATCATGTTATCCATTTATTTATTTATTTATTTATTTACAGTTACACTCACCAACACATTGGAAAAGGGTGAGTTCCCCTCTCCTATTTGTACTACCACACTTTATTTAGTTTTGTTAAGTAATTAGTTGTAAGTAGTTGTAATGTGAGTGGCATTATTCTGTGCTTGCAGTGGCCTATCTACTGGTGTTCCATGTTTGCTTTGTGATGTTCTCCTGGACCTACTGGAAGTCCATCTTCACTCCACCTGCATCACCATGCAAAAAGGTAGCCCATAGCCTTTAAGATCAAGATTCAAGATTCAAGAAGTTTAATTGTCACATACACACACGAGGTGTGCAATGAAATGCAAAGTGGCAATGCTCAGCAGAAATGTGCAAAATAACAGGTTCACACTATTTACAATAACCAACACAATATTTACAATGTCACAGTTTTTTTTTTTTTTTTTTTTTTTAAGAGCTCTATATAAAAAAACAACACAATATTTACAATAAGAGCACTTTATAAAAAAATATAGTAGAAAAGGGGAAATTGTATGTATAATATAATATAAATTATGTGTAGTCTTTACCTAAGTGTGTGTGTGTGTGCATAAGAGGGGCAGTGTGTGTGTCTTGGTGGGGGCCCTGGGGCCTGTTCCAAGAAGCAGGTTCAGCAAACTCTGAGTCTAACCCTGCACTCTGAGTTGATTCATTCCGAGATGGCCAATTCTGAGTTTTCGGTTCCAGAACGGCTGATTTGAATTAGTTCAATCAATTTTGAGTATGTTCACCTTGAGTTAAGCGCGTGCGCGACGACAATAAAAAGCCATCATCAATGGAGGTCCGATACTACGATTCACCATGGCAACCAGCAAGCAGAAGGGTCGTAAAGGAGAGGGAATTGGCGTGGGAGAGAATCGCTGCCCGAGTCAATGCGTACGTTTGAATGCAGCAGTGTATTCATTTAACATTTAACCACACTTTCTTATAATATTACCTACATGTGAGAAAGTGGTGGAATGGTATTGGAAAAAAAATATTTTCATTTAGGTGCAATCCCACGGGCGCAAAGCGCACTTGGCAGCAGCTGAAAATGAAATATAAAAACATTACAATAGAGTCATTTAGCAGACGCTTTTATCCAAAGCGACTTACAAAGGTGATAGTTACTACTATGTGGGGATCGAACCCACAACCCTGAGAGTCTCCTGCTTTACCAACTGAGCTGTCTGGACCAGACATACTTCAAATGGTGTACTTGGGGCGGCAAATTAGAAAGGCAGATCTAGAAATTGAATTACTGGAACATAAGTTAGAGGTGGGTGCATGGTCACAGGTGAAATGTGTTGTTGGAACAATATAAAATACTAACTGTTGCTTTTGTATTTGTAGGAAATAAAGAAGACCAAATGAAAGGTGTCTTTATTTGACTGCTCGGGGTGGTGGTAGCTTAATCCGTGAAGTGTAAACGGCATATTATATCTCGGACAGCTCTTCCATCCTGGACATAGAACATCTAATCGGGGTCTCAAAATCCTCTCCCGACGTAAGGCTATGCGAATTACTTCCGCTTGAATATTGATCGGGTTACCGAGGAAAGGACACGCCATGTCCGACAGCTGCTTCAGGTTCAGCAGAGGGGAGGAGATAAGGAGAAAGTCAGGGTTTGTTCAAGAAAACCTGCCAGCGAGCAGGTTAGGTTCACAGAGTCAGTTACCATGGTAATTGACTCAGAGTTTGAGTTACCTCTCTTTCTGGAATGGAAAACCCAGAGTTTCCCTCATCTCAGGGTTAACAAACTCAGAGTTTTCACTAAACCCGCTTCTTGGAACAGGGCCCCTGGTGAGGTCAGAGTTCACAGTCCTGATGGCCTGAGGAAAGAAACTCCGTCTCAGTCTCTCTGTTTTGGCAGCATGACTACGGAGGCGCTTGCCTGACCGCAGCAGCTGAAACAGTCCGTTGTTAGGGTGGTGAGGATCCTTCATGAGTAGTAGGCTGAGCTTTGAACAGAATGATGTGGATATATTCTAAACTGATATGATACAGTGAGTCGAGTCTGTTTTGTTGATCATGATGCATATTTGCTGCCCCAGTTTCAGCTGTCATACTCAGACAAAGAGAGATATGAGATGGAAGAGACGCCAGATGCTCAGAAACAAATCCTGGTTGAGATCGCAAAGAAGCTGCCCATCTTCACTCGAGCACAATCTGGAGGTAAATCACTGGTATCTGTAAAGTAACCTATGGTTTCCCCCCTGCAAGGATATGATTAAGTCTAACTGCTGTTTGCTGTAGTACTGCTCACTTGTCTGCCATATATGAAAACCAGTGGTAGAAGGTAGGCCTCAGCTTTTTTCTAAAGGTGGCACTATGTTGAGCTGTTACAAAGCCTGCAATTTAGCATCAACATTCCCAAATTACAACCCTGTCTCCCACACTCTCTACCATCCAAAAATTCATAAAATCATCTCATCATCTTCATCACACAATCAGTGTGTTGAAAACAGAGAAGCTAGGGCAATTAGCTGTGTGTGTGTGTGTGTGCGCGCTCCTGTGCATCCCCTCTAGAGTAATCAGCCAATATATCTTTTTCATTAGCACTGATAGCTCAGACTAAGTTCTAGGATGCAGGAAGTAAGTTAAGGGTAAGCTCGGCTCAAATGTCTGTTCTTTCAACTGGCCATCCTCTTGTCTCTAGCTATCAGGTTCTGCGACCGCTGCCAGGTACTGAAGCCTGACCGCTGTCACCACTGCTCTGTTTGTGAAACGTAAGTCTGCCTTTCCTCTCCAATCAAGTCATCATCTAGAGAGACTGCCCCAGGCAAGAAGATATTTGTTGGCCAGAGACTTCTGTGATAATTAGAAGGTGTTGCTCGGTAGGCACACAATCTGAACACCTTAATGATGTTCAATCAGAGCAGCGGTGTAACTTGAACCAAGAGGCATCAGCAGAGTGGCAGAATGCATATAAAGATGTATAAGCTGTATAAAGGTTTGACTGGAAGGCTAATATTTAGTAGGAGTTTTATAATGCCTTTAGTGTCAACGTTTTTTATCTGTGTAAAACCCAGCCCTCTATACTCTCAACATTGTATACATGATATACAATATTTTTTGACACATTTGTAGGGGTATGTATAATAAAAACAGTATTTGAAGTTTTATTCTAATACCTCTGCCATATTTCAGTTGTGTCTTGAAGATGGACCATCATTGTCCATGGTGAGTGGCAATTTACATCTGCCTTTTAGGAGGAATTCATATGTATTGAATTTGTTCTGACTCCAGTATTTATTTTTCCTTTAGGGTGAACAACTGCGTGGGCTTTTCCAACTACAAGTTTTTCCTGCTTTTCCTCTCCTACTCCATGCTGTACTGTATATTCATTGCAGCCACAGTCTGTCAATATTTTGTCAAGTTCTGGGTGGTGAGTGTCACTAGCCTCCGTCATCACTCATGCTCAAGGTCTTTCCATTCCATTGTATCACAAGTGTGTGTGTTTAATCAGCACTACGGGTGATATCTTCATCAGAATGGATAGTCATAGATTGTCATAGATTATGCCTTCTCGTGTTCTTATGTTTCTCTTTCCCAGGGAGATCTGCCAAATAGGCCTGCAAAGTTCCATGTCCTCTTCCTCATGTTTGTGGCGCTCATGTTCTTTGTCAGTCTCATGTTCCTCTTCGGCTATCACTGCTGGTTGGTGGCCAAGAACAGGTCCACTTTAGGTAAGGGTTTAGGTACTTATTGGAATACCCCTCAAGAATCCTCTCAAATTGCACTTGAACTCCTCTCTTGCTGATTAAATGGTGTTGGAGAGAAGTGCAAGAGGATACATCTAGGGGAGTTGCTTTGTGTTATGAATGTAGGTCTTTTGTAAAAATATATGTGTGGAGAATGAAAGTAAAACAACATATTCTGACCCAGATTTGTGTTTCTTTCTCTTTCAGAGGCCTTCTCAGCTCCATTTTTTGTCAGTGGTCCAGACAGAAATGGCTTCAATGTTGGTATCCGCAGAAACCTGCAGCAGGTATTTGGAGAGGACAGGAGGCTGTGGTTCATCCCTGTCTTCACAAGGTGAGTTTATAATAATAATACACTGGTTCTCGTCCTCTTCTTCCTCATGTTCATTCTTTATTGGTGCCTGCAAACAACATTTGTAAAAGCACCTGTGCAATTTAATTTCAATTCAGACTTTATTATCCCTTAAGGGGATAATAGGGAGGATAGGATTTCCAGACAGGATTTACAATTGAAATGCAGAATAAAACCATGTAACTAAAACACATAACATAAAAAGACAATAATAGCATGCAACAAATAAAAACATATACAATGTGGACAAACATCAGTTGATAAGACCAGACAGAGAACCAATAGATACAATGCAATAAAAAGTTGATCATCAGTGCAAAATGCAAAGGTTTTTATACAGTAGTATCGGTGCTAAAGTTCATCTGAAGTAGAAAACAAAAGGTAGAAAGGGAGGGATGGGATACACGGTTGGGACTTGGTGACAGTCTTTGTTCCTTAATTAGCTTCCCTCATCTTTTATACATTGTATTTGTCAGCCAAGGGAATGGCCACTACTTCCCCTTGAAGAATCTGAGTGAATCCCAGAACCCCTTATTAGCTAATGAGGAGATGTGGGAGGAGTCAGATGATGGCTCTGAGGAAGGGAGCTTGGGTGAGTTGCATTAGTTTTGTCATATCCACGCACTTTTTATGAATCTTTTACACTTGCTTTTTGTGGTTCCCAGAATACAAATGACTTTTCAATATCATAAGCGTTTGATAAAATACTGTTTGCTGAGTTGTTCCAACCATAGTTCTCTACTGCCATCTGGTGGTCAGATGCAACTTAACAGCTGTGTGAGCTGTATCAGTTACATTGAAGAAATATTACTTTGTATGCTGAATGTTCAGTGATGATGTTTTTTTGTGTATTCTTTATTCCAGTTGATGACAGAGACCCCTCTGTAACCATAGAGATAGAGGAATAGAGCAGGGCTTTGCTCTATGTACAGAACTATTTACATTGGTACAGAGGATGTAGATTTATATCGCCCACACTGTACCATGAGGCAAACACATTCCGAATCTTGTGGATGTTCAGACACACTGAAATAATTCAAAAAGAAGCCAAACGTGCAGATCAAACCTGCAGTTCTTCTTCGTCATTGCCACTTTCATTTTCCCTGGTGTTTTTTTTTTAATCATGGAGAGAAGGAACGAGATTGACAACCAACAGCACCACTCTTCCTGCATGAATGGATAAATGACAGTATCACTTTGATTTGAAAAAATGAAGAAAAACCTGTAATGGCTCACATACTCAAGAGACAAGTGTTGTTTACAATGGGTCTTACACTTCCCTCTGGTTGTTCATCTCAAGGCGTTGTGGGACGATAAATAATTATTAATTGGGAAGCTTCTGTCTGGCACTGTGCTCTTTATATGTCTCTCTCTGTGTTGGGCTGTGAGTTTACAGTGCATACAATGTTGTACCTCAGAGCTTGGTCTGTGCAGGGTGGTATTTAATTTGAGCTCACACCCATAGTGCCCCAGAGGTCTGCTGCAAGAAACTGGGCTCTACCACTCAGTGTCTCACAGCCCATTAACAGGTAGAGAACACAAGCGTATCAGAATACCTGACTAAACCTGCACCTTATCTGTTCCTGTGTTTTGGGGAATCTATTTCCAAAAGAATGTATCCAGCGCCCTGCTTGTGAGCACACTGCGCCCTGTCTACACCTACATTTTGGGGACCTATTTTCCAAAGACGCTATCAGCTGCTTTGAGGATAGTGTCTGTTTCAGCAGTGATATTGGAGTTAGAATGCCATTGCTAATGTGCAATCAGACTAGAGGCAATAATAATAATAATAATAATAATAATAATAATAATGAATGTGTAGCCTTCGATTTACTGCTACAGCTGAGTATAAGGTACAGGGCATAGGGCAAACGAAGTGAAGCAGAAATTGGTCATAGGCACAAAATCACACAACTAAGAGAGGGCATCTGTTTATGTCCACATTCCACTTTTTGGTCTTTTGAAACTTGAGAATCATGCTGGTAATCGTCTTGTCTCTGTAAATCTCTTGACTATTTGTGGACATACATGTTTTGACCATTCCTGTTTTCTACAGACTAGGTAATTGAGAGAACTATATATAAGGTATTGGTGACTGATCCTCATCCACTGGTTGGTAGAGGTCAGTGTTTTACTGCAACACGGTATCTACATTTTTTTTCTACCTGTGTTTATGTACTTTAAAGATTATTTTTAAAAACAATGAAACAAATACTCCTCATTGAGATTGTTTGGTTACAAAACTTCAGAGTATTAACCATAGGGTCTCAACTAATGCACTTTGTTGAAGACCACTGTAAATTCAATACAAGGGGAGAGTTAGGCCTATATCAAAACCTTGGTGGAGGAGTTTGATCTACTCAACACTTTTACTTGCTTCATTAGATCTTCCTATGTTGGGCAAGCCAAAGCAAATGCTCTTCGTGTCTGAAAAAAAACGTTTATTACAATTTTATGTTCATTTTATCTGTGATGTTGTATGATTCGATGTTTGAAAGCATGTGTAGAGAAATGAAGAACGATGTGGATGTTGAATGTTTCATGTGGTGTCTTGTCTATTTATTGATATGCTGTACAGCTTTTTTTCTGTGTATTGAGTTGAGTGATCTGTAGCTGCCTCAGGCAGTGTTTGTATATTTTGCTCCATTATCATCAAGTGACCCTTCAAATAACTATTGAAGCAACCTAGATTTATTTAACATGGGGAAAGGACAAATCACACCCAATCCATTTATTGTACATGAAAAGTTTGCATACAGGAGTACAGTATTGCTAGAGTGCATAGGATCCCTCTTAAATGATCTTTGTTGGAGTATGTAATTGTGGTTCGTCCTGTTTTCAATATCTCTGGACCATCACAAATACTGACGCTATTACACTTGCTGTTCTGTCTGTTGACAAATATAAATTCTTTATTGATTCATCAGTGGAAGTAACATGCAAAATAAAATTAACCAAGTTGAATTCTACATATGGTTCCGCACTGTTTTGTTTCTATAGCAACGTACACACAGCAAAAAATAAATATGGTTGATCAGATTAATCATTCATAAATTTGCATCAGTTTAGGACCCTTTGGAGACCAAGTAGCAGTATTTGGCACAACAAGGACAACATGAGGTACATTTAAATAAAGGTGACAAAATAAGATTTGAAACAGTTCCCATATCATGTTCCTCAGGTTGTCCTTGGTTTAGTCTGTGCCAAAGTACCTCTGTCCAAAATGCGTTGGAGCCACTGGATGCACCTCTGTGGTCAAGATGGTGATGTCTGGGAATTCCTGGATGATGGATTTGGCTCCTAGCAGAAAATGAAATGGTATGATTACATATTGGGGGAAGTTCTTATGGTGTCCTAGAAGCCTAAGGGATTGAAAAATGAGCGATTGACAGCGAGTCACCATGCATTCACATTGCAAGCAACACAAGCCCAGTGGCCAGAAGTGCACTAACTTCCTCTGACCAGAGACTTTGGCCGATTTCAACCACAATCACAACTCATTTGTCGCCGTTGCACTTGTAGCTTTATACCAGCATTGCTATACGTGCTGCCTATAGTGCAAAACAATTGCTGTTACAGCTACCAATCAGCTAGCTCAAATTGGCCATGAATAGCAGCGCGGCAATGTGGTTGTCAGTGGCACGGCGGGTAAATGAGCGGGTATGAGATCGGAAAATAAATGGGTAATTATGTTGGTAAACAAGAGTAAACTGGTGATAAGCTGCAGTTGCAGTGAGCTGGGTGCAATGTCGTACCATGAGGCGTTGAGAAGAGGCTGAGGAGGATTATATGTCTGGGCTGGACACCGTGCTCTATCAGCACCCTGACTGCCTCAATCACGGTGTTCCCTGTACCTGCAGAGAGATGGAAAGCATATAATTAGAAGATTCACTTGACATTCGACGGGTAAGAGTCTGTTGAAATCCCCTGTCCATAACCTCTCCTGTTTTCTAGACCCGAGAAGCATCAATCAGTAATCCACTAACATTTTGAACTCAAGCCACTAAATATTTCCTCATATTCTGCTTTGATACACTCCAATAGATCCCTTTGCAATGTTCCGGAACTGAGCAGCCATCAAGGTTAAAGGGCATCACAATAGTGAGCAGTGTCCGAAAATAACTTTTTGGCTTACCTGCGAGGGAATGGTGAAGTACAAATATATATATATATAATATATATTACCTGCCTAGAATTTTTACCAGCCAAAATAATTATGCAATAAATATGTACATTTTTCATAGAAATATCTCACCCTACCTGTTTCCAATGCCATTAGTGCTGGTACAACTTGCTCACTCACTTATATACATCGAGATCATGAATTGCAACAGAATCTACATTACAAAACAGCATTGTAATGTGACTACATATAACAGAGTTATCCAAATGTTATCATCTCAAAAAATTACCAACCATTGTGGCAGATGACCCTTACTCATTTATCTGCCAAATTTTACCAGCATTTGGTGCTTGGCAGGTGTTCATTTAGTGTGTATCAGTACCCATATGTCTCCTATATCTTTGACATGATAAAAAAATCCCTTCATCCCGGTTTCATTACCATCTTATCTTTTTTTCACTGGGGAGCAGAAAAAACATATTGCTGCTTTGTAACATGGGGCCGCCATGGCTATTAGGGAACTATTTCTGTAGGCTCTCATTATGCTATTCAGTAGCTTGGTGGCCGGCTCACAGGCAATGTATAATTTCCCTAGGAGAGCTATAATTATCAGAGGAGTGAATGGGCCTGTATGATGTGGAAATGTAGAGCTGGTGCAGGTCAACTCAAAGGGAATTTCTAAAAAAAACAACCAAAAAAAACAAAAACATTTGCAAAAGAAAATGTGTAAATGTGGCATTTAGGTGCTACTGAAGATGGTATGCTGATCATCTATATAAGATAAGCTACGGCACAGGGATGCGTGCTCAGTGTGGACCTCTGACACTTACTAAGGATGGGGTACATGAGCAGCACTTTTCTCCTGTACACATCTGGGGGGAACTTGGCATAGTAGACCTTGGCTTTCTGTGTCTCCTCATCACTCTGGATGAGGATCTTGCCAATGCGGATGGACCGGCAGCAGTCCCTGAGACCCTGCTCCATGGCCTCACCTGTGGGGAGAGACACAGGAGGCTGTGTCTTAACACCACAAAAACATGGGAGGCTTGCTTCCCTCATATCCCTTATACAATAATAACTGCCTTTTAATTGGCTTGGATACAGTGTTTGCGGTATAGGGTGAGTCCAACAGGAGAACTTTCTTGAATTGTCTGCCCTAACATAACTGCTACTAAAGATACTGAAGGTTTCGCAATAACTGCATTAACAATACAGGTATAATAACACAATGCGATGTCTTGATAAAATCTGATGGAGGATAAGAAAGGAAAACAACTGAGACGCTTTCAGAGCATATGAGACTGTATCAGTCTCAACTGCTCCACGTGACAGGTTCTTACTGTACTGTAAAAGGGAGTGGCTGCATGATAAAAAGGAAAACAAAATAAAAAAGCAGTGCACATAATGACCTGGCCTGGAGAATAAGGGCAGCTGAGAAAGTACATGGGTGTGCACCATCTGCACAAACCATATAGAAGACAAAACACGTGCTCTTACAAAGGTGAGACTCTAATTTTGTAGGTGTGCTATGACAGGTTGCCCCTATGCTTTGACTTACCACTCCTCATAATGCTGACTCCGCAGTTGCCTCTTTCAAACTTGACACCTTCATACTTGTACCCTGAGGGGGAAAATGAAGCAGGAGCAGTCAGAATGTAGGTGTTCTGAACTTTTATGAGCCAGGGACCCCTGTTCCTTTTTTTTTTTTTTTTTTAGAAGTCATTGTAATTAGTTAGCCCCATCTACCTTGGTCCTACCTTGAGCTCTGATCCTGTGTCCACCCCTGTCCTTTTAAGCCCAACACTGAGTTTGTTACGAGAGGAAGAGATCCTCACCTGTTGGTGTGGTTACAGTGCACTCGGAGTAGGGGAGCTGATTCAATCCCTCTTCAACCACTAGTCTGATCTGTTGATAGAGAGAAAATGAAGCACTACATAGCGCTTAAACAGACACATGTATGTAGTGATTAAGTCATGATTTTACCAGTCGGTCTGCACAAAACACAAAATCTCCTCTGCTGGTTGTCCTGAAAATAAATAAAAACGTGGGTAGTGAAGATTTGATTTGATTTGATAGTTTCGAATATAGTTTTATTTACCCTATGGATAATATGCAATTTAAACGCAGATCATTCAAAACACAACCAGGTTTCGGGTTAAGTATGCCATGTAATACGTGCAGATGGCGGAGCAGGGACTCACTTGTCTCTGATTATAGTCTGTAATTCACGAATCTGGTCATTCAGAGGAAGCAATTTAAGCTGAGGTCCCAAATCATCTTGGTTTACAGTCTGTATGCTGACATCATCTCCTTCAGAGTTAGAGACCACTGCAGGGACACTGCTACTGCTGTTTGCAAACCGAACTTGCTTCATGGGGTGTTCTTGGCCACTGTTGACATTGTTCAGTTGTTGATTGTGGCATGGCATCCTGAGTAAAAAATAATCACAGCTTTATGTGTGTCAAAGTAAAAGCGAATGTTATTTCTTCGTCGTGCAACCCACTGACCTGCTGCCTGACAATGAGTACCGACTAGACAACGTGTTCTTCCTTAGCTTGGGTTCCTGTTTTGAAGTCAAGGGCAATATTCCAGTCACACAGCTACCACGTGTTAGTAATACATATAGTGACACATTCACAAACTAAAAAATACCAAATCGCGTTGTGTCTATATCAAACTAGAGATTGGTATTTAACAAAAATAAATCCAGCAGTAGCTCGCTTGTTAGCTTTGACACTGACAGCGCCGTCGAAACCGGAAATGACGAACCCGGATTGTTGACGAACTCCCTTCCTTCAACATGGCGCCGGTGTTGGTCAAGCTGAAATCTGGGCTTCACTTTCAAAGACGAAAATTAGCGCTACTAATTCGACAGACGAGTTCGTTTCGTGTTTGGAACAACAGTGGCAAACAAAATGACACGGGCCTCAAACGCCAAAGCACATATATGGTAAGTGATACGTTGAATAGTTGGAAAGGACACTGTTTTTGGTGTAACGTAACAGTCACCACGCAAGGACAGTATGTAACGTTAAAATATTCCCAACTAATTTCAATTTTAACGCTATTACCTAAATTAGGTTAGATCAAATCCTCATTTGAACAGCTGAGTTAGTTTGTTTGGTGTTTTTGTACAGTCACTGTCATGTAAATTAACGTTAGTTAACTAACTAGCATGTAACATTGAACGTTGGGTAACTAACTTAGCTGTTACATTATCTGGCAACGTGAATGTCTCGAGTTTTAGCTAGCTTCGTGACACTTTCCTTGTGTGTGTACAATGAAATAACGTTAAAAAACTGTAATAACACAAAAAACTGTTTTCGCCTTAGATTTGATTTCAAGCCAAGTTAACGCGTTATCGTCGAGTCAGACCTCTGTCTGACTGCGTAGCAGTTTAGCAATTCATATAAACACTGCTAACGTTTTGCAGTTTATAGTGTATGTCAGTGGCCCAGTCACGTGTTACAACTGCCTGTGGACAATGGCCGATAAATGTCTCCTAATAACATCGTGTCCTTCTAGATAAGGGTACTGTCTCTCCCACCCCTGCTGATGTAATTGTCATCACGTGTCAGCAACCTTTCTGTTCATTATGTAATAGCTGGCCTGCACTCTCAAATTTACTTTTCTACCATTTTTAATCTGTGGAAGTTTAGCCACCTTTTCAAGCCAGCATGAACCTCCTGTGACAAAAATTTATAGTATACAATAAGTAGTCTCAAATTGATGTCAAACTTGATGTCAAACTACTGTCTTTCTAAAATCCATTATTGATTTTTTGTTTACTGGTAGATGTCTGCCTAATGATGATCACTGATTAAATCAAATCAAATCAAATCAAATCACATTTATTTGTATAGCCCTTAATCACCGTTACAGTCTCTAAGGGCTTCACAGTGCCCAACATGTGAAAATAATAAATAGTTAGTACACGACATCCCCCAGCCTTAGACCCTCACAGAGGACAAGGAAAAACTCCCACAAACCCTCACTGGGAAAATTGGGAGAAACCTTGGGAGGGGCTACTCAGAGAGGGATCCCCCTACCAGGACGGTTGGGCGTGCAATAGATGCCGAGTTTGGGCAAGCAGCGTATACACAATATATGAAAGTTTATTTTGGTGGGACATCCAGATCTGATGGGGCGGTAGAGGTCATAGTTTACCCACTTTTTTATTTACCACTACATTTACTATACCTGCTAGGTATTTATGTCTATAAAACATAGGCACTGAGATTATTGAGGTGATGCCTGTATTCATCAAATATGTTTAAGTGCTAGCTGGACCTAGCCCAGGGTGTCTTATAGACAGTCACGGAAGAATTTGTATGGAATATTGTAGACATCAGGTGTTATAGCGCTCATAGTTCCATAAATTTGCTATTGCTGCCATGTGGTTGGTCACTATTTATATTTTGAAGCATTTTTACTGCTATATATATATATATATATAGTCAAATTTTAAACTTTGACCTAAAAAACACAATGAACAATTTTTTTGGAATCAGATCTGTTTGCATTTGACTTGCATGTTCTTACTTTATCTCAAACCTGAGGACATGATATTAAAACATCGAAAAATATCAATGAGTGAAAAGAAATGAGAAATATCAGTAAAAAATAATTTATCTCATATGTTTCAGTTGAGTTCCACTCCGTACCTTACAACAGCAACATGGAGTGTCAACAGGAGCGAAAACAGTCGTCGGATTTTGGAGGCAACAAGAGTAAGTATGGTAGAAAGACACTTCAGATTGTTAAAGGAAGGTTTGCATGCTCAGATTGTCAGAAACAATTAAAAACTAGTGGCTGTTATCAAAATTCAACATATTAACATAAAGTATTGACATACATCATTAATTACTGTCCATTTAAGTGTGTTAACATTTGTTAAGAATAAATGTATTATGGTGATTGGTCATCAGTTGTGTCTTTTTCTAAGCATGTTGCTTTCATAGCATTTACAGGTGACGGACAAACGAACATGTTGGCACGGAAATGCAGGAGGAGGACTAAACACAGATCCAAAAAATGTGGTGAGTACTATACCTTGTTATAGTTTTTGCTTGTTGTAACTATACTTTGTTTTTGATCAACTTTAGATAAGCACATGTGAAAAAATACATTGGAATAGCTGGTGCAAGCTCAGGCAGATGTGAATACAGAAACTTCATTGGGCAATTTTCTTTTGTCAACACTTGATGAGCCTATGCAATATGATTTCTTTGCATGCTAAAATATGTTTAGATTGTATAGTAAGTTTTAATACGTTTTCCATTTGTTAACTGTGATACATAAAACTCTTATAAATCTGCCTATTCTCTGAACTCGCCAATCAATTTTTTTGTATATATATATGTATATGCAGTTTAACTATTAATGATGACTCAGACTATCAAATAACAACTATAATAACATTTGAGTGACCAAGTCACTAAATTCAAATTGTGGCTATTGTGGAACAGAAATTGTAATACAGATAGGCTAATATCTTTTTTTGATACATTAGCTTGAGTTCTCCACATATGGTACACAGACCTTCACTAGTGCATCCAACTGTTAATGTTAATCCTAACTCCCTTCGCCGGTGTCAGTTATTGCCTGATTGCATTTGATTAAAGGCAGGTGTTGGGCACAATTTCACTTTAATTTGCTTGGTGCTTGATGCAGCAGCGTCATAACATGGTGCCACCATATTGAGTAGATTAGAGGAATTACTGCATATTCTTCTGCCCATGGAGAGTCCCTGTGGCAGGTGTGTGGTGGAGTGTGGGTAAACAGCCATATTGGCACCAGTGGGCTCTCAACCTCAGCTGGGATGACAGCCCAGGTGTCTCCTGGGACTTGTAGTGTCAGGCTGGATCTCCAGGTCCACCTGGAGACTCTGCTGTTGCTGCTGCTCCCAGACCTCCCAAGGGACTCCCCTTGACATTTGATGTGTCATGTGTATGCCCAGGGAGCCCTGCCTAAGCTACTGTGATTGTCAGATCGAATGCAAAATGCAAAGTTAGCTGCCAATATTGGCAAGCCAATATAAGTTATACAATTCACATTGTGAAGTTTGTGAAGGTAACTGTGCTTACTAAGACAGAATTTTTTGGACTCATGGATAAAGGCTATGTTCTAAAGAGAGGCTTATCTTATGCTGTTTTCCTCTCTACAGCTGAAGGAGGTGAATTCAGCCAAGATCCTATCTGCAATGCTTTCCTACGTGTGGCCAAAGGACAGGCCAGACCTGCGGGCCCGTGTTGCCATCTCTCTGGGCCTGCTTGCTGGAGCCAAGGTAGGCTGAGAGACATTGCAATTAGTTTTAAAGGGGGTCTCTTTTCTATTTTACTCATTTGTTGTTTTGTGTTACTGAGGAGGGAAATTCAATCAATTGATTGGAAAAATGCTATGCATTTCATAAAATAACCATATAATTAAGACACCATAATAACAAGTTTAGCGCTTCTCAGACAACTGAGTGGAAATGGATGCCAATAGCAGCAATTCATTCAGCATAATTGGCACAAGCAAACCTGTATAGAAACAAGCAACACCTTTAGAGAAAAGGAAAATAGTGGAGCAAGTACGGTTACTATATTATTTCCATATATTACCATACAATCTCATCATACAATATCTTATGTTTTACTTACGAAATTACAAAAATACCATTTTGTGACAAAGTAGTCTGAAGCAACAACCAAGGTTAATCGACCAATAGGGGTGTAACGATACACTCCGCTCACAGTTTGGTATGATACGCGGTACAGGGTTCACGATTTCGATACAACTAAGTTTAAATGGAAACAAATTATGACTGTAGAAGATTCCTTCTTTATTGCTTAGGCATAAAACATGCAAAAACAATAACTTAAACTTTAACCATTTTTTATCGTTTTTATAATGGTTGCAGTGTTTCCTATACATAGACTCATCTGTGGCGCACCGCCACAATATCGACACGGCCACCACAAAATAAAAAGTTAGCCAATGTATAGAAATCTAAATCGATCTCTAATGCTGTGCCTACGAGGTGCACATTATGTTATGTTCTCTGTTGTGCTGGAGACTAATCTCGCTGGCGTTCACTCAGACGTTGCTTATAAACGCACACACATGCCTTTTTTCCCTCATTGGCTTGTATGAGACAGACCAGTGGACCAGTAGCATTGAACTCAATCCGACTCAATCCGAGCATCCCGTTGTGAAAATGAAACTTAAAATTCTACAATTTGTTCCAAACTTGCTACGTTAACTTCCTCCTACTTAGTAACAGTGTTTGTAAAACATAGCTAGTGTCAAACTGCCCAACACAATTTTCGAAAGTTAACATGAGTGCAGTGCAAAGACGGGCAGATATTGCTCCTACTTGCCATTGGATTCCACACATCAACAACCCATGAGAAGCCGTGATACAGTGGCGGCTGGTGCATTTTTCTCCAGGGGGGGCTATACCAAAAATCAAACAAACATGTACTAAGGTATCATCAGTGTATTTAAATAAATGAAAAGGCCTTTATTTGTATTTGCTGAGCTGAATGAACATTTGTTGTAATGAAACATGCTTAAGGTAAGTTAAGGTACTTCAATTAGTACACATTCTTTATAATTATTATCTTTTATACTACAATATGTAGTGAAAGACTAAAGTAACCGAAAAGTACCTCGATAAGTGCAACAGAAATCTGACAACACAAAACCCTCAGACAATGGCAGAAAATTATGAACATAATAAGACCTAATAGAAAATAACATTTAAGAAAAAAATAAATTAATATGGTATTACATTTGAAATACCCAGTGCCATCAAAACGCTGAGTGAACTGGCTCAAAGATATATGACTTTGCCACCTTGTGGCTTAAACTTTTTGTACATACATTTTGCCCTTCTCTCCTTGAGAGATGCAGATTTCGAGTGAAGCTAAAACAGTTTTTTCTGTGTGTGATGATCAGTCCTCAGACTGCTTGAGCAACGGCAGGATTAGCATCTAAATTGAAGCTTAAAGATGGAGCAAATCATAAGGTACGTGACCCATCTGCAAAATTGGAATCTGTAAGTGTCACCATGTTTTGATTTAATTTACCAAATTAGTCTGGTTAGTATATTCACTGCTGGTTAGCTAACGAGCTAGCGGGGCTAGCCACGGGCTTGTTGGGCGTGGAAGAAGTAAGAAAACTAAAGCTGGAGTCATTAAAAGTAAAGTAAAGTAAAAGTAAAGTTATTGGTTGGAGTCAGGACTCATCTTAAAGTTATTTGTTGGGACCAGTGTCTGTTTTATAAGTCTGTCGAACGTGTCAGGCTTGGTAAACTTTAGCCACCATTAGTACAATCGTGTTTGGTTGTTTAGCTGCGCTGTTTGGATGCAAATAGATTGTATCCAATAATATATTGGTTAACTGGCTCAACAAAATTGTTAATCCTAGCTTGTCTGCAAGTTGTATTCAATAAGCTTATGGACATGAGCCATAAACAGACCGGCTACAGCAGAGAGTGTCGCTCACACACCCACATACACAAAACAAAGTACAATATTACACAGAATTGTTATCATTGAGAAACTAAGTGGAACCGCTCAGCTGCCTCTTCCCATTCTGGGTCAGACTCCGGCTCAAACATGTCCGGTCTCAGTGTTGGTTCTGGAGCGGCCGCCATGGTTATGGTAGATTTCTGCATCAAGCTTATTTGTTTACCTTGAGCAGCATGGGCGCTCTGCTCTCCGTGGAGGTTGTATGAAATGAGCACTGCTCTGATTGGCCGCCTCACGGCTCACTCACGGCGTGAGGCGGCCAATCAGAGCAGTGCTCATTACATACAACCTCCAGCCCTCAAAACAGCCTGTTCTTTACAATGGAGAAAATGAGAGACTGAAACACACACCACAGAAGCTGGTTTTAGGATTTTTTTTGATGTAGACTTCACAAACGTCTTGTAAAGACCCCCAGGAACAGTTTAAATAGCCCAAAATGAGTACAATACCCCCCCTTTAAATCATCCAAACCTGTCTGAATCCATGCTGGGTCTGAGACCTGTCGTTTGAAAAAGGGTGCAGGGAAAGCAAAATAAAGCATTGGTGTCTACATACAGTTAGCCAAGCCTTCCTACTAAACCAGCTCCTTGAAAACGACGTACATTGTCTCATTCTGGCGCATTTTATGTCAGATCAGATGTACCACAAGCCACTCGCTCTCTGCTGCCAACCAGTGGTTGGTGGTGTGTAAATCAGCAGCATTCAGATAAATGCTGTTTGTACATGCGCAGTTCGTTGGTGGGACGCAGGAAAGCTGCGCCCCACCAAGCTCCTATCTCTTGTATTGAGAGGAGCGAACTGCGCATGTACAACTTATAACGAGAGTCAATGGGCAAAGATTTTTGCGCCCCAGGCCGGAAATACGTGACCTAGCAGTAACTTTAGACAACGTAGAACAATTTTAATCTACATTTTATTGCAGATTATACATTCTACTCACTAAATATATAATATTTACCTCGCTCATTAAAAAAAAAAAAAAAGAAAGTAATTTTTAAAGTCTTATTCAATGAAGTCTAGGATGTGGGGAGTGGTGGGGCGGCGCCCTAGCGCCCTCTATTGGCCAGCCGCCACTGCCGTGATATATTGAAAATGTTGCGGCGGCGCCTTCTCTCCTGCTTCGTTTCCAATAATTTTTTTTTTACAGCTCAGAGAAGCTTAAGATTGAGAAATGTGAGCAGATGTAAACCAATGACTCACCCAATGTCCAGCCTGAGATACACCTTAGCAGCCTACGACCTGACCTAGTACTGTGATCCAACAACCAGCATTCTGTCTACTTTAGAGCTTAATGTGTTATGGGAAGATACAGTAGATGAGGTATACATATCAGGCAGGATTTTTAGGCACATCAACTTCCAGTTAATTTAGGTAGTTAGGGATTTGTGATATAAAGTCAAAAAGACTCCTTCAGAGAGCAACTGACAAGACTAGCCAGTGGTTTCTAGCGAAGCCAGTTCCCAATCCATATTGTAAGTAAGGTACAGTCTTCTGGCCTGCTGAGTGCGGTATTGCAAGCCAGTAGGGTCAGATGTCCCATTAACCTTTGGTTGCTGGCACAATGTAGCTTCTGAACTGCTTAGCAGGCTGTTCCAAATCAGCAGGGTCAGACATTAGCTTGTTGTTGTTGCCACAGTATAGTTTCTGGACTGCCGTACTTGCGATTCAATCCAGTAGGACTGGGCAATAAGTCAATATTATTTTTCGTCATCTTTCAATAGAATCATGTTGTGAGAAAATATTGACATTGAGTTATAGTGATACACATATCTGTGTCTAAATGGATGGTAAAAAGCAAATACTAATTAAAATCTCTAAAACAAAGTAGGCAATATTATTTGAAAAGTTGTATCATACTTTATATTACTATGCAGTTCAATGTGATGAACATCAATTTGATTGGATGATGTTGATATTGTTTGTTTTGTTTGACTTGTTTTGATGTTGTGTGTTGGTGCAGTGTAGTAGGAGTGTAGTAAAGGAGACTGCATTCTGGTCAGTACCAAGAGAAGATATGGATGGGGGTGGTTTTGGGATAATGGTGAGCCCCCTGCAGGTGTTATTGGTATAATTTGACAAAACATCTGTAACTGGAGATGCATACTTGATAACCCGTACACTGACTGCCTTTTCCTCGCATATCTATTCTACCGTGGCTGCCCACTACAGTAAGATGATTACCCACCATACTAAAAATATTTGTTTGTTATATTTGCTAGCTAAATGGTCTTAAGTATAGAGGCAGGCAAGCTACAACTGCAGCGCAGTAAACACACCACTGTCGAACGCCACAATTCAGTCAGACTGAGCATCTGAGAAGCTAGCTATCTAGATCTAGACTCTAAAACTAAAGTCAAGATGACGAATGACGTTAAGTCAGGTTGCTGGGCTATAGTTATAGAAACAGATTTATATTACTAGTCAAAAATATTTTTTTCTCCCAGCAAAGAATCTACAGAAACATTACTTTTATTAAGTGTGTTCTAGTTATATTTGTTTTTCACAAACTAATATTAAATGTATTCTGAGTCATATAACCTAGCAGTAATTTTTTTTTATTCACCTGGACCGCTGTAAATGATATGGCTTTGCACTTTGCAAAAAATATAGGGGAAACACTGGTGAGCACTCACCATAGGTTATTGCACAGGATAGATCTTATAAAAACTAAGCTAAAACAACATGCATTATAAACAGGCAACCTCTTTTTTTATTTATTTTTTTATTTTTATATAATTGATTGCAAACATCAGTCAGTGTGTGATGTGTTTCCTATTCCTTTGTTGATGGTCTCTAATTTACACCCTGGAAAACAATCACAGGTTCACAGCTCCCAAATAAGCATATCCTGCTGCCACTCAGCATGGCCCCCTCTATTGTGTACTAAGGAGGAGAGAACACACACACATATCAGCCACTCTTCTCCTCCTATTTTCCTGCTTGGCTGGAGTTAGCCTAGATTTCTCCAGTTTGTCTGTTTGAACTGAAACCACCAGCTGTGTAGAGACAGTTGTTAAATCAGCTGAATAATTGTGCTGTTACAATGCATCACCCCTCTGCACTCCACATTATCAGTGACATTTTCATTTCATTGATGATAATGATGCTGTTGTTTTTGTTGATCTAAATGAAGCGCTCTCAGTCTGGGATTGACTAGCAGGCTTGTCTCAGAGCAGGTCAGTGTATTTGAGTATCACACTGTAAGTATAGGCTAATTCCTTATAGCCTGAGGCTCACCTTCACTGCTTGATGTAATGGGCCAGATTCATAAAACTCAGCAGTAACAGCATTACGCTACGCAAAATCCGTGGCACGGTAATTTAAGATCATTCATAAAGTTACCGTGGTGGGCGCACCGGACTCCCATTACCGTTATTCTCAGCCGCGGCCCATGTGATGAGTTGTTACGTATTTAAGAGCCATGCTAACTGAAGGCCTTTTAAATTAATTTAAATCAATTGATTAATCAACTGAGTGGGGGCGTAAATGTTTCATACTGTCAGACTAGAACGAGTGGTATTGTTTGTGTGACGGTGTGCTTTTATGAATGTCTTACGGCACGTGCAAATGATGAAAAAGCACGGTAAAACAGTAAACGGTAAAACAGGCTTTATGAAAAGTCATATCTCCAGGTGCAGATTGACATAGTGTAGAGATAAATGGATAAAAGGAGCACATCCAACCATATCATGTATTATTGGCAGAAATGAGGGCATGTTTTGGTCTGGTGATAATAGGTACAGGCTATTTTTGTGTCATGTTCTGTTGTCTTGGTAGCAAAGTGGCTGATATTGTTTTGTCTTGAGGGACTCAGGACGTCTATTGTCTGAGCATAATGCTCAAGAGTATAAAGGGAGAACCCTGGAGATGTAGCTTTTGCTGTATAAATGGTACACATCTTTTTTAGTTCAGTAGGATTAAAATGGATGTATTTTTTTAGATATTTTTTTCACCATTGTTTTTAGCGAAATTATATCATGCAGAACCTGTGAGGAGTAAAGGAACAAAGGAGAAGTTAGAAAAATGAGCGGCCTCCTCTGTGTTAGGGGTTGAAAAGTTCAAATGAAATGGGCTCCAAATGAAAATGCTTTGCTGTGTGCTGCTGTGTTCTCTGGCTGTCCTAATGCGCTGCGGTCTGCCTAGCCTGAGTCACACAGCTGTCCCTGTGCTTTTAATTAGCCCTAATAACCATCTCAATTCCATTAGCAGGAACCATCAGCCACCTCACCGGCACAGCCAGCCGAGGAGAATACACATGAATGCACACATGCATGCACCTACACACACACATAGATATATATACCCTTGAATGCACCTGAATACTTCACATTGGATTTACTGTCTAACAGCAGTGGAGATCCACTTCTCCCAGTTTGTAGAGAGCACATACAATGGGCATGAGGAACAGCAAAACAGGACTGGGCGATATTGAAAATGTATTGGCTTAAATAGAAGAAATAGTTTAAAATAGGCTATTCATTTTTCTCCTCTCTGAATGCTTTCTCCCCCCCTCTCCGCCTTCTCAGATCACCAATGTGACGGTGCCCTTCATGTTTAAGTATGCGGTGGACGAGCTCAACCAGATGTCAGGACACATGCTGAACCTGAGTGACGCGCCAAGCACCGTGGCTACTATGGCAACGGCCGTGCTGATTGGCTGTGAGTCCCAGACTTGTGTTCTGCTGGCAGGTGTCGAGCTCATCAGAGGGGACTGTGGGACTGCCTGTTATCTACAAACTGACCTTTCCCAGCACATCCATACCAATGCCACTCTGCAACGTCCACGTTTCCATCCCGTTATTTACATCATGTCCTTCCTTCTGCGTCTGAGTTCCCTTCTGTTAATCGAGACAACCCTCTCATGTGTGCAGTTGACTTTTCACTATGTTACCTGCGTGCTCCCGACGCAAACTGAGCTGCATACGTCCCTAAGGCAGAACATTTTAAAGAGATATTCAACACTAAATCATGTTTTTGAGCTGTAAACTTACTTGTATGATTCTATATGGCGAAACCTAACAATATTGGATGTAAATTCAACATAGAATTTCAGCTGTCCGCTTTCAGGGCCAGAAAGTGTATTTGTCTCGTCCCCTTTCGGTTGGAAATTTCAGCTCTGCTGCACTGCTGGCTCCATCCCGATCGGTGATGAAATACTGAGATTGTTGTTGAAATACTAAGATTTAGGGGTAGTATGTGCTGAGTGGGCAGAAATTTAAAAACAAATGTACGTCCCCGAATGGAGATGGGCGGATACATTGAGGAGAGAAATCGTCCTGTTTTTTTTTTTTTTATCCCTTCAATGCTCCTCCCTTTTCTTTGTGTGAATACCAGAGGGGTCAAGGGTCAGTTGTAGTGTGAATGTAAAGAAACTTGACGTTCACACTACAGCTGACCCTTGTGTGATTGACTTGACCCTGTGTATTTTCTCTGAGGCACCGATGAAAAGGAAAAAAAAAAAAATCGAATTCATATGGTGAGCCTGCAAGTCACTCCGGCCTTGAGTGAGATCAGCTTGGATGCACTGTACACTTAGCCCTGTAGCCACTTATTTTAATGAGCCCACTTAGGTCCTGCACGCTAATGCTGCCTGTGGAATAATTGGGGCACAGGAACAGAACTCCAGACGGGAGAGTTTTTAGGATGAGGAGTAAGAATGAAAGTGATGCTCTTAGAGAATGGTATTATGTTCTTTGTTCCCTATTTGCGATGCAATGCGATGTGGCCTGATACTTGGAGCCCGTGGTGGCGGGTGTAATTCGGCTGAAAAGGTTGCTCAGTGCTCATCCTACCTTGTCAGATGTGGACACATTGTTCTTTAGATGAGCATTCCTATTTAACGCCACATTACAGCCCATGAAGACGGAGCAGACGGAGCTATTATTACCTTGCCTTTGGTTTCAGCAGAAAGAGTCATGTATTCACACAACTCAGTAAAATCGCCACAGGAAGGCCATGTGTCATTCAAACACAGACTAATCTTAATTTGTGACAGTCATGCAAGCCATCTGCTTGTATAACAGTTCATAGGAACACAGTCTACGGGATCAAAGAATTGATGTTCGAATTCGATGATTAATTTGTATCACCTGAAGCGGAAACTTGAATGGAACTGCATCGTTTTTGCTTAATTTTAAAAGTCTTAAATTATCCAATAAAGAAAACACAGTGAACAAAAGCTGTGTTGCTTACATTCATCCACTCCATGCAGGTCAGCGAGGGAAGGTCTAAACTTAGACAGCGGTGAAATTAAGCTTGTTCATTGACAAGTGCAGTAATTTCTACCCCCAACACTCTTATTAAAACCTCCTCCCCCTCTTCTGGTATTCTGCCTAAATGTGTAGACCTCACCACACACACACTCCTATACACAAATACCCCCCCCCCACCCCCCTCTTCTCTCTGTCTGCAGTGTGCTGCCATAGTCTGCCATAGTAGTGAGGCTCCAGGCAGCATCCTGCTCTGTAATTAGAGAGGCTTGGGGAGGCTGCTGCTCTTGCACTGCAGGGCTTACAGACCAGTGATGATGTGAAAGACCTGCCCTGCCACCTCTTACAAGCCTTTATTTAAGATGATGAGTTGACTAGACTCAACCCTGTATCGTCTAGTCTCTACTTCATTTATACTCTGTTGCAGGATAGGAAAGATATTTTTGCTGCCTCATCCCCCTTAGAGCGCCATAACGATCTTCAGGGTTTAAGATGAGGATAGATTTAGTCAGCTATTCTCATTCGATAGTACCCAGCTATGCTGTTTGAACCTCTGCTTTCCACAGCAGATGTGCTAAACTCTCTATCTCTCTCCTCTGCTTTCCTAGATGGTGGGTCACGGGCGGGTGCAGCCCTCTTCAATGAGCTTAGGAACGTTGTGTTTTCCAAGGTGGCCCAGAGCTCCATCCGCCGCATCGCCAGGAATGTCTTCCTTCATTTGCACAACCTGGACCTGGGCTTCCACCTCAGCCGCCAGACAGGAGCGCTCTCCAAGGCCATTGACCGTGGAACACGTGGCATCTCCTTTCTCCTCAGTGCGATAGTCTTCAATCTTGGACCCACCGTCTTTGAGATGAGCCTCGTCAGTGCCATCCTGGTGAGCAGAGTCCCAGGCTGAAGTCCAGAAGCACAAATACTGAAAACTGTCGTCATAAATCTGTAACCTGTAATGACTGGCTTGTGGTTGGGTTTTTGTAGCATACTGCTAGAAACATTTTCTTTTCTTAGTTTGTTTACTTGTTGCTGTTTAAGGTAAATTACGTCTATACTGTTTCAGTCCCTCATGTCAGCTCAGGACCTTCCGTCACCATGATGCTTTTCAGAACAGATTGTGTGGAAATGAGTTTGCTGATGTGGTTTAATTCGCATTCTAAATGTAATATGAGTCCCCATGAACTTTTGATGGCAACATGGAGCCCATTAGTGTCAATGAGGAATCCCAAAGCTTTGTAGCAGCTTAATGTCCTCCTGTGGAGTATGTCCTGAACAGATGCCCCCCTCCTTGGCCAGCACCAAAAGGATGGCTCCGCTATAGCTTCATGCTATTATCCCACTCTGGGCCATAATGTCAGCTTGCCTGTAATGAGGGCAGACTCCATTGCCCAAATAGCTAAAGCATTAGCACGATTAGTTCTTGTATTTTCCCTTCCATTTTTAACACTCAATTTTATAAGAGTGAACTCTTATGATACCTTGTAACTGATATTTGAGCACAGTATTCAGGTGTAGTTGCTTGACTTTTCACCACAAAGCTCTTGAGTCGCAAGCATGTGCAAAAGATCTGTCTTACCATACATTTCTCCTTCTCCATAGTATTACAAGTGTGGTGTATCGTTTGCGGCAGTGACCCTGGGTACCTTGTCAGCATACACCGCTTTCACCGTTCTAGTCACGCAATGGAGGTAAAAACGTTTCTGTCTGTAGTTTTGTATTGGAGCTGACTCACCATTGATGGTGTTGCTTAGTGACTTCTGCTTTTGTTTGACTGGCCAGGTTGACTTGTATTTCTCAATTCACCATGAACTACTGTGGCTCACTGTGCTGTCAACCAATGTTCAATCATAGACTGAACTACTTCAGCCTGTGGTTAAGCCTCTGTACGTGTGTGACTCGTCTCTGTTTTTCCCACAGGACTCGTTTCCGGATAGAGATGAACAGAGCAGACAATGAGGCAGGCAACGCAGCCATTGACTCCCTCCTCAACTATGAGACCGTTAAGGTGAGATCTGTCCCCCTTACTCATTTCTATACCCTCTCTCTACACTCACACACTCCCCTGTACAGCCTACTCTTATGCTTCTGCGTAGATACGTGTAAACGTCTCCGCGTAGCTACGCAGAGAAGGCGTTTATGGGTAAGCGTAGCCCACAGATGCTCGCAGGCAGGTCGACTCGCACACCTCCAAAATCTCAGCAATGCGCCTCACGTAGCTGTGGTCGTGTGTGTCAGCGGGGAAGTATATCCAGTAGCATTGGGAGTTAGGCCAAGACCCAACATAACTAAAACAAAGAACCACAGCATTCAAATGGAGAATAGCAATGGAGCAGTTTGAGGAGCGATTCTCCGAAAAAAGGAAAAATTGATCCACTACAATGCAACTTTTACCGGGGGTGAAAACGGGTTTCATTTTCTGTACTGTTAGTTTTAGTAAATGTGACACTTCCCCCTAGTGCACACGTTAACGTTACGTGCAAGTAAGTTGGCAAACACCCATGTGGGCGATACCTGCGCATGTCCGCAGACCCACAGAAGCATAAATCAGGCTTTACCCAAACTGCACCGCCCTTCTTTCAGCTCCTCTTCCTTCCCACCCCTCCCCCTTCATCACTCCTTACACCCCTTCATTATTGCTTCCCCCTCGTCTCACCGTTTCTCATCTTTCTCCTCTCTCCATCTAAGCCAGGCACATTGATGTGAACAAATATTTACTCTCCTGTGATAACGTTGTGTTTCATTAGCATGATTACCACTGGCAGAATTTGCCATTTAATTAAAGAACATTTCTCTCTCTCTCTCTCTCTCTCTCTCTCTCTCTCTCTCTCTCTCTCTCTCTCTCTCTCTCTCTGTCATTTTATTTTCTACAAACAATGAGACACTTACCACTGGACACTAACTTGAAGACATGAGTCTTGTCTTAATTATAGTTTTGACTTGTCATTGGGGGTTTTACTTTGAATAGAAAATGTCTGGGGGGGGGGGGGGGGTGCGGGTGCTCTCACAGGCATCTGACTGTTGTGAGATGTTGGGAATACAAACATTGCCTTATACTTTCCTTAGTGGCATGGTTAGCCTGCATTTTTACCCTTTACTGTTTTAAGCCTCTTTCTAGGTAACCTGGTTGTACACAGTACACAGTAACATAATCACCATCCAGCTTTGGATGCTTTGTTGGCTGCTCCAGATATATTTTGGTACCCGTGTTATTTCCTATGCTGTATTATTTTGCATCCTGTTTTTCTTAATGTTTTGTTCTGTGTTATTTTGTGTCATCTGTGTCAATGCGTCTGGATTTAGCATCACAGTGAGCTGTGAGTGTGCATATGTAATTAGATCACCGCCCACTCAGAAATCCGTTCCACTTTCACAAAGGGCCGGATGAGAACCTGAACACGGCGCCTCACACTGATTCAGGCTGTCCTCCATGTGCTACTTTTCTCCCTCTCTTATTCCCTGCATTTCCCTATATGTAAATCAATGGCACATCAGTAGCAGCAGCAGCAGCACCACTGCCGTTGGCGAGAGAAGCAAATCACCCACTTAACCAGAGCAGAGAAACAATAGTGCAAACTAAACAAACTGTGCTATTGGGTAATCGGCAGCAGAGTTTAGGAGTGTTGTTGTTTTGATTGCGCTGTCGTCTGTGTACTGGCAAAGTTTAACCTTAGATGTGCTTTTGGCCAGTTCATGATGATGATGTTGTTGTTGTTGTTTTTGTTTTTCTGGTCCCCCTTACTCATTGGCAGCAGATTTCAGTCAGGAACATTTTCAGCGAGTAGTATTTAGACTCTACTGTAAATGAGGAGCAAACTCTCCAGGCTCACACTCACCGTTTTTTTCACTAAATGATAGCTGTCTTGATAGGCTTGATAGGAAAAACTAGTAAACCCCTACTTATGTGGCGTTATTCTCGTGAGTCATTGCTCATTTTGTTAGTAGATGTTTGTGCACATTGCTACAGACTTTTTTTTTCTACAGACAGTTTAGGCCTTGCTTAGCATTATATATCTTAGCCTAATGTTTTGTTTCGCCCTACTAATGTGTGCCATAATCACACTGTTCTCCCATGGTTTCCTTTGCTGAGCAAGCTCTGGGTTTTGTGCCACCGCCTACCAGGTCCTTTTCAGATCAGTGGTGAGGAGGCAAAGATACAAACACATGATAAAGCGCCAAGTAAGACCCAGACAACACTGTGGTCACTGAGAACAAATGCAGCCTAGAGGCAGGGTACAGCGTCTGCCTTGCACTACCCTCCATGATTCCTTTAACCTTTAACCATAACCATGTCTCTCTTTTTTCTCTCCACTTACTCTTCCCTTCCTTTTGTATGTTCTTCCCCTTTCTCTTCACCCCCTACTACCTTTTCTCCTCCCTCTCTGTCCCGTCTCGGCTCCAGTACTTCAACAATGAGAAGTACGAAGCTGATAAGTATGATGGATTCCTGAAGATCTACGAGTCTTCCTCTCTGAAAACCACGGCCACGCTGGCCGCGCTCAACTTTGGCCAGAGTACCATCTTTAGTGTCGGCCTCACTGCCATCATGGTGCTAGCCAGCAAGGGTATCATTTCAGGTGAGTAGAACGCTGAGGTGGTTTTGAATGGATAAAGAGGCGAAATAGTTTATTTATTAAATGCAAATAGCGCAAAAATAATCAGTAATCTATGTCAGACAGCGTTGTGAATTGTGAGTCCTAGATAGATAAAGTATGTATTTCCAATAGTATACAGTCATGGAAAATTTGTGAACACCTTGTCCAATTATAGAAATTTTGAGTCTTTACCATGCAGTCTGTATTTAATCAAAATTAGCATTTTCTTAACTGAAATAAAGGATCTATATTTACCAATCATATGTTTTTTAGAGGAAATTGTGCATGTCACAAAATGACAATTGAATGAAAAAGGGAATTAGTGCAGATGCAAAAATAAGTGAACCTTACTTTAGTTAAATCTATAAGGTATGAAGTTAACCAGTCAGAGCTAAATGCAGACTGACCAGGTTCAGTTTGGTGTTACCATGCAGGGGAAAGAAAACACATTGGGACCGTGATCTAAGGAGACCTCAGGAAGCGAGTAGTGAGTGTGCATCAGTCTGGGCAAGGTTAGAAAGTCATATCAAAAATATTTGGGCTCCACTGTGAGACAAATAATATACAAATGGTGAGAATTTAACATGACAGCAACTCTGCCTAGTGAACCTCCTCCTAAAATAAGCTTATCCCTACGGTCAAGCATGGTGGTGGGAGTGTCATGATCTGGGGCTGTTCTTTCACATTTAATGAAGATATGAAATAATGACCACCCCCTGTAGAGTTCACAAGCTTTAAAGCATGACTGTACATAAATAAAAGAAACAAGCAGATTTTTTTGTTGACTTCAATAATCAAAAAGAGCAGACTGAGTAGTTCTTTCTGAATTCAAGAAGAGGATTGTGGGAGTTGTGTGAAAATGTGCAGTTACTGTGTGAAGATTCATAGTTAAAGTGAAGTTCTCTCAATAATATAACCTTTACTTCCTTTTATTAAGTGGGTTCTACTCAAACAAACACAATTTAGGAAATTTTAGAAAAATATTTTATTCCAGTGCTGTAAACTGTGAAGTTTTATAGCATTAAGGCAGAGAGGTGTGAAGTGTCTCACCCCGGACAAACTGACCTGAACAATGTGGCAACAGCACAGTGGGGTCAAATATAAATATATGCAGTTGAAATAAAAAAAATGCCTCAAAATTAAATGAGTAAATGAAGATGACAAGCAAAAACACAGCAGAACTTGGTAGCAGAAACTAAATGAGATCAAAGCACAGCGAGGATGAAAATGGTTTAACAACAAAATGTAGTAAATAGAGTAAATAGAATAGCCATGATGCAGAAAATGAAACCTTAAGGGAGTAGATTCCAACTGAATTCCAACTGTTACGTGCTTTTGATACTTTCACTTCACAGTAGCACTGGTTTGAATGTTTTAAAAAAAAAAAAAATCTTTTATACCTAGATATTGAAGTTTATTCTATTGAGTCAAGAAAGCTTGATCAAGCCTGCCGCTCCAAAAGATGGTCTGTGGACTGTGATTTGTTTTTTGCTGCTGTGTAGGTTCTATGACGGTGGGAGACATGGTGATGGTGAATGGCCTGCTCTTCCAGCTCTCCCTTCCTCTCAACTTCCTGGGCACAGTATATAGAGAGACCAGGCAGGCCCTAATAGACATGAACAGCCTCTTTACCCTGCTCAGCATAGACACCAAGATCAAGGTAACTTGTCAGCCTGACCTGCACTACACCACATTCTAGCAGAGAAACCTGAATCGCAAAATGTGTTTTTCTTGTTTTCTTTTTACCCAGTAATAAAATTGAACACTAGAGCTGAGCTTGGACTCATTATATGTGAAAATATAGTTCAATGAAAGAACCGAAAGCAAAAATAAACTTTTTTCTACTGATTTTATTGTTTGTCAGTAATTATTAAATCAGTAATTATTACTAAAGTCACAAAATCATTAATGATACAAAGGTGGCGTCTTTGTCTCCATCTGAAGTTCACATAAACCATCTTATCTACTCATATCAGGCCTCATTCACAAAATTCACTTTTCTTAAATTCTTCGTAGATTTTTCGTATTTATGTGTGTACGACAATACCAACGTGGGATTCGTGAAACATGCGGAAAACCTCGATTTGTGCATACCCCTGGTGTATCAGATAATGAATGCCAATCGTTTGTAAATTGGATGCATAGGCAAACACCATAAAAGGCATGCAGAGAAAAAAACAGAGTTCAGAAGCATTAGCAGTGGAGTCACAAGAACTGATAAAAGTAAAGCATGGCAAGAAATTATTAATGCTGTCAATTCTGTTTCAGCAGAAACACGCACCGTTGCTGAGGTAAAAAAAGAAATGGTTCGACATGAAACTAGATTGCAAAAAAATCAAATGAAAAAGCCATTCTAAGAGCCATCCCGCATGTTTCCAATCACTCGTAGGTTTTGATCGTACCAACAAACAAATTCAGATACGAACAAAATGATGAATGAGATTGTGTTCGCAGAAACGTTCGTACAAGCGCTTTTACGATCAAATCTGATCTTACGGACGTTTCCTGAATGAAGCCCAATGACTCTTGTGGGAGTGGTGTGGTGCATCTGTGAATTCACCTGAAATCTGTTTTTGTGAGGGAGACCTTACACTACTTTTTTCCTTTTTCTTTCTTTTTTTTCTTTTCCAAGGCTCGACAGACTGGCTTGCGTCACACAAGTATACTTAAGTGCAAATGTGTGCCTGGTGCTTAACAATACGAATGCCATTCCTGTCTCCAGCCTGTAATTATACTAGGATAAATGAAGCTGTCCAGTTATTTTCACTCATCAGTAATGCTCCTCTCCATTGTGTTTCCCTGTGGGGTGGCACTGCCCAGCAGCCCATTACTGCCTGTATGCAGTCTTTTCTCTTTTTTTCAGGAACACATAAGCCTATTATGTAGATGTAAAATCATTCTAAACTCCCCCTTACTTATAACTGCTCTGCAAAATTTGTATTTTATTTTGGTACTGTTGTCTTTTTTTCCTTTTTGGGGTGTGTGTGACATTAGCATCTGTTTATACTAATGGATTGTGTGTTATCATCACTATTCATTGGCACAGGTGGATTGTGGGTGATTATGTTGCTATTATGTAGTATAGAAACAGAGCAGAACAGGCTTTTACTTTTGCAGTAAGTACATTGCTTTATTCACTGCTGACCTCGGCTCAAGCCCAGTACTTTACAAAACTCAATGTGTACGTAACATATTTACACCTGTTGATCCCTCAAGGAAAAGTGTACGAAGAATGTGGTGATCTTTTGAAATGACCTCCTCAAATCCTTGTGAATGTGTTTTCTTTATACAGAAGGTGTGGGCTCTATATTGCAGTACTATTATTCCCAGTGCTTTTTACAAGGTGTTGGAGTGATATTGCATCATATTGGGCCTAGTCTGCCAGTGGCTTTTCTGTATCAGTCTCCTCTGTTTTAACTACATTCTCTGCTGGTCTGCTCCAGGAGAAAAATCTTGCCCCGGCATTAACAGTCACACCACAGGATGCCACCATCCGCTTCGAGGACGTCTACTTTGAATACCTGGAGGGCCAAAAAATCCTAAATGGAGTGTCCTTCGAAGTGCCTGCTGGGAAGAAAGTGGCTATAGTCGGTGGCAGTGGGTCAGGGTAGGTATTGAAGCTTGCCTTTGGTGGCAACAAAGACATCTATTGGTATACGTGCCGTCAAACCTCTAGCCCAGTATGTGTCATCTCATTTGTATGTACAGCTAGACTTATCACCCAGTAACATCAGTAGACAGTGGGGGTGCAGCCAGCAGACAGAATGATGCTGACAATTGGTTCCACGTCTGCTTACAGGAAGAGCACCATCGTGCGGTTGTTGTTCCGCTTCTATGAGCCCCAGCAGGGGAACATCTACATAGATGGGCAGAACATCAGAGATGTCAACCTTGACAGTCTGAGGAAGGCTGTAGGGGTCGTACCTCAGGTCTGAGACTCAACAAGATGTATATTGATTTTTTTTTAAATTATGAATGTGAAATGTGTTCAGATTTACATTCATATCCAACTACTCAAAAGTAGTTGTAATTCACTGAAGTAGTTGTATGCAACAAGGGAGCATAGAACAATGTAAAATTAGAGGGCACAACAGCATTGGAAGTATTCAGCTAAGCTTTTAGAATTCAGCTAAGCTTTCATTGCTGTAAGCTCACAATCTGATTTGAACAGATGGTGGATGAACAGTATTTGTCATTTGTGTTTTTTCTCCTACCCTTCTCTTTGTATCTGCAGTCCTCTTTTTCTGTCTCTGCTGCAATAAAAATATTCTCTAAAGTCTCATATTTTTGCTCTCACTGTGCTGTCGTTAGGATGCTGTTCTGTTCCACAATACCATCTACTACAACCTCCAGTATGGGAACATCAACGCTACATCAGAGGATGTATACCAGGTAGCGCGTCTGGCGGGCATCCACGATGCCATCCTCAGGATGCCCCATGGCTATGACACCCAAGTTGGGGAGAGGGGCCTCAAGCTGTCAGGTATGCTGCACCACTTTAACTATGGTTGTTAGTTTAAATATGGTCTTAGCTGCCCAACTGGGTGGAGGGGCTCCACACTGGCTTTAAGTGCTCTTAAGAAGTTACGACATTTTGGAATATAGGAATAGGAAGTTCTTTAAATTTGTTTTCTTACAAAATAAGGAAAGTTAGTTAAGAAAACTCTTAACTTAACTCTTAACTCTTACCCCATGAATGAATGTTTGTAATACAAGTTCAAAGTACGTACGTAAGCATGCAAAATATGATTGAAAGCTAAATAACAGGTATTCCATCTTTTTAGCTGCATTGTTTTTTATTTGTACCTTCTGTGACGTATGGACTATTCCTGCCAACACGTTGCCTGGCAATGAAAGTGATCCTCCTTTGATCTGTGCTGATAACACTATGTAGTATTTGGCTCCTAGCGTCAATCCATAACTCATTTAGCCTGCATAAACATGCCACTGTGAGCACTATCACTCAACATTCAATTGCTCACAGCACGATTTTTCTTTACGTTGAGTGAGTGAGTGAGAGAGGCAGTGTGAGAGAGAAGAGTACAATGAAGAGATGACTAAGTTCTCAATCGTTTCACTGATGTTTGTATGTGACAGCTGCCAATGAATTTGCAGTGTGGGGCAGGGGGGCTGTGAGACTCCTAACCTCCTGTGCTGTTTTCCGCTGCTGGCAGTATTTATATCTGCCTGAACACCAGTTGCTTTCAAGAGGACACACACAGCTCACATGTAATAAAGGCCAGTCAGGCACAGTGGGAGAAATCACTGTGCCCTGCTGATTTTTGTTCACAATTAAGTAAAGGTCTGTTTTACCAGTGTGATGCCTCTAGCATCGGAATTGTATTGAGTATTGGCCGTCTGTTTGAGGTAATTATCTTTTGAGAAGGACCAGTGAGTGATCTGCTGTATCCTCACATATAGCTTCAGGAGTCATTCCTCTCCTTGGCCTCGGTTGCTCTTATTTATCGTGTCTGTTGGTTTGTTTTCAGGAGGGGAGAAGCAGCGCGTTGCCATCGCTCGGGCAATACTAAAGAATCCACCTATCCTTCTGTACGACGAAGCGACATCCTCCCTTGACTCTATCACCGAAGAGGTAAGCAAGATAGTGAATACACACATATACGCTGACACACACTGGCATGCGTACATTGCATTCCCACAAACAACCGTTTCTGTGCTGCACATATAGGTTGACACCTCACTATGCCTGCGTACACAGCAATACAAACACCCACTCAGTCACCTACTATAAGTACACAATAATTCAACTCACTCCAGTGTCACATTCCTGCTGTGACACACACACACCATCCGCATGTTCTCCCTTGCTACCTGTCACTGTTTTCCCCTGCCTAACCTCCAGCTCAGTTTAAAGCCTACAGTCTTTGTAAATGTTAAACCTTAATGAGAAAGTTCACCATGCCCTCTCTGAACTTCAGGAAAGGAGTGAGACATAGTTATAGTAGTTCACTATAATTCATAGTTCATTTGCAAGATCTAGGGATTTTCATATTTCCTTTCCAGTTGTGATAGCTTTTTTTGTATTATCATATGTAAACATTGGAAAGAAGAACAATCGCCTTTGTGAGCGTATGGAAATAGATTCAGCCTTCTGGTGACTTAATGTTGCCTTAAAGTTCATTTTTGGCGGTGCATTTCATATATATATCCTGTCATTCATATTTTTTGTGTCTCATTTTTTTCAGACCACAGTAATTGCAAACCTGGGATATTATTATATCAATATTTAATATTTTATATTTGGTTTAGGGGATGCTCTTATAAAGCTGAACAATCTGATAATGGTGTTATTTTCCTGTGTGTGCTTCCAGAACATTCTGACTTCAATGAGGGGGATGGTGAAGGACCGAACATCAATATTTATTGCCCACAGGCTGTCCACAATCGTAGATGCAGATGCGATTATAGTACTCAATCAGGTAAGAATGCCATTCACTTGTTTTATTTGATCTTGCTCCATACAAGCGTCTTCTTCCACCTTAAACAATCTTTTCTGATTGAATATGATAGTTATAATGTTTGTTTTAATATAAAAAGCCCATGGCATGGTGGTGTAAATGTGTGCTGTGTTAATTACCAGTCCAATTAGTTGATTGTTTACTGATGGGAAGGATGATGACCTGCACACTGCATGACCTTTACTGCACTCTAATGGCCAGAAACGGCAACTTGGCAAGCAGGCTCCATTTTTGCCACTTATTTATTTTCGCTTACCTTTCTTCCACGTACTTCATGAAAACTTGCTTTGTTTAGCTGTTCTCATTAAGTCCAACAGCAACAGGACTCTACTGGGAGAAGCAAATGTATTATTTTCTCCATAAGGGCTCATTAAAACAGTCAGACTCTACTGGCTGTTTTGGTCAGATGGCATGATGGAAGGACAGTCTTGTTTGTCTCAATGACTAATACTGTATGGGCCAGCTTCCCAGACAATGATGAAGCCTCATCCTGGGTTAAAAATGTCTTTCAATGGAAATCTCCATTCAAATGTTTTTTCTATCCAGGTTTTGGCCAAATGTGCCAAAGTCAGACAAGGTTAAAATGACATGGAAAGAGTGAATCTTTTTGCATTCTCATTGTACATCTCTAAGAGAAACATTGATGATGCCAGTCACTGCTGCTGGAAACAACGGTATATACTTTATATACGAGGACATCCACACAGAGTATGGTCTGTTTATATTTGGAAAGTGACAGTTAATGTGAAATGTAATACAAGTGAAGTGACATTATCCATCTGTGCCAGAGTCGGATGCGATAAAGTGAGAAGTGTTAGTTCCTTTGAACTGCAGAGAGCGAGTGTGTGTCGTTCCGCTCTGAGACGCCCATGTTTCCAGCGTCAGATGGCAAGGATCAGAGGGTCGTGGCAAGGAGGAATGTTTGCGTGTGATGTCACCATGGCGTTCGCTGGTGTCATCAGCAGAGGACTGCCTTGGGGTGCTCATTAAAACAACGAGTTGAAGCAGTCACGTGCTCATCTTGTGCGTGATAAAGATGATGCCAACACCTCTGCATGCACTTGTGGGGGAAGGGGGTGCCTTTATGTGTGTGTGTGTGTGTGTGTGTGTGTGTGTGTGTGTGTGTGCGCATGTGCGTGGTTGTATGTGTGTGTGTGTGGTTGTGTCCATGTTTTTGCAGCAGGAAGGGAACAGTTGTTGGGGAGGCGGCAGGGATTCTTGGGGAGAGCTGACTCTCCACAGAGAGTCACCCACAGTGTTGTGTGGTTAGGAAGAGATGCTAACTATAGGACTTGGTATTCATGGCCCATTCCATTTTAACTTCATTTTTGTTGCAGCCATTTTGGTAAACTCAGGGATCAGCTCAGCTGAGGCTAATCTGTCTTTATCTCTCCTCTTTCTCTGCTCTCTCTTGCCCTCATCTCTTTCTCTACCAGGGTAAAGTGGTGGAGCAGGGAAACCACCATACACTCCTCAGTACCCCAGGCAGCTTGTATGCAGACCTGTGGAACACTCAGAACAGCAAAATCCTCAACAGCACAGCTGAGCCCGTGGCCGAGCGCATCTCCCCGAAGGAGGAGGAGAGGAGGAAGTCGCAGGAGGAGATCCTCAACAGTGTGAAGGGCTGTGGAAACTGCTCCTGTTGAAAGAAGGTGCCACCTCTGTGTCATTTTCCTCCTCTTTCCTCACGGGTGGCCTGCACTGGAATCCCTGACCTGTGGTGTACTGGGGGGTACATCCCCACCACTCTGTCTCATCCCACCCAAGCTCCCACCCAATTGACTGTCCCTCCCTTCTCCTATGGATAAAGGCCATCGCTTGCCAAAGTGAAAGAGGAGGATCAGAACAGGGAGCAAGTCTGTCTACCAATTGGCTAATGTCCACATACGGTGCTTCTATGCCAGTTGCCTCAGCTGAAGCCAAGCATAAGAGACCTTGTATATCACATACATGTGTGTAGACATCTGTTAGTCAACATGGTTACACCCCCGCCCCCCCCGCTTTTGACATCAGGTTTAGTGACATCTTTCATTGCATCGGCGACAGATGAGAGTACACATGTATTGAATGACATATGCCGTGATTTTGACATACTGCTTATGTTGAATTCTTTTGAAATTCTTCTTCTCTAGTTAGTTTTGCTTTTTTAACTGCGGATGTGTACATATTTCTATATCAAGATTGCACACCACCTTGTTTGTTTGAATAATGACATTTTTCACAAAGCAACTACTTAAGTTTGGTTCAGCCATAATTCACATTTATTCTTCTAATGTTCATGACATGTTTCAATAATGGCCATGTTCTAATAGATTCATAACATATTTTCTAGCTGCGTCACAACATGTGTAGATATTTGGATTTATAGGGATACGAAATGGCTCTCAAGTGGCTTAGCCGTATATGCTACAATCACATTCATGCAAGTATAACCCTTAGAGAAGCAATGCCAAGAAATAGCTCTAATAAATCATGAATGTTTCCCGCCACAGTAAGAACCACATGAGGCAACCATATGAAAGCATTGGGGCTTTGGGGACATTCTACAATTATTATTATCATTTAGCCTTTATATTACAGGGCTCTCCCGACGGTAAGTTATGATGTTTGGAATTGTAACACCATGTTCATTTTAGTAAAACAGCTTTTTGGATTGTATGATCAGAATACCCATGTAAATGTTATGATATGATATTTACAGATTGGGAATATATACTGTATATCCTCATTTTTTTGAGGGGTTATTTGGCTGTTGTGTGCACATTTTGTTATTAATCTCACCATGGGATTGTATATAAATTAAGAGAATAATTATAAGCATTGACTTTGGACTAAATAAAGATCAGTCAAAGGTTTAGAAGTGTCTTCTACTCTGGTAAGTAAATAATTCCATTGTGATTAATTATTTCTTAATTTATGTTGCTTTCAAGTTTATACAATTTTCAAATGCATATTATGTTTCTAAGATATCCAGTATACATTCTAAAAGTATTCCTTGATTCACAGGTTTACGGAGTAGAGTCTGTTAAAGCTGAGAGCAGTCAAAAGAAATCGTTGATTTGAGATTTCATTGTAGACAGGTTCTTGAACAGTCTTGGGGGAAAAAAATCCATTGAACACAAGTGGATGAGCGCTAAGTCATATTGCAGAAGTCGAGCATTGTTGATGGAATCCATTTATCTGCAGTGTTCAAGCTGACAACACTGAATGCACCCAAGGTTTTTATCGGTAATGTCAAACATTGGACCAGGGACTCTGAATATTTTTATGTCAAGGACCTGCCAAACCGATGCACATTAAACCATGGAGACCCATTTGAGGAGATTTTGGTTGCTAGTCATGATTTCTAATAGACTAGGAGGGGAGGTGTAAGTGGGTACAGTAAAACCTATGAACAAAATAGTCGTGTCACATTGTGCTAGTCTAGTGGATAAAACGAGGAAATTAAACTGCTCGCCATTTTGCTGGGGACCCCTGGAGATCCCTGGATCCCACTTTGGGACCAATTGCATTAGACCACACTTTTTTGTAAGGCCTTAGGCAGCATTATAATCCAAACCGATAATAACCAAAGCATGCATATAAACGTGGCAGACCGAGGCCTGCTGGGCTTCATATTGTAGCCCCCGCCACCTCCCGAGGAAGTCACACATTACAGATGAAAGTAGACTTTGATAGAGCTCTGCTTGAAAGGAAACCAACAAGATGATTGCTGGTTGGATGGGGTCTCCTTTCATGTGTCAGATGTCCAAGGCTGATGACTTGATGTTAATGGCGTCCTTCTAATCTAACCTAGAAAGAGATTATGAGCCTATTCATTAGCAACTCCCAACAATGTTCAGCTGCTACCTCCAACAGGTTATCCGCTAATTATTCAGTGAACATAATTCACTATGATCTGCTTGGTTTCTGTGAGAGAGCATTAGATATTACACAGAGCACAACGTTCACATTCTCCCTTTGCTGAGGCTACAAGCTTTATGTGTGTTGATACGGTCAAGAACATAGCACTCATTTAAGTTACTGAGCAATAGAGATACATAGAGAGAATGTTTGCTCTCTGGCTAGTTATACACCGGATCACAAAATCAGTTTGTTAAATGAACATATTGTTGTGTATTGCGTGTGTGTGTGTGTGTGTGTTTGTGTGTGTGTATGTGATTAGAGCTGCTGTGAGCTGTTTGTCTGTGCTTCTTCAGGAGGTAATGAGGAAGCCATCTCCCTGTTAACCATGCAGCATAATGCAGCCGCAAAGGCAGGCAGGCACACAAAGGCCTCTAATAACATCCTTAATATGGACCGCAGCAGGAGAGTCAGCCCCTAATGCAAACCACGACCTTCAGATCTTACATCCCTAAATGAGACTCACAAAGAACAGGTAGATGATACATAGATGAGATGATGTCTTCTTGTTATACGTGCTGATGTGCTGTATCTGTCCGTGCCATGTACAATTCTGCGTGGTAATTCAATGACGGGTTTAATTGGACGAACCCGATCCCCTAAACATTCTCAAAGTGCTTTATTTGTGGTCCTGTGGAACCTATTCAAAGTGGACAGGTGATAACACACATCAGATCCCCAATGAGCTTCCCATGGCCTGTTGATGAGGTCTGCAGCATTCTTTTTCATCATGATAACAGGCAGAATAGGCTGAGACCCAGGGCTCTCCCGCCGCACCACAGTCAGCTCACTCCCATCCCTCTACAATGGAACTAGTATGTGGCCAAGGGCGTCTACGCCTTGATAAATATGCATCGATGCCTCCGAGAAGATGTAGTTATTTCCACCGTTTTGTGTGGGAGTGTAAATTTATGTGCCTAATCCCTGTGTACTATATCAATGCTCCTGGTCAGAATGGGAATGAATATTCACACATGCATGCACTCACACACATACCGCTGATTCTTTAAAGTCAATGAATGCACATATCATGATATTGTAATCTAAATATCTACACCTATGAGCTGAGAGTGGTTGATAGGGCCACAGATCACTAATATGTGCGCTTGCTGACGATATATCATGACTTCTTACAAAGTGTTTCATACACATACATAGGAAAAAAGGTAAGCAGTAAAAGCATTTGAGTCTGACATCTCACAAATCATCTGACAAATCATGCTAGTTAGCTAGTTTCTTTTTTTGAGAGCTTAACAATACAATACTTTTTGACAATCGGGGTATATGGGTTCTTAAGAGTTATACTCTTGCTTCAAAAATACTCTACCCTGTTTTTCTGTTCCTTTATTCTTTTATCCACAAAGCTGTTTGGGTCATTTTTTGTAAGATGCTACATGCAAAAGGAATACAATTTGTAGAAATGAAAAGTGACACCTCCCATACTGTATGCAAGCGGTAAGATGGGACACTATAATTAATGGTCAAAGTAAAAATGCCAGGTGTTGGACACCATTTGCTCAATAGCCATGAAAGTCACCGCTGTATCAATGTTTCCCACATCCCTTTGTGTGTGTTTGTGTGTTGATTCATAGCATGAACTACACAAATGGTGTCCACATTGATTCTGTTGGAAAACAACATTGTTGACATTAAACAATGATTTTTAAAATGAGTTTCACCTATAAGGAAATTGGTGATAAAACTTGAATGGCTCCAAAAATTAGGTGTGTCAAGCCATTGAAAAATCAGTAGGGGGGTTGGGGGCACAAAAAGAAACAAGCCTCTCAATCTAGTGAACAGAATGCTATGAAACTGGAGCATGTACACTCGGGCCAGGCACTAGCTAAAATGTTGCGTTTGCTTGTGATCAGTAAAAGAAAATGCCTCTTTTTTTAAAATTTAATTTAAACTTTGCTCGTACGGCTTCTAGTTTTTTGTGTTACAAAGAATATGTCCAATTGGCACATTTTATTCAGGTTAACTCTTCAACTGCTCAGCCTGCATAATCCAAACCTGTTTTATAATATAAAATATTGTCAAGTCTGTCAGTAATATGTTTCACACTACGCAGGTTTATAACAGTTTGCATTTCTTTGCCATGCCGTTATTATATTCACCACTCACTGGAAGTTCAATCCACAGTCTTGATTTAGAAATCTAAACATTAATTTTGTCAAGTCCATTAAAACTGTGATTTCAAGTCAGAATGAGGCTTCAGTGAACATCATTCTTATCAAAAACATGGACAGTTCTTACAAACACGTTTTAAATATTTTTGTAGGATATTGATATCCATGTTTACTGTACATCAGTATAGTTTAGTTATTTTGCATTTCCTACACTCAAAGTCCTTTAATTTAGTTTAGTTTCATAGGGAGTGTTCACTTAACATACATTAACTTCGTAAGGGATTGTAGTGATTTTGCTGCATAGTTTCCTGACATATGGAGACAGACTAACACAGTATTTCATAAGAAACATGGGCTGTGTTTAATTTCCCTGCAGTTTTTCAGTGGCAATATTCCACATAGCTTTGTAATAATTATATAATTTTAAGACTTAACAGTATTTGTACTTGCTGCTAGAAAGTGCTTTATATCATCAAAATACTGAATGGCTGACATTGTCATCTTCATAGCTGAGCATTTTAACCTTCAAACCTTCAACCTTCCAAAGCAAGCACACATATTTTACATCATATTATTCAGCATTAAACTATTTCACCTCATCTCGGCCTTAATTTGTTCAAACACTGCACATTCAAATACAGTACATGTGTTAAATGACCTCGCGTTCCTGTACTTACATGACGAAATAAAATATAATTATTAAAATGAAAATGTTCTATTAAAAGCGTTTGTTTATCATCTTATGGTGCTAAACCAAGCTGTAAACCAATATGCCTCTACCTTGATTAAAACATCTGCAATGATTACTGGAGCTGGAAAGGTATTTTCAGAAATATGGTTCTAATTTCTGTTACTATGGAGATCATTAGTCCTTGTGCTTTATGTAAAAGGAGAAAAGATTGCTAATAAAATAAGTGCTTCTCATCAATTTCCAAGGTTATGTACTGAGTGCTTATGTGTGTGTGTGTGTGTGTGTGTGTGTGTGTGTGTGTGTGAGAGAGAGACAGACAGAGAAAGCATGCCAGTGTGCATAACAGGGAATACCAAGTTTTAGTTTTATATACAAGATACTAATAATGACATTTGTGATACAGCTGCAGTAGATGGGCTAGTCTCTGTTTTGATGGAGGGTAATTTAATCATGTATTCATATAAAAGGAAATTGTTTGTAATTGTATTGTTTGCAGTTTAATGGGTAGGCTTCACTGGGCATTGCTGGACATTTAACTTACACAGGGGTCCATACTAGTGATGAGCGTGACGTAAAATGAAGATGATTGTTAATATAGATTATATATATATATTTTTTTATATTTTAAGATATACCTCCCACTAGGCCTTTGCATTACCATGGCCCAAAGGGGACTTGAGCCTGTGCCCCACCCCCACATATGTTTATTTTTGGATTAAGATTTTTGCTTACCACCATCTTCACTTTAAACTGGGCAGCATATAAATGATCAATTCTGTTTAAAGGGGCACCATACATATTTCCAAAATATATTTAGGAATATAAGTGCCGTTTTTTGGCTGTCTGTGCATGGCCCTGTCCTCCACTCTCTGTGCATGTATATACACATGTATCCTTTATAGACATTGGAGTAAAACACTTAGGTTCAGAAAATATGACAAATAAGATCTATAGCCCTGTTGTCTGACTTGGTGCTGCAAAATTATTTTCATTTCACTGATTATTCATTGATTTAATTTCTTTCACAATTTGAGAGGGGAAGCAGGTTTGATTTAGAAAGAGAGAGAGAGGGAAAAAAAACTCAAATCTGAGCTATCCCAAAATGCTTCCATTTCGGTTAAGTGGTATGAGTGAGCCTATCATCCAGCATAGGCATACATGAGTAGCCTATTCATTATTCATGTCATTGCAGTTGCCCTGTTATGATACAGTCCTATTTGGAGTGGGCTACCTGATTTGCTCAGCGCGTCCGTCAAGCAATGCGTGGCCCTGCGTCGGATGGTTGTGCGCGCTCATAGGTCGGACCGAGAAGAATCGGAGGGGGAGCAGGCAAAGTGCGCGCCTACGAGACTGCGCGCCGCAAGGAGGGGGAGAGGTCCAGCTGCAAAAAAAAAGGAAGAAAAAAAAAAATACGCCGTGACAATGGCAACATCAAGCATCTCGTAAAAGGTAGACAACAGGCGAAGGGGCGCCACGAATCGGGAGTTTGAAAGGCGACGGCCCCTGTTTATCCTCTGAAAAGCGGGGATATAAGGACATGCTGGCTGCCCGATAGCGCGTTTCCTGGAATACGAATTCTTCCGTAATTGAAAATGGAGCGGCGGGGGAGAGGAGAGTCGCGCTGTCTCCATCATTGAGAGGCGCGTCCACCTGCTATTACTGGAGGCCCGGGCTGCTGCTGCTGCTGGTGGTGGGGGGGGACATGCAGGGGAAGTGTTTGCATTTCTGGGGAAAGACGCATCTCTGATACTGTCAAAAGCCACTGAGAAGGATCCCATTGCGGCGGGGAAAAACGCAGTTTGGGTGCATACGCTCTGGAGGTAGGCAGTGAAACGTTATTACGCTGCTATTCAGCGTGCGCTATGTATTTGAATAGGGAGCGATATCTATTAGGTATCCGAATGCCCATGACAGCTTGATTTATACCCAGTCCCTGCTTTTCTGATTTATTTGATCGGACATTTTATTCAAAGGCAAGAACACACCAAGCATGCGGTGTAGTAGCAGCCCTACCTCCCTGGGACAGCTGTCGTAGCCTACATTCATTCGTCTCTGCTCCATCGATTACCCATTCCCTGCGAAAAATACCCCCACTTATTCAAAGCAGAGGATCTGACCTATTCGCTTTAGGCCCAGAAATACAACACAAATACAGATGCCACGTGTGGTCGTTCATATAGGCAACGAGTTAAGGCTCCATTACCTTCTACTATTTGTGTTTTGAAGACAAACAGTGGCCTATGGACGTCATTTTGAATCAACGTTTTGCATCCCAAGCTGTGCAGCCCCCCAAAATGATTTAGGGATGAATAAAGGAGAATAATCTATAGCTCAAACTAATCAATGATTCATGAATGGGTTATTGAAACCCAATGGGACAACACACATCATCTTACAGCTAAAGCCAACTGCACTGCCCCTCCACTGTGATGTGGTGAATAAATGATTCATGAACGATTTATAAACACAATTTTCTTTTTAACAAATTGGTGTAAACATCGTGATAGGAGAGCACACACAGGTGCACCCGGAGCCATGTGTGACTGTGTCTGCACTGTGGGGTCACTAGATCAGTAGCTTACTGTGTCTGTGCTCCCTTAAAGGACGCCTCATGACAGATGTTTACTGGATGTCCCAGTCAGCCGCACAGCCAGACAGACAGACAAGCCATGCTAGAAAATAATGAGCTGCAGCCTGTAATAATAGGTTCTCAGCTCAGTTTTGTGGAGGTGTTAGAATTAGTTGTTAACTTTGTTTTCAATTGGATTTTAATTGGATTAGAATTTAACGAGCTAGAAATTTGTCTGGCTCTTTATTATTGCAATGCGTTATAAGTTGGGATTTTAAAATAAGAACTCATTCATTTATCACGATAATAACGATCTGCTCCGCACACATTTATATTTTCACTTGAGATGAGAGGATGTTGTCATTCTTGCCCAGCATGCTTTGGCTGCTCGTTGTAAGATTAGATCTGATAACTCAGATTAGAGATCACAGTGTTGAAAATATTAAAAAATGTGTATATTAAAGTCATCAGGGCCAGAGGGCAACGATACCAGTGAGCTGCTAGCAAGTGCCTGTCATTTCCCTTTCCAACTCCTCCTTCTCTCCCTTCTCTAATGTGAAGACAGCAGTGGAAACCAGATGGAAGGCCATGCATTGATTGAGTCAAAGAGAGCCCATAAGAGGGCCAAATTGAGTTGACACGTTGATGTGGGTGTCATTATCATGTGTGACGGCACAGTGTGCCATTGGGCCTGAGGCTACATGATGTGTGGAGGGGAGAGGGCCTCCTTGGTCTGGCCGCCTGGCCTTGTTTGAAGATCATAGATGCGGAAACTGACTGGAACTATCATATCAAACTGTATCTTCATTCTGTGATGCGCCCACAAAAAGAGATTTGTCTTTACACCATTCTTCATTCACATCTCCTCCTGGTCACTCTCACTGTTTCTCAGGAAAGTGCCATTCTCTCTTCAGTTTAAATTGGGTGAGAAATTGAGCCCAATGAAACATTTCAACATCATGGCTCTATTCCACAGAAGCAAGGGTAGTGTTGGCGGGTGTCTGAAAATGTGTTTAAAATGCTATTTGAGCATTATGTTGCAGCAATAAAGCCCACCAGCTTGTGTACATAGTCTCTTATCTTCTCTTGCCCATGTGTGCGCCGTGGCTTTCCCTCTGCTTCAGCCTCAGGCACATGTGTTGAGCCCCTACTACCATGTCTGCCCTGTAGGCGAGCATCTCAATTATAAAGAATGAACTCGTCCTCATCAATCATCCTTCCCCATACCTCTATTTATGTTAACACTATGTCACGTTTCTGTTTGACATGTTTCACCATGTATGTTGTAATCGCTGTGGATAAAGGAGAATAGATAAAGATACAGGATACACTTATACTCATGCACGATTGATTATTTTTAGTTGATTATTAGGTGTTGCCTAATAGATATAACAGAATACAGGCTATGACACCTGCATATGAAGGGGGAGCCTTGCCTATATGGAGCCATGCTGTGTGTTCTGTCTGTAGCGCTGCAGCCTCTCTGCACATTGTACCCCTCCAGCGTGGAACCACCGTGGCGCTGTCCCAGTCCATGTAGAAGCATGCTGAGCCTATCGTGGGGCCCAGTGTATGCTTAAGCACACTGTGTGTATGTGTGTGTATATGTCAGGCCACCGTATGCAGAAGCCCGCCGCGTTGTCTTCAGCCCAGTGTATGGGTTGCGACATGCTGGCTGGCCCAGCAGAGGCAGTCTTTCTCTGTGCTGCTGCTGAGTTCTGTAATTAAAGGCAGAGGTAAGTCCAGGGGAAAAGGCTGGGGCTCTGATTGCTTTTCATGGCCGTGAGGAGAGAGCTGCAGCGTGTCCTGAGGGACCGAGGCGCTGCTGAGCTCTTTGCTGCCTGCTCTGCCCCCCCAGACAGGAGCTGTTCCAGGAAGACACACATTTGTACTCACTCATCACTGGGATACACACGCGCACACACACATGCGTAAACATACACATAGGCGCGCACATGTAGGCACACGCACTCTCTCTCACACACACACACACACACACACACACACAGACACACACACACACTCTGGCTGAGAGAGGCAAAAATTACATCTGTAGCCGACAGGCAAACTGTGCTAATCTACTTTAAAGAATGCCCCGTTTTAGAAAATATGTGTCAGTATGAGACGTGAGGCACTGAGGCAAAACTGTTACAGCGCAGTCATGTAATGAATTAAAAACAGCCCAATCAGAAAGACATTAAGGAGCTCTCCCTCGATTGGCTGATGGTCTGCATTGACAGAGCAGTGGATGTGTGATTGGGGCTGACTGTGGATAGGAGCAGAGGCTGCCTGTGGTTGGCTGGGACCGGTGCTCTGCAGGGGGAGCCGTGCTCCGGCAGGGCTGGGGCTCTGTGCTTCCCCCTCCCCAGCAGCAGCCAAACCGACAAGGGCTGCTTTGCGCTCTAAGGGCCTGGCAAACAGGGATGAGCTCACGTATAGGGTCTGGGTGGGCCCCAATGCTTTGGGGGAAAACGGCCTCAGTCCCTTTCCTCTTCTTCTCTCTCTCTGGTTTCATTCATGACAGCTGGCTGGTTAAAGGACACAGAGGGTTTAAACCATCATGCCTCATAGGTCCTATCAGAGGGAAGACGCAGAGGATTCAAGAGTATTCTGAGGATAGGAGATTTTTAAAAAAAATGGAGCAAGGCGGGAAATTGGAGGCTATCTGGATGCCAAGTCCAGCCATATTTTCCCAACATGTTCATTAATTAGTTCAGTTAGGACAATTAAAATAATGCATCAGGGTTTCTGCCACTAACAAATACAATTCTGGTCTATTAAGCCACTTTCAACATTGTCTACTTGATCTCAGTATGTACACTGGTGGCCACTGAGGACCATGAGCATGCAGGCTTTACATTTATAGCTCATTTCCTGGTTTCACATCAGACCCTTCTATTGCAGATGGATAGATAATGTGAAATTTCCCTTGCTCCGGTCTCACTCTCCCGGGGCCCCATGTATTGTAACTCCTGGGATTCGGGAAACAGATAGCGAGATCCGATGCTGGGAAATCTGAGAAGGAGGTGGAGATTTAATGCAGTGGACACAGGTGCACTGACATGAATGGTGTGAAAGCAGCATATTCACAACATGACTCGGGAGAGAGGAAGCTATATGACTGGGCTGGATTTTAATTGGTTTCACACAGTGTGCTCCCATGTATTGTTCCCTTTGTAATGGCACACACAGTGGCGGTAACAGCTCTGGTTTTTGGTTATATAATAATACTAATAGATTCATCGCCCCTTGTCTAATTTGAACATGTTTCTTTTTGAATTCCTCCTGGTGGAGCCGGAGGAGCCATGTAGCCATGTTTTACGCTGTGTGTGTGTGTGTGTGTGTGTGTGTGTGTGTGTGTGTGTGCTGTCAGCCTCCCGAATACCGGAATAATAAGCCACCTTCGTTAGCCTTATCTTTGATTCAGTGGATGGAAAGGGGGGGGGAGGGGGTGAGATGAAATGAAGGGGTTGATGATGAGAAAGGGAGCAAAACATAGGGATAGGATCTACAGTGAGAGCGAGGTAAAAAATAGAGGAACTGCTGGAGAGAGGGTGACGGACGTAGAGGGAAGATTAGAGGAACCCGAGATTGAGGCTGGACGGACCGAGGGAGAGCGCAGAGATGGAAGGGGACAGAAAAAAGGGAGAGGCATAGTTGTTGGTGGTGGTGGGGGGCGGGGGGGGGTTGTTCAGGGTGCGTCCTCCCAGCACTGCCAGTTGGAACAAACAAACGGTTGTGAGACAGACAGGGTTGCATCTAATGGGAGAGAAGCTCGCTGTGCCCTGGATGTTTTCCCCGCACCTTTCATTTTCTAAACGCTGTTTTGTCTGTTCACCACTTAACAAGCCAACAGTGCCTTCAGAAAGGAACCACGCTTTATTTGCCGCTGTACATAATTACCAGCCATTCAAGACAGACTTGTTTGCTACTCTAAACGATGTTGTGAATTTATGTAGAAATAAGAGACATGGCTTACACTCCCCCTGTAAATCTTTCGCAGCGTACGATCGGAGCGATTTTTGAATTCACGGCGTTTAATTCATTTCAATATAATTGTGCTGCTGTTTTTTTTTTGAAGACCGCACCAATTTGGCGCCCCTAATCGAACATTAGGATAATTGAATAGAACTAGCGTTTTAACATAGGTGGCAGTTCAACCACGCGTGATTTAGAGAAGGGAATCACAAAGCCTGTTGAGCAGATGCATTACTCTCCGTGTCACATACAGTCAGCTGATGAATAGCACTTTACTTTCCATTTATCAAAGCGCGCCAGAGGCAAAACATAATCCATGCTCCGTACATCTAAGCAGAAATCAAATGAGAAATGTTTTTGGAATATCTTAACACAGAGAATGGCGAATCGAATTGCATACATGAATTTCAAGTTGGATTTGACCCTGATCTGTTGGATGACGCTGCTGATGATACAACAGCACGGCTGCTATTCTACTACGGCCTAATAATTATAATTATTCCCAGCTAGTGGTCCTTGTCACAGGAGTGGGGCACAATGGAAATAATAATTAGGACTTTTCATTTCAGATGCATCACAGAAGAGTGTGTGTGTGTGAAGGGTGTACTGCGCCTCCTTGACTTCTAGGATGTACAGCTGTGTGTATATGTGCTCGTATCCATGTGTGTGTGTGTGTGTGCGGTGGCTCCAAGCGCACGCCAGTCAAGAATGTTTGCGCTGGCTCTGGTCTTACTTCGGCTCTGTGACTTCCGCTCCTGTCTGTTATGTCTCACACACACACACACACACACACACACACACACAGACATACGTGCACATTTTACATTTTGACGCTGACCCAGTCTTTGCTGTCATAAACAAGCAGCTGATTGTAGCTTAAAGAGACATGAAGGATCGGGATGCCTACTTGGCGTTTATTTAGAGTCTTGCCATGACAGCAACATTCAGGGACACACCGAAGCTCTGTCATGCACAAACATATATATATATATTCAACTCACTATCTCTCAATGCTCTTGTAACCCATTTCCCCAAGTCATCATTCAGCGACACTGCCAGAATGCAGCCCACATGTATCACAGTAGAGCCAATACAATGTTCTGCAGAAAGCGTCCAAATATCCTCAGTAGCTGCTAATGGTATAAAACAGGAGCTGGTCCGTAATTCAGTTGCGGAGCCTCGGCGATTCTTTGGGATACGTGTTATATAGTTTTGGGATTTGGGAGGTCTGGGTTCAGTGTATTTGGAATACCTCTACTTAACGTGTGATGGATGTGTGTGTGTGTGCAAAAGGAAGTAAATGCATGCCACTCGTCCATAGCACAGTACAGTAATCTTCAAAGGCTCTTCCCTTGTAGTCGCTTGCATGAATTGGGGACTTCAGGGGTATTTCCTGCATGAGTGTTTCTAATGCAAACTGTTTAATGCAGAGGTGTTTCTGCCACCATGGGCTAAATACTTTGGGAGCATCAAAAACAGCGGGTATTTTCCTTTTATATTCAAATGACGTTCCATGTAACCTGCTCCTTTGAGATCTGTCTCTGTGGTGTGTATGTGCTTGTGTGTAAGTGCACTGTTGCCTTTTGTATGCATTGTTTGGGATTTTTTGCCTATGGTCTGTTTATGCAGGTGATCCCACTGAGAGAAACTGTTTCTGTCAAGGGACACCGTAGTGTACAGTCTGCAGGCAGACCTTATCCATAGAACTGAATCGGCTGAAACGCGCTATCAAAGATGTATACCGCTGCAGTGTTTTGGCTACAGTGATGAGGTCTCTGGAGGGGTTGTGGGGGGAGGATCTGTGTGTGTTGGTGTGTGTGTGTGTGCATATGAATTTGCAGTGTTAAGGGCCAGCCAGCGCTTAGAGGAACCCTCTGTTCAGATTGGTGGTCCAGGGGTAACTAACTCCACCTAGACCTAATGACCTGGCAGCAGTATAGCAAGCCCAGGCAGAGGCACCTGCCAGGCCTCTCTCTCTCTCTCTCTCTTTTTATTTTTTTATTTTTTTTCTGTCTCTCTCTCTTACTCTCTTACACACTCTTGTCCTCTCTCTTTCTCTCTCTCTCTCTCTCTCTCTCTCTCTCTCACACACACACACAAACACACACATTCTCTTTCTCTCAATTCAATTCAATTCAATTCAATTCAATTCAACAAGCTTTATTGGCATGAATGTTTAAAACAAAATGTATGAAACAGTCAATGTAAATCAAATAAATAAGTTAAGCAACATTGAAACAAATCCTTGGATGAATCATAGTATCCCTGTGTGTGTGTGTGTGTGTGTGTGTGTGTGTGTGTGTGTGTGTGTGTGTGTGTGTGTGTGTGTGTGTGTGTGTGTGTGTGTGATGGTCAGTATCTGGATAGATACTCACGCTTACCCTCACTCAGTCTAGTTGCGACCGCCAAGAGTTCATTCAGTGTCAGCTAGCCGAAGGGTTGAACATGTGAATGTATGTAGTGTATGAGAGTCAATCCGCCAATGATTTAATAATGGATTCATTTATCTCTATTCATCTTACATTGTACAACAATGATAATCATGAGTGTGTTTGTTATTTGTTATCACATTGAATGAATACAAGGAACACTGGCAGATTCTGAGGACAAAGAGAAAAAAAAGATTTAACACCTTAAAGATGTAACGGTTTGACTCCGTCGCTGGGGGCGTAACCAAGTGTTAATTTAAGTTCTCATTCTAAAATGTACTTAAATCTGACTAAGAATTCATTCCATTATTCTTGGAGGCAGCTGGGGCTGCTGTCTCCGTCGAGACGGTTTGCTGCTCCCTCCTGAGACCAGTGGGTTTTCCCATCACTTTTAAAATCAATTACCTTTCTCCCTCCCTCGCCTCTCCAACTCTCTCAAGTACTCTCCTCATATTCTTCATTAGAAAACCCACCACTTCACCTATAACACACTACCGACGGCCTCACCTGGAACTTACCTTGTACTTTTTAAGTGTCCATGGCACATTTGAGTGGCTCTCTTTGGTCTATTATACTGTACCGTATAGCTTGAGGCCTGCCTGGATTGTTCTCGCTGAGCTTTTTCCTCAGTACCAAGACAATGTTGCTGCCTCAGATATAAATAGGAAGACAGGCTCCAGCTGGGTAAGACCTGTTAGCCCTATGTGACACTAAAGCCACAGCAGAGATACTGCTGTTGCTTCTGCTGAGGCGGGGCTGGAGCCTGGGGAGAGATCATGTTATTCTCCCATATGCGCCATCTCACAAACATCTCACTGCACTAACTGAGGGGAATTAGCATAGATGGGCTTGACGGCTGCTTCCTATTTTAGTCATCGGCAGGTAGGCGGATGAGTTGAACTGCGGAGGATCTCTGTGCAGCGAAGTCTTCGTCTAATTAGTTTGTCTAATTATGTCTTTGTGCTGGAAATTTCTCAAATTAGTGGTATCGTGCAGAATGTGAGCATGCTCATTATGGTTGTCATGAGAATTGTTGCGGTGGTTGGAGAAGAGAGGGAAAAAAGAAGAGAGCGGGAGAGAGAGAGAAAGAGTTGTGTTGTTGGAACCGAAAAAAACTCTCTACGGTCCAGATTCCTTTGTCGCGTACAAACTATCTCGTAGTGGGACCTGCGGCGCCGAGCGTCTTCGAGGATTTCGCGAGGAAAACCCCATTACTGTACCTGGGGAAACCCTTGACACCTAGCCCCCTGCTGGCAGACCACAAATAGGTCCCCTTTGATTTTCCCCCTTCCTTGTGCGTCAGCTGCGAGGGTGTCATAGCATCAGGAATGTAACTGTGTCACATGGAGCCATGTAGAGTAACCCCCCCCCTCACCCCCCTCACCCTCCTCACCCTCCTCTAGCCCGCACACTGCTGCTCTACTGGCCACCGAGAGAGGACCAACCCCCTGGCCCCCGGATTGTCTGCCGGTGAGCCAATCCTTTCCCTCCCCATCTGCATAGCTTCTCTCGTCTCTCTCCTCATTCACTCCTCCCTCCCTCGGTAACTCCTTTTCCCTCATCCCTTTCCCTCCCTCTTTCCCCCCCTTCCCTCTCCCTATCACCCCTCTCTCATTCTCCCTTTCCCCTCTATCTCTCTCCTTCTCCTTCCCCCACTCCTGGGCCTACAGTAATTGGTATTCCGAGTGGCAGCTGGGATCCACACAAACACAGCAGACAGAGGGAGAGTGAGAGAGAGAGAGAGAGACAGAGAGAGAGAGAGAGAGAGAAAGCCAGCAAGTCAATACGCTGGTTCATTAGAGCACTGAGTCACAGTGGCCGCTGCCTCGTTTGTTTGTGTTTGTCCAATACTCTGTCTTAAGCAGAGCCCACCGCCTCTGTCCGCTCACAGTGGCATACCTGACAGCAACACTCCCCAGGCTGCCTGGTCGCCTGTGATATGGGCTTTTCCATGCCTGTGACTATTTGGACATACTGGCTTATGAAATAATGACCAAATCAATAATAGTGAATTAAGTGAAGCAAGGCCTTTTTCTCACGATCCTCTCCAGCGCAGGTCCAAGTCCATGCCTAGCACAGTTTAGTGTGCTCTGTTAAGCCCATGTAGAGACAATTGGACAATTATACATGTGTAGCCTGTTGCTGTATGTTGTTTCATTGACTGGAGTTATATGTGATATTCTTTCAATGGATTAACTGAGGTGTTGATGAGGCAACAACAACAAAATAGCAGATCTGACAATGGAGTATGCAGAAAAAGACAGACCAGGTCTCTTGGAGGTGGATTTTAGAGATAAGAAAGACGCCTCCTTTCAGAAAACAAAAATAGGATTCTGCAGTTATTGAAAATATGAAAATGGATGTTCCAACAACAAGGGTGAGGAGTGTTCTCTGGTCACGGAGAGCTGAGTGCAGACCTCTTGTCAGGATATTGAGAGAGAGAGAGAGCGAGAGAGAGAGAGAGAGAGAGGTTGAGAGAATGGACTGGCATGACATGTTCCTCTCTTCCGAGCCTGTTTATTTTTGAGGAAATAGTAATATGACGGGGGGGGGGGCTGTGGTTGGCTGGCCGGGGCTGCTGGATCCAAGGGCCCTCGTGGTGCACAGTGACCCCTCATTACCACTGCTTGGGCGAGCGTGAAACGGAGGAGATCACTCCAAAGGGCAGCTGTGTAGATGCACCTAACCTTTTAAACCACCGGAATACGTCAACCATACAAATAATTCATTAACCTTATCCTTTAAATGAAAAGCTCCTCCTTTCACCCCCCCCCCCCCCCTTCTGCAGTATTAGATTTGTTTAATTGGTCTTTGCCCACGCTGACAATGGCATGTCCCTGTACAGCGCCATGTGGTCAAACCAAAGGGATGCAGCAGTGCACTGAGGGATTTGGCCTCCCTTTGGCCCTGACACCTAACGAAGCTGGCTTTGGTTTGAGATTTGCGGGAGTGGGGGGCAAGTGATAATATGTGTGTGTGTGTGTGGGTGGGTAGTGGGCTGTTGTTTAGGAAGTGGCCCCCGGCTCTGTCCAGTTGCACAGGAGGGCATTGATTGGAGGAGCTCAATAGCGAAGGCCTTTTAATCACCTCGCTCAGAGGCTGCATTGTCCCACAGGCCTGGAGAATAAGCGCCGCTAATACCCCAGTGCATATGCACATAGCCACTGGCTCCCAGGCCTCCGCAGCCCCTCACAGCCCCTCACAGCCCCTCACAGCCCCTCACAGCCCCTCACAGCCCCACACAGCCACTAATCAATAGGCCTGATTACCAACGGGGCGGCAGCCCAGGCTTTGTTCTCATTTATTCGTGGAAGAAGCTTGCCTTCCACCCCAGATATGTTGCCAACTTACAGGAGGCTTGTCCTCCATTTAGTTCTAAGAACGTATTTGCTTAAAGACCGGGCTGTGATGTTTCCTGCGCTATCCTGATGAGAGATTTGACCCGCCGCACCTAGAGTCGGATCGCGCAGAATGACACGGCATCAAAAGACAAACGCCGCTTCTCTCAGGATCTAATAATGTGCCGTCCTGACACTGATTGTGAAGAAAACATTTAGACTTACACATCAGCCTTCTAAAGATGGTAATTCTCTCCCTCTGTCTCCGTCTTTGTCTCTCCCTCCCTCAGTCTCTTTCCCCTGCCTGGCTGTCATATCTCTTCTTACTGTTTAGAAAATGCTGTACATTGTGTTACAGGGTTGTGACTGATAGCCTGCCAATTTCTGTGGCACATCAGAGAGGCCAACACCCCCAGAACGCAGAGAGAGACGCACATTAAAGCCGTGACAGTGTGCTCCTTTTACTGCTCTCACCGATTCTCTACCGCCTGATGAAGTGTTTCGCGGGAAATCTGTTGTGTTCTTTTTTTTTTTTTTTTGCTTTTTAAAGGCCACTGAAAACATAATGGTACATGCAAGCTTATTCAACATGCTGGTTATGATAAATATTGTGCATCGTGACACAAAAACAGAGAAAACCTCTTCTGGCTTTGGTTTGTGAATTGAAGGCATTGTATAGCTTTACACAACAGGTCGTCTGTCAGAGAGCAGCAGCCTCGTGGTATTGTTCTTTTCTCCTTCTCATCAGACGTTCTAGGGCCATTTATATTTCCATCTGCACAGCCTATCAATAAAGCCTCTAAGCCGGGTTTCAAAAACTAATAACATCAATGACTTTAAAAGGGAAAACAAATATCAAAGGCAAGGCAGCATATTAGCAAAGAGAGATGGTAGGTGAATATTGAGATTTGAGTTTTATACGGTCTGAAGGGCACAGAGTAGGGCTGTCGCTCTGAAGTCACACATCTCGCCTCCCCCTCCTTCTCCTTTGCTCTTACACCCTTCTCTCTATTTTTTCTGTCTGTCTCTCTAGCTCTTCTGGCTTTTCTCCCTCTCTTCTGTCCCTCCCTCTTCCATCCTCTCTCTCTGTCTCTCTCTCTCTCTCTCTCTCTGTATCTCCTTGCCTCTCCTTCTGTCTCCTCGCCCCCCTACCCCCCACACCCCCGTCCTTTGGTTTTTGAAGCCAAGTAAAAGAGTCGCCTTCTGAAGCAACGGGGAAATAATTTGTGGTTCAGAACAAAGGGAACTCTTTTAGTGTGAGAGTAATGGAATGGATTTTGTGATGTGGATGAGTCTCTCCTCATTTTAGAATCTAATTTGAAAAAAAATGCTGGAAGAGGATCTTGATTTAAAGGGGAATATAATAAGGGTGTAATATTTGATGGATAAAATAGAACAGTTTCTCTGATTTATGATTATTACCATTACAATCACGAGCTTGCATTAACAATTTATCAACTGCTTATTATTTATACCTCTATTGTATCTTTGTCATCTTTATTTTATGTTGCTGGGATTAGTATGTTTGTGCAGGGTTGACATCCAATTCCAGCAACGGCAATTTCAATAACAGAAAACGCATTGAGCACCTCTGAAAGGCACCATGTGCAATCCATTACGGTCACTTATTGACTGGAAATTCCTAAAAGCCCTCGACAGACCTCCATGCTCATTTATTGAGCTGTTATCAATGAGTTGCTTTTGTCTTGGCTCAAGAGTCTGTGGATGTATTAGCAGGACATTTATTGTGCTAGAAAAGGAGGAACCGGGAAGCCTAGAATATAACGTATCTGTCCACTGAATAGGCTGCTTGTCCGAAACCCTCCTCAGCAGACATTTTTTGTTCTTTGATGTCTGAAACTGCGCAGGTTTCTAATGGCTTCTCACTCCTTAAAGTTATTTTGTTTTTCAGCAAAGGCTACATCCATGGTGGTGACTTGTTATTCTGCCCAGTGTGACTGTGTGTCTTGCTGTAGTCTGTCTGGCCAAAGAAAACATCTCAATTTAAGATTTATCTTAAAAATCATTTAAAACGTCCTTAGATTTCACCTCAAATAATTATCCTTATGTTTTTACTCATGAGTAATTCCTTAAAATTTGTTTGGTTGCGCTATATTTCTTAAAAAAAAACAAACCCATAGAGAGCTACTTTAACACTAAAGGCCAAGTGCTGACAGCCAATTACTGCTTTGAATTTTACAATTGAAATATCTCAGCTTTCAAAATGTCCCTCCATGACTTTTCCAAGTGCTGTACAAAGCAGATTTCTAAAATCACTCAAGGAACAAGGTAATTCCCCTTCAATTGCTGGCTTGTTGGCCCCCCTCTTAGACCCCCCAAATCCACTGGCCTTTCTAGCTTTAACACAGTCTAAATATGGCTGAGTTGTTTTCTTTCGTTGAGGAGAATTAAGTCGTGCCACGAAGAGAGAAGTTACTCAGGAACAACCCTGTGGGCACACTAACCGACAATCAGTTGCTGCAAGACTACAGATTTGACTGGCTGTTGCACAGGGACCGTGTTGTTGTGACTTGCTGACTGTAATGTTAGTAACATGGTTAGCTAGCGAACAAGATTAGTTTTAGCTACAAAACTAACTGTGTGGCATTACCTTGAAGATTGTGGACTATTCATACCACATTTAGCCTGGGCTGTGGCAAATAGATCAGTATTTTGTCTTACTGAAGGAATCAGTCTGAGATGTTTGTTGCAACTCTCTTAGCCAGCTACCTGAATGTATGGAAACTAAAGGCTTAAAGGGGAATTAAGTAATATGACTTTTACTGACCTCTATTCACGGCCAGTAGAAATCGCACAGCTTGCAGCAGGGGCCTGTAATTGACGCAAATAATAAAGTCACATTTTTTACAAAAGAAGGAGTAAGCTAGCTAATGAGAGCGTAGATCCAGCAGAAACCTCTAGAAAGCAGGTCATGTGTCATCGTGCAAAATACTGCCTTGTCATTTGCTTTTTTTGGCTTAAGAACGAATTGTCTCGCTTGTAGCACCGCCCCCCATCGCTGAGCAGTTGAAAATGCAAGGAGGTGTGCGTCTGTGTGTGTGTGTGTGTGTGTGTGTGTGTGTGTGTGTGTGTGTGTGTGTGTGTTGGGGAGTACACGCCAGAAAGTGAGTTTTGCCAGCCAGAAAGCTCAGCACTTGGTATTGATCAACAACACTATCAAACCCCTGCAGATATGTCGTGGTCATTTTGTGCTGAAACTCTTACTTATTGCACCTTACCAGAAAGTCTTAGTCTTAGGATGTTGCCAACCACAGGACTGAGCAGAGAGAGAGAGAGAGAGAGAGGAAGGAGAGATTGTAGCAGCCCAACCAATGCTCTGTCCAGAATCATCCCCCCCCGTCCCCCTTGACACCGGCGTTCACAAACTTGATAGGTAGAAGCGGTCGTGGGGAATGACCTCAGCTTGCTCTCAGGTAGATGCTAGAGCCACGTTGTTTTGCCATCCCTCTCTTACACCTGTCTAATTCTCACACATCACACGGCGCGGCAGTCATTCAACAAGGGGGCTGCATAGCTCCGTTAAGGAGTGTGTGTTAAAGCAAAACGCAAAACCAACCTGTCGTCGGTTTGGATCGGTCCCATCGCTCCGTTAAAGCTGTGAATGCACGGTGATAATGTCATCTCAACACGTTCAGTGTCTTTTTATATGAGATGACTGGTCATGGAGGTGGTCAGGAGAACAAGCTGATCATGTGTACCCATCAGCACAAGAGATCCTTTAGGAACATTTAAAAATGCTCAAAAGTCTTCCATCCCATCTGTCATTTTTTCCTCATCTCTTTCACCATCTGTGTGTTGAGTAAGAGGAGAGAGGGTGTCAGATAGGGGGTTGCCTGTGCATACAGCCATTAATCACAGGCCCAGAGGTAGTAAACACTGTTTGATGGTCATTAGAAAACAGTTCTATTATAGGGGTTACTGTGTCTAGCGGTTAACCTTCTCTTTGATGAATAGCGGTGTGAGGAGGTGTGGGGTTTTAGAGGGGTGGGGGGAGGCTGCAGGGTCCTCACCTAGGTTGGAATGTCCCCCTTCAGCAGCTTTTGAATCGTTGTGCAATCAACATGCAACCTTTTGTTTCCCTCCCCCAATCCTACTGCTCCCCCCCTCCATCGCTCCCTCCCTCCCCTTTTCCCCTCCCTCTGTCCTGTCATCTGAAATGTGCCCTGCATAAGTGGAGGCAGCTGCTTAAGTGCTGAGAGAGAGAGTGTGGAAGTGGAAGGAGGGAGGTAAGGGCTGAGAGCGAGAGAGAGAGAGAGAGAGAGAGAGAGAGAGAGAGACTTGCTTTCCCTCCCTGAATGCTGCAGCATCTACTCCTCCCACTGCACTCAGGGTCTCTCTCACACACACACACACACACACACACACACACACACACACACACATACATGCACGCACACATCCGCAAGCATAAATAAGCTGGACTCAATATTTTTACTTAAGCTTTCTGGATTGTTGAAAATAATTTGCTACTGTGTTGTGTGGTGCTTTATTGACTTGAGAGGCTTTATTGTCATCTTGTTTTGTTGTTATGAAATTTTAATGCAGCCCCTCATAATTAGAGTGGCTGCTCTTGACGCACTAGCTACCACCCCTTGTCTCTCGCTGTAGTGCCACAGCGTCAGTGATGGTGTACGCAGGACTGCAATGCAACGAACAACACATGGCTGGAGTAGTAACAGTTGTCTGTCAATAAAATGTCAGAAATAAATGTCTCTGGAGCTTAGGGGTAATTTGGTAAGGATGTGAGTCTATTTCTTCAGTGTTCTTTAGGCAGTGGGGTTCATAGCTAAAAGCACACTCCCCTGCAGTGGAATTACATAGTGGCAGTGACGCCAGCAAAAGCCCAGGGCTTTTATCAGCTGTCATTCACCCGGTAGCAGCTGGATACAGGCGGCAAGGCCACCACGGCATGGCACAGGACAAAAGCCTAATGCTGGGCTGTAATTGTGAGGGAATAAATTACATATAACAAGGTCAGAGAGGTGCAGCGGCATAGTCAGTGTACTGTTCCAGGAAATACATGGCAAAACACAGTTATAAGAACGCAGAATGTTTTAGTACAGTTTAAAAGAAAATGTTGGGAGTATTCGCTCATCTCAGTCATTACTGTGGATCCGTCTAATGTGTTGTTCAATGCAGACAGTGTGTCATGAGACGTGGGAATGCACAGGTACCAAATTATATCTGTCAATACCTGGCTATGATAGGATACTGATATTTCTACAGTAATGTGTAAAATATCAGAAATCAAAGTTTTTTACATATCGAATTATTTTAGATCTCTCTATTGAAAAAAAAAAAATGATATCTTGTCCAGTGATTCCTAACTAATGGTTTAAGTATGTACTATTCAGATTGGTGCTCTGTCTTGGTGGTATTGATGCCTCACTAGTGATATATTTCAGTGATTATACCCTCTACTGCTTCACATTCAGAATCCACAGACAGACACCCTTTTTCATTTCAGGTCATAGGGCATTAATTCAAACATTGATGTTGTTTGTTGTGTGACTTTAGCATTAACATCTGGCAGAGTGTTCTTGGATGTGTAGCATTTGACTCGATGCCCTCAGCAGGGGGTGGGGGGGCGGGGGGCTGCTTTCTGTTTTTCTGCTCCAAGCAGGTGGAATGCCCTGCCTGGGGACCTGAGAGATGCTCCAACATTGAACTCTTTCAAAAGCAGATTGAACACATTTCTTTACACCACAGCTTATGATTAGGTCTCTTCATTCAAGGGTGTGTGTGTGTGTATGTGTATCATTTTTGCTTTTTTAATGTAATGCACATTGTGAGGCTAGGTATATGAAATGTGCTATACAAATAAGCTTGACTTGACTTGTGTTGCGGTTGAAAGCTGCAAACCTTTATTCTGCATCTATCGTTTACATCAGCGACACCACTGAGCTTTTGACTCCCAAGTTCTCGGTCGTGTTCCAGCTCTCAGCTAAAGCTTGCTAATGCTGGAAGCAGGTTAGGTTGTGTCATATGGTCAAGTAACTGTCCCAGATTACTATTTTTTTTTCAACTGGAGGCAGTAACGAACCCATTATATTGAAGGGCCAACTCAATGTGACTTTTTTACAGTGGATTTCAGTGGAGTAATCATCCCCTAACTGCATGGCCAACTAGGAAGCAAAGAGGTGTTCATTCAGAAATGCAATTATGTTTTATTTACCAATGCGTGTGTACACCTACCTGGGCAGTGATTCTCTGGCAAACATCAGTTCAAAATGCACCATCTGAACTGGCAGCGGTAACTTAGAGGTTAGAGCAGCAGGCTTTGACCGGAAGGTCGCCGGTTCACTTCCCGGCTGGGAGAATGTGGCTGGGGAAAGTGATGCTGTCTCCTCACTCAGCAGCCACTGTAGGAAGATGCCCCTGAGCAAGGTACCTAACCAACTGATCCTGGCGGAGCTGCTCAGTGTAACTGTGTGACTGTGTGAATGTGAAGCAGGGCGTTGTTGGAGAAGAGCATGCACGCTCAATCGACTTTCCTGGGGAAAATAAAGGTTAAAAAATCAAACTACTGTAAGAAATATACTAAAGAATCATTTTACTAATGTTTTGTATAGGTCATTATTGAAACCTCTATATATATAAATATATTTACTTAGACCAAATATGAAGTGATATTGACATGTTAAGGAGTGTAGCACCGTCAACTGTTTCAGAACATACAGCCTTAGCATTTTGATTGGGGATACGATTTCTTTAGAAGGCTGATTATAGATCAGTCTAGGGCTGCATGATATTATAGGGAGATATTGTAAGGGGAGAGCCCATAGGTCAGTGTGGGTTGTGATAGGTTCTTCTGGCAAGTAGCTCATCAGAGAAACTTGTGCCAGTCATGATTAGGCATCACGTGGATACAAAATCATAACTATTCATTGATTATTTTACATGTTATGGACCCGGGCAAGTGCCGTCGTACACGTCTGACCTATAAACAGAATTGCAATCATATAGTCAGTCTTTTCTCCGAAACTGTTGGATGACATTTGCTGAAACTATTGCATATTGCAGTGAAAAAACATTTGTTATTTATGGGTTATAATATTATAGGTTCCTAAGTTCTTTGAGCTCTAAAGTGCGAGTGCACCGAGTGGAGCCACTTCATGTTGTTGAGCCGGCTGAGCGCCTACCCCGCAACTCTCCCATGATTCATAGTGTGATATGTGGACAATGAATGAGATTTCCTGCTATGCATTGAAATAAGGGCTGTGTTGAAGATATACTAAATGTGTTGTATATATGTGAACTGCTCTCACAAAATCAGACACATTGACCCCAAAACACATTTTAGGGTTTTCACATTACTTTAAAGAGAAGAATGTAGGCTTTCCAATGAGACCATGTCACTCCTCCAAAAAATGAGAACGTTATGTGGCATTATATAATGTGTTGTATATTCAAAGATTTTTGTTGCATTACATTGAATAGTTATTATAGTTGTTATTGTTCACATGTAGTTGTTAGTTTTATTCCAATAGTGATGTTTTCCTGTTGTAGTCCCCTTTCACAAAGGATTAGCGTTTTGCTAGCAACAATCGATATAAAAAGTAATTGAAGAACAATTCACAAAGTTGATTTAGTTGACGTTTTTTATTTCATGGAACAAAACGTAGTATAGCTAGTAAGCCTCTGTGTAGCACAGACTGTCTTTTTGGTGTTTCTTGTAAATCCAATTCATATTTTCCAGATGGATTTTTAGGATTATGGATTTTGGACTACACACCAAATGACGTAAATGCAAACACCCTACAAAGTTACATCCAACTTGGCCTCTCCATGGCTAGCTCCATGCTAGCTGGTCAGAGCTCGTTCCTTGAGGCTCTTTGGAACCGGCTTGCTGTTTTGTAGTTGGCACTGACCTTTGATGTTATGAGGAAGCACAGACAGAGTGGCTAATCAGGAGAACCAGGAGGAATCCCAGTGGGCCGGTTAGTGTGTGGGCTAGTTGGATGTGTCGGATGTTATAAATTTATTTGATTGGCTGATTTGATGCGTGAAGCGACCGGTGACGGTCTGTGTGGTAGGCTCTCCTTTTCTTACAAACACACACACACACACACACACACACACACACACACACACACACACACACACACACACATTGCTACTGACACGCCCCTACAAAATCACAATGTAATCCACATAGTGACTGATGGAGTGGACCCAAGCCTAGGCTTGATGAATCTGATTGGTCAACAAGTCATAATGACAAATTGTAGAATGAAGTAGCCTTTGGTAAAATTGTAAACAAAATGGAGATTAGAAATAAATAAATGGAAGATAAAAAAATAGAGGCACAAGAGGATGCAGCAAATGTGCTAAACTGCCTGCAATGTTTTGCAGCCAGCAGTCCCAGAACATAATAATGAAGATGAATATGATGATGATGATGATGATGATGATGATGATGATGATGATGGCCAAAACTGAGGCGTATGTTATGGAATGCATTGCATTCATTATTAGCATTATTAGCTTTTTTTCATTTTTAAATGCAGAATGGTTATAATGGTTGCTACCTTAGAGATATGCAACAGTGCAATAACTGTGATAATGCAAAGTCATTAGTAGTCTATGTTGTGCCCTGTAAGAGTCTCATTTGTTGCTGTTGTTTTTTGAGTCTGCCAGGAGACCAAGTTATTGATGAGGCAGTGCCAGGAGGATCCCTGAGGACAGGACGGTTAGAGCTGTACCCAATGTTTTCACAAGTGTAATGCAGTTTGGAAACGGCAAAAAAAACTATTTCAATAGCACTACTACTGCTATTACTATACTCCCACCACCAGTGGTATTTATTTTTATTCAGTACATTCAAAATACAGAAAATGAAACAAATAAGGAAAGGGAATAGGGCTAAGGGAGTGACTATGCTATCCCATTATGTTGAAATGTACCTATTGGCCCACGTTTGAAAATGACAAAAATGTCACAAACAGGTTGGACATGTCAAAATAAAGTAATCTAACTGCAATGAAAGAAACAGTTCAATTCAGCTTGACATGATTTGGGTATAGTGAGTGCACAATCTGTCTGAATTCTTTGCAGAAAAACCTGTACTTTTTCATTTGAGACTCTCTTAAGTCAGAGAGAAAATTGGCTTAGACTATGAGGGGTAAATTAACAGCTTACACATTAAAGGTCAATTTTAGCTTGAAAAAACGGTAGCCACCCCACCCCCCACCCTGTAGTGGGCTAGTCTGTAGAATGTAAGTGGTCTTCCAGTTAAAGGGGACCTGCCCCGAACTAAAGAAATGCAACAGGAAAGGCCTATTGCTAATGTAAAATAGAGATGCAATGAAGAAAAAACAGCCTTTTCCTGGGAGTTTTTTTTGGGTGGGGGGGGGTTCATTGCTAACAGTGCTGTTCCCGATGAAAGGACTCTGTAATTTGGGGTGTGAGAGTGTATCTGTGTCTTGCTACTGGCACAGAGTGAGCTGCAGCAAGCTGTAGTGGAGAAACAGCAACACTGTTATTCAGCCCTTGGCCTGTGCTCCAGAACATTGTGTGTACATCTGTAATCTTACCTACCCCCTGGGCTCACAGAGTACCTCACCCCCCAACCTCCCCCCCCTCCCAACTACCACCACCATGTTCTCTCTCGGTACATAGTCTCTTTCTCTGTTTCTCTCTCTCCTTCTCTCTCCTCCTCTCAGCTGTCTTTCTCATCCCTGCACTCTCTCCTTCTCCTCGCTCGCTCTCATCATCTCGTCATTCCCTTTTTCTTCCTGCACAAAGATACATTCAAGCAAAACACCCACACACTTTCTCACGTTGACACCCATACACAAACACACCAAGGGGCTCGAAGATACACCCATGTGTGAAGAGCACACGGAACCACTACAGCCCCGCTCGATTTCTCTTTTTTGTTTTTTAGCTAAAATGAAATAATGGCTTTAAAAGAAAATTAGCGTTACCTTTCGGGGTCATGTGCGGTTACTCCTTTTCAGCTAACTGCCGTGTGAGGCACGTCGTGATATATAGGTTGCAAAAGCTAACATTTTCAGATGAAATTGAATTGGAGCTGGGAGTGTTTAAATATACATGAAGGCGAGGGCTACATGAATGCGATCCTGTCCTGGATGGTGAGCAGTTATGAGCTGTGTCATGTGTTGGGAGCTTTTTTCGACTGCTCTGTGCAGGGCTTTCATCAGCCTCTGCCTCTGTCACTGAGACGTCCCCCTCTCTCCTCTCTCCCTGCTCCCAGCTCCACTTCACACACTGTAATAAGGCATTCAGACTCTCTCTCTCTCTCTCTCTCTCTCTCTCTCTCTCTCTCTCTCTGTGTAGCCTTGGCTGTTTTGCCGCACCACTACGTCGCAGTCCAAGTGTAAAAACATGCTGTTGTGTCAGGAAATCTGTGCAGTGATATTATTTCGCCCCCTGTATTAACCTGTTGGATTCTAAGGGGGGAAAAAAGCAGGTGCAATTAAAGCACATGTCTATTTTTGAATTGTCTTTATAATTTATAATTGTGTAAGGAGCTTGGAAAGGGTCTGAGGCATTGACACGGTGTGAACATGCCTATTATCGCTGATATATTGTCGTCATCAGCTGGTTAATAACCAGCTGTTGCAGTCAGATGTTGTAGGAGTTCACACCACTTTAATAATTTGAATGATTGATCATAATTTGTTACAATTACCGTTGTGTCTGTTGTATCATTGTATTGTGAGCTGCTTTTCTATAGTTTTAGAATGTGTGTATTTATTTCTAATGGAGGGCATTATAAATAAATATTTTAGCTCCCACAGAGTTCAGTACAGCAGGAATGTATTTTTCTCTCTCATCTTTCTCTTCTCTCAGACAACAGCTCCCACAATTGAATTCGAATAGCGTACTTTTAGCGCCAGGGTTGTTTGATTATCCACAAACAGGGAGAGCTGTGCTGCATTCCATTCCTTTCATCATGCTTTAACCAGTGTGAGCCGGCTCCCCTGTCGTATTTTATGAGAGGTGATTTTAGTGCCTCTCCTTTTATGCAGATGATTTTGGCTGTCGCTCCCCAGTCTAGTCTTCAAGAGTTGGATATTGGTTATGACAAGGGAGCTAACCCCCGCTCTCACCAGGCTGTCTTCCTGGCTACCTCGCCTGGACGGAGATGATTCTGGGCCATAATGTGAATTACGCTTGGTGAAAAAGGAGAGGGATATATACAGACTGCATCTACAGGTGTTTAAGAATGAGCCTCCGTGACAGGAGTATCACAGGGGAGCTGGAAAGCCTCACTGACCCTTTGTGCTCCCACAGGGATGAGAGTGGCTTTATACACCTCCGCCGAACCGCAGATGCTCTGTGATGATCTATATATATAACGTCCCCCATTAATATCCACAGAAGATGACAGGACTCCACACACGTAATGTATTCATCCAAATAGATAGATTACAGGTTGGCACCGAGCCGCTGTATGGGATCATACGCTGTCATTTACAGGATTGCCCCTTCCACTGATAAGTGTTCGTGCCTCCCTTGCCTCCAGCTACTGGAGGTGCATGCACACTCAGTGCCGTGCTCTCTCCCATTAAATATAACCTCTAGTAAGCTGCACAGCTCTTTCATGTCTTCACACAGTAGGCTGTGATGCTAGGATGTGTATTTAGCACAGGGAGGGAACGGGCGACGTTAATGGGATATCCTTGGTCCCAGTTCAGCTCTCATTAGTGGGAACACAAGCCAAAGCCTCAGCCTGCACTAGGGCACGTATATAAAACCTCTATTTGCATGTGTGATATAACAACACCACATGGAAATGTACCGCGGTGCTCTTTTCAGGGTGCGCTTTCAATGGACTGAACCGGAGGTTTGCTTTTGTTGCATTTGTGCACCCCTCACTCAGACAGCATTGTTGAGGAAGACGCAGCGTTCGTGCGTCAGGCGTTGTATTGCAGTAGACCGGGTGCTCGTGTTGCTCCGTTGATGCTGAAGCTGTAACTATGAAGTCAGTCATACGACGTTTGATAATCATGCATCTCTCCCTATCCCTTCCTCTCCCTGTCGCTCATCTTTTCCTGTTTCACCCACTAAGTAGAGGGCTTTGCATGATTGCCTGGATGAGTGTTTCTCCTCAACGCTGCATTGCTATTGTCCACTTGCCCCTCCTTCATCTGTGCAACTGTATGCATGAAGTTTCAACTGTAAATCCCGGCTGTTGGCGGGTTGTCTGCTCCTGCAGTGTTGGGTATGCTGGAAAGCATTGGCTGAGAGCTGTTGGTTTTTTTTTTTTTAAGCTGGCAAGCATCATGGAAGATAACACAAGGAAGAGCTAGGTAGGTTGGGTTTATCTCCTTCTCCAGTTGAATAGACAGGAAAAGGAAGGCAGCCTTTGTCTCTCCTCTCTTCCCACTGAAACAGATAGAGTAGCAGTGTAGAATAAAGGAGATGCTTCTCTCTCTATCACACTCCATCAGCATTATTTACCAGACCTGCCAGTTGCTTTGTACAGCACCTCTCCCTGCCAAGTAGGCGACTGGCGTACGACCAGGGGCTAGTGACAACAGGCTACAGTGGGAAGCAAGGAGAGCTGTGTGGACGAGCCAAGTCTATTCATTCCCCTAGGCCACCGAATAAAGCACAGAACTCTCTGCTCTCGCTAAGAACATAGCTCTTCATAACATCTTTTATCATACGCTGTACTAGCAATGATCATAAACACCAAATCTATTTGAATCGGACTGAAAATGTCACCAAGAGCAGCGTTGTAACGCTAACAGGTTTATAATGGTTGTGAATAATCATATTTGTTAGCCCTCGGTCCAAGTTAAAAGGCTTAGAATAACCGCCTGGCTTTGAACTCCTTAAGTGTATGTACTGTACTGTAAGTGAATCGCACATGTCAGAAAGTCTCCTATGAATGCAGGACTATGTTATATTTGCCATCCCCAGCCATACTCCCATCAATCCTCCTCACAGAACCTATGGAAACGTCAACATTCGGGGCTTGGAAACGGAAAAGTGATTTTTTTTCCCCCACTGTGTGTCACAGATGGTGGGAAAGCCTTTGTAATGCTAATATAATATCACACTGTGTCGGCCTAGCTCTGCAGTTCGCTCTGTGTACCAAGCAGCCTGGCTGTGGAGTGATTTAGCAGTATGGAGAGAAAAAGACCTCCCTCGGTTCACACTGAAAAGGCTGCGTGGTTGGCGGGTCTTGCCGCTCGGCCTGCTGTGATTGGGCCCGCCTTGACTTCATTGATTCCTCGGTCCGTCCAACGCTGTGTGCTGTTAATTAACTCTGTCTCAGAGTGTTTGTCACATTGTGCGCTTATGAAAAAAGGACATTACTTAGAGAGACCTGGCGTTAAAAACAGCAGGGTAGGATATAGTAGGTGATTTTCAAAAACCAAGGCAAAGGAAATATCAGGGCCAGTGATTTTAGACACAGACAGAAAAAAATCCTGCACAGTCTGCGCTCACAGTTTTATGTTAATGGATGATTTTTTTTTTGAGTGTTTAAAACTTAAACTTTAATTTATGACCAAATAGAAACAATGTTGATTTTGAGCAACTGATCTGATATTGCACAATTCTGCAGCCTCAGCCCAGCCAATGGTAGTCCACCTCTCACCAAACTAGCCAATGGTAGGCCATTTCCTTCAGTGCTAACCAATGGCTTTGTGCCTCCTTCCATGGCAGCCAGTCAGCTGCCAGAGAGGAGTAGACGGGGACATTGATGTCTCTCTCTAGCTCTCCCCCGTCACATAGTTGTCTATTTGATTTCCACCCCTCCTCTTTGGTATTTGAATCACAAGGGGGAGCGTTTCATATCCTTGCTGGGAGAAGAAGGGGGATCTTGTCTATCTGAAAGAGCATGCTGGATTAAGGGGGTTATTTCCCCAGAGGGGGGGATATGAGAGTGAGTGTCACTCAGACAGCACTCACTCTCACACTGCCTCTGCCTCTACATGTTGCCAGGGAGCCCCAGCGTCGACTCGTCCCCTCTCCTCCCCTTTCTCTCTCTTCCCTCGCGTCTACCACCTTTCCCTGATCCTTGTCTTCCCCTTGCCCTTCCTCCCTCCCCCATCATGTAATCCTCGGCTTTTGGCTTTCGCTCCCTACTCTTCCTCTTCCTTATCCCCATCCTCTTCCTCACCGTCCCACCATCCTCTCTTCCACCCTCCCTTCCTTCTTCCCCTGCTGCTCCTGTGTGCTGCCCCACAGAGAACGGAGAATTGTGTGCTTCAGAGGATGGTTGTTATGCCAATCACACCTCCGATGCAACGAGGGTCCTGTAAACTACAGAGTAATTGGCAGGTTCCAGCAGCCGGCAATGTGCGTGTGCGTGCGCGCGCGTGTGTGTGTTTGTCAAGGGGAGGGGCTATTACAGATGTAGCATGCAGAAGAGATCATTTCATTAATTAGCAACCCATGTGTTAAGTGTTGCTTGTGTCTGTCCCTCATCCTGGTTGTTAATCCGCATGGTGATGTGATGACAGATGGATTTGCCGCTGACAAAAAAAAAAGAAAAAGGAAACGTCAACTAAATGGCCGCAGACGTAACCGTTTAAGTTGAGCTAAAGGACGGGAGAATGTATCCCGTTCCACTGTTGAACTTGTTCTGCAGCACAGCCGATAGCACTCGGCGCGTATGTGTGTGTGTGTCTATTTTTGAGCGCGCCGAGTAATAGCGTAAGTGGAGCAGTGTGTTTGGTAAACATACACACTTAATCAACTCGGGGTCGGGCGGGGGAGGGGGGGGGGGGGGGAGGGGGCATAGGTCGTAGGGTCGTATGTGTTCACCCTTCGCCTTCGGAGAGTCACTGACTGATAGGACTCCGGGGGTGACCACTGACACACATCAATGGAGCCAAGCAGGGCAGCTAATCAAGCATGTGGGGGTATAGGGCTGGGGACAAAGTGTCAGGGAAAATAAACCAGTGCTATCTGCTGGCAAACACATTGACTCGCAGACTTAATGGAACATGTCTCCCATAGGGGCACTGCTCTATTGATTAGCCATTGATGGCAGTTGTAGCCAACACGGATGTTGAGTGTGATTTTTTGCTCTTTCCACCGTCCACTGTAGGCAGGTCTGTTCTTGTGGAGGTTGCTGCACACTGAAATAAAATGTGAACAGTATATCTTGTCATGTTCCCTTCTATTCTCGGCTGTGAATGACTACCGTGGAGGCCAGCACCATGGAGACCATCATCACTTGTTCTGGTGCCCTTTACCTGTGATCCAGCCTCACCTCTAAGGGCTTCTCATTATGTGAAACTCTGCTGCTCTTAGTTCTTACATGCGCACACGTACACTGGCATACACATGTCAGACACACAGCCACTCATGTGCAGTAGGAGAGTCTTAATACCTATCCAAATAGCAAGATGCTGCTAGATTCATTCATTGCTCTGTGTTAGTTTTATTGCTACACACACACACACACTCATGCTCAGACACACAGACACTCACCAGAGAAGAAAAGAAAGGCAGTGGCCTCTAAAATTGCATAAATGTCAATTCTGGAGCTTATGTGAGAGAGGTAGAACAAAGTGGCGGTAATAAAAAGTATTGATCACTTCAACCTATAATGTGTCAGACTGATATTGTTGTGTTAGAAAGAGGCATTGACAGAGTGCCTTTGCGGGCATGTAAACCTGCAGGACATAATGTCCATGTATTAGCACTGATCACTGCAGTGTAATGGCCCCTGGGCCCCCCATCCTGATTTAGATTCAGCAAAGCAAACGGAGCGTTGCTCTGATAACTGCGCCTGTTGGAAATATGATAATTACATTTCAGATGGCTGACCTTTTTTCCCCGGTTGCAGTAAAAATTTGATTCATGCCATGCATGCGTGTGCGGCTTTGTTTCTATTGGTCCGGAGTTCTGAGGAGTGATCATGATTCCGAGTCCTGGCTCTGTTTTTCTGGGAGGTGGCTGCATCAACAGTTACTCATCCATCAGCAGCTTTTACACTGTGCTGAGTGGGAGCTGTGCCCCCCAGTGTGTATGTGGTGTGTGTGTGTGCGTGTGTCTGTGTCTGTGTGCGTGCGTGCCACGTGTATGCAGCGCTTTGTTAAATACGCAATAGTTTCATAAGACTGACCCTTCCAGAGCAGTGGGTGGATTAAACATAGACTTGCTCAAATGAGCCAATGAATAGCCTTTGTGTTTGTGTGCGTGTTTGTGTGCACGTGCGCATTTGTCTCAACCTGAAGTGCATTTTCAATTTCTGTAACTACATCATTTCGATTTACTCGCCTCACCATTATATGCTATCCAGTCTTTCTCTGTATGTTGTTGCATAGGGAGCAATAACCACGGGCTAGTTGTATTTTGTCCGTGTTATGATCTGAACTCCATGTACCGTAGGAGGATGCTTCTGCGTGTTGGTCAGGATAAAGACTATCCATATGTCAGTGAGGACACCATCACTTCTGTCTCATTAGCAGCAGAAGCTGGAGCTGCTGCCAGGTTCTCCACTGGGACAGCTGATGAGGCCTGACGATGTGACCTTTAACAACCTAATCAACTTTTAACACCTCACCTACCGCCTCACTATAGCCCTTCTCTCTGCCATTCTCTCCCCCCCCCCCCCCCCCCCCCCAACTTAAACCCATCCACCTTATCTTTAAGTAAACTTTAAAATGAGAGAAACACAGCACGGCTGAAAGAGTGTTGAGTTAAGAGGCGTTGGACTTGCCCGATCACCTGCACCTCCATCCTGAGGTGGCGCCAGGCCCTCAGACAGAACAATGGTTAGCACTGGCCAGATCTGCTTTTGCAGGTTGTGCTCGGGATGTTGTGCTGGCCGGAGATAACGATCCAGCTCTATAATCCTAATTCTGTATATCTGTCTATCAGCTGCCCATGCTTCCTAGGCTCTTCACCGCCCTGTGATTGACGATGATTATCTCAAGCGGGAGCCATATCTCTGCCATCACCGTGGCCATGTCAGGGGGGTTTTAAGGTGAGGTTGTTTGATCAAATACAGCATCAACCAGCGGACAGAGGAGGCCTGCAGTGGCAGAGAAGGCATTGTTGAATTAAGAGATCTAGATAAGGAAATGTTTGCTTTTTTTTGTGTCTCTCTCCATGTGTCAGAGACAAAATCATCAGGCTTCGTCTCCGGCTGCCACGCAGACATTAACCGACGAACACTCTTTGTGGCGTGAGTGCGTCCAATGTGAGCTTTTGTGGCGAGAAGTAGCTGAAACAAAATACGGGGCGCGATACTGAACCCACGTCCACAGATCCCTTAGAAGAGGAGAGGCGAGAGATCTGTCATTGCAGTTCTGAGGAGGTCCGTTGACCTTCGACTGAACAATGGTCATGTTTGTGAGAGAAAAAGAGGGGGAGGGAGGGAGAGGGCGAGAATGCCTGCAATATACTAGGAGCATACACAACACAAACAGTAGCAGGGTTATGAGGAGAGCTCTCCAGTCCACCTATCAATTAACAAAAAAATGTCAACAATCAACTGATGAAAGAATAAGATAAGAACAGAGCCGAGCCCTTCGCTGCCGTTCACAGAGCTTTTTGCATCTCGGCACAATGTATAACACACCCCTTCCTCCAAACACAGCCTGCAGTGCATTTGACTAGGCAGACCTTTTGAGCATGGAGTGGGTTGAAGGATTTTGTCCCAGATTTAGAAGAGTCTTGGGATTGCGTGCTGGCTTTCAAGATCAGAGACGGGTTTCCTACCTGCTAATCTTTGTGTATCTGTATTTGGATGTTTGTATTCTAGTCAATAAAATGGCATAAACCATCAACTACTACACGTAGCTGCTATTTCTTTTCCCCCTGCATCCCACCAGGTAATGCTGTGAGCTTAAGAGGCTAAGTGTAAAGCAGGTTAGCTGGTAGCAGGTAAAGCTGGCCCGTCTGCAGCCAGCCAGTGAACCTGCTCTGAAACTGTATACCTGTGCTGAAAAGACGAGTCGCCATTTCAGCCCTGTCTGATTGGATCAGTGGTCCCTGTGGTGCTATGCTCTCTTTGAGAGCTCCTCTGTTGGGGATCTATTCCTTGGCCCCTGACTCTCTCCCCCTGTTGATACAAAGGGCCGTTTGTTTGTACATACACTACCGCTGCAGTACCTTGCTTCGTATTCTCAGCAATTATACATGATCCCACGCCAGCCTTCCCTCTTGTTGCCGCTTCATTGGAGGGAAATGCGATCGAATCGAGGAGAAATGCGGTGAAACGGGGACCCGGGAAGAGGCTTGCAGGAATTAGATTGTGTTGCTGATAAGTTCCATATAGAGCGAGTAAACATGCTCTTATCTTGTTATCCAGCTTGCACATTAATGCATGCTGTGTGGAGGAGGTGGAGAACGGTTTAAAAGGACAAATCAAATCCTAATCATTCCGTTTGGCTTTTCCCACCCTCTGCTCTTTGTCTCTGTTTCTGTTTCCCATGGTGCAGAGAACACTGCCACACGTGCGGGAACAATGGAGAGGTCAGAAGTACCAGCCATTTTCCTACACCTGCTGAATGCATCTGAAATGAGTGCGCAGTGATTGTGTACCGTAATGCGCGGTGTTTAAAGAGCAGCTTTCTGCAGCAGAGTTAAATGGTGGTGCCCTCTGTGAAGTATTAATGATGTGGATGGATGAATCAGGTCGGCGCGGGGGCCCGTTGACGGAAACCGCGGCACTCTCTTAAAGCTGCGCCCAGACATCGGGCTTAACCGCTTGGCAAATTGGACATGCTTGTTGGCTGTAGCGCCAATTTATGTGCACTCTGTATTGCAGTTAGTCCATCTTCATTATTGAAATGGCCTCTCGTCAGGTCTTGACAGAGTGGTGGAGAAGGGAGAGGGAGAGAGAGAGAGAGAGGGAGAGGGAGAGGGAGAGGGAGAGGGAGAGGGAGAGGGAGAGAGAGAGAGAGAGAGAGAGAGAGAGAGAGAGAGAGAGAGAGAGAGAGAGAGAGAGAGAGAGAGAGAGAGAGAGAGAGAACTGGAGAATCATGAATAATGTGGAAAATAAACACATTTGAGGCATTGGAGCTGACTGTCAGGAGGGGTGTTGGGAGTGTTGTGAAATGACTGGCTTTCGTTCTCTCTCTCTCTCTCTCTCTCTCACTCCCCATGTGTTTGTATGTACAACTTCTGCCAGTGGATGCTGATGCTGTGGCTCCTCAGCCTTGGGGCTTTTTCTAACACACATGCGAGTGGGCAAAAACACACACACACACACACATTCACTTCCACTACACATCTACCAGCTCTGGCAAGACCTCTATGGCCAGGCCAGCATCCCAGCTGTGTGCTGTGAATGAACTCACTGCTGTGTCACTGCCTACTCTGGAGCAGCACCGCTTGGTGGCTGCAGTCTATTTTTAATAAGCTGCTGCTGCTGTGACTTCACTTTTTGGGAGACCTCGGGATTGTGGCGTCGGTAAGGCTGGGGTCAACCAAGTCTTATCTGGGTCAGTCACCTCAGGAAGGGACATGCAATCCCTACTCATGCTTTGTTGAAGGGAATGTCTCTATTGTCAGATCTAGAGTTTGAATTGTCACTGTGTCGATACAACATGACCTCCAAACCACGTCATATCCCCATGAATGCAATGTGCACTTAGGCCTCGGCTCTGTGAGTCACAAGCTCTCCTCTTTGAAGGAAAGGGGTTCTGGCTGGCTCTACCTACAGGGTCCTTGTACCTGCTGCACACATGAGCAGATGTGATGGCTCATGAGGTAATTACCCACTGACCCAGTGTGTATGCAACTGTAAGCTGAACCAGGGGTTCCCTTCAGGTAGCGCTCCTCCTTTTGCTCAGGTCAGTGATCAGCTAATGACATTTAGAAGCAGTGGGATGAAAGAGATGGCAGTTGTTTGTAGTCAGCAGCACACTACCTTTGTCTTATTGTCTACCGTCTGTCTTAATCTCCTAGCTATCCCTTTCACACCACAAGGAGATCATGTTATTAGATCCCCGTCCCTGGCTCATTTGTCATCCTGCAGCACCACTCCTCTAGAGTAGGACTGCAGGAGCTGAAAAAAAAAGGAAAGGAGCAGAGAGACAAAATAGAGAGTGAGAAGGCCACAACATCAAACAGTTACGAGTCTCTCATCATCATCATCGTCATCATCATTGCCATCATTTTTCTACTTTCATCACATGAGATTAATGTGTTTCTCTTCACTATGCCACCCCCCCACCCAATTCCTGGTGCTGTGCTCCACTGCCGGACTTCGATCTCCCTTCTTCTCCCTCTACCTTAACGTATTGTTCTGTTATACCCAATGCACTGCGTCCCATTATGCACAAGCCCGTCCTATCCCCTACCCCCACCATCACTTCGCTACAGTAAAAAAAAGTATTGTCAGTGTTCACAGTTTGCTTTCACCGCCTCAGTCACATCTCTTTAATCTCTCCTCTTTGAGCCGAGTTGGTTTTCTTGCTGCCGCGGCACACAGTCAGAAGAGAGGGAGTCAAGCTAATTACGATAAACAAATATGCTCAGAGCCGCCTATGTAAGGTTCCCATAGGTTAACAACTCTGCTATAAATGTTCAATGAAGCTTAAAATAGGATAGTGGAATACAGTTGCCATAGTGATCTCAGCTGTGATACTTTGTGTACTTTATTGGTTGGCAGAGTTGAAATTAATCTTAGCGGAGAATATGTGATACAATTAGAGTAGAAGTGAGTGATTGTTTGCTGCCTCAGGGGCCCCTTTGATGTCTCCATCATGTTTAAAGCTTTCTTGAATTACTGGGAGTTTGTGTCTATATGTCTCGTGTCACTATATCTCCGTTGTGATGAAACCTACTGTACCGCTGTCGGTGTGTTATTCTGCATTAGCAGTCACCTGTTAATGATTCCCTTTATACTCACCTCTCTTACTCTCTCTCTCTGTCTTCCCTTTTTCTCTCTCTTTCAACAGGTGGGACTGTCAAAATGATGCGTAGGAGGTGCCGTATTGAGCCGTATTGATGGATGTGTTAACAGACAGCAGTCTCACATTGACCGTGAAGACTCTCAAACCAGAGAATGCAAATGCAGTGGAGAACACAGGTGAGAAAACTTGACGTTCTTCTCAAACATTATAGCCATTGGATAACTTTTTTTTTTTTTTCAATGGAGAAATACACATTAGAAATGGCAACTGAAATTCTTCCCTTTCATTCTATCAAGATTTGCTTTGAACAGTTAGAGCTAATTTGTTGTTGACCTAAGAAAATAAATCTTAATTTTCGCAGGAATTATTCAGCATTTGTTAGAATAAAAGCCAAATGGAAATGGTTTTGCAAAGCCGTGAAAATTTTGAAAAGACAACTACTAACCAAATACCATGGAATTGGCTTTCTGGGATCAGTTTTTTTTTTTAATCTCTTTGACGAGATATGGGGAGCTTGAAACTCATCATGTCTTTTTAAATGAAAATGTGAAAAAGGAAACATTAAATGAAAGTTTTTAAGCTATTGTTAATCCTCTCTCCAATTGTTCCACAACTCAGAAATATGACATTGCCTTTGTCCATGCAGTAAAAGACTTACACCTCCACTTACATTCATCAGTACAGGCAAATGTCTCTGTGCGCATCCTATACTGTTTGTTTGGTATGAATATTGCCAGTATGTTTCCCTGGCTCCAACTCTCTCTATTCTCAGTAATATGGACCGTGCTACAAATAATGTATGTATGATGTTTAGATGATATAATAAGCTGTCAAATCAAACAGACTTGATTATTCACGTGAATTCAGATACAGTGTGATTTACAGCCCAGCCTGTGTGCCCCTGACTGTCACTGGTCTTAAGCCTCAATAATACTGTCCATTTTCCAAGACTCATTCAGCCTCTACCTACTGCCCCCTATAGTCTGCACCGGTGGTCCTTAGATGGGGTTTATCTTAGCATTTCAGACCTGGTCTGGTTAAGCAGGGGCTGGCCGACCCCCCACTGTGAGAATCACACAGATTATCCCCTGCGCTAGCCTGTGCCTTGAGAGGTACTGAGAGAAAAAGAGCGAGAGAGAGGGGAATTAGAGTAGGAAAAGTGTGAGAGAGGGAAGGGTGAAAGCGGTTCCATTGAGCAGGAATAGGGCAGCTCTCTGAGGAGGACGGCCATGAATCATGCTGCAGTTACTCACCACTTATTATGAACATCCTGTACTGGCTGGATTGATTTCCCCCCACCATTCACAAAATGTCATATAGTGAAGACGGAGCAGTAGGTAGCGAACAGCTTCTGTAGCTGGCCTACCAGCTGGATGAGTGAACGCCCCGGGTGGCTGAGCTGCAGAACGGCTAGCTCGGCACTTTACAAATGTAAAAGCCTCCATATAACAGGGATAAGGAGCAGGGAAGTTGGGAGGGAAGGAGATAGCGAGCAAAAAAGGGAGGAAGAAGGAAAGGAAAAGGGGGATGGGGAGGAGGAGCGATTTGAAAAAGACATTAAAAGGAGGAAAAGGCCAAGTCAGCTATTTTCTTTGAGATTTGACTTCATATTGTGATATTTGAGCTATTTTAATATCAACGACAGATGGTCCTCTTATAGAGTTCTTACTTACTATTTATAATGTCACTGTGTGTTTAGTGTGAGAAGAAGTGTGTGTGTGAGGGTGCGTATGTGTATGGGTGTGTGTGTGCACGTGTGCCTACGTGTGCATGTGTGGCATCTGACACACTAATAGATGAGGCCACAGTCGCCAACTCTCTCCTCATGTGCATGTTCATGTCCCTCGGCATGGGCCCGTTTCCCCGCAGAGCTTCCTGGCACAGGGCAGACCTCGGGCTTACCTCAGGTGGATGATGAAGCTCTTAACGTCACGGTTAGAAAGACCGCAGATAGAGGAGACTCAGTGGAGCTCAGAGCGCTAACTGGTCTGGTCTGGTCTGGTCTGGTCTAGTTTGGCGGTGGTCAGGCTGTGTCTAGCATGGCTGGGCTTGGCAGGGCCGGGGATCAGGAGATCACTACCACCTGCCAGCAGCCGGGGTCCTTCCATATGCTCACTGGTGGATGTTCATGCCAGGTTGCATGAGCTTGTCACATCCAGAATCAGCCCGGATTCAAACAGCACGTCTCCTAATAACACAATTACAAAATTAGAACTGTATCAGAATGATCTTGGAGTGAGTTGCTCCCTCAGTAGATATTGAGCACTGGCAGCGTGTTGTTTGTGTTGTGCCAGGTTAAATGCAGTTGTAACATTCTGCTGTAGCGTATCAGTGAATATGAGGCTGCTTTTCCCCCTTTGACCTCTAATGTCAAACTTGATTTGTCAGCTTCCGTCATTGCTGTGAGATCCTGTGCGCGTGTGTGTGTGTGTGTGTGTGTGTGTGTGTGTGTGTGTGCGTGTGTGTGTGTGTGTGTGTGTGTGCGTGTGTGTGTGTACCTGTCTGACTGACTGATCTGTGGCACATACTGAACAGCTGAAGAGCTAATGGTCCAGCTGGAGACAGATGGCCTCTCGATAACACTATACCCCCAAGCCAATACTCACACTCTATCACTCTCTCCCTCTCATACACACACACACACACACATGCACATACGCATGCACACACTATCGCATACACACACTCCAGAAAAACACATGCACGCACACATTGGGTAGGATAGATTGTTAATCCATTATAAACCCTGAGGAAACACATTTCTCAAAACAAGTTTAATGTTTCACAGCAATTTTGAACAATCTTTTGGCAATATTAGGTGACAGCTTAGGTTTCATACAAGCACCGGGGGAAAAAGAAAGCACATTTATCTCTTTTGGTGTAGCTTTGTGTGGGGCTGATGAAGGAGATAATTAATCATTTTTTTATAGTGATGTTGTCTCAGAGTATGGCGACTTACTTGGTAGATTCCAAGGTACTGGCATTGTTGTCACATACTATACCGTGGTCCTCCTGCGCTCTTAGCTTTTCATGAAGGAATGGAATGTGGCTCAGAAAGCAAAACTAAAAGGAATATGCTTGTTGAATGGGGAAAAAAAGAGAATATTTGTCCTTCTGACTTTCTCCACAGAGAACATGTGTCAGTAACGTGCTTTTGGCTCTGTGGCCATTGTGGCTCACAGATTGGAGCGAACTGATGGCAAACGCCTCGCTGTGACGCTTCTGCAGCGTCTGAGAAGTTGCTGCTATAACAGTTTTCCGAGTTGGAGAGGGGGGGGAGAGGAGATGCTTATTTCTCTTGAGATTTTCTTCATTAAGTATGACAGTAGCGCAGTTGTATGCTGTTAGTAGGCGTTCTGGCTGCTCCGATGTGTCTACAGGCCGCAGACCCATAGGGACCCGCTCTCAGAAATTTCATTACCTCGTTAAACCACTCTCAAATCATATCCATATTCAAAGATTTACTCACTCTGCCGATGCAGCCATGTTGCGTACTGTTTGTTAAGCAGCCATGCCCTCGAGCAGTTATCACTACCCCAACAATGATCGGGTGCATCCACTCTGAAATAGGGGTTGGTGCTAGTTAACCTCTGTGAATGCACTAATTGTTGTGGTATATGACTCATCTTTTATACACATTAATTTTTTACTGGCATGGTCTTAAAGAATATGTGTAAAGCAGCAGCTTGGGAGTGTGGAAGGAGGCAGGTGTAGATGATATTGGTTATACAGTCTCCAACATATGGGCCTGTCATGTCCCATGTGTACGTACCTGCCTCCGTTGCTGTTATCTAATTATGCAGTGCAAACAAAGCTATCTGCCTGCTGCTGCAAGCCAGCTTCTGTGGGGTTTTGATTGTTACTCATCAGACGGATCTCTTCAACTGATTAAGACATTGTCACGGTCGACCTGCAGAAAATCACCAAAACCTACTTTCAGTTTAGTCATTACTGTCAGTGTTGCTGCTCATCTTGGGAATGTTGTGTTATCCTGTTACTTCAAAAGCTACGTTCGATTTGCTTGTACTGAGGTGACACAATTCATATTTTGAGTGACTTTTCTGTTTTCTGTCCATTCATAAAAAAGCTGTTTTAACTATATTACCATGAAATTACAAATCTTTTAGTAACCTCCTGAAATGAATGTCATCCTATTGATCAGTTGCTACAGCTGTGAAAATATATGGAATGACTTGAATTGTTTACAAATTCTTAAAAGGCCTACTTAACACGAGATTACACAGACAGGTGTCCCGATTCCTGAATCTATTGTATGTATTTCTATATACTCAAGAAATGTGGTATGGCTGTGTTACTCCTAGCCTGTTCTCAACCACATTCGAAAAAAAACAAAAAATTGTCATTACCCAACTTGACATAGCTAATAATAAATCTAGTACGAAAACTGACTGTTATTAATGTTTAAGGTTGGCATCGCGAAATGTCATTTTGAGCTTTAGGGGGTTAATTGACACTCTAATTACATTTTGCCAGCCCAGAATAAATGTCAGGGTACCACAAAACTAAAAAAAACAACTTAATTTAACTTTAGACTTATTTACAGTTCAAAGAGTAGAAAGAAGTGAAAAACTGAAACCTTCTTTTAATCCTCCAGGGATATGTGAGCAGAGTGGTGATCTGAGGCTGCGTGGACTCGTTGATGCTGCTCTTCCTCCATCCTCACCTCCTCCTGCTGCAGAGACTTTACAGAGGGCCTGCCTACCACACCAGAGGACCACGCCTACACCACCAACCCTCCCCCTGCCCCTTGGCACTGACCCCTCGCTGGGCCTGACTGTGGCCCCCTGCCTTCCCACCAATGAGGCCCCAGCTATAGTCCCCCACCTTCACAACACTTCAACTCCCACCTCACTTCCTACCCCAGCTGTAAGTTCCTGGGGCCCAACGGGAGACGGCCACAAGATCCCCCTTCCACTGCCCATTGCCCTCCCTGTGTCATCTACAATGATGGAGCCTGGCACTGTGTCTGCCCTGACAGAAGAGTGTCTGCTTCAACCTAGCCGCACCTGCCTTGGCTGCTTCATCGAGACCCGTGATGCTACCGACCCCAACTCTATCCACAATCCCCCCGATGACCCCAACACCAACTCTGACTCAGAAACTGGACTAAGTGTGAGAATAGGGGACGTGGGCCGAGAGGACTTCTCTGACATCAACAACATCAGCATCCAGTGCCTGAGCCATGCTGGGGAGGCAGTGAGTCACTATGGAGAACAGCTCCTCTCTGACCAGCTCCTTAGCTTCCCCCTACCCAAAGCCCCACTTGAGGGGAAAAGAGTGGATGGGGACAAAACAACAGAGGACTGCGATGACCCAGAGGATGATGCAACAGCTAAGAACCTGTATGAGGGGCTATTGCTGGACAAAGTGAGCGGAGAAGAGGTTCTGTTGGCTAATGCTGGTCAGGACTGGGGCTACTTTGAGTCGTTCATCAGCGAGAGCAAGATGGAGCTGCTGGACCTGTGCTCTAAGAATGAATTGTCAGTTAACCTCTTCTCTGAGGAAGACGTTGATAACCTATTTGATGATGAAGATGACGACTCTACTTTAAGCAGCGACGTTTGTTCTCTGAAGATTCGCTACGAGTCATTCCAGGACAACATGAGGGAGAAGACCAATGTACTCCAGGAGGAGACCCAGTTCAATTTCTTCCCTAGTGTCCTGGCCAACTGTGCCAAGAAAGAGGAGGGAGGAGGGGTCTTGAGGAGGGGCGCCGAAGAGCTCCAGCCCAAAACTGATGAGCTCATCCTGGGGGCAGAACAGGAAGAAAAGCCTGGGGACTGCAGTGGCAGAAGCCCCCTTGATGGTTCCCAAGGGTCGCCAATGTCCACTCCCAAAATCAACTACCTAATGGACTTCAATTCCACCGAGGAGTCGGGCGAATATAGTGATGACAGCTCCTGCACTGGCTCCTCTTCAGACACCCTGCAGGAGGCCAAGCTAAAGAAGGGCCACTCCAGGAGATTCCTCAGCCCTTCCAACCCTCTTAACTATGGCTTGCGCTCCAAGAGGAAGGTCCGATACAGTGATGACTACCTATATGACGTTGACTCCATTGAGAGTGAGAGGAATGCAGAGAAAAAAGAGAAAATTCCATCTGTTCAGAAAGAGGAGGAGGATGTAGACTGGTGCCCCAAGAAACGTCGGAAATCCTGCCGTAAGGAGCCACCTGTGGTCATAAAGTACATCATCATCAACAGGTTCAAAGGAGAGAGACACATGTCAGTGAAACTGGGGAAGTTGGACCCTGTGGAAGATACTGTGAGCTTAAACGCCGACGCAGTCAGCAAATATGAGACACTGGCTCCTCTGAAGGATTTCTGGCAGGAGAGGCAAAGAGAGAGAGAAGAGCAGCTTAAGCTGGCTGCCAGAGATAAACAACAACGTGGTTTTCATCTAAATGGACGCCATCATCGGCCCTTTAATTCTAGTCATCCCAAAAGGAAATACAAGATTGCAAACAGGCTTAAGGTTCAGAGGATTCACACTGTGGAGCAATCAGCAACGGCACAGGGCTCCCTGCTCTCTGATCAGGGCCAGGGAGGTGTTACTAAAGAGGAGGCCACCCCCATGGTAGGAGGAATAATAGCAGCCCCAGGCCTCCCAGTCACATTAGACTCAAACTCCATCACGCACACAGCCACAGCCAAGAGCCGCTCCCAAGAGAGGGAGGAGAGGGAGGGGAGGAGAATGGGAGGAAATAAAACAGTCAGGATAAGGAAATTCAAAAGTGAAGCCAGGCTGAGGAGCAAGAAAATGAAAGAGGCAGAGGGTAGGAGCGTGACAAATGAAACGGATGCCTGTGTCGCTGCGGCACAGATTGAGGACCCTACCGCTGGGTTAAGAGAGGCAGGCATTAGCTCAAGTACAGTCGGCACCCATTTTTCTGACAATACCACCACCGCTCACACATCCGAGGAGAAATTCCCCTTTGTTTCCTCCATCTGCTCCCCTGACAAAGCTCCTTCCTCAGAGGAGGTGGAGGCGGGGGTCCCTGTCATCCCTGGGGGCTACCTGCAGACCCTGTTAGATGCCACAGACTCCTCTGGTGGAGCAGCTATCTCTTATTTTCCCCAGCAGCCCTCTAGGCAGCAGTATCCTCTGGGGCTGTCCCTAGAGGAGAAACAGTTTTCTTCTCTGCAGCTTGCTCAGAGCTGTGTCCTCTCTCCTCCCTCGGAGTCCGAGCTCCAACAGTCTCCCCAGAACTGCCCCAGCTTCCCCCAGATGTGGCACCCGCAGCTCTGCACCAGTCACAGCCAGAGCTTTGGGCCTGAGACCCCCGAGACTCCCATCTTACCGAACAACTTCCCTGCTGCTTTGCCCCTGAATGACAGCCTGACAGTGTCTAGCTACAGCCAGCTGAGCCCTGAAGCTGACAGGCTGCTTTATGAGAAGAGCTACCTGACCGAGGCTGGGCTGCAGCCTGGGGCAGATGTGCAAGTGTGTCAGTCTGCCTGTGTGGAGGGCCAGGTGCAATACCAGAGAGGGTCCCTGTGCACAGACAATGGCAGGCTCATCAGCTATGACTCAGTGGGCTCTCTGTCAGCCTCCTCTAGCAATTACAGCTCCCTCAGCCTCAAGTCCTGTGAGCGTGAGGGTGAGGAGGAGGGCCGAGACAGCTTCCTAGCTCATTGCAGTCCTAAAGTGGTGATTCAGCAGAGTGTGGATGCCCTCACCCCACTCAGGGAGTCCTCAGACCTGCTGGATATCTCCAACTTCACCCCTGACAAGTTCAGGCACTCATCACTGTCAGAGCTTTCCCCTCCTGAGACCCCCAACCTGTCCCCTCAGGTGGTGGGACGCGAGTTAAAGATGACGGGGAATGTTGGAGAATACCAGGAGGTGAATGATATGACTCTGGACTGCAGTAGGGAGGCAAAGTGGAACTGTGATATTATGCAGCAACAGGAGCACACAGTATGTGCATATACAGTGGAAGACAGCCAGTTTCCACTGCACAACTTTAACAGTCAGGAAGGCTTAGGTTTAGATAAAAAGGGATTGATTGATACAGACTTTGATGGACAGATGTTGACTGGTGTGAAAAGCATAAAGTCAAAGAGGAAAGGCAATTACAAACAGACAGCTGCAGGACAGGGCCCAAAGAAGGTCCGGGCCCCCAGAGCTCCCAAGTCAGAAAAGGTCAAGGCCCCCAAACAGAATTCCCGTTCCACCAAAAAGATAAAGGCCATGTTAGAGGGGAAGGCAGCAAAGAACCAGGCAGGAGGTTGTGGTACAGGCCTGGCTGACCGTAGCAGCACTGGGGACTGGTCTGGTACCGGCTGGTCAGAGGGCAACAGTCTGGTAGGGGACGACCAGAGAGAATTTGAGGAACCCTCCAACATTCTGTCCAACATTGTCTCTGGCATGGCTGAGGTCCAGAGGTTCATGATGGCCTCCATTGAGCCGCTGTGGAACCCAATGTCTGAGGCCTGTATGCCCCCTGAGGCCAATAGCCTCAACCTAAAGACCCTCAAAATCTTGGCAGGCACAGAGGCTGACCTGAAGAAAAAAGGAGCCGTGCTAACAGGGGCTGGGAGAGGCAGAAAAGCTGGCGGAAAGGGAGGAAAAAACCAGGCCAAATTCAACCCCTCTCATCCTTTATTCCCTCAACTAGCTCTGGGCTGTAACATGTTTGATAAACCCAACTTTATTAATCCCGGGCCTGCACACAAAAAGCTGTACCGCCACAAGACCAGTGCAAAGTTCCCTCGGATTGAGACACTGAAGGGGAAGCGAGCTGAAAGAGACCCTAATAAGGACATAGCACTGATGACCTCTTTTGAGAAACTGAGGTAATATTTTGTTATCAGCTGCTGTTGCACCCCCTTCTTACCTTCCCCCACTACCTGCTCAGCCCTCCTTCCCCAAGCATACCTACACTGACGCTATGCCAGAGCTGCATGACTACTACGTTCCCCCTGACTACCCCCCCACTTCCTTTTAACCCCCGAAGAGGAAATAAATATCTGCATGAAAAACTTCTTGTACTTTGCAAACTACCTATTGAGTGATTGTGTCAAGCTTGATTGAGATTTGAAACGACCATGGCTGCATTTTTCTTGCTTTTGTTGTTTCTGCTTTGTTTGTTCTTCTTATAGTCGTTTCAGTTTTATTTTTGTCTGAAAAAAAGAATAAGCCTTGAAAACACTTCTGTCGCCTTTTTGAGAAACTTTGTTTTTGTATTTTCTCAGCAAAACTAGCTGCCCTGACTTATGTATTTATTCCCCTTCTCCCCAAAAATGTAGCTATATACACAAATGCATTGAGTGACATCTACGCACCCCTCCTCCTCATCTGTTTTTGTATGCAGAATATGGATGTCCTGTTGTTGCTGTCCTTCATACACTGCCTGGCTCATTTCAAGAGGGAAAACTACAAATAATGAGCCCTATTTAAACCCAAGACATCTTTAACACAAGATGGGACCATTTTGTATTGATGACATATCAGACTTTGTCTTAATTTTTTTTTCTCCTCAAAGTTGGAACTACTTCCCGTTTCTTTTTATCAAACATTTCTTTTTCTTCTGAAGTTTAAGAGGAACTGGTTATTTAAATTTTACATTTTTACACCTTGCAAATTCATAAAAGCTCCACCCTCAGAGTATTTTTGTCAATGTTGTTGTACAGGGACATGCAATATTTGCAAAAAAAGATAATTATAATCTTAAAATCAATGTGCCAAAAGTAACAATGCTGTGTAAATGACCTCTTATATATGTGTGAATATTGGCTGTTCCTCTTTTCTATTCATTGGAATATTGGCTGCTCGGGTTGGAGACTCCTGACAGAGACTTGCCACTCCAGGAATTCTTTATTTGGGACTTTTCTCTCTTCTCTGATGAAAGGCACCAACAGCTGGCAGTGGTACACCACCACTCACTAAACCAAATCAGAAAGACTGAATTCTCCTCGTTTCCCCACTTTGTTTGCCAAATTCAATTTACCTCAACATCGCCTGGCTCTGAGAAGCAACAAAAGAGAGGCAAAGGGGAAATCTGCTCTGAAGGCTACTGTAGAGGAGGAAGATGAAAAAGGAAATGTTCAAACAAGCTTTCTCTGGACCAAGGAGAGTGTAGTGCAGATGTTTGAGGGTAAGCAAGGCAATTCTTTGTCAGTCGGGGCTGTGCCTCACTGAATAGCTGTTTTGTATTGGAAATTAAAGGCAATTTATTACTCATAGAGATGCTGATGCACGCATCAATTGTGAATGGACTTGTGACATTACATTCTCTGCAGTTAGATTTAATGTGAATGTGAAAGCAGTTTTCAGTACGAATGGAATCAGTAATATTGTAAGTGAAGGAAAGCATGTCTTTAAATTTAGCTCCACATGGGAATATTACTCCTCTCTTACCTGAAATGGTAATTTAAATGGAACTAGAATTTTCTCAACCATTCTCATGTAGTTTACTTATGTGTAAACACTGCCATACTTTATCAGTTGCACCACTTGTTTATTTGGTCTCTAAATCTTTTATATATCAATCATGACATGTTTCACATTATCTTTGAATTCACCGTGGTTCTTTTAGAGGTATTTTCTTATATAGGTTATTTTTAATGGTCATCTCAGTTTGAATGGCTAAATATTTTGGCAGAAAATAATGTCACTAGAAAAGTAAGCCCAAATATAGACATGAATAGAAGCAACATGTATTAGTAGTTTATGATCTTATATTTATATTAATTACAGTCTTTGGGCTCATTCACTGCCTCATTGCACTGAAACAACATGTACAAAAGGAAACTCATTAATTTCACAATATTAAGCCCAACAAACCTGGGTTATGCACAAACCACAACATAAATTTACAATCAGAAAGACATGAGACATTCATTGGAGGATCACTGCACTAACATACTGTACGTCAGCTGGCTCTACAACAGAATATGCACAATATATACTACAGATAGCTTATTCTTTAGTTCAAGAGAAATGCAGAGCCCATTCATACACACTGTGTAGGCCTATACTTTTTTCTCTGTTCTAAACATTAAATATCTGTTTTACACATAGCAGTAATTAAGTGAGACTGCATGGAGATGTGCTGACATATTGAAGCTTGATTTAAACACAGGCCTTGTCACACTGGATATGGTAATTCTGACGCACAGGTAATAGAAATTGATTGCTTGCATATGGCAAGAATCATAATCAATCTTTCTCTGTCTCTTTTCTCTCCTCTCTGCCATGATCCTTTGTTTCTTTTCTCCAGTGTATCAGGGTTAGGACCAAGACAAGCTGCTGATGGGAAGTTCCACGTGGGCCACAAGCCCATTTAGTCTGCCTTCTCTCATTTCTGCCTATTGTCAAATTGAATGTACTTCTCTGAGTTCATAGTTGTTTTTTTTTGTTTTTTTCTTTTTAAAATGTGCCACTGTTGAGCTGCCTCATGTTAATGGTGCTAAGAAAGATGACAATTGTTTTTTTGTTTTCCCAGAGATAACAAAAAAAGAAATGCAAAATAGATTAGGTACCTAACCCTCTTTATGAATGTATATTATATTGTTATGTTATGTTTGATGTATTCACTCCATGATTCTTTAACATTGATTGGAATTACTTTTGCTCTTTTCATTAAAAGAATACCGAGCTTTATATATACTGTCTAGAGTTGTTACCAGAAGGAATCTTAATGAACTCTTGACACTACAAAATCTTGTATATTTTTTGTGTGCCAATTTGTAACATATTTTGTAAGTGTATATTTTTCTTAGAAAGTGCTGTGAAGTATTTGTGTGTGTGAGTAACCTTTTATGCGCCTCTATGGGCAGTGGAAAGGATATACAATGACAAGTTTCTGGTTTTAAAAACCAAAATATGAAAGTATCAACAGAAAACTAGAAATATTTACATTTTGTTGGGAGTTTTGTAATAAGACCATGATCTTGTTGTGAGAGTGTTGTGTTACTGTGCAAAACACAAATAAGCAAAGAAAAAAATTAAAACTTGGAAAAAAATTAATTTGTGAACAATTTGCTGTTTTATAGATTTTCATGTAAATTATTTGAGTATTATTTTCGTTTTTTGTTTTTGTTGTAACTGTTGCAAAGGTTTTAAATATTTGTGATCAAGCCTGTATGGTGATAATGTAATATTGGTAACTTGCTGAGTTTTGTAATAATGTTTATGGAGTAAATATACAAATTAAAATAAGATTTTGAATGCTGCTTTCTGAAGAGAGTTGGGTTGTGTTTTTTCCACCCACGTATTATTGTACATAACAGCACATATAAAGTGTTCGCCCTCTCCACCCTAACTTCATCTGTAAACCTAAATATAAGGACTACAGAAATGTTATTCAGATTGAAATTATAATGAGAATATCTCTTTGTTAAAAAACAGATTGGACTAAGGCATTGTAACATGTAGCATCTGACTATGTTATGCCATTACACAATACAAAACAATAGTAATAGTGCAGATTACTCAGCTATATTTGATATTTGTTTTAATAGCAAAATGTGTAACTGTAAATAGACCCATAAGCTAAGAATTCCAATTAGTCTACATTTGTTAGATTGTTTATATTGTTATATTGATTCCTAGACGAAAGGCATTTGATTTCTGCACAACTCCTGCTTTGGCTCATGTTATTTTAATATCATATCTAATTAGCATGCAGGGTCAGGCATTGCTATAGTGATTGCTCATCCATAACTCTGAGTGGGGCTGCTGTGGTCCACACTGCAACACATTCTGGCATGCTTAATTGGAGTTGGAGATACTGTCTCAGATCATAAACAGATCCTGTGATGTATCCCTCCAAAATTGTCAGGTGGTATTAGCATTGTTTTTGTTCTTTAGTCACCCATAGCAGATAAGGGAGCAAGCAAATTATATGATGGAATGTCTAATGCAATGGATCAGGTACAACTTTGGTTATTAAACGATAGAGAACCTAGTTGTTTTGTCAGTCTGTGCTCACGTTGCTTAGACAACCTTAGGTGGCTCTCTCATTAGGACAATTGTATTTTTTTCACGTCATTACTGAGAAGACTATGAGGTAAGATCTTTGAAAGAAACTACATGTCTGTTTTGGAATGATTTCCCTGACATAGGATTGTAGGCTTAACTGTTATTGAGTCAAAACACAAGGAGGCAAAGAACCTACAAAGAAACAGGGTTCACCCCAACAGCAATTACACTAATTTTCCTAGCAGATTAGCAATCCTTACAATTAGAAACTTCATTGATACAACTATTTCACATCTTATCTTAGGTGTTACATTAAGATAAAATGGCCTAGCACTGCCATAAAGCCAAGACATCCTTTTCTGTAGCTTAGAGCAGCAATAGATCCTCAGAGCAGCTTTCAACCACTGATGGCTATGTATTTCCAGCTAGCAGGTATAAAACAGGAGTGGTCCAAAATTTCCTAAGCAGGTGGTCCATTAACTGCAACCATGGGGGACTGACTAGTGTTTTGCACATTAGTTTACAAATGTCCCATTAGTGAATGCCAACCAAGGGTCGCCTATGGGTCTCTGTTGGCATGCTGCTGTATCAACGGTAGCCATCCTCCACCCACACAAGAACCTACAGCCAGCTACAGGCGTCTGGTGGGTTCAAGTATGTCAGTGGCAATCTACCTTCCTCAAACATTTCTACCCTTCTAAGTTCTAACAACTCTACTACCATTTTAATGACATTTACTTTTTATCATCATATTGCTAATCAATTAATTTAGCAGGACATAAGGTGAAAAGTTCAACACAATCACTTAAAAAAGTAAGTAAAAATAAACGCTTCTCAGCGCAGCATCCTTTGTTGCAACCATGGTACCAAGCTTTTCATTGCAGCCCAAAAAGGACATATTATTGACTTGGTAATTGTGTCATGATCATCATTTTCCTCTGTAGAGATGGAATTGGTGGTATCATACCTGTTCCTATCGAATATACGGACAAACATAACACAACATGTGTTACATATGTAAGAATTGCCCGTTTTTGTAAATGCACCATATACTGTGCCTTCAGAAAGTATTCAATGACCTTGGCTTTTTCTGCTTTTTGTGGTGTCGCAGCCTCAATTCAAAATAATTTAAATAATTTTTTGGTGTGATCAATCTACACAAAATACCCCATAATGACAATGTGGAAACATGTTTTTAGATGTCGGCCAACTTTAGGAAGAGTCTGGCTAGTTCCATATTGTTATCATTTCTTATCATTTCTTTCTTCATTCTCTAATGAGAACTACTGTGCTCTTGTGAATTCCCAACACTTGAGAATTGTATACCCTTCCCTGGGTCTATGCCTTCTCATAATTTTGTGTTTGAAATCTACAGACATTTCCTTGGAATTCATGGTCGAGTTTCCGCTCTTATCTGTGGGACCATATATACGTGTTTTGTTCCACATCTTGTCCAATCAATCGAATTGGCTTCAGGTGGACAACACAAGGACATTCAAAGGAATTTGGATGCACCTTAAGTCAATTTGGAGAGTCATTGCAATGGTTGAATATTTATTGACTGAAAAATATTGATTTGAGCGTTTAATTTTTATTAATGTATATATATATTATATTATTGTGTGTATATTACTAAATCCTAATTTAATCAATTTTAAACTCTGTAACACCACAAAATACGGAAAAGGTCCAGAAGGCTGAATACTTTCTGAAGGCATTCTATCTGCTTATATATATGAACATATATGTAACATTTTGTGTATGTCAACCTCTTTCAGATTAAAGTGATTTATATGCCCATATATTAGACTTCTGTAGGGGTGAAATTAATTTTCTTGAGTTGCTATGCACATACATCATTTTGTCTTCTTGAATGAAGTAAACTGAATACTGATGATTAATAATAATTATGGATATGAATTGCTGATGCAAAATGCAAATCAGCAACAGATAGGAGGAAAAGAGGAAATTAGGGATCACTGGAAACACATAGACAACCTTAACCATCAGCACAAAGACATGTTATATTTAATATGTTACACAAATGTAAATGAGCCAAAAGATTATTTTAAATTCAGTTACCATTAATGGTCCGAATGCTGTAGGCTATTATGTCTATTAGGTCTGGAGGTCAACGGTATTTTCACGTATCGCCGCATCATGACGCTACAGCCAAACAGCGGCACACCACCCAAAACAAACATCCTTTTCCTTACTCACGCTCTCCCCCAGTTTCCGGAAGATCACTGTAGCTAGTCTAAAAAGGCAGAAAATGGAATCCTGAGATGCACTGAATATTTTTGCGTATTTCACAGTATTTCAGAAGAACAGTTTGTCAGTACGGTCAGCTAATTGCTCACAAAATCCAACAGGTAATAATACAATTTTGCAATCTATTGCATTTCATTTTTATTGCCTTAATTCTCACTAGCTAGCTAGCTTGTTTGCACTGGCTAGGTAGCGGTCATCAACGTCATTAGTTGACGTCGCGCACATAGCTAACGCTAAGCTTAGTAATTTGAATGTCTTTTTTATGAACCACTTGAACGCTAAATGGGACAAATGTTAAGTTCGCGTAATGCTCACAAAGATGAATACTAAATAAATCCTTAACATATTGATGTAACGCTACTTCGGGTACTTGTCAAGAAGTTATCAGCTAACGTTAGCTGATGTTAGATACCCTCTTGGTTAATTCGCTAAAAAACAAGTTAGCCACTTGGCTAGTGAACGAGGTACCTAACCAGCTTTAAAGCTAGTCCAACATAACCGGCTATACCGTTATCTACGAAGTTTAGTTAACTCGTGGAAACTAATATTATCATACTAGCTAAGGTTAACACTGTCAAAATACCTGTTTAGCTAACGCCACTGATGTTAGTTGTTTACGTTTTATTCCTTCCTTCCTGTTAGCTAATGCAAGCTAAATCAGTTGCTAACGCGTTAGCTGAGGTTGTTAACGTTAGCTGTCGTGTTAGCATGCTAATAGCTGGTAAGATGATGCCATTTTGTTTTTCTCGACTTTGACCAATCCCTTTGCTTTACATGGGGCTTTTAAACTCACAAACGACTGCCCGGCAGATTATTTACACCAAATTGTAGCTAGGTATCTAACCTACGTGATTTCTGACCTGGTTAGGGAAAGCGTAAATTCTGTCTTAGCGTAATAGCTTTACGTTATGACCTAGCTAGCGTTAATGTTAGCATGGCACTTTGCGGTGTAACCTGTGAGCGTTAATTCAAGTCTTAACGTTAGGCCTAAAATCACCCGTATATTTGGTCAGCTACTGATGGATATTCCCTCCTGTAATTTATTTTGGGTGCCATGTGGATACCAGATTTTGACCGGAGTTTTCCTTAGGTACCTAACGCTAGTTCCCTGCTACCGGAATACACTCACAAAGCCATCACAGTCAAATTTAGCAGAGCACATTTGAGGAACTAGATTAATGTGTCATAGTTCTCAGAGGTTTTCCTGTAGCATTCTCGAGTATTATTGGTACTGAAACGGGACCCATTTATATTAAGGGGCTGCAAACTATCCAGTCAGCATGTGGTTAAGTGGATGTTTTAGGGACAATCTGTGAGCCATACTGCTGGTAACGACCCTGTATGTGTTAGTTGGAGGGTCAGCAAACTCGGCATGTCCATCTATTCATTAAAGATGCAGCTGGGCACTGCTGTTTTTCCCTTTTTTTTTGCTGCAGCAACTGGATCTTGGTGGATAATACTCCTCAACCCTTCTCCCTTCTGCATCAATGGAGGGGTCTGACAGTTTAGAACAAAGTGGCAGTGACCAGTCGGAGCCACAGCGCAGAAGGCAGCTGGACCGGCTGGACAGGGAGGAGGCCTTCTACCGGTTTGTCAACAATCTCAGCGATGAAGACTATCGCCTGATGAGAGACAACAATCTCTTGGGCACACCAGGTAATAAACCCATGACCTTAAAAACAGTAATCTGTGACTGACAGGAATTTGACATACCTGTAATTTTAAGCAAGCTAAGCACAGACAAAATACCATGGCTCAGAATGGGGCTTCTGTGGTCAATCACCCATGTGGATCAGTGTGCGATGCATGATTGACTGAAATCTGTTAAGGGACCGCTTAAAGCTTTTGGTTGTATCTGCACGATCCATACCAGATGCCTCAACTTTTGGCAACAGGCCCCGAATAAACATTCAAGCATTAGGAAAGTTTATCAATGTTTATTTATGAAATTTATTTAACAGAATTCTGAGGCACATATGGTTAAAAATAAAGCATAAATACAAAATAAATTAACAACTCTCAGAACATAAAAAAATTAAGTGCATATAACTTGAAATAAATAATCAATTAAGTGCATAAAATAAAGTCGAAATGCAAATTTTTAAGTGAATAAAAAAATGTGGTTTAGCAGATGGTTGGCACCAAAGAAATCTACCCAACGTTATATTTCTATGGTTACCATATTGTTGATAAAAGGTCAGTACATTTTTTTTTTTTTAAAAGCTTAATCTCTTGTTGGCACGTAGACACTGGCTCGTTGGTACTTTGCAGTGCTTGGCAGACAGTGCTCAGACATTGCTTCTTCTACAAAAGCGTTTGCAAATGACAGTAGCGCCGATGTACGCCCGTAGAAACCGGGCTGTCAAATGGCAACGAAATTCGAAGATGACATCGTCAAAATACATTATGAATGTTGTTCTATGCCCTCAAAATCTGACTTTTCTGTTTTGGTGGCCCAAAAATTGGCTTATAATTAGCAGTCTTACTTCAATTTTAGCCATAGTAGCAGCTGTCTATAGCCTTGGGGTTTTGTCACTATACTTGAAACACAAAAGCCTGCGGACTACTGAAGATGTCCAATACATTTCTGTCCCAGGACAGCGGGAGAGGGAATGTAAGTTTGGAGCATCCTTTAGTGCAGCACTCTGCCAGGAGAGGACATTGAATGGACAGTGGCATGTCCTGGTAAGTCTGGTGGTTTTCAGTATTGTCCTGTTGTTGTGTTCAAAGGAGACCAAACAGCTCTATGGGCAATTACAGTACAAAAGCAACAACCTGTCTCATTTTCTAATTTGTTGTCGTTTTGCTGAGGAAGATCTTTTTTATCTCTTAAATTCTCTACCTGCTAGATAGCTATTGAATTGAGTGTGTCCACCAGCGGAGGCCTCCCCTCCCAATGCATTGAATAATAAATAGTTCTAATTGTAGGGAGTTAAGCTGTCAGTTCCTCCTAGTGACCCACCATGTCTTTCTCTCAGCTTCATGTTGGTCAGGCTGAAAAATCAAAGTGAATTAATCACTTGACGTAATCCTCAGGAAAGGAAAACCTGGACTTCCAAAGATTCAATTTGCTTTTTCATAACACATGTTTTTTGATATCTCTTTTAGGTGAGATAACAGAAGATGAGTTGTTGAGTCGACTTCAGCAAATCAAAGACGGTCCAGAACAGCAGAATAACAACCCAACGCAACCCAATACTGAGAGTGGAGAAGATACAGGCGGTAAGTTTGTGTATTTATTTATTTACTCAAGTTTTACTGTCACACTCGGATATGCTTCGTCAATTCCTAACACTCTTTATCTTTAGAACCACCAGAAGGCTCCGAGGATTCCAATGGGGACAGTCTCCTGGACTGGCTGAACACAGTGAGACGCACAGGCAACACAACTAGAACTGGTCATCGTGGTAACCAGTCATGGCGGGCAGTAAGCCAGACTAACCCAAACAGTGGAGACTTTCGCTTCAGTCTGGAAATCAATGTGAACCGCAACCTGGCTGAACAGCAGGCAACTGTTGAGGGAGAGCAGGAGTCGTCAGAAGCACCAGGAGTGATGGCAGATGCTGAGCCACAGGTCCCTATGGAGACAGAAGAGGTTGTGGAAGAACCAGTTGTAGAAGAGTTGGCTGTCATAGTGGAGCCAGAGCCTGAATTAGAAGAGGTTATTTCACAGGAGGTGCTATCAGAACCTCCCAGCTCACCTGCTGGCTTGACGGTCCAACCCCCAATTTCCCCGGCACCACGTCGAGGACAAAGGAGAGCCCGCAGCCGCAGTCCAGAACCACGCAGGACCAGGGCCCGTACAGCTAGGAGCCGCTCCCCTCTCACCTTGGATCGGCTGGATGGTCTCCCTAATCTTCGGCATGCTCACCACTCTCATGGCCCTAACCCTGCCGCTAACCTTGCCCCTGTGCCCCCAGTGGAGGGCAGTTCCAGGACTCGACAACATGTTCTTTCCAGGCAAAGCACTGATGACTATGATGCCCAACCATCTAGGGCTGGAACAGGATCCGCCCCAGAGGCCCAGAACATAGGGTCTCATGAAGGAGAAGCTGCAGGTGGGGAAGGTGGGGCAGTAGGCCGCCGTCCCCCAACCATCATGCTTGATCTCCAGGTGCGTCGTGTGCGTCCAGGAGAATATCGCCAGAGGGACAGCATTGCCAATCGTACCCGTTCACGCTCCCAGAATTCAAACAACACCTTTCTATACGAGAGTGAGCGTGGTGGTTTTCGTAGGACCTTCTCACACTCAGAGCGTGCCGGTGTGAGGACCTACGTCAGTACCATCCGCATCCCTATACGGAGGATCTCTGATGCGGGTCTCGGGGAGGCAACCTCAATGGCGCTCCAGTCTATGATTCGACAGATCATGACAGGGCTTTGGTGAGCTCAGCTACCTTGTAGACTCAGACTCTGATTCTTCAGATTCAAACCGTGGAGCCAACACACCTGCAGATCTGGCCGAAGCCCTCAACAGTCCAGATGCTGCTGCTGTGGTTAGTGAGCCATCTGTAACTGCAGGAGGCAGAGCTGAGGCAAGGACAGTTGAGAGGGATTTGGAGGAGGGTCTTACCTCTGGTCCAGTTCCCTCTGGTGGCAGGGCTCGACCTAGACCCCCCATCAGCCTAGAGGAGCCCAGCTCACTGCCCTTCCTCCGGCTTGCTCACTTCTTCCTCCTCAATGATGATGATGAGGACCAGCCCCAAGGGCTGACCAAAGAGCAGATTGACAACCTCTCCATGCGGAACTTCGGGGAGAGTGACGCCTTTAAGACTTGCAGTGTCTGCATAACGGAGTATGCAGAGGGTAACAAGTTAAGGAAGCTTCCCTGCTCTCATGAGTACCATGTGCACTGCATTGACCGCTGGCTGTCTGAAAACTCCACCTGCCCCATTTGCCGCAGGGCTGTCCTGGTATCGGCCAACCGAGAGAGTGTGGTGTAGTGCTAGGAAGGAACGGCTTACACAGCTGGCTATGGCACACGGCAAGCCTTTCTCTCAACTATGGTATCTAATACCTCAAGTCGATGAGAGGTGGTTAGGACATTTATCTCCACTGTTGATGAAATTTCTTTTCCCTCATACCATTTGTAAGTTTTATCATAATGCAGTTCCAGGTTTGATTTGGGGTGCTCCACACATTGGCATTGGCAGATATTCACTCTTAAGACATTGGTGATTGGCCAACTGTGATAATTCAGTCCAATGTTAGAAACAAACAATGCATGCTGTTTGCATCAACTCTTAGTGACCAAGCAGTTTGTTGCATTGCACTAAGCCAGGCACATAATCCCGGGCTCCGCGGGCCTGTGTCTCATAACAAAGACTCCCCTGGTTACAGATGCTGCACACCTGCAGGTAGTTCAGGCACTTCATATCTACTGTTTTGTATTGGCGCTAATATCGGCCTTATATATAAGGCGGGTATCGGTACAGATCTCTTATTTATTTACATCACTTCAAAGTATGAGCTATTTTTTCTTTTTTAACTTAACTACAGTAAATTGGTATTGGATTGTAATGGCTGATATTTGAAAATCAGGATTGTATTGGCCAAAAATAAATCTCAATCGGAGCATCCCTAGGTTTGGTGTTAAACATGCAGGTGGTATCTATAAACACTTAGCTGATTTATTTTGTGATGGTGATACCAAAAGGACATAAGACTGAAAGTGGGTTGCCATTTACAATGTGACTCATACTGTCCCTTTGTTCACCTGAAAGAAACAAATGATCAATATTTTGGAGTGGCATGGACCATGAAAAATGTCAAAAGCTTGCTGAATTGTTTTAAATTTAAAATGTAGTATGTTGTACAGGCTTTAGGGAAAGATAAGTGCAACTAAGATTACTTTTGAATGCTTAAGTTTATCTTGGAATCATATTGCATCTTTATTTTCATGATCATTAAAAATGATTGAGTTCTGTTCATACCCGAAATTCCGGATGTCCCAATACTAGCATTAGATATTGGGTCAATATCAGGTTAAAGTAAAGAGGTTGGAGAGGTTCTTCACTACTAAAATCCTATACTGAAGGACATGAGTAACTTGTCAGACATTTGAGTGTAGAGGCATTTTCTTCTTTTTCACACAAAAGGATGTTTGTTTCCTTGAATGTAGAAGAATGAATGATATAGCAACCATGTTGTCCCATCACCCATAAACTACTCTATTCTAGTCTATTTCTTTATTGTTCCGTTAACATAATGGATTGGCTGTAACTAATAAATTGAGTACTCTGAATTGGCATCAGAATTAAGTATCGGTGTATCCCTACCTGAAATGAAATACAGATTGAATTTTCTCAACCATAATAGAACTCTTCATGTTGGATTTAGGTCCACCTCAGTGTACCGGTCATAACTTCAATTATTAATCTAAAGATGAGTGTCAGACAATTACCGTGTCTGAAATAATTATGTCCATCTTTGTGTCCCAGTAATTGAGACTCCAATTAATGGCCAAGATGCTCACCCACTGTGCCCTCCTACTGCCTCATGAGTGAATGCTTCATATCTGGAATGTCAGTGTGCAATACATAAAAATGCGAAACCTGAAAGTAGGGAAATGCAAACCATGATATAAATGTGTATATTGTTATTAAACTGTTGTAGACTGTTAAAATCTCTCTTAAATGAAGACTTGTTACCTTTTAAAGTGTGTTGAAGCTTATTTTCTTTTATTCAAAAGTTCTGTAGGTTTTGATTGCAGGGTGCGTGGAAATGAACACTGGCTAAAGGAAGATGAGGGCATCAGTCTTGTGCCATCCTGTCATGTGGTTGGTTTCACAGTTTGATGTATTTGCCACACTTATTGTTTCCCTTTGTGGAATATAAAGGTTTGAATGCTAGAAGTTGTCATTGTTGGATACCATACACTTGTAAATGAAATGTATTTTATCCTTTTGGCCGTGCTTTCCTAGCTCTGGCCTTGTTCCATGACCCAGTGTAGTATGTTGACTGGGTATTACTCTCACTTCCAACTAACCCCTTTTCTGAAATTAAACAAGTTATTATGCTACACAATGCATTGTAGGCATGCATTGTATACCCTCACTGTGTTGTTATTCTGACGAGCCAACTTTATAGCTGAGTTAATTTCCCTACAGACACTTGGTTACCATGCAGTATACTTTTATTTCCACGTGTATGCTTTAGTTAGACTACGCTTTTATTTCCAATGATATAAGTGATGAAACTGGTTTCGGGATTTTTTATGTCACACTTTGTCATACATGCTCTTCTAAAGCTGATTCTGAAGATGTTGAATTCTAATAAGCTGTTGATAGTGTTGAGTGTAAGGGGAAGCTAATAACTGAAGCTGCTGAAAGGTGGTTGAAGTTTTTTTTGTCCCCCCCCCCAGTGTTATCAGTATTAAAGATCACAGCCATATTGCATTACATGATTCATTGGTCCATGTGCTGCATAACCAATGTCATGGAGAGCACTGGCCCACTGCTCAGGAAGGGAAGTGATACCAGAGTCACTTTGTGGTTTGGTTTTCTGGTTTATTTCTGTGAAAATCCTTGTTAATTTCCCATTGACATGCAAAAGATTAAGTAGAATTTATCCACATCAACTTTGCCAGAACAGCTGTTTTTAAATAGACAAGACCCTAAATATACCCGCCTTTAAATATAAAACAATTCATTTTAACAGCCCACAAGTAGCCTAATAAACTCTGAACGAAGATTTTTATGAATGGAAGACTTAATGGTCTCAATTTCTTGCTTTCTTTCAAATTTATATTCTATGTTTTACGGTAAAATTGTATCGTAGTCCTCAGGAGGTGTAAAAGAAGGACGTAGTCGAGAATTATCTCGCTACCGACAATGATGGCGCTCCGGACATTTGGGACTCGTTTGTCACACTTTCAGTGGACCTATTTGAAGGTATGTCATCTCATTTTATTAAAAAAAAGTACAGCTAATGCCGCTATCAGTATCCACTCGTACTAAAGCCGTATTGGACAAATGAATTGGCAGTTCCGGTGAAGTTGAACTTCATAGCCATACTCCTAATAATTTGCACATCTATAAAAGGCTGATTTAGGCGAAATGCACACCCAAAGACGTTAGCTTGAGTTACTAAACCTATTTTGTTAGTTCACATATTTATCTTCTAAGGTTGAATGTTCAAAACAATACCGTAATTGCCTGAGAACGACTCAATATGTTTACTAGATGCAATGACCAAACTCACCACACGGTGGCTAGGTAATGAATGCATCATAATATTCGCATTCATTGTTGGGGCTTTGCAGCTTTTGTGTCCCTTTACCTTTGTCTTACCTCTTGTAGACGCTCTCCAGTCGAGGAGTAGTCAGATTCAAAAGCGTCTGCCCGGTTGAAGTGAGCCATCTGGACCACTTGGTCCTAACAGTGAAAAGTGTACCAGACAAGACCCTTTAAATATAAAACAATTCATTTTAACAGCCCACAAGTAGCCAAATAAACTCCGAAGCAAGATTATTTTGAATAGAAGACTTAATTGTCTCAATTACTTTCTTGCTTTCTTTCAAATTTATATCCTATGTTTTACGGTAAAATTGTATCGTAGTCCTCAGGAGGTGTAAAAGAAGGACGTAGTCGAGAATTATCTCGCTACCGACAATGATGGCGCTCCGGACATTTGGGAGTCGTTTGTCACACTTTCAGTGGACCTATTTGAAGGTATGTCATGTCATTTTATTAAAAAAGTACAGCTAATGCCGCTATCAGTATCCACTCGCACTAAATCCGTATTGGACAAATGAATTGGCAGTTCCGGTGAAGTTGAACTTCATAGCCATACTCCAAATAATTTGCACATCTATAAAAGGCTGATTTAGGCGAAATGCACACCCAAAGACGTTAGCTTGAGTTACTAAACCTATTTTGTTAGTTCACATATTTATCTTCTAAGGTTGAATGTTCAAAACAATACCGTAATTGCCTGAGAACGACTCAATAGCTAGATGCAATGACCAAACTCACCACACGGTGGCTAGGTAATGAATGCATCATAATATTGGCATTCATTGTTGGTGCTTTGCAGCTTTTGTGTCCCTTTACCTTTGTCTTACCTCTTGTAGACGCTCTCCAGTCGAGGAGTGGTCAGATTCAAAAGCACCTGTCCGGTTGTAGTGAGCCATCTGGACCACTTGGTCCTAACAGTGAAAAGTGTACCAGACACAATCAACTTTTATTCCTCAGTATTCGGCATGGAGGTGATCACTTTCAAGGTATGCCAGGTCTACAGTACATATAAGGGGTTACAGGTGCAGATTTATGAACTGTTATGGGTTACAAGTGAAATACTGTATCCCTCTCCTGGTCTTATAGAGAATGTCCACTAGATGGCAGGCTTTGATTATTGTGTCAGCTAATAGAAAGCCTCTTAACTCAGTCAAGTATGTGGGACCTTTAGCTTTTTAACACCCCCAACTCTCCCACACACTATCTCTGCCTTACTAAGGGGAACCGTAAGGCTCTGACGTTTGGGCAGCAGAAGTTTAACCTTCACCAGTTGGGCCAGGAGTTTGAGCCCAAAGCCAGGCGTCCAACCTCTGGCTCTGTAGACCTGTGTCTCATCACTAAGACCTCTCTGGCTACAGTTGCTGCACACCTGAAGGTATTTCACCTATTTCACCTATAGACTGACTGTCTTGTGTCATAACTTGTATTTATCTAATTTATAACATAGGTATTGTTTTAAAGATGGGTATTGTTCTCGTTGCCTCAAAAATGCTCATCAGTCATTTTTTCACTTGCTCTCTGCAGGTTTGTGGGGTAGAGATAGAGGAGGGCCCAGTAGAAAGGACTGGAGCTGTGGGGACCATCACCTCTCTGTACGTCCGGGATCCAGATGACAATCTCATCGAAGTGTCCAACTACAACCAGTCACCATCAGAGGGACCCTCTTAAGAATGAATTTAACTAGAAAAGTTTACATTTTCTGAAGACAATTTGTGTGCTTGCTTCAGCTTAAAGGTGTTTCTGTTGTCTCTGGTCTGTGGACATTGTGAAAGACAGCCAGGGTCACATTTGACAGCCACCAGAGGGTGACAGAAACAGACCATTGTCAAAGCGAAAGTGAAACTTTTCATAATGTATTCTTATGGGGCCAAAAAATTGAAAATAAAATAAAATTGCAGAAAAGTAAAAGTAGTGTGCTTTGCTGAAGCAAGCACAATAATAATAATAATAATAATAATAATAATAATAATAATAAAGAAGTAAGTAAGAGAACATAAATGTGCTTTGCTGAAGCAAGCACACTAATTACACACATGCTATGCAATTTCAATCCATATTTTGTTGCTTTGTTTTTCATGTGGCAGTTATTTCTTAATGAAATAAAATAGATGAAACACTTTCAAAGTCAGGAACTCCAGTCAGTGACCAATATTACAATCCTAATCGATTTGTTAAGTACAGTAGATTATGATTACGTAGAGATTCATAGTACATACTGACACATAGAGTACAAGGACAAGAGGACTTCACATACATTGCAAACGGACTGTGCAAGACTTCCATTAGACAGTAGACGACATATTGTGTGTTCATTCAAAATTCAATATCTATGCTGATTGCATGTATGTACACTGGTGTGGGCTAGTTTCCATGTGAGCACACTGCATGTTGAAATTAGGGGTTAAAGAAAAGATGGGCTACCCACTCACACTCAAACACATAAACGTGTAGATGAGAGCATAAAGGCGATTAGCTCAAAACCTCAACATTGGGAACCAGGAAAAAGGAAGTGTCTTGTATTCAGGTCCTGGAAGATTTATTTACAGATTAGCTCCTTAGGTTACACGTGCAGGGGGATTTGCCACAGAGTATTTGTATATAATGGAATTGTCTTGTGTCAAAGTTGATTCCAGAATTGGAACAGTAACACTTCCTTACTGTAAGACTATTAATATATCCTGTAACTTCTCTATGACGATCCATAAATATGCATCTATCACCAATGTCTTTGTGGCTTGACTGAGCTTAACCAAATTCATCGCTGCTGGCAAAGGTCAATATTTACTTACTTTTACATTACAGTCATTTAGCAGACGCTTTTAACTAGAAATCATAAGTGCTTCTCCTTCCTAAACAAGCAGTGCTGAGGTGAAACCTGAGCATGTTCCACTACAAAGGCCCCCTAGTCCCATTACACTCAGGGAGATGACCAAAAATATAAGCTTAGGACTTTTGTCTTCTGTCTTTTGTCTAATGCTGCTTGCCTAGGAGACCATTTCTTTTCACACTGTTGATATCACTTGGTAGTTTTACAGCCTTGCAGCCAGACAGAGCTCCTATACAAAAACAGCATTGACAGACAACACAACATCGGCGACACCTTGGCAGAGAACTTGCTCCCCCAACATTCATAAAACCCTCTTTACTCATTAATATTATTAATTATTAATATGAACTGGACAGTTATTTGTTAATTCAATTGTGCCAACACTGACCGACCAGCCCAGACAGGGCCATGGACCGTGCTTGGAAACGTGTTGGTTTCCCCTTGTGCTGTGACACACTGTCCAGTGCCCTCAAACCATTTGGAAAGGCTCCCATTTCCTCTTGTCCTGATACTTATTGACTTATATAATATTTCCACTCAGACAACAAGGACAGGGAAATGGAATGAGGAAACTTCTCTCCTATATTCCCATCATTGGGCCTGGCTTTTATTTGCATCGGATGATAGGTTTTGTATTTATAGCATAATAACTGTTGACCATATTGACCCAGGGAAAACACCCGATGTTTCAGAAACACTCACTGTAAAAGACACGTTGAAAACAAGTACTACTTCTGGGCTTTCCCTGGATTTCAAATGATTTACAGGCAGTGGTGGCCCCAATGGCTGACCAACATACTACAATACATCCTTCCAGGAGGCTTCATTAGCTAGCTATCTGTACAGTATGTGTTATTATAGATTCACCATGCATGCTCTCAGGTTGTGTTTATTGTTACACTTGTGGCTTTCATTGTTTGAATTTGACAAGCAATTTACAGTTTTTTCCGATCGCTAACTCGCACCGATCAATACTGAAGTCACATTGTCAAAACTCTTCACACAGTCAGGAAACAGAAGTCTATGTGGACCAAACTGTGAATCATTTTTCATTGCTTTCACACAAAATGCATTCAATAACCACATTCTCCAAAATCCATAAACTCTTTTCTCATTCATACTCCACCACCTGCAAAACACTATATATTAGCAGCACATTTTTCAAATGCTAACACACTGTTTTCAAAACTGTAAAAAACACATTCAAAACAGAATGATTTCTGCAGTAACCATATTGAAATATATAGAACATTTTAGCAGAGGATTTACAATAAAATTAAATAATAATCATTCCAAACACAGCTGATTGCAATTTCAGCTGAAAGCTGAATAAGGGGCACAATTATTGACCATGTTGTAAACCATGGTCTCTCTTTGAGAGAGGCTGGTTTACTGTAAGGGTGCAACCAAATCAGTTGCATCAATAGTATGAATTTTCCAACAAAACAACAGGTGAGATGTGCATCCTTCAGTTGAACTACATATTACAGTACAATACAGTATGTTTACATTTTTACATGTACATTTTGAAATATATTTTGTGTTTTAGGATCCAAAGGTTGCCTCCTGGAATTTCAGGATTTTTTTTTGTTTCAACTTTTTTTTTTTTTTTTTATACGATTTGAAGCAAATTGCTGCATTTCTGATTCATTCTTGTTACATACATACTGGTTACATACATTACTTTACAGTTTTTTACAATCGTTTTCACACTTGTCTCAATACCATGTCCACTTTTTCAAAACACTTAACACATTCACCATATCAGTAGACTATGTGAACTAAACTGTGTGTACTTTTGCATTGCAAGAGGCATTCAATCACCATTTCTTCCAAAATTCATGAATACCTCTCTCAGTCAAAATTCTGTACAACTACAGCAAATTTTGCAGACATTTAGATACTCTGTTCAAAACAGTTAACGTTCAGTTCAAAACCCAACAAAATTCTGATCACTGTGGATGGAAATATGTTGCATTTTGACAGACAAATGAAACTATATGCTTGAAATACGTAAAACAGATTATTCTGATTTTAGCAGAAAGTTTTATTCAGTTTTTTTGTTTGTAGCCTTGTTACCATCTATACAAAAGTGGTCATACTTGCATTGAAATGTGCATGTATATAGGGAAAATATTGCTAATTGGTATTTTTTGTTATTGATTGTAATGTATTTTGATTTTATTGTATTTTTCTTTTCTGAACTACAGTATATTGCACTGAGAACAAATGGCAAAATATAGTAAACCCCCTGAAGAATACTGTTGCTTTTGTAATTTGTTTCTTTATCATACATTGTTTTACATTACACAGTAAAAATTGTTATTCTGGGTTTCCGATACAGTAAAACATTCATTCATTTACAGTTTACTGTAAATTTACCACACTCAGTCATGACATATATTGTGAGAGGCAAACCAACAGATCAAAAGTTTCTTTAGCTGCTTGGCTTGAAATATTTGTGGATGCAAAAATAGAGGAAAGGGAAACACATAATATATGTATTTTGCAATGCTCCAAGTTGTTTGTGTTTTTTAGTTCATTGTACATTGAGTGACAAAGTAGTCTTATGGGAGAAAGCATATGCTAGAGTTACGGCAGCATAAGTCACTTTTGCACCAAAGGTTAACTGATGTGCTCAGGTGTGTGTTTCAAAAGCACACTGTGTGAAGAGTTTTGAAGAAGTGGACATGGTATTGAGACAAGTGTGAAAACGATTGTAAAAAACTGTAGTACAGTCAATAAAGTGAAAAGGTGTTATTCTTATTCTATAATGAAATACTGATTTATGTGAAAAATCATTCAAACTTCAAAGATAAAAGTTCATCATTTATGTAATGCTCCCTGTTGTTAGTGTTTTTTAGGTTAGTGTGTTATGAGTGACAATTAATGTATGCTTTCTGGGTGAGAATTGTTGCCAGTGTTGTGGTTGAACGAGCTTATTTTGAGACATGTATGAAGTGTTTTGGTGGTTTGAGTGAGTTTTGGAGGTGAGATTAACTGTTTGGCCAAGATGCATGTTGGTAATGCAGACTGTATGAAGAGTTTTGACAATGTGGTTTCAGTATTGACCGATGTGAGTTAGCGATCGGAAAAAACTGTAATCGTAGTGTTTATGAGTATTCATACAAGAGATGTGGGCATTTACTTGTGTTGGGTAATGTGAACCTAAAGAAGACACAATATAATTTTCTCACAGTTATCCGCATAGTTTTAAGTGGTTTTATTTACTAAAGATGTTGGAAATGATACATTTATGTAATAAAATTATGGACCGTAAGAGATAATACCTTGAAAGTCATTCATTGTTGCATTCATATTTACAAGCATGCAGCACTTACATTGTCTAATTGAACATTTTCACAATGTTAAGCACAGACGTACAGTATAAAGTACAGTATTTTACAAACACTTCACTTATATAACTTTAATAATTAAAATCATTCAAAATAGAATTACTCAGGTATGCTTTTCCCTTTGCAATTTTATAACTCACAGTATTGATTTCTTACAAATTCTACAAGCAAAATCCCTTTAAAAGAGTAATCATAGTATAGTATAGTATATAGTATAGTAGATTTATCATAGTAACAGTGTACAGTTGTGTATGTGTACAGTTGACATGGTTCAGTGGAAACATTTGCACCTCAATTGACACTTCTACCTAGTGCAATTTTCAAATTGTTATATATGTGTCAGAATTTAGGCAAGTCAATTATCATGGTGTCACAAATGTGTCATTTTATTGTATTTCTGTCTTTAAATTAATTTGTAGTAATTAGTGTCCAAACACCAGATCAAATTCTTGCTACATGCAAATGTATTGTAGAATTAAGTGTAATTTTAATTCTACAATTTACAATAATTATTGTTTTGTTGTTATTATTATATATGTCTGTGAAGGTTCACTGCAGCTGTGAGAGAAGGGGTGTGCAGTCTCCAAGTCTGTCCAGCTCCTCCACTGCTTCAATCAGCCCTTCAACCTTCTCTGGGGGAAGCACCACCTCTGCATTGTATCGGAACTTCTTCCTCAGGCTCTCATTGGTCAGTGGGTTGCGCCAATGACCGTAGAAGGTGTCACAGCGCCCGTTCACAACATCTCCTCCAACAAGCGTCACCTGGACTTCACCGTACATGCGATCAAAGTTGGCTGGGTTGTCATGGGGATGCTCTACACGAACGCGACTCAACAGAGTGAACAATTCGGGGCGCCTCAAGGCAGCAGGGGAGAAGGATTGCACTGTCACCTCCCCATCCAAGAGAGCGGTGCAGGCATTGAACTGAAAGGAATGGCGTGCCTGGTGCTCAGACGCAGGGAAAGCTCTGTTGATGTACTTGGAGTGGGGGACTCTGAGCAGGATATCCTGGACCTGGGCAGGGGAGATGGTACCAGAGTCAATGTCCACAAGAACCTTATGGACAGAGGCTGCTGCATCTGCCACCCAGTGCATCCCCAGGTGGGCGGGGAAGCGCTTGAAGCCTATGTCCTGCTCCTCTAGCAGGAAGCTATGGCCCTCATCCTTGGGTGAGTTCAAAGGTTGTGGCATGTAGTCTTCATAAAAGGCATTGAAGCCGGCCACCCCTGCGACAGAGTCCAGGATCAGAGAACTAGCTTCTAGACCTCGGGAGGCCAGGAGAGCAGCCTCCAGTCCCAGTCGTGAAGCATTGCCAATGTGGAGGGGTTTGGTCTGGGTGGCAGCATTAGCCATTGGGGCTCCAGATAGAGAAGCAGCGATTGCCAAGGCATGGCTGCACTGGGAGCGATCCAAAGACAAGAGGTGGGCACAGGCTGCCGCACTTCCCATGGTGCCTACCACACTGGGAGGGTGGAACCTGGTGATGAGAAAGACAGAAAGAAAGAGAGAGACAGAGAGGCCTTGTTCAGATGTCTTATGACTAAAAGACCATTTTAAGTGGGTGTACCAGCTGTCATTATGGTGTTACAGCAGAGCCGCTGTGAGTAAGGGCCTATTGTACTAGCAAGTAGTCTGTGACAGAACTCTCCGTGTGCAGACTGTCTATTTCAGGAGTGTTAAAGGAAATAACACATTTTAGTCATCTCAGTATATTCTCAAAAAGCAAATCAAGGAGTGGGTCATTTGACTAATGGAGCCTAATAGAGCACTCAGTGATATTCTTCTGCACATGGCTAACTGTGCTAACATCACCCATGGAGTCACTGCTATCCCAGAGAGAGCACAATAACAAGCCTTTCACACCTCATTGACACCAGTAAGAGACTTAACATTTCACTGCACAGGCCTCCTTGTGAACCGCACAGCAGAGATCAGCAGAGTCAAATATAGATCTCCCCCTTAAAGACTCATGGGGCTACTACTCAGACATGTCTAAAGCTTAGTCCTATGTAGAATAGAGCAGCGGTCCCCAACCACCGGGCCGCGGACCGGTACCGGTCCGTGGGTCATTTGGTACCGGGTCGCACAGAAAGAATGAATAAAAAAATATTTTATTGATTATCAGAGTCAGAGGAGATGGACGCAGAGTACAAACGCCTTCTCTTACACACAGAAATAAGATGGCTATCAGTGGCGGCTGGTGCATTTTTCTCCAGGGGGGGCTATACCAAAAATCAAACAAACATGTACTAAGGTATCATCAGTGTATTTAAATAAATGAAAAGGCCTTTATTTGTATTTGCTGAGCTGAATGAACATTTGTTGTAATGAAACGTGCTTAAGGTAAGTTAAGGTACTTCAATTAGTGCAAATTCTTTATAATAATTATCTTTTATACTACAATATGTAATGGTGAAAGACTAAAGTAACCGAAAAGTGCCTCGATAAGTGCAACAGAAATCTGACAACACAAAACCCTGAGACAATGGCAGAAAATTATGAACACAATAAGACCTAATAGAAAATAACATTTAAGAAAAAAATTAATTAATATGGTATTACATTTGAAATACCCAGTGCCATCAAAAAGCTGAGTGAACTGGCTCAAAGCCATATGACTTTGCCACCTTGTGGCTTAAACTTTTTGTACATAAATGTTGCCCTTCTCTCCTTGAGAGATGCAGATTTCTCAATGACTCTATGGCACCACAGAACTTGACACAGTTTATTATTTTAGACAGGATGTGCCTGTTTTTGTCAACCTCTTCATTATGCTCACGGATCCCTATCCTGTAGCCTTCATCAAGCTGAGCAGCTATGTTTACTTTCCCAAACATTTGCTCAATGACTCTATGGCGCCACAGAACTTGACACAGTTTATTATTTTAGACAGGATGTGCCTGTTTTTGTCAACCTCTTCATTATGCTCACGGATCCCTATCCTGTAGCCTTCATCAAGCTGAGCAGCTATGTTTACTTTCCCAAACATTTGCTTTTGTTTTTGATATGTGGTTTAAATCATTCAAACCTGTCTGAATCCATGCTGGGTCTGAGACCTGTCGTTTGAAAAAGGGTGCAGGGAAAGCAAAATAAAGCATTGGTGTCACTACATACAGTTAGCCAAGCCTTCCTACTAAACCAGCTGCTTGAAAACGACCGAGTATATTGTCTCATTCTGGCGCATTTTATGTCAGATCAGATGTACCACGAGCCACTCGCTCTCTGCTGCCAATTTATAACGAGAGTCAATGGGCAAAGATTTTTGCGCCCCAGGCCGGAAATACGTGCCCTAGCAGTAACTTTAGACAACGTAGAACAATTTTAATCTACATTTTATTGCGCCCTCTATTGGCCAGCCGCCACTGATGGCTATCTAAAGGGAGATCGTTGGCCAGAGTGTTTGAGTTACGAGAGCCGCTGCGGAGATTTCTCTCAGAAAAAAAGTCACCACTGGCAGCACATTTCAGTGACAAGGAATGGGTCGCAAAGCTCGCTTACTTGTGCGACATATTCAACCTGCTCAATGAACTCAATCTGTCACTTCAGGGGAAAATGACAACTGTCTTCAAGTTGGCAGATAAAGTAGCTGCATTCAAAGCCAAACTGGAATTGTGGGGACGGCGAGTGAACAGAGGGATATTTGACATGTTTCAAACATTATCAGGGATTTTGGAAGAGACTGAGACTGAGCCATCATTCTCCCAGCTGATGCACGATCACCTGTCTTTGCTTTTAAAAGAGTTCGAGCGGTACCCAACTACAAAAGACCCACGAACTGCGAAAGAATGGATACGCGACCCATTTGTGAACAAACCAGGTGAATCGAGCCTGTCCGTGCTAGAAGAAGATCAACTGCTGGAGATTGCAAATGACGGTGGCCTTAAAAGTATGTTTCAGACAACAACTCTGCCGGTGTGCTGGATTAAAATCAAGGCAGAATATCCTGAGATCGCCAAAAAAGCACTGAAAACCCTGCTTCCATTTCCAACATCCTATCTTTGTGAAGCGGTGACAGCGACCAAAACAAAATGACGGAGTAGACTGGACATAAGGAACACACTTCGGGTGTCATTGTCTCCCATTACCCCTAGATTGGACCGGCTCGTTGCAGAGAAACAAGCTCAGGGCTCCCACTAATTCAGCGTAATGGTGAGTTGTATTTTTTATGCACTTTATATTTGTTTTTATGCCGGTCGTATCATTTTATTTCGTCATATTTATCCCCCACACCTTGAAGGCCGGTCCGTGAAAATATTGTCTTACATGAAACCGGTCCGTGGCGCAAAAAAGGTTGGGGACCGCTGGAATAGAGAATAGAGACTCAGCTTTATGTTCATGAAATGGACACTTAGAGACATTGGACCTGTGTTAAGCCATATGTCACCACTACTGTAATTTAACTAACTCATCGCTCTCCAATGCCATTCATGCTCTGTGGCGCTCACCTCTCGGGGATGTTGTTGGCCTGATTAGAGAACCTCATCAGTCGGCCCTGGATCTCGATACCAACATTGTAAGCCAGCAGGAAGTTCAGGCCACTGGGCTTGCTGTTACTGGGCATCCTGTCGCTGAGAGCTAACAGAGCAGGAAGGACGGCTCCCGAGGGATGGGTGGCAGGGTGCCATGTATCGTCAAAGTCCATTGAGTGAGCCTGCAGCAAACGGAACTTAATTTAAGCTTAACTTAAGCGAACTTAAGCAAACTTAATTTTCAAGAATGATTATTGATTAATTTTGCAGGTAAACACTGGCAAGCTACATAACAGCAGATAAGGTGGCAACAGTAACAGTAATCATTAACTGAATTACAAGAGCAATATTTTTCATTTTTCACTGTCACTATTTTACCCCTGTCCTTCCTTCTGTCTGTCTGTGGCTGAATGACAGTGGCCCTTCAAGTCTCATCTATAAATACCTCTCTGCTCACAAGAACACTCACCATGGCCAATGTATTTTGATGATCTGAGTTGCTTTAACAACTGTAACAGGCCATCTGAAAAAGGCAAATGTAGGCTGCAGGAATATGTTTTATGTCGTAATGGTTTCCCTTAGGGACACAGGCTACTCTGTAAAATTGAAATTTTCTGCAGAACACGGCTGTCGCCCCTAGTTCTTCAGCACACAACCCACCTAGCTGCTGTCTCTTGCTAATAGCTGTTTTTGAAATTGTTTCCCAGCAGCACTTGCTGTGTAACAAAATTATTTTAGCATTGGTAGATATGGAAATGTGGAGTGGGTACGGTCAATTTGGGGCTTGCATCAGCCCCTCCTGTGGCTGGCTGCCCAGGCTGTACCATAGTTGCCAGAGTAAAAAAAGCTGTGGTTTGGTTGTGGTGAGAGGGTCATGGATTAGTGTTTCCCAAATTGTCTAGTGTACAGGAGACAATTGTGACACATCTATTCCTACTCACTGCCACTCCATTGACGAAGGCTGCGAGAGTTGGGGAGAGCCTGGTGCCCCTGCGTCCATACACAGAGCTGACGTCATCAGGAGCATAAATGTGCTGAGGGGAAAAGAAGAAGACGGATCAGAGGGAACATTCACAATGACAGTTTACATAGAAAAGTCCAGTGTATAAAGTCTCTCATCACACACATAAAAAAAAATCACGCTGAAAAGATTGGGCTCGTCTTTCTTAGGCCAGTGAAGGGTGAATAAGTGTCTTTGTAAGTCTAAAGTCACTCAGTCCAGGGAAAAAGGTCATCAGACAGTGGGTGATGAGGAGAAAAACCTGTCTGTGCCCAAGTTTTCATGGCTAAAATAAGTATAATAGCCTATTCAGTAAGGAACCATCTATGAAAGTAAATTAGCGCAGAGTGCTAGTATTTATCATTTATCATTTATTAGTTATTATTTTGTGTCTGTTGTATTGATACCATGCTGTCCCCTGTGACAGACATGTAACGTGTGTGCAACAAACATGTACCTATAGCACAACCAACCAGTGAGGCCTTTCAAGGGCGTCAGAAATCTGATCTTGACCAGTCCACTACTGTATGGAGATAGTCCATAGAATGAACTCTATGGTCTTAGCATGGAGAACCAATAATGAGAGACTTCTTTCTTTCCAACGAAACTATAGAGATTGTAGTGAGCTGACTTTCAGAGAGAGAGAGCATAGAGAGATTTTGACTTTCTGTGGGGCCTGTGACAAGGTCTTTCTCTCTCCAATATATCTGTATACAATATATTTTTCTACTTCAACCTGTCAGTGTTTTGTGTGTTATTTCAAAGATTTCTGAGTGCTTACAGGCAATTTTCCCACGACACCCTCTTGTCATTTTCCCCTCATCTTATCTGTCATCATACATCATTTGCACTAATTTGAAACTGTGGTTTCCCTCACCTGGCAGTGCTGCAGAGCCAGTTCAAACACGTCGGTAGTGCTGCCAAGAAGGCCGACCCCGATGCTGTCCAGCAGCATCCTTTTACTGCGGTGGAGCACTATGGAGGACAAGTGCTGGGGCCTCACCTCATTGATAAACCTCCCAAAGCTAGCTGTGACTGTGTCCTCAGGGGCTGGGTGCTCCAAGGCTGCAGGAGAAGAGGGGCAATGGGTGGAGGAATAGAGTGAGAAGAAAAAGGGAAAGAGGACAGTACAAAGAGGAGAGGGAGTGGAAAGAGGAGAAGGGGGAGAAACGTTAAAGAAAAAAGGAAATGTTAAAGAAGGGAATGAAACATGAATGGGATGGAATGCGGGAGATGTGAACAGAGGTGAGGAGAAGAGTTGAATGTTTAAAAACTGTTCCACTGTTCAGTTTTTTCATGTCTAAAATGAGATGGAGCAGTAGAGAATCAATATTATCAATATTAGCTGGATGTATAGAGATTCTCAAAATTTACAGTAAAAAAACAGTGTTTATTTATAGCTGAGGCACAGAGAAATAAGTGTGTTGTCTAAATAAGCATTGTGTGACAGTGGTATTATGGTGTTAGAGTGGCAGGATGAGTTACGTGTCCCAAAAGCTGAGCTTACCTTTCACCGACGTATATATTCTTCTGAGTGCGCACACTGGTCTAATGGTTTTCTGTGGGACACATAATAGAAAGTCAAATATGTTAACTGAGCTACTGAGGGGGAAATGTATTGCAGGTCAATTAGAGGAAAGAGCAGTGACCTTCTGCCTTTCTTCGTCAGATACACGTCTTATTAAATCAACCTTTCTGCCTGTGTGACTCTTATGAAAGGGCCATTGTACAGGTGAGGCAGTGCTGCCAGGTGTGGTACAGTACATACAAAGTGGTCAACATTAAACCAGAGCTCTATGAGATTATGTCTATGAGATTCACAAAACACATCTAACGTGTCTATTTTGGGGATTTTAAGATTTTGTATTGAAACTTTTACTGGAATGATGGGGGCTTCCCCGCTCTAGAGATGCAGACAGAATCAGTAGTTGGTGCAAAGTATGTCACTAGTCAGTAGTTGCTACAAGGAGGAGGAAAACCAAGCGTGAGAGAAATATGTTCCCTTCCTTACAGTCAGACCCTATTGATCTAACTTGAATGGCCTTGAAAAATATTATGAATCTGTACCTGTAGCTTGGAGATCATGGCGTCGTTGTGGTTTTCCTGCGGCCAAGTTGCTTTATGCTGTTCTCTTTTCTGCTGTCTCTTGTCTGTTTTGGCTTCTGTCCTCTTGTTTCTCCTCCTTTCTTTTGTCCACTGCCTGTCTCTTCTCTGCTGATGCAGTAGTTAGCAGTCAAGAGGTGATGACGTATGCTGATGTTTCTCAGGTGAAAGTCTGAGGCTACTATAAGGCTACTTACCTTATATAGCAGAGGACTGACAAAGGCTATTGATACTGGCCTGGGAGGAACAGGGAAGACGTATCCATCACAAAAGCATCTCCAATTAAAGGGAAATCCACAGTCACTATAATCAGAGGAGCAAGAGGAGGAAGGTGATGGTTTTAGAGGTAGGGCAGTGATGTCATTTCTCAGGGGGGAAACGGGGTTGGTTTCAGGGAATTTTCTTGGGACTCCTCCTACACATAAGAAAGGAATATTTATGACAACCCTGCTTCAGAGCAACTCAACACTTTATCTCTGAGCATCTTCACCAGGTAATACCTTTTTCCAATTGCCTCAATGCTAGCTATTGCAATGTCTACTGAAGTTTCAAAATGCTATACTACTAGAGATGATAATATCAGGTTTTCTTATGTCAGCACAATATAGGAATATTACATTACATTATACTAAAGGAAATCTTAGTGCTCATTCCAATGATTATTATATGATTAAAAGCTGCCAGATTGTGTACCAATGTATTCAATCATTACACTACAACTTAGAGAGAGTGTGAAACTAACTGACTCATCATGAACATTGCCTTAGTGTATGCCGTGTTCCTCTTTTGGTTTGATATCACTGCACTAGTTCTGTATGAAAGCCTTTCCTACAGCACTAAGCTGTAGGAAATGATAATAAAGGACCTTGACCTTGACCTTGAACACTGTCACACTACAACAATGATCATGAAAGCCAGCCCACCTGTGATTGGGCAGGGCCAAGGATTGGCAAGTTTCTCTAAATGCTTAGGGTGATAAGACAAAGCCTGAGCTAGTCTGAAGGAGTGAGAATTTGTGCTTTTGACTTTCCCTTGAAAGACTTTCTGGGAAAATCGGCCTAATCATTATTTTTGAGAGGAATTTGTGCCTTTTATTTGTAATTTACCTGTTACATGTTCCTTAAAAACAATATCATTATTCCTTTGTTATTAATTTGATCTTATTTTCTGTTTCCACAATTAAAATAATTCTTTGCATATAGAGGGTGCTCAGGTCATTATGTTCACTGTAACTTTCCAGGGACGCCATTATTAAGTATTTTCGGAGTATTTTAGGGCATGTTGCTGTTTCCTACCATAAATAACATTTTCCAGTGACTTTCACTCTGCACATAACCTGTTTGACTGTAGTGAACATGTAATTTATAAAATAGCCATACTTGATATGATGATATTTCCCTTTGGCACATAAAATATAGCAATGAATTAGCCAAGATCAATGCAGTGTACTACACCGAGTTGGTCTGTTAAATGATTCATATATCTTGCATCGCATGATTCATTGATTCATTGATTCACAGATTTGTTTTCTGTATTGGTAACATTCTGTGCCATTTGTTTCATTATTTCACTATTTTTTTTCAGCTGAAGCTAACTTACAATTTGACAACAAAGACACTATGGCAACATCAGATGGTTTTCCAGCCAGTTTCTATGGCGAGCCAGGAGTGCTAGGCATGTTAGCCAATGGAATCAGTGCATTCCTCGTACTTCTACAGAATTTCAATACAGCACACACTGGCATCGCACCAGAAGGGGTGGAGAACATCCTTGCAGGTAAAATGTGCTTACAAATATGGGTAACACTTTATTTGAAGGGGTGTGCATAACACTGTCATGACACTGTCATAACCATGACATGACACCTGTCATGACCATGAAGGACGCTTCATGAATGTTTATGACTGTTGTCATTAAGTGTCATTCGGTAAAGACATCTCAAACAATGTCAACTTTGCATTAACAATGACATAATTTACCGAATGACACTTAATGACAACAGTCATAAACATTCATGAAGCGGTTAGGGTTAGGGTTAGGGTTAGGGTTATGGTCATGACAGGTGTCATGTCATGGTTATGACAGTGTCATGACAGTCTTATGCACACCCCTTCAAATTAAGTGTTACCCACATATGTTGACGGCATCCAGCCAAGAACATTGTGACATAACAGCTGACAGCCATGACAGCTGCACTTCTAATGATGTGCCTCCTGTATTAGCCTACTTATTCATAACAAATGAAAAAGTATAATATCTCTTTAAACTGTGGAAGAACTATTAATGCATGAATGAAGTAAAACCATTAACCATTTAAACAGGGAGTCATTTAGAAGATTATTAGGCTGCTGTTTTGGTTGCTATCACAGATCACAATATCCTTAACCTGTAATCCGGATTGTAGTGAGTGGATGTTAGTAAAACATAATTTATAGTTCTAAAAGTTCAAACTATCATTTGAACTCAACCCAAATCTCGAACGCAAATGTTGGCTATAATCTTGTGGAAATTAGGATTGTTCATTTTTGCCTTATAGTAACTTTCTCAACAATGCTTTTTGCAGGTGTTCACCTCATCCTGATTGGTGGCATATGCCAACTGATAGCCGGCATGCTCTCCTTCCGAAAATTTGATCATCTGAGTGGCACTGCCTTCATTGGCTATGCTGCTCTCTGGGGCAGTTATGGTGCCACCCGAATCTACCACGGCGCTGTAACTGGAACTCCCTCTACAGAAGTCTTGCTCCATGAGATGATGAACAATATGTCCCTGTCCACTAACCTGATGAGCAACATAACTCGGAATGTCACTTCAGAGATCCCTGTTTGGCTTTCAGGTTTGTCCATAAAAGAGTCAGCCATCTCTGGTCTCTTACCCTATATCCTACTGTCTTTTCTCCTTGCATTCTGCTCTGCCACAGTCAACTACATCATGCCTTCTGTTTTTGGGGCCATCACGGCCACCCTAGTGTTTGAAGCAGTGGGTCTGGTGGCCAACTCATGGGCTCTCGTGGTCTCTGGGGTCCTGGAGTTTCTCATCCTGATCTTTGCCATCTATGGCTCAGCTGCACTGCTTGCCAAAGGCCTGACTCAACGTCTATCCCTCAAGGGCTTTGGGACCCCCCTCTTCAATGTTCTCCTGCTAGGGACCACCAACTCAGCAAGTACCCAGAGCATTGGCCAGGAGAAGAAGAAGAACACAAAATATGCAGAGCCAATGGCCCTGGGTTTCTTCTGTGACACTGTTGCCCCCTTTATCTTCGCTTTCTACAGCTTTGGGTACATTAAGTCCTTTGCCTTAGGAGTTGCATGGGTTTCAATTATTTCAGTTGCCCAGTTGTTCTCCAGCTACTATGCTCACCTGCGCCAAGATTGCTACCACACCACCAAGTTTGGTCTTCATGCTACATATTGGCTGATCAAGGCTTGGGATGAGTTTGTGGCATCTGCTCTGATTGTGGAGGGCAGTAAAGTGGCCTCTGGGAGGGAACCAATGGTGGGCAACTGGTTCTTTATAATGGCAGCCTTGGTGCTATGCATGGGAAGCCTGAACACAGATACACTGGAACTGATCCACAACATACTCTTCCTCCTGCTCACAGTCTCCACCACCCCCCAGATCCCTCTCCAGGGATACTACATCTTTTTTGGTGTGGCTTCTTCCCTGTTCACTGCAGCCTCCCTCTATGGCACCTTCTCTCGTCTCATCAACACCATAGCAGAAAAGTCCCTGATCCCTGTAGGCCCCCAGCCCATCTCCACCCACCGGCTTAAGGAGGCTCTGTCTTGCTGGAGGTCCAGAGGGAGAGACCAGGGTGTGCTGCTCCATACTGAACAAACTCCAGATGCCCTGTTCTACCTTTGCAATGGGGTGGCAGCTCTCTCCACGCTCCATGCTAGTGTGTCCAGCATGAACTCCTTCTTCCTTCATCTGACTGTCCCTTGGGTTCTCATCTCTGGAGCCATCATCCAGGCCTATGTCAGCCAGCTGCAGGTCAGGCAAGGACGTCGCTTCGGGTCAGTCATCCCGTCCTTCTATGTAGCAGTATGGGCCACCTGGACCTGGTTTAGGTTTGCAGGTATGTCAGTAAAAAAAAATATTATATGGTGATTTGTTGACACAAACCTTTTGACACAAAACTTAAACAGAATTCTATTACACTACAAATCGTTCTATTCCAGGTAACCTGCTCCAGCTATCATCAGAGGCAGCCTATGGCTTTACAGTGGGAGCCATTGCTTTCCTGGTCATTAATGCTTTCCTCATGCTAATTGGTAAAGTTAACTACATTCTTTTAAAAACAAATTACAAATTAATTTGTTTGTTTTTGAGCTAATAGTCCTTTCTTCCATGATTTCTGTCAGCTGCATATAGGAACCTGGTTTTGCTGTTTCTAACAGCAGTCATGGAGGTTGTACTGGTCTGTTTCTTGCTCTCCACCCTGCAGCGACTGCCATACCAACTAGAAAGTAAGGATGGATTAAGGCTAATCCCAAACTCATAATTTCCATTGGGTTTTAATTCTAGAATTAATTGAATCCGTATCTGTAAACTAGCCTTTCAGTTATTAAAACATTATAACAACATTTTCTTCACAGTGGCCATGCTTGCAGTGTTTTCAATAATCTGTATATATGGAGCGCTGGCATCATTGGTAAACTGCATCTTCTCACAGAAACTGCTACCAATGGGCCCACCCTTATTAAAGGTGACCAATTATGAGACCCAAGTTCTGTTCTGTTCTGTTCTTTTCTGTTCTGTTCTGTTTTGTTCTGTTAATGAAAATCTCTCTCCATCTGTGGTCTGTTTTAGGAAGAGAAGAAGGAGACAGCTCCAGAACTACCTTGTCCCGTGGTTGACTCCCGACATACCAGTGGACTTCTGAAGATTAATAGTCTACTAGAGGAAGGTGGGGTATGTGGTATTCCCACCGATACAGTGTACGCCCTGGCTGCCTCCTGCAAGAATCCCCAGGCTATAGAGAAGATCTACAACATTAAAGTAAGTTTTAAAATAAGTGGTGTCATATCGTACTGTAGTATGATAGGTGATCAGCCTATCATAGGTGAAAAATTCAAACTTCTGTCCCTTCAAACATTTTGTGTTTGATGTCTAATGCATACACCTGTTATCTGTGACCTCTCCCAGGACAGACCAGCAGAGAAACCCATCTGTATTTGCATCTCCAGCGTAGACCAGCTGGTGGCAGCTAGGCCTCCCTTCAGCCCTCTGCTCTGGGAGTTCATGAGGAATGTGTACCCAGGAGGCATCAGCTGCATCGTCAGCAAAGGAGACTGGCTCTTCAAACTGGGTAAAGATGCCGTCGCTGCTGCGATCGAACACCTGTGCTGTACTTTAGGATTCAGTTTACACCTTTGGCTTTCCTTAAAATGATGCAGTTGTAGTCACTTTTTAATTGAACTTGTTAGGCGTGGGACCAGCTTATGACCGTGTTGGTACCAAGGACAGCATCATGATCCGCGTCCCTGATCACACTGTGACCGGACACCTGTGTGACATCACCGGACCCCTTGCCATTACTTCAGCCAATCCCAGTGGAGAGCCAGACAGCACTCACCACAACATGGTCATCAGGTAAGTGTGTCCACAAAGAACAGTACTGTACGCAAGTCCTCATGCATGTCTGCTGTTATTCACCGGACCCACTACTACACCGTGTCATGTTTCAGTTTGGAGATAATTATAAAGTTTGATGCTGAGATCATTTTAAAGCAGTGATGCAGCCACAGGCTTGTCTATCAGTCTATTATAGTATATCATGGATGATGCACATTCTCTGATCCCCTCTGGTAACATTTATTTTTGCTGCAGTCGACTGGGACACAAGATCCAGGGGGTTCTGTGTGACGGGGAGTCTAATGAAGTTGTGGCCTCCACCGTGGTGAACTGCTTGAAGATCGATGAAGGTACAATGCAGAATCTTTTCCCAATAAATTGTTCCTTTGTTTTAACAAGCAAGATCTCATTCAAAACTGTGTTCCTGTTTCCACAGGGACCATAACCATTGTGAGGGAAGGCTGTGTCCCTGCAGTCAAAGTCAGACAGATCTTTGACAGAGTGAAAAGTACTATGCTGTGATCATCACATTCTCCTCTTCTGTCATCATCAAGTCTCTTCATTCCTGGTTCCTTACAATTTCTGCTCCTTAGTGCTCCTGCTCAGCCTATTCCCATTGACCCAATCAGGGACACTATATGAAGTATGGCAAATAGTAGAAGTAGAATGAATGTTAATAAGTGAATTATATTTCATTTCCAACATTTCAGGGGTCATATTCTTCTTCCTATTATGTTACATCCTAAAGCTCATTGTATATTGTTGTATTGATTAGTTCTTTGCAAATAAATATTGTTTTTTTGTCTAATGTGATATAACCTTATGTGTCTTGAAAGCAAAATACCAGAATATAGGCTGCAGTGAAAGTAGTTATGATGACTAATTTTATAATACATTTTTTTATAATAAAATTTGACAATTCATTTGTGGTGACATTTCTGATAAGGGCATATTCTATATCTATATAATCATTTTCTATATCTTATTCTCCTGAAACCGTCAAGTGTCTTCTTCATAAAATTAATAAAAGTCAGTGCAAGTGAACAGTGCTGGGTTAGGACTGCAACAGGAGGCACAGAGCAGAACACAGATGGAGCCGGACAGCCTCCTGGTTCTGTGGCACAATTGTGTCCTTTCCCATGCTGCCTGTTCTTGTCCCATGCTGTGCTGTCGTGTCTAATAATTACACAGGACAGGGCTGATTTGACCCCTACTAGAAATTTATGAATTGACAATCAAATAACTACAAAGGATGCTCCATCTTAACCCTCCTATTATCTTTGGGGTCAATTTGACCCCATTCAATGTTTAACGTCTCTAAATAAATGATTGACATAATTTTGTTTGTGCTTCATATTGAATGACTTAATGATTAATTTAATGGGGACAACTGGGTAAACATAAAATTAAGATGATAATATGTTTTCAATGTCCTGTGCACATTTTATATGCATCGGTGTTCTTTGGGGTCAATTTGACCGCAGGCTGTTTTAGCTGTATAAATCATTTTAAAAAATGAACATTTTACACACATTTGTTTTGGCTGATACTGAGGTCACTATCACATCACTATCACTTCAAAAAAAACTTCCCTATGCTTTAGGGCCCTAACCTAACATAACCATACCTGTAGTAGTGCGAGAACTCCTGATAGTTCACACGACGTGTGAAAAGGCTTGCACAGCAGCCTTCTAAACCATTTCTCTTGGTGCTCTGTGTCCTCTCTCTTTATGCTCTCTCTCAATTAAAAATGACCTCTACTGCAAACGTTTTCTGTCAATGAGGTTTTGTAACAGCTCTTTGACAGCACAAGTGACATAGAGCAGTGGTTCCCAAACTTTTTCAAACCAAGGCACCCCTTCATAGTCAATTTCTTTTCACGGCACCCCCCCCCCCCCCCCACCCCCTTTAAGCTAAAAATGACACCATGCATATGTTATAAGAATGTATTTTAATGAACTGGCATCAATATGAAGTGAAATAAAATAACTTCTTAAAATGAAACATTCTCAACCACTCAGCTAATGATAAGAAAAAATAGATGTCAACCATTTTGATTGACTTGTTTGAACTAAGGCTATATTTGTTGCTGTGTGATTTATGCAGATTTACAGATCAATGTTTAACTTAAAATAATAATAAATAATTATGTTAATTGGTAAATTTTTTGGAAAAAAGTGCATTTATTTTGCTTTGTTCAAAACGTAAAATAAGCCTACTTTTTAGGTTAATAAGAAAAACAAAGAAAGAAAATAACTCCGCGTATGGAGCTATCAGGCATTTTAGTGGGAGTGTGAGCCTGCTGTTGAGAGCACAGTCTCTTGATGCAGGGAGAGATTGAAGAGAGTGCAACGCGTAGATCTGACTCCACTGACAGGCGATGCCTTCTCTTGCTTTTCACGTATGTCAGGGATGAGAAAGCCAGCTCACACAAGTACGATGTTGGGAACGGCAATAGCACACTGATCGCGCAGTTTGCCAGAGATGGATATTCGTGTCCCACAAGCAGCCAAAACTTGTCCGACGACATTTCTCCAAACTTCAATTTCAAAGTGCGATCCATTTTCAGTTCTGCAAGTTCTTCCTGGCCTTTGATTGTCAACTTCTTTGCTGATTCTGATGATCGGGAGTTGAAAGGATCGCGGATCCAGTCATAGGCCGAATCCCAATTCACCCCTTAGCCCTTCCCCTCCGTTTTGCGCGTTCACGTGAAGGGGTAGGGGTGTCCCAATTCTCTTGGGATCGAGGGGTAGGGCAAAGTGCTAGGGCTACATGGCCCTCCAAACGGAGATTTTTCAGGGGCACACTACAAACCGAGGGCTAGGAGAAGTCTCCCAGAATGACCTGCGAATCAACTGGAAGATCATGGCGAACGCTACACTACCATCAAAGTGAACCACAAAATTTTCTTCGTTAATAAAGATTTAAAAAATATTCTAACCGTGGTATTATCTTAGTTTAATGTCGTTTCAATGTATTATAGACCTTTTCTTTATAACAAGCATAACAAAAAATCGCTAGTATGCCGATGTCTCTACCTCGCTAGTTCAAGATTCAAGATTCAAGAAGTTTAATTGTCACATACACACACGAGGTGTGTAGTGAAATGCAAAGTGGCAATGCTTAGCAGAAATGTGCAAAATAACAGGTTCACACTATTTACAATAACCAACACAATATTTACAATGTCACAGTTTTTAAGAGCTCTATATAAAAAACAACACAATATTTACAATAAGAGCACTTTATAAAAAAATATAGTAAAAAAAGGGAAAATTGTATGTATAATATAATATAAATTATAAATTATGTGTAGTCTTTACCTAAGTGTGTGTGTGTGCATAAGAGGGGCAGTGTGTGTGTCTTGGTGGGGGCCCTGGTGAGGTCAGAGTTCACAGTCCTGATGGCCTGAGGAAAGAAACTCTGTCTCAGTCTCTCTGTTTTGGCAGCGTGACTACGGAGGCGCTTGCCTGACCGCAGCAGCTGAAACAGTCCGTTGTTGGGGTGGTGAGGATCCTTCATGATCCTGCAGGCTCTGGTTCTGCACCTCCTGGTGTACAAGTCCTGCAGGGTGGGGAGTGTAGTTCCAATAGTGCGCTCAGCCGAACGCACTACTCTCTGCAGAGCCTTCCTGTCCTGAGCGGAGCTGCTGCCAAACCAGGCAGTGATGCTTCCTGTCAGGATGCTCTCCACAGCTCCAGAGTACAACATTGTTTTTAGGCTGATTTGTGCATGACAGTCCCGCATTTTGACATATTTCATATTTCATATTTCATATGACATATTTCCATGTTGCATTTCCCCCCTTTGATGGCATATGACGAAATAAAGTTCAGCAGCGAAGTTGCTGCTTGTTACGGCTGTTACGGCTCCTCTAATATCAGTGCAGACTACAGAGCACCGCTAACGCTATTCTGTCAAGAAGTGGCCCGGTAATGAAGCAGTGGTCTTTTTTATTTGATGACTTGTTTGATCGGTTGCTAGCGTGAAACGTATAAATTGTGAACGAATCGCGAGCGTCCATGCTTTTCTATCTCCATCAGATGAATGGCAAATGTCACTGTGATAATACCATTATTGCCATAGTAATCTCCGATAACAAACTCGTCCCGTCTGTTTATGTAAACGTCATCGATGGGTCTTGAAGGGTTGTCCCATTTCTTAGGGAGATATTTCTACCACTACACCTTGTGACTCTGTTCCGAGGGCCAAGCCGAAGGGCCAAGCCGAAGCCGTAGGGGTGAAAATGAGAATTGGGATTCGGCCATAGTCTTCATTCTTCGAAGCGGGGAAATAACACTCAAACCTTTCATCCAGCGTTTTCAGATGCGCCGCTATCCCTTTGAATAGGGATGCTGTCTTGCGAGCGGATTTTTATGTGATGAAACGTTATTAAATAGACACAATAAAATATGGAAATTAACAGATCTTGCGGCACCCCTGGCCAGTCATTACGGCACCCACTTTGGGAACCACTGATTTAGCAGACGCTTTTATCCAAAGCGACTTACAATAAGTGCATTCAACATAGGTAGGCAAGAGAACTACTAGTCACCAGATATTGTAAGTGCATTTCCTTCCTAAACAAGCAAGTAAGAGCATAACTAGTGTTAAGGTAAAAGTGCAATAAGTTAGCAACCTACTTTATCTTAAACAAATGAGACAAATAAGAGAATCAGATAAATAAGAGCTAAGACAAATAAGTGAACCAAATAAACAAGAGCTAAGACAAATAAGTGTATCAAATAAACAAGAGCCAATAAACAAGAGCTTAGACACATAATTGACGACAAATAGGCAAGGCTAAGAGGAAGGGTCAGGGTAGTGTTTCCTGAAGAGGTGGGTTTTCAGCCTGCGGCGAAAGAAGATGTCCTGACATCAGTGGGGAGTTCATTCCACCACTGCGGGGCCAGGACAGAAGAGCCGTGACCGTGTAGATCGGTCGCAGGAGCCTCTGAGCGACGGGGCAACCAGTCGCCTCGAGGCAACAGAGCGAAGTGGTCGGGCGGGGGTGTAAGGCTTGACCATAGCCTGGAGGTAAGAAGGAGCTGTTCCTTTCACTGCCCTATAGGCTAGCACCAGGGTCTTGAACTGGATGCGAGCTGCTACAGGGAGCCAGTGTAGAGAACGGAGAAGGGTAGTTGTGTGGGAGAACTTGGGGCGGTTGAACACCAGACGAGCTGCAGCTTTCTGAACAAGCTCCAGAGGTCTGATGGCAAACGCCGGGGCACCAGCAAGGAGGGAGTTGCAGTAGTCCAGGCGGGAGTTGACAAGAGCCTGGATGCGCTGCCTTGTCAGTGAGGAAGGGGCAAATCCTCCTGATGTTGTAGAGGAGGAATCTGCAGGAGCGTGTCACTGATGCAATGTTTGCCGAGAACGACAGTTGGTCATCCAGGGTCACACCCAGATTCCTCGCAGTCCGAGTTGACGTCACCACAGCATTGGTTGGAAGGAACAAGGAAAGATAGATAGATAAATAGATCGTTAACAATAGAACAATAGAAATAATACATTCAAACAGAAACTAAATTCATGTCTTCTGCCAACTTAGGTATCTCTCCTAACGTAACGTGGTTGTTTTTTTATAGTTGTTGGCCCCACGGGTTCAGTATACTTATAATGGTGACTGGCATTTTATCATGCTTGCTGTTATTCATTTTGATTTTGATGGCCCTTCTAGCATGATGCTAAACTTGAAACAATTTGGATGACTTTTCTTGGTTTACTGTGACTTCTGATGTAAAATAGCTGTGCTCTATTTATTGATTTAATCATTACTAGTTACTAGACGTTATCTGATGCAGGTCTCCTACTCGTATCAGAGAATGTAAGACAATTGACAAGGTTTGATTGCAAAACCTTTGAAGCAGTCAGTGTCAGCAGGTCAACTAACTAAACATCACCTTTACAAAGATATAGAAGATATATAATGTGTCTCAATAAATTAAAACCACTTTCGTGAACACGATATCGTCTTTGTAAAACTGTTGAATGCAGTTTGCAATGCCATACAATTAGATGATTTATGTTTTTCTATGTGATACAAAAAACATCAATGTTTTCATAGAAAATGCATGAATTGTGCACATGGCACTCTCCTTGCGGCTGATCACTGATCCTATGGCACTTTGTAACTTTGTTGAGAAAAGTGCTATACATATACTTATTATTACTGACACTATATTTAAACAATATACACACAGTATATGCTTAAGTTAACTACATCATCCATCCCCTTCGGTTACATTCAGGTGATTCTCACGTTGAGTGATCTGTGAATGTTATGAGTATGTTACACAGTCAATAGGTTACAGATAACAATAAAGCAACAATACACACACACTCAATTATATATTAGTATAGCGTTGCATGTGTGACCGGCGTGTAGGAGCAGGTAGTAGTAAGTTTATAATTTGGAGCGACAACGCCACCTTGAAGATGTTAACTCAAGGAATTATTATAGATATATATATAACCCGATGGGTTCCCCTCATTAAGAAATGCACAGGTAAGTCAATGAGGAGCTGAGATGTGAATTTGTAATGGGTGCATGATGTCCATATTATTGGTATAAGGAAATGGGCGTGTTCCGACTCCGGGAACGGGCTGACCGCAATAGGCAATCAACAGCCAAGCCTCCCATCGCACCAATGAGCTGCCTAAATCAGCAAAATGCCGCTCCTTTAAAACCCTTTCATGCATAAATTATGACAACCTCAGTCAGGATTTTTTTACCAAGTGTTTTTATTGCTCTTTAGGCATGAAAAACAAGATTTGAACTTTAGTTTTTTTTAATCCAGCTTTTTCAAAGAGATTTTTACATGTCTACTCAGGTGGACAGCATGCGTTTTTGTTTTCAACTGAAGAAATATGTATTTAACAAACAAATGAATAAAATGATATATAAAGATGTGAAAACTATAAATTAATATATGTATATATAAAGAAAATGTGCATACATATCCAAAACACCATTTAGGAATACTCTCTATTTCACTCTCCTGTATAGAGCACATGGAATACATGGAAAGAGTAGCCTACACACACCACTGGCATAAAGTTAGACTGTCCGTTAGAGTCTCTGTTATAGTAACTGTTCTTATATTGAACTTTTAAGAACTGAGGGTAGTGTGACACTAATAAAAAGATCCTCACAGTGAACTCTTAAGAACTGAGGGTAGTGTGACACTAATAACAAGATCCTTCATTAGAGAAGACTATCTTCTATGATAATTGGCAAAGCACCCAGGGCACAAAGCCACAAGACACTGCATGCAGATGTACTTGGTTCTTCGTGTGCATGCAGCATCATGGCATCTGTTTGCATTTTTTGCTTCAGTGAGCTGGGGCCAGTGGTTTCCAGAGCCAAACCTGATCTCAGGGGGTGCCTTGGACACTGCTCTGCGCTTCGAAGGAGGTGGGGTGGCACTGGGTCTTCCTCTTGCGCGTGTCTTGATGGATCCTGCATTTAGGAGCGCACGAGCTACAGATGCCTTGAAGTGCAGAAGATCCTTCTGTTCCAGACCAGACATTTTGTAGAGGTGCCAGGCATTCACAGTGGTCACGTCCAAGAAGTGGAAGAACACTCTGATGTACCACCGTTTGTTTTTGCGTCTGTGGGGATACATTGCAACACATTGATCCATGAGATCTACTCCTCCCATATGCTGATTGTACAGCTTCACAGAAAATGGCCTTTGGATGTTGAGCATCTTCTTTTCTTTCTTGCTCCATCTCAGGGCCACATCTGGTGGGGACTGGCCAGTGCAGGAAGAGGCCATATGGATCACTGAACTATCTAACCAATGTGTGACAGTGATGTTTTGAGCATTGCCGACAACAGAGAAAGCTCCTCTTCCTTCTTTCTTGAGTTGCTTTTCACTCTTCAGTTTCAGTTGTGCTCCATGGAGCCTGTTGATTCTGCATGTACCAGTGCCATAGATGCCCTGGTGTTTTAATGCCTGAAGGAGTGGAATGGTAGTAAAGAAATTGTCAAAAAACACCTTGTGATTATTTTGCTGTATGTCGTCACAGAGGCGCATGACTACGTCTGCAGCCATTCCCAATTGACTGATCTGACCACGCCCAGCTGAACCCTGATAGACTTCAAATCTGTACATGTATCCAGAGGATCCTGCTCTCACCCACACTTTCACACCCCAGGGTTTGGGTTTTTTGGGGATGTACTGCTTGATAGACAGACGGCCCTTGAAGGGAATCATCTGCTCATCTATCGATTGAAATTCTTCAGGATCGACTGCTGTACGGAAGGTTTCCTTGAGTGCTTCTAACACTGGTCTGATTTTGAAGAGCTGATCAGCATTTCCAGGGGCCTGTGAGTAATTATCAACAAAGTGAATGTACCTCAGAATCTGCTCAAATCTGTTCACTGGCATGGCATCTGCTATCAAATCAAGACGAAGCCCTTCCTCTGATGACCAGTACATTCTTGATCTTGGGTATCTGATGTATGACATGACCATATTTATTCCTAGGAATGTTTTCATTTCCTCTGATGTCACGGCCAGATTTTCCTTTCCTTTTTGGAGTGCATACACGTTTGTATTATGCAATATTTCATTCATCAGCTCTTCGGGAAATAGATACATAAAGAAATTGATTGGTTCTGTTCCCTCAACATTCACTTTCCACTCTCCTAAAAAAGGAGGCAAGTCTCCCTCAAACTGGTTGTCTTTGGCTTTCCAGATATTTCTGCTTGTATTTTCAGCTTTTTTTCCTTGAGCTCTGTTAGGTGGCACATCCTCAGCTTCCTCAACCTCAACTCCATCGGCATCATTTTCATCCTCAGCTCCCTCAGCCTCAACTCCCTCAGCATTTGCATCCTCAGCATCCTCAGCTCCGCTGTCACTACTGCTATCATTTGCTCCTTTTTCTGGCAGCCATTCATCATCACTGCCACTAGCATCATCCTCACTTGACTCAGGTGGTATTTCCTCCACTATCCTGTAGGCCTTTCTATCACGCTCTGCTCTTGAGCTCTACAAAATATAAAGATATACAAAAACTTCAAAAAGCCAAAAAAGTTACTGCAGATGAAGTATTTTCAAGAACAACAGTAGCAGTAATAGTATGAATTGTAGTTGAAATATAGCCAGTGATGCATGATGTCCAATTTAGTGGACAGATGATTAATCGTAATTTCCTCCCAATATAAAATCAATACTTGGACAATTTATGAATTATATGATTCCTTAGTTGTTACTTGATGTCACCAACATTTTTACCTGCAAGGGTCTCTTTCCATAGAAGGATTGGCAAGATATTGATGAGTGACTGGGTGTTTCTGGCTGTCTGTCGGCCATCTTGGTTTTGAGAAATTTATCTTGCACTTACAACGGCTTGCCACTGGGTGGAAGTGTATGGGATGATGCAATAGCGTTCACTGTAGTGGCTGATGTGCAACTATGCCATCAAAACCCATGCATATACAAGAAAACAGCTTTTGAATAGCTGTCCACTGTAGTGACCTCTATCCATGAAAGGGTTAAAAGCTGTGGATGTCGGCTTGCCTGCGCGACCGGTGAAGCTGCACTGTAAACCCCAACTTGTTGTTTCAACTTAAATATTTGAGTGACCAGGCTGCCTTAAAATTGTATGTCAAGACAACAAAGACAATAAGTTAACTCAACAAAATTTTGCCATTTGATTCAACTCCAACTTCGTTCAATATTACTTGAAATCTTTAGTTGACTTAACTTAACCTCCAGTCAATATTACTTACATTCATTAGTTGATTAAACTTCAATAACATTTTAAGTTACTTAAATTTCTTAGTTGATTTAACTGCAACACTAGTCAGTTGTACTTAAATTTATCAATTGATTAAATTTAAACCCCTATCAAGAGTACTTACATTTCTTAGTTGATTTAACTGTAATTACTAGCCAGTTGTACTTAAATTTACCAGTTGCTTAAATTTAAACCCCATCAAGATTACTTACATTTTCTAGTTGATTTAATTTTTATTTTAGTTAACCTCTAACTACATTTCAGATCAGCACCTATAAAGATTTAATGATATACATTCATCTGGATGCTTATGTCAAATTTCATACTGGCTTGCTAAGCAATTTTCAACAGAATAAATGACTAGTCTTTAAAAATTTTACTTAAGATGAGCAAAGACTTTAGGAACCACAAACACTGTGATGCAACTCCAACCTGTTTAATAACATTCAGATATTCCTTTGCAACATTTAGAATTAACTGCATCGCTTCAAAAGCTGAATCATCCAACAATTGGACATTAAAGAAACAGTCTGATCAAATTACTTTTCAATACGACCATTGTGTTGTATATAAAGACGCAGCAACTCCTTTTCAGCATGAAGCCAATTCACAGAAATCCACTGTCTTCCATCATCTTCCGTGTGTGACATTACTGATACATCACATACTCAGTGAGTGTCCCCCATTTCTCATACCATGAACCAATGCAGAATACCACTGTGTGTGCAGATCTCAAACAATTAACCTTAAATGAGTCCATTTCTCAGTCCATGACACAATGCAGAGCATTGTCCTCCAATGTTCACATTTGGTTCAGCATACAGGTTAGATCAATGTTTAAACTCTGCTTTAAGCTTACATGGTCTTTCTCAAGAGTCTGTTTCTCAAGCCATGAACCAATGCAGAGCATTGCCCTCCACCAATGCCCATGAGCACCTTCTGCATGACTTCAAATGTGTACCTAAGGCACCTGGGATAGTCAATGTTGAGTGTGAAGAGGAGACCCATCAGTACTGCCACAGCTCTTGGAAAATCACCGAGGGATGGAGAGATGATTTGTTCCTCGAGGACCACCGCAACATCAAGAAGATTATCACTCTCTGTCACCATGAGGATGCCAACTGCCATTCCTTTGGTCATGTCCTCCTCAGCATCTGTGGCCTACACAAAGTGGACAAAAATGTGATATAGACTCTTTCCTTCAACAGAAACTTTCCGTTAACAGAAACTAATATAGAAAATAAAATATACCTGCACAGTCTTATAAAATTTGGACACATCTTCTTTGAGGTAGTGAGGGAGCCCCATCAAGACGACTGCCCTTTTCCACTGGTTGGAACTCTGTAAAAATAAGACACAATACCTAACCAATGGAACATCTTCAGCCAGATAACATCAGAATACAGTTCTGAGTGGTGCTACATTCTACTCATGTCTGCATACTTTGTTCAGTCCAGAAATAAGCAATATGTTGGGAAAAGATGGATATTGGACTAGAATTAAATAAATAAATCTTTCCTTAACAAGGTATGCAATTAGCAGCCTAGGTCAAAGTGAGGGTCAACAAGGGTTTTTTGGGACCATTGTTCCACGTTCTATAACAAATTAAATGTTCATCGGGTTTTGGACTAGATAGACCTAGTTTTGAGCAAGAAAAATGCATTAGAATTGTTGATTTCATTGGCTTTGCGTTAAGTTAAGCACACTTACATCATTATCCAGTGTCTTCAAAAGCTTGTTCAGCTCCACCAGACCACTCCTGGCTCTGTATATCTCAAGGAACCTTGGCAGATACTTGTCAAGTCCAGCGAAGAGGGATCCTTTCAGGTCAACAGAGGTAAGGCGAGCAAACTCTGCTTCAATCTACAGTAGGCAGAAAACGAGCAAAGAAGGAAGCCAAGGGATTGGCTGTAAATTCGACGCCTCTGGTACATTACTGCTATTTTTCAATCAATGTATTTTTTACAGTCAGTATATCATATTCTTCATGACTGCTGATATTAACCTTTTTTGTATAAAATCTCTGGCAATTCTCAATCAGTCTCCAATCTGATCCTCCTCACCTCATCCGAAATAGAGAAACACTTTACCTGACGTTCAAAGAACAGTGCTGGCCATCGCGCTTTGATGTCAGCCACAAGTGGCTCATCCTCCACAATCTCTTTTCTCCGTATAGAGAAGGTGCTGGTCATCATCTCTTGAATTTGCTGCCAATCAACTTTCCTCTTCTTCATTTCGGTAACCATCGCTGTTCTTTCCTCGTTGAGGGATCTGTGTGTTTTTCCTTCAGGGATGTCTGGCAGGAAATTGACTTCTGATTTTCTGGCCCTCTTAAGTTTTCTTGTCCCAGGTGAGCTCTGGGCATCCAGCCACTCGTAGCTTTTGTCTGAAGTTACCCATTTTAAACTTTAAACTAAATTTCCAACAGTACCACCCGCTGACAGAGCCTGGTTCCCTCAGACATGGATGCTTGTTGATGAGAGCTTGTGCCACCAAGTCATATTCCTCACGTGTTGGTTATGGGTTATGGACATAAATGGCTTCTGCTATTTTATCCAAAATGTCTGATTTCATGTCTTTGGACATGTCAAGAAGGGTTCCATCTTTATGGAAGGCTTAATTTCCTTGCTTCAACTTTAGCTCCACGTCAAACGAAAAAATAGGGATGTCAAATGGCTGAGGCAGCTGACGAGGATGCCTGGCAGTGGGGCTGTCTTCAGGGGATGAGGATAGGCTTGCAGTGTCCAAGGTTGAGTCTGTATGACAGGATTCAAGAGGCTTACTGTATACTTTCAAAGTCACTTTATCTTTAGGTAGCTCTGACATGCTACTCAAGTTGCAAAGCTCATTGTCGAACTCTGGATCTTGAAATTGCACCACCAAGTCCCCTTCCAATCCAAGCTTGTTCTTCAGCATCAAGTGTAGGCCATCAACAGTCTCTGGCATGTTGTCAATGGTGACCCTCCGAATGTTCTCTTGGCTAAGGATGACGCGCAGCAACATGGTGACTCCCAACTAAAAAAAAAAAAAAGAAAACTCAGTTATAAACAGTAATGTCATGATCACATATCATACCACATAGAACCTCCCCCGTATGACTATCACACCAGTAACTTCAACAGATTTGAATCAATTTGCCAATTTACCTTGGCAGAAGGAGAGTGCAGTGGGGTGAGACCCTGCAAGGTGTTGCATTTTTGTTCTTGTCATAGACTATTGATTTAACTTTAAAGAACGTTATTTCCATTTCGTTTCATTTTTTCAAAACAATGGCAGTAAAAGGATGAGCCATAGAAAACAATAGGAAATAAGGTAGTGTTGTAATGAAACGAAGGCTTCAGAGTTAGTTCAGGGTTAATGCACAATTAATTATAAGGGACATCACTGACTGTCCCTGCCATTATTACTTCAATTATCCTGACAATCAGCAAAATGATTACCTCAGTGTAGTAGGAATGCCTTGGGAGAAATCAGGAGTCTGCCTTGCACCATGTAGGCTGACAGGGGGGGGGCGTAGTGGTTCAACTCTGCAGGTTCAACCACGACCAGTTGGGAATCCTCAGCACTGCAAACTTCAAAACATCTGAAGTGGTTCAGGTACCAAGCAGAGAAAGGTTGAAGAACAATGAATGCCTTGTCGTCCACTATCACAATATGCAGGATTAGACAGAAATCAGGAAGTCCACTTGTGCTTCCACAAGTGGGGATGTTGATACAAACATCCCCTTTACATATTTTGTCCCATGTAGAAAGGCTGTTGTGGCAAGTGATACAGTGGTCACATGACTGAATTTGTGCTGAATAGCTTGTTTGACTGGGGGGGGGGGGCAGAATTTCTCCCATATATTCTCCCATAATGTCCATGAATAGCTCTGTAATGTTCAATTATTCTTCTGCGATTTCCTGAGAAGTAGGTACAAAACTTACAAAGCCACCGCATTCAAGTTTCAATTTTGATCACATAGACCTGGGAAAAGAAAAAAAAAAAGAATTGTTAAGTGACATTATCCACACTATCCTTTTCATTTCATCATTTTGTTCATGACAAATGACATTCCCAATCCTTTAAGTAGTCATAAAGACTAAAAACAGCATAAGTACCAGGGTGTGTTTCTTCATTTATACGCAATTAAGACACAGAGATGCGACTTGGTAGTTTAATAAGCATTTTACATTTTCCTCAAAGCTATTTCAGGGTACCCACAGGGTTCTCAAAGTTAAATTTAACACTTTAAGACCTTTTTAATACCACTTAGAATGAAATTTTATGCCAACTTCACGGCCATACGGGCAAAAGTATGACGGATATAATGGAAAATCAGTATGGATTTTAAGCCATAGAAAATAATAAGTACTTGAATTTAATAAAACATATTATAACACTCACATTCATATTCAATACACAATAGCTTTGTGAGCGCCCTTAACATTATCAACGACAAAAACGCTCGGCGCTGGCATTCATTTCCTATTGGCAAGCGTCGCCGCCGAGCCTAACGTCGCACAGTTTGATGATCACAGCCGCGAAATTAAAAAAATAATAGAAGAGAAACTTGTTTTATGTGTGTCGGAGCATCCCGAATTATACAACATGACCGTTAAATCATACCATGATCTGACTAAAAAGTCCGTGGCATGGAATGATGTCGGTTTGTAGATGGGACTACCAGGTTGGTTGACAGCTTAGTACAGGACGTATATGCAGCCAGTCTATATTCACTTCTATGGCTGTGCTAGTATGATCATTGGCGATGTGGTTAGCTACGGTCACCGGCTGATGCGGGTGACGCTGATCCTGTGAAGGAGTCTCGTCCCAACCTGGCGTTGATGCCGACGCTTTGCAGCGGATCATGTGAAAGCCCCTTAAAACGACACTTGCCCATTCTGAGACGACGAGCTAGCTTGTTAGCAGCACACTCCACGGTCAAGAGCGTCAATACACTGACGTAAACATTACCTGTACTGTCGTAATGTCCAAGACACACCAAACAGAGTAAATTGTAACGTTACACACAAAACATTTTATACATTTGACAGTTATTTATGACGTTACGGATACGAAAGAACAAGAAAAAATGTAAGACCTTTGTAAACGAAATTCAATACTTTTAAGGTCTTATTTTGAGAATATTAAATTCAATGTTGTTTTTTTTAAATACTTTTAAGACCCCGCGGGTACCCTGTAACATGTGGATCAAGAGGAGAATAATTAAGGGTGAAAACGGAAGCACAGGTTACCTGTAATATGGCTCCACCGCAGCAGTTTTGTAGCTAACGTTACCTCTTGTAACAAGCTAGTGATCCCTACTGGTTTGGTATTTTACCACAAATGACAACGAGTTGGTCGAGCAATGCCGCACTTCACGAAAAGTATAACTATGTTAGATAAAAAATGAAAGTCATACTCTTAATTTGTACTGTGTTGTCGACCATAATAACGATTTTTAAAGTAGTTAATGGTTGGGCTTAAATTAGCATACATGCTACGATACTAACTCTGCTCATATTGATAATTTGAACACTTTTTGCGGTTCAGTTTACACTACACAAGCGTCACGGGAGGTCATGTAATCAAATCAAAAACATTTTTAAATATTACCTATAAGCTACGATTATAACCATTTGCACTCACCTTTCAACAAGCTTTTCCCCAAGCAAAAGTCGCCCGCCTTTCCTTTCTCTCCTCTCTTCGCGCTGCTTTCCCAAAAGCCACTTGATGCACGACGTACCACGTGATGACGCACACGTTACCAACTTCGCCCCGTTTTCAACTCCACATAAATTATATCGTTAAGATAGCATCGTTTTTTAAATTGAAAAACTTTCATGTAGTTCAGACATTATTAACTAATTATTTTAAGTTAAATCAACTTTTTACACAAACTATGTCCTATTAACAAGAAAAAAATAACAAACAAGCAAAATTCAGATTTACAGTGTGTGCGACTTGGGAGACGCTGCACGCCCTGCAATTGCATGAGTATTGTCGTTTTTTTTAATCTCGCTAGTGTTTTAATATTGATTGTGTGTCGACAGGCAAAATCCTTTCTTGTTTATTTTCAATGCAGTAGCTGATCAGATCATTATATGCGCGTGTGTCCCAGCTCGCACTGATTCCCTGGCGCTACTGCCCATTCTATTGTTCCCTTCCAGAGCGTCCTGCGCGCTTGTAAGGGTCGGTTCGGCTGTAGTTGGTCCACTGTTGGAGGGCAGTTTTGTTAATTGTAGCTCTGCATTCTAATGTCTGTTTTGTGTTTTGTTTACCTTGTATATTTGCTGTCTTCCTGCTTTTGTTTTATATTACCGGCTTGGCATAAACCACCTGCAGCTTTGTGGCTATGGCCCTGTAGAGTGTGGATAGGTTTGGGATAATTGGGGAATTAGTTGCTGGGGATCCTACCACCTTGTATTTTCCCTTTTTCCTGTGTTTTGGTGTTGCATGGTGTGCTTTATTGTGAAATTTGTGTTTTTGATTTATTCTATGTGTATTTTGCTTTACCTTTTTTGGAGAATTGGTGTGTAGTGCTTTTGTGTGTGGTGTTAATTAATCCCCTGATTAACCAGCATAACCGTGGCGGTTATATTGCTTGCCGGCTTTTAAAGAAAACAACAAAGAAAAAGAAATATTTTTAAATAAATTGATGACTTATTGCTAAAGGTTTGTGTGGTCTGCATTTTGTCACCGAGGTCCCATTCCAGATCGTTAGTTGATCCCACTGCTATTAAGAACCATTACAACTGGCGTAGTCGGCAGGATCTGGTCTGGGTTCCGGTGGCAATTGTGTATTCTAACATAATGAGTGATGAGGAAAATGAAACTACACAGCCTGGCTTTATGCCTATGTTCATGCCTCCTTTCTTTTCTGCAAACATGTGGGGACCTGGCGTTGATGCCGACGCTTTGCACGGATCATGTGAAAGCCCCTTAAAACGACACTTGCCCATTCTGAGACGACGAGCTAGCTTGTTAGCAGCACACTCCACGGTCAAGAGCGTCAATACACTGACGTAAACATTACCTGTACTGTCGTAATGTCCAAGACACACCAAACAGAGTAAATTGTAACGTTACACACAAAACATTTTATACATTTGACAGTTATTTATGACGTTACGGATACGAAAGAACAAGAAAAAATGTAAGACCTTTGTAAACGAAATTCAATACTTTTAAGGTCTTATTTTGAGAATATTAAATTCAATGTTGTTTTTTTTAAATACTTTTAAGACCCCGCGGGTACCCTGTAACATGTGGATCAAGAGGAGAATAATTAAGGGTGAAAACGGAAGCACAGGTTACCTGTAATATGGCTCCACCGCAGCAGTTTTGTAGCTAACGTTACCTCTTGTAACAAGCTAGTGATCCCTACTGGTTTGGTATTTTACCACAAATGACAACGAGTTGGTCGAGCAATGCCGCACTTCACGAAAAGTATAACTATGTTAGATAAAAAATGAAAGTCATACTCTTAATTTGTACTGTGTTGTCGACCATAATAACGATTTTTAAAGTAGTTAATGGTTGGGCTTAAATTAGCATACATGCTACGATACTAACTCTGCTCATATTGATAATTTGAACACTTTTTGCGGTTCAGTTTACACTACACAAGCGTCACGGGAGGTCATGTAATCAAATCAAAAACATTTTTAAATATTACCTATAAGCTACGATTATAACCATTTGCACTCACCTTTCAACAAGCTTTTCCCCAAGCAAAAGTCGCCCGCCTTTCCTTTCTCTCCTCTCTTCGCGCTGCTTTCCCAAAAGCCACTTGATGCACGACGTACCACGTGATGACGCACACGTTACCAACTTCGCCCCGTTTTCAACTCCACATAAATTATATCGTTAAGATAGCATCGTTTTTTAAATTGAAAAACTTTCATGTAGTTCAGACATTATTAACTAATTATTTTAAGTTAAATCAACTTTTTACACAAACTATGTCCTATTAACAAGAAAAAAATAACAAACAAGCAAAATTCAGATTTACAGTGTGTGCGACTTGGGAGACGCTGCACGCCCTGCAATTGCATGAGTATTGTCGTTTTTTTTAATCTCGCTAGTGTTTTAATATTGATTGTGTGTCGACAGGCAAAATCCTTTCTTGTTTATTTTCAATGCAGTAGCTGATCAGATCATTATATGCGCGTGTGTCCCAGCTCGCACTGATTCCCTGGCGCTACTGCCCATTCTATTGTTCCCTTCCAGAGCGTCCTGCGCGCTTGTAAGGGTCGGTTCGGCTGTAGTTGGTCCACTGTTGGAGGGCAGTTTTGTTAATTGTAGCTCTGCATTCTAATGTCTGTTTTGTGTTTTGTTTACCTTGTATATTTGCTGTCTTCCTGCTTTTGTTTTATATTACCGGCTTGGCATAAACCACCTGCAGCTTTGTGGCTATGGCCCTGTAGAGTGTGGATAGGTTTGGGATAGTTGGTGAATTAGTTGCTGGAGATCCTACCACCTTGTATTTTCCCTTTTTCCTGTGTTTTGGTGTTGCATGGTGTGCTTTATCGTGAAATTTGGTTTTTCTATTTATTCTATGTGTATTTTGCTTTACCTTTTTTGGAGAATTGGTGTGTAGTGCTTTTGTGTGTGTGGTGTTAATTAATCCCCTGATTAACCAGCCTAACCGTGGCGGTTATATTGCTTGCCGGCTTTTAAAGAAAACAACAAAGAAAAAGAAATATTTTTAAATAAATCGATGACTTATTGCTAAAGGTTTGTGTGGTCTGCATTTTGTCACCGAGGTCCCATTCCAGATCGTTAGTTGATCCCACTGCTATTAAGAACCATTACAACTGGCGTAGTCGGCAGGATCTGGTCTGGGTTCCGGTGGCAATTGTGTATTCTAACATGAGTGATGAGGAAAATGAAACTACACAGCCTGGCTTTATGCCTATGTTCATGCCTCCTTTCTTTTCTGCAAACATGTGGGGACAAAAATTTCGGGGTAGGAATTCAGATATTGGTTTGGGGGAGTGGCAAGCTAATTTGAAGGCCATGTTTAAAATGTGCAAGGTGCCAGATAATGTGCAAGTTGACCTCATCATTAACAGCTTAGAAGGGGAAGCCAAAAGGCAAATTCTGATTTTAGATGAAAGAGAAAGGAATAGCTCTGATAAAATATTTGCTGCCTTGAAAGAGTTATATGGTGATCAAGTGTCTGCCTCAGTTCTTCGCTCCCTCTGTTTCAGCTGTAGGCAGGAACCATCTGAAACAGTCTCTGAGTTCACATTACGGCTACAAGAACTGTTTCTGAAGCTGAAGAACAAAGACCCTGAGAATCAAGGCAACATGGACCGGCTAATGAGAGACCAACTCCTGGAGGGCCTTCAAGACCGAACACTCCGGCGGGAGCTCAGAACACTCGTCTTGACAGACCCAGGAATGTCTTTCTCTAAGGTAAAGGCAGAAGCCATGCTTCGTATAAAAGCTGATGAGGAGTGTCGCAGAGCTGTTTTTCAACTAGCCACACCCCAATCCCACCTCCTCCACCATTAGACTTAAAGCAGCTCCGCCAAGACCTCAAATCGGAAATGGCAGAGGAACTAAAATCTCAAATGGCTGCTCTAGCTAAAGATGTTGTCGGTGAGCTTAGGGCAGAATTCCAGGGCTTGGCGGCCCAATACCCTAGACCACATATCCCCCAATATGACAGAGGTACATGGCGGCGCCAGTCTCCAGCTCCATACTCTCCCCGGCCAAATCAGGGCAATACACTCCCCCCACCTCCCTCAGGCCACCTGTTTCAGTATGATGACCAAGGAAGGCCCATATGTAATCAGTGCCAGACACCCGGGCACATTCAGCGCTTTTGCCCAAGACGGAGAAGTCAGTCCTCTCCTCAGCCGCCTTTAAACGACTAAACCCCACTGCTAGGGGCCAGGCAGTGGGGGGTGGTGGTTCAGCTCCTGTAAATGTGTGCAGAGAGGGCCTCATTGGTGATTCGCCGATTGTCAAGGTAAACCTATCAGGTGAGGAGATAGCGTTTATCCTTGACACAGGTTCACAAGTCACCATGCTCAAGCAAAGCACGTTCCAGCAATTATTCGGTGAGCAGGGAACCAAGCTTCAAGATCCCTCCACTTGGCTGAGGCTAAAGGCAGCCAATGGCCAACAGATTCCTTATGTTGGGTGCATAGAGGTAACTCTGAGCATTGGCACTATGCTACTTCCAAAATGTGGCATTATTATTGTTAAAGACCATTGTCTCCTGCAGACCCCCGGTCTCTTGGGGATGAATATTATCCGACGCTGCTGGGGCACGCTAGTTGAAAATGACATTTTAAGGACTGGGCTCGCCCTCCAAGCCAATCCAATGGGCCAAAGAGCATGGAAAAATGCCCTGGCTATCTGCAGCCAGGAAGCAAGATTCACTCAACCAGATGGTGAAGTGGGGTATGTACGTGCATTGGATAATGTCACTGTTCCACCTAAGCAGGAAATGGTACTCATGGGAAGGGTCCGGGGAGGTCCAGGAGGACGTCCATATCTAGCCATGGTGGAGCCATTGTCTGACCAGGATCACCATGACCGTTCCTGTCTGGTGGCCAGAGCGGTGGTCAGTGCTGATGGTGGTAGGGTTCCAGTGAGGCTCAAAAACCTGGGGACAGCCCCAGTACATCTGAAACGTTATCAAAAGCTTGCTTGCTTGTCCCTAGTAATGTCTACTGATGTGTTTTCAGAAGGGGGTGGACTTGGCTTTGGAATCACACGACACAGTGAGTGTCCAGCTGCAGCAGGTGATGGAAACTGAACCCCAGACTGATGTTCACATTCCTGTGGACCTCAGTGGCGCAGACTTTGACCTCAGAAGAGGGTAAAGGCTTTCCTGTGTAAACACAGAAAGGTGTTTTCAATGTTTGACCATGACTACGGACAGGCTGATGCAGTGGTTCACCAGATTCCCACCGGGGATGCACCACCGGTGAGAGAGCGCCACCGACAGATTCCACCTAATCTCTACCAGGAGATGCGTACCTTGATCCAAGGCATGTTGGAGGCAGGGGTGATCAGCAAGAGCACCAGCCCTTGGGCCTCGCCAATAGTCTTGGTGCGCAAGAAGGATGGCACTTTAAGGTTTTGCATAGACTATCGCAAACTTAATAGCATAACACGTAAGGATGCTTTTCCCCTGCCCCGTATAGAGGAGTCACTCACTATGCTCTCCAAGGCAAAGTTCTTTTCTACGTTGGACCTGGTCAGCGGATACTGGCAGGTACCTGTGCATCCCACGGACCAGGAAAAGACAGCATTTACCACACCCATGGGGCTCTACGAATTCAGTAGAATGCCCTTTGGGTTGTGTAATGCCCCGGCCACTTTTCAAAGACTGATGGAGTCATGTCTGGGTGATCAAAACTTTCAGTCCCTTTTGATATACCTAGACGATGTTATTGTCTTCTCACATGATTTCCCCTCTCATCTGAAAAATCTAGAACTTGTGTTCCAGCGCCTGACCCAAAATGGCCTGAAGTTAAAACCCACCAAATGCCACCTCTTTCAGGCTAAGGTGCAGTACTTGGGACATATGGTAACAGAAGACGGAGTAACTCCAATGAAGGAACGAGTGCAGGCAGTGGCCGAATGGCCACGTCCCCAAACGGTGAGAGAGCTGCGGGCATTCCTTGGCCTGATTGGGTACTATCGGCGTTTTATTCAAGATTTCTCAAAGATCGCCACGCCACTGCATGCTCAACTGGCTGGGCAACCAAAGAAGTCCGCTCGCCGTACAAGCCCATCTCTTCAGGACTGGACAACAGAATGTGAGGCAGCATTCAAGCAGCTCAAGCAAACCTTGGTAAGAGCACCAATTTTTGCAGAGTTCTCGTTGCCATTCCTCTTGTACACTGATGCCAGCAAGCGAGGCCTGGGTGCTGTCCTTAGTCAAGTCCAAGGGGGTGTGGAAAAGGTAATTGCCTATGCAAGTCGTAGCCTGCATCCTTCTGAGAAGAATGATGCACACTACAGTTCCTTTAAATTGGAATTCTTGGCCCTTAAGTGGGCAATAACAGAAAAATGTAAGGAATATCTGCTTGGGACAACATTCACTGTCTTTACAGACAATAACCCTCTGGTCCACCTGTCAACTGCCAATCTAGGAAGTATGGAACAACGCTGGTGTGCACGTCTGTCCAGCTACAACTTCAAGATTCAGTTTCGACCTGGCCGGACAAACCTAAATGCTGACGCCCTCTCTAGGGTCCCAGTGGGGGATCCAAGCCTGCCGGAGGACAATTATGCTGAAGTGGTCCCCTACACTGAAGTGAGGGCTGAGGTAGTGGTGGCCCTCTGTTCTGGAGCAGCTGGGAGTGTTTCTGCAGCCAATCAACCCCCCTCTCACTATACTGCAGTACAAGATCAGTGGTCAGGTATGACACTGACAGCCTGGAGACAAGCAACAAGATCTGGTCATTTCTAAGGTGCTGTTGTTTTTACAGAAGCCTGACAAGCCCACTGCCACTGAACGAGCTGCCTTGCCACCTGAAGCTCTGCGCATCCTGAAGGAAAGGAGTAGACTGTTTTCCCAAGATGGTGTCCTCTTCCGGAGACGCAGAGATCCAAGAACTCTAGAAGTATGCCACCAGCTGGTGCTCCCAGAAGCCTACAAGCAACAGGTATGGACAACATGCCATGAACAAGCTGGTCATTTTGGCCGAGAGAAGACCCTGTCCTTCATCCGTTCAAGGTTTTTCTGGGCCTACCAAACGAAGGATGTCCACAAATGGTGCGCTTCCTGCCCACGCTGCACCCTGCGCAAAATGCCCCCTATCACCACAAGAGCGCCTCTGGTACCTATTGAAACCACCTATCCCCTGGAACTAGTAACTATGGATTTCCTGAAGTTGCACCCCTCCACTGATGGCCATCAGTATGTCTTGGTGATGACTGATCATTTTACCAAGTATGCATGGGCGGTGCCCACCAAAGATCAAACTGCAGTCACAACAGCTAGGGCGATGTGGAATAATATAATTCGGTTCTTTGGGAGTCCATCCAGGTTTCATGCAGACCAAGGGGCTAACTTTGAGTCAGCAATCGTCAAAGAACTGTGCATTCTGTATGGGACAAAAAAGAGCCGTACTACACCATATCACCCTGAAGGTAATGGAAGTTCTGAACGCTTTAACCGCACTTTACTCCAACTCCTAGGCACCCTGGAGGAAGACCGTAAGATCCATTGGCCTGACTACATTCAAGAATTGTTGCTAATGTATAACAATACAGTCCACTGCTCCACAGGCCAAACCCCATCCTACTTGCTCTTCGGCTGGCATCCCCGCCTTCCCTTAGACCTGGTCCTGGGCACATCTGCGGCAAACCCCTCTGAGTCCCCCTCCAACTGGGTAAAACGCCACCATGAAAAACTGTGCTACGCCCACCAGAAAGCCAATGAAACTCTTGGAGCCACCCGTCGACAGCAAAAGCAAAAGTATGACCAAGCCCCATTAAGTTGTCCACTTCTGCCTGGGGAACGGGTCCTGCTGAAGCAGCGGGGTGCGAAGGACTGTGGCAAGCTTTCAGACAATTGGGAGAAGTCACCTTACATTGTTGTGCACCAGCCTAACGCAGATATGCCAGTTTATGTAGTCAAACCAGAAAATGGTGAGGGAGCAGAAAAGGTGTTACACAGAAATCTGTTACGTCCATGTCCGGTGACTTATCAGCCACCAGAAGTGCAGGTTCAGCCACCATTACAGGTTGTGCAAAGGGGGGGGATGCCTTGGTGGGGGATGTTCTGTTTTCCAGGTCATGCAAATCCCAGGGCACTGACAATTCCGGCAGGCCAGCCAGCACAACCACACCCCACTGGCCAGCAGGAGGCAGTCGACTCCACGCCAACCTTCCGACGATCGCAGCGCACCACGCAAGGACAAAGGCCTAGTCGCTACATACCCTAACATTTGAGGTTTAAGGTGAATGGTCTCTTAGTAGCCTCCGCATGCCATGGGGACATGGCAGTGAAAAACTGAGGAGGGATGTAATGGGTGCATGATGTCCATATTATTGGTATAAGGAAATGGGCGTGTTCCGACTCCGGGAACGGGCTGACCGCAATAGGCAATCAACAGCCAAGCCTCCCATCGCACCAATGAGTTGCCTAAATCAGCAAAATGCCGCTCCTTTAAAAGCTGTGGATGTCGGCTTGCCTGCGCGACCGGTGAAGCTGTGCGACTTGGGAGACGCTGCACGCCCTGCAATTGCATGAGTATTGTCGGTTTTTTTAATCTCGCTAGTGTTTTAATATTGATTGTGTGTCGACAGGCAAAACCCTTTCTTGTTTATTTTCAATGCAGTAGCTGATCAGATCATTATATGCGCGTGTGTCCCAGCTCGCACTGATTCCCTGGCGCTACTGCCCATTCTATTGTTCCCTTCCAGAGCGTCCTGCGCGCTTGTAAGGGTCGGTTCGGCTGTAGTTGGTCCACTGTTGGAGGGCAGTTTTGTTAATTGTAGCTCTGCATTCTAATGTCTGTTTTGTGTTTTGTTTACCTTGTATATTTGCTGTCTTCCTGCTTTTGTTTTATATTACCGGCTTGGCATAAACCACCTGCAGCTTTGTGGCTATGGCCCTGTAGAGTGTGGATAGGTTTGGGATAATTGGGGAATTAGTTGCTGGGGATCCTACCACCTTGTATTTTCCCTTTTTTCCTGTGTTTTGGTGTTGCATGGTGTGCTTTATTGTGAAATTTGTGTTTTTGATTTATTCTATGTGTATTTTGCTTTACCTTTTTTGGAGAATTGGTGTGTAGTGCTTTTGTGTGTGTGGTGTTAATTAATCCCCTGATTAACCAGCATAACCGTGGCGGTTATATTGCTTGCCGGCTTTTAAAGAAAACAACAAAGAAAAAGAAATATTTTTAAATAAATTGATGACTTATTGCTAAAGGTTTGTGTGGTCTGCATTTTGTCACCGAGGTCCCATTCCAGATCGTTAGTTGATCCCACTGCTATTAAGAACCATTACAAATTTTCAACAAAGTAATTTGCACATTTATTATAAAAGACAGGGAATAATAATAATTCTTGCAAAAAGACAACACATTTATTGGTTTCCTAAAAACAGACTAATAAAAATGGCTACTGACTGCCACAAACAGAACCAGTATTCGGTTAGACTAGGCCAGTGGGCAACGACCAATTGCAGAGAGGTAGGATGAATACCTAGGTGGCTAGGCCACTCACATTCCACGCACATGATGCCCAAGATCACACACACACACCGCAAGATTAAGGGAGGCGTTCACCCCGTGAGGGAAGCGTATTACCACTACAGATAACAGTCGTGACGTGAAGGTGAGGGAAGGCCAACCACCACCACCAGTACCCTCCTAAGCAGGCTGGTGCGCACAGCTAGGCCTCGAAACAAACACACTTCAAAACATACATTTCACTGGTGTGGGGAGTACAGTACCCAACCTATAACCACCCTCAACACAAAAGAAAGAGAAAACAATAACCTAAACAAAGCAGCAGTAGGGTCTGTTAGGGGAGGTTTGCAGGGGGTAGATTGTCATGCCGCAGGACCTAAAGCAAAAGAGCAACATTATGACAGTCTACCCTATGCTGCGTGTTAAACATTTGTATGTAAAGAATGACCTTACCTCATCTATGCCCTACAATGGAATTAAGACCATGCCCAGAGAAATACCACGCGAACCTGGATACCAGCTACCTTGCCACAGGGAGGAGTCATGCACAGCCAGAGAGCATAGCCCCATCCACCGCTTATATACCCTAAATCCTAATTGGGAAAACCTGTGGATGGGAGTGGCTGTGGAGAGGCCCACCCCCTGCTGTGCCATTCCAGCTGGCTACACATGGTATAACTGTAAATGTTGGTATTCAGTGAGTATTTCTAATTAATGTAAATAAACTAGTGAACAGTTATTACATCTTGGAAGCTTATAAAGTGTTTTCATTTTATTTAGGATAAGACTTTGGTCAGGTGAAACTGTGCATGGTGTTGAGTTTCCTGTTTCTCTTCCGGACTCTGCTGTGCTGTCCCCTCCTGATCTTGTGTCCCTTAGTGTGTCTGAGAGATCACCTTCAAAACCAGGATTTATCTGCCCATGTCTGTGCCGCTTCTGAACCTCCTCAAATATTTGGAGATTCTTCCAAGCAAAGAAATAAAAGCAACAGGTATTGCGTGAGCATACACAATGAAGATTGAGATGTGCATTGTGTATGCTCACGCAATACCTGATGCATTCGATGATGACTGTGTTTTTCGAAGGAACAAGAACATGTCCTTGTTCCAATAGCGCTATTCACTAGTAAGTAAGTATTTACTCATAAGGTTTCTGCAAAAACATTGCGCATGGACTTGTGTGTCAATCGGGGTGTGACGGGCGTGGCCTTTCCAAAATGGGCCTTAATTACAACGCCACCATCTGGCTGATTGGGCTCACACACACACACACACACACACACACACACACACACACACACACCTGCATACACTCAGGTACACAAGAACACTCCATTTGAAGCCTTAGCAGCGGAGAACACGATGCTCAGTGATGTTCTGGCAGCAGTGTTAGACAGTGCACACAGTCTGAGAATGTGGCGGCTGTTTGGGCTAACCCTGGCAGCAAACAGTCACATACAGGCACACACAGGCACACACACACACACACACACACACACAGACACACGTACATGCACACACTCAAACACATAAATACCCTTCACCGTAGGCCTAACCTGTGACAGGTTAGAATGTGGATATCCTCTCAGTCTATTTCAACCTTGCTGTTAGTCACTGTGGTTAGCAGTGTGAGGAGTGTATACTGTAGTCTTCAGCCCGGTCAGCCTGTGGCTTCTACTGTGTGCTGGCCTGTATTCATTCTTAATTCCCCAGTCAAAATTCATACTGGACAGTTATATGAGAGAAGACTGAGGTATCATTTTCATAAGTATATCTACTTGTGTTTTACTTTGTAAGGACAAATGGGGTTGGATAAGATCCAAGACAGACCATATTTTATTGTTTCCAAAGACTGGAGGACTGGGCAGGATGACGAGAGTCTTAATAATTCAGGAATCACAAGTCTTTGGAGCACAACTCACTTACCTCCCAGTCACAATCACAAACAACAGAACAGTTTTCAGAATCAGAAAGCATCAGTAGCAATTCATTCATCTCAAAGATTATCAATATGTCATAGGGTAAAACATGGTTTATTGTGTTGCATGTGGATGTGCTGTGAAAAACTTAATTTTGCTGTGCTTTTATCATTTTACTTGCGTGTGTTTTTCTGTTCAGCATAGCATGTTGTTGAAGTGCCTATCACACATGGACAATAATTACCCTTGTGAGCACGCCCACCATCTTAATTATATCTACGAGGCCATTCGTTGGCGCCTGTCTCCAATCCCCATAAATAGACACTGATACCGATTTACCGGGGTTCCGCTGGATTGGATTCTTGACGCCGCCTCCTCTCTACGTTAGCCGTCATCGGGAACGCCTCCACCCCCGCCTCCGTCAGCTGAGCTGCAGTCGCCGCCTTGAGCTCCTGGAAGCATCGGGACTTCTCGTCCGATTTCTGATGGGCACATTCTCCCTTGTGTAAAGGGAAGTAATCAACTACTATCCTACAGTACGTACACGTGTGTTTGTGGTGGGGTTTTGATCGAGAAGTAAGGATCCCTCTGTTACAGGGTGCATCCGTTCCTGTTCGCTGGACTCCAGCCAGCCAGATGGAGCAGCGCTGCTACTTTCGTGTTCGGGATTCCCCGAGGGCAGGATCGACGCAGCAAGACGGGGCCCACGGACACTGACGTCATCCCAAACCCCAGGCCGGAGTAGAGGGGATCTCCGAACGGACTAGTGCGGAGAGGAGCAACGATCAGTACTAGACTCCTGGACTGAAGGAGGATAGGTTTCTCCTTTTACCTTCTCAGCATCTTTTGGCTAACTGTGATCAGTGGACTTTTTAGAGTGGAGACAACATTTTAACCTTTTATTGCATTGCTGTAGATTACCTTTTTGTTAAATAAATATTATATTTTATACTTACCTTTGGCATTCTGGTGTCTGTGTTGGTGTGGCCCGGGAGTTCAACCTGCAAAAATGAATAGGCAGCTTCAGTCTGCGACAAATACATCTCAAAGACTACCACTACTGTATTTGTCTTGTAAGTGGCATTATTGTGCAAACAACAATGACAAAAGGGAGATTGGGCCTTTGGTTCCTTTGGATTTCTTTTCTGTGGGTGGTCAGGATTGAGTACAGAGGAAAACAATGTTTGTATGATGACTGCATTGATGATGATGATTTCGGTAGAAAGATTTATGGTGTGGTTCATGATAAGCATCGTCACTGGGTTCCATTCAAAGTTCAAGGTTGATGATATGACACAGGATAAGCTGTGATGACTGTGTTTTTCATGTACTTTATTACATTACATTACGTTACAGTCATTTAGCACAGTGGTTCCCAAACTTTTTCAAACCACCCCCCACCCCCTTTAAGCTAAAAATTACACCATGCATATCTTATAAGAATGTATTTTAATGAACTGGCATCAATATGAAGTGAAATAAAATAACTTCTTAAAATGAAACATTATTCTCAACCACTCAGCTAATGATAAGAAAAAATAGATGTCAACCATTTTGATTGACTTGTTTGAACTAAGGCTATATTTGTTGCTGTGTATGATTTATGCAGATTTACAGATCAATGTTTAACTTAAAATAATAATAAATAATTATGTTAATTGGTAAAAAAAAAAAAATAGAAAAAAGTGCATTTATTTTGCTTTGTTCAAAACGTAAAATAAGCCTACTTTTTAGGTTAATAAGAAAAACAAAGAAAGAAAATAACTCCGCGTATGGAGCTATCAGGCATTTTAGTGGGACGTGTGAGCCTGCTGTTGAGAGCACAGTCTCTTGATGCAGGTGTAACCGGTAGAAATAGCTCCAGTCTCTACAAACGGAGCTACTCGGCTGACGTAGTTCTGCTGTCCTGCAGCCACGCCCCCCCCACAATTTTGGGCGGAGAGGCAAAGTATCAAGCAATTAGCTTGTTTACAGAGTGTGTATATATACCCCAGGTAAGACACGCTATGGTTAAGCCTGAATTCTGGTTTCCCTGTGCCGTGGCATTGTGTAGAGCCGATCGCTGCTAAGAGGTATGTCTACTATTGGGTTTGCTTTTATTGGGTATAATGTGGCTTGAGGTCTTACCGTTTTATCATTGGAACAGGTGTCATGGGCTGTTGTGTTTCTCCGGCGGGTAAACTCTGTGGGTTGCTGTCTACTATAGCAGGTATGGTATGGGCAGTATTCCTCCTATATAGACAATCCCCTGGTATTGCACTAGGCGATCTGTGCACGGGCCAGATTTACCAAATCACTGTCTTATAGGTTTGCTTCGGGGTATCCATTGCTCAGCGGGAGGTAGCGCTACCGTAAAGGACATCGCCGCTGCTGCTTTGCTTTCCCTAAAATCTATGTCAGGGTAAAAGGCTGGTTTCACCTGTGTATTGCCGGTAGTACGGCGTAGCCGCCGTACGCCGTGAATATATTTTATGGGCAATTGTAAAAGAGTATGCTGACTGTGCCAGCGTTTTCTGTGTAATGTTATTTTGTTTTTCTTTATTTACTGGATAGTTGTTGTCATTTTTGCATCTCTTGTTTTTGATTAATTTATTTCCTTTGTTTGGAGCGGTTGGTGACCATACGTGTTAGGCCTCTTCCAGGACCGGGTTCGCTTCCCTCACACTGCATGGCGTTGTTTTAGTGTTAATCCAGTGCACTGACACCCTTTTTTTCACTCTTTTACAGTGTGTGTGTGCAGTGTGTGTGTGTGTTTGGTGTGTGTGTGCGTGCATGTTGACACCCGGAGCACGCGTGGCGGTGATACGGTCGGTCCCCTGGTCCAAGGTACGATCCCTACAGTCGGTCAGCCACCTTCCATTTATTATTATTTCTGGTGGCAGTCAGTAGCACTCCCTAGCGTTCCCTCCGCATTTTAATATTGTTTTGTAGTAGATTGTTTAATAAATTTGTTGTTTTAACTCCGACCTTTATCCCCAGCTTCGTCTTCGCTCTATTTTGAAATAAATTGCCCATCGGGCCTTGAATATCACGTCTCTGGCTCTACTGTCCCTACTTACTCGTGTCTTGTGGAAACTCTTCTGGTCATTGGTTGAAGTGAGAAAAATACAGATATTTCCTTGGGTGAAACTCCCAAGGTGGTGTTGTCCGGTCTTATCTGACCTCACTCTTGCAGTGGGTCACATTTTGGCATTGTCGGCAGGATAGGGCGAACAGAGACGTGAACTTCAACGTTCGATTTGTTAATTTTTTTTAAAGTGTTTTTTTTTTAGCCTTGTAGCTCTAAGGGCAGCTAAATTGTTTGTGTATATAGGTATTTAAGGCAAAGCAGCAGTTGGTGCAACGTGGGACCTGAGGACTCCATTGGGCAGAGTCTACACCCTCCTCTAGCTTCAAGAAGTGGGCCCGAGACTAACCGCCCTTGTGTTTTACAGCCATGACTGCAGAACTGGATGAACTGACAAAGGCTGACAAGGAGCGACTGCTGCAGGAACGAGCAGAGTCCCAAGCAGGCACCAGTAGCTCTACTAACTCCGGGCCCCCTATTCCTAGTAGCTCCATGTCCTCTGAGCGTTTGTTATACCTCCCCAGGGAGCGGAAGTGTCCCATATTTAGAGGGACAACGGGTATTGGTATTGATGAATGGATAGAAGAAGTTTGAGCTAGCATGAGGGCTAGGCATTTGAGGCCTCTCGATGAAGCATACTTTATTTTTGATCATTTAGAGGGCGAAGCTAAGGCAGAGATAAAGTATAGGACTAGGGCTGAGAGAGAGGACCCAGAAGAGATTTTAGCTATTCTTAAAGAGCTGTATGGGTGTGCCAAATCATATGTTGCCCTGCAGGAGAACTTCTTTTCCAGGAAACAGCTAGAGGGGGAATCATTACAGGAATACTCTCATGCATTGTTTTCTCTGATGGATCAGGTAAAGCAGAGTGCCCCTAATGGTATGCCCAATGCTGATGTCCTTATACGTGACCAGTTTGCTGAACATGTGAATGATTCTGCCCTCCGCAGGGAATTGAAGCGAGCAGTTCGCCAGAACCCGCAATCCTCCATGCTTGATGTACGTGCTGAAGCCATCTGGTGGAAGCGCGAGGGCAGGCCAAATGACGGTAGAGGTAGAAGTTTTTCTGTCCCTTCCTTGTGTGCAATGCAGTCTCCTAGGTTTCAGACTAAGGCCGACCTACCCCCAGCCAGCTCTGCCAGTCCCAAGATGGTCGAGCTGAGGGCTATGTTGCAGAAACAGCAGGAACAGATTAACCAGTTGACCCAAAGCGTCCTGGCTATGAAAGTACCCTCAAGCCATTCCAGGCCTAGTCGCCCCACTACTGTCATTTGTAGACGATGCCAAAAGCAAGGACATTATGCTCGTGAATGTGACAATGAGCGTGTTCCTTATCAGTCCCGCACCCCCATTGTCCATTCCCCACAGATTGAGTCCACTACTACCTCTCAGCCGGCGGGAAACTAGTTCCCTCTGATGTGTGGAGCAACACATCAGGAGGGGACCTTATTGGCTCTAAGGAACACAGCCCGGTAAGCCATGCTGCAGCATCCTGTCTGGTAGGGTCATGCCCCAAGGTAGCCATTAGGTTGTGGGGAGTAGTGGTAAACTGCTTGCTTGATACTGGGTCAATGGTGTCGACTGTTGGGGAAAGTTTCTTTCTTAAGAACTTCCAGGAGAAACTCCAGTCTTGCCGTTGGTTACAACTCCGAGCTGCAAATGGGCTAGAGATACCTTATGTTGGTTACGTGGAGTTGGACGTGGCAGTACTTGGTAAGGTAATCCCCAGGTGTGGAGTGTTGATCGTTAAAGACCCCCCCAGGGCAGGTATCTCCACCTGAGGTTCCTGGTGTGCTGGGCATGAATGTGATTCGGGAGTGCTATGATGAGCTGTTTGGTCAGCATGGCCCAGCACTTTTTGATCTCCCACCAGTGAAGTATGCCTCCCCGTCGTGGCAACAGGCCTTTCAGCACTGTCAGCAGGTCCAGAATAGCCCCCAGGGGTCTAGAGCAGGAGTTGCCAAGGTCCGAGGTAGGAGACCAATTCATATACCTGGAGGGACTGTTAAGCTGGTGGCTACAACCTGTGCTGCGCAGCTTGGCGAAGCCCCTAGTACCGCCCTCATTGAGCCCCTGGGAAGTACCCACTCACTACCTGATGGCCTCCTCTTGTCGTCCTCTCTGGTGAATGTAGTGCGAGGTACTGCCTATATCCCACTTGTTAATATAGGTACCGCAAGTGTTACCCTGCAACCCCGTAGCACAGTAGGGCTCTCAACTCCAGCACAGATCGTGAGTATGCCCCCAGGAGTCACCGAGGTGGTCAGAGAACCAGGCACAATCCCAGCCACTACTCACACTCAAACAGTGCAGGGTAGTGTAGTGCAGGACCAACTGAAGGCCATTGACCTATCTGTTCTCTCGGAGTCAGAGCAGGACAAAGTTAGGTCATTACTGTCTAAACATGAGGCAGTGTTTTCAGCTTTTGAAGGAGATATTTGCTGCACCCACCTAATCTCCCATGACATTCCGCTACTTGACAACACTCCCATCAGGCAGAGGTATAGGCGCATTCCCCCCTCAGACTATGATGCTGTCAAGGCCCATATACGCCAGCTGCTGGACAACCAGGTCATTAGGGAGAGTAGTAGCCCCTACACCGCTCCCATCGTCCTGGTGCGAAAGAAAGACGGCAGCCTGCGTATGTGTGTCGATTACCGGCACCTGAATAGCAAGACCAGGAAGGACGCCTTTCCCCTCCCTCGTATCGAGGAATCCCTCGATGCTCTGTCAGGTGCTAAATGGTTTTCGACAATGGATTTAGCTAGCGGGTATAATCAAGTCCCAGTGACTGAGCAGGACAAGCCGAAAACCGCCTTCTGTACACCCTTTGGGCTTTTCGAGTTCAACCGAATGCCCTTTGGGTTGTGTAATGCCCCCAGCACTTTTCAGCGGTTAATGGAGAGGATGTTCGGGGCGCAGCACTGCCAGTCACTCTTGTTATGTCTGGATGACATCATTGTTTTCTCCTCTAGTGTGGATGAACATCTGGACCGCCTAGATCTGGTGTTGAGTCGCCTGCGACAGGAAGGCCTCAAGGCCAAGCTGGAGAAATTGTTTTTTCAGGAAAGAGGTACAATACCTGGGTCACCTCGTCTCTCGTGACAGGGGCTCTACTGATCCTAACAAGGTGTCTGCTGTTGCTCACTGGCCTCGTCCTTCCAATGTCTCTGAGCTGAGGTCCTTTTTAGGCTTTGCCAGCTATTACCGGCGCTTCGTAGGTGGGTTTGCGAAGCTGGCATCCCCATTGCATCGCCTGATTGCCGAGCTGACCGGGACCAAGACTCGAAAGGGGCGAGGGACACTGTTGCAGGAAGCTTGGTCGGAACCGTGCGAGAGGAGCATCCAGGATTTGAAGGCACGACTGGTAGATTCCCCTATCCTGGCTTTTGCAAACTTCTCCCTCCCTTTCATTTTAGAAGTAGATGCCAGCCACAATGGGTTGGGAGCTGTGCTGTCACAGGAGCAAGACGGCAAGGTGAGACCTGTTGCCTGTGCCAGCCGAAGCCTGAGCCCATCTGAGAAGAACTACAGTTCCATGAAGTTGGAATTCCTTGCCATGAAGTGGGCCATGACGGAGAAGTTCCGTGAGTATCTGTGGGGTCAGCAGTGCATAGTCTGGACTGATAACAACCCGTTGAGTCACTTGGGAACAGCTAAATTGGGTGCCACAGAGCAAAGGTGGGTTTCTCAACTGTCTGCCTTTAATTACAGTGTGCATTATCGCCCGGGGCGCATGAACCAAAGTGCAGACTCCCTGTCCGGACAGTGCATTGCAGTGCCCACAGAGGCCATGGAACATGCCCTGCCGGGGACAGCTCTACCAGAAGCCCTGCAGCAGGCGGCCAGGGAAGATGAACCACCACAGGTGACTCAGGCAGCTATCTCTGTCCTTCCTGCTCGCACCATGACCGACTTGAGGGGACTCCAAGGGGCTGACCCCACCATCAGGGCATTTCTCCCCTTCTGGCACCAGCAGAGGATGCCTAGTCCGGCCGAACGAGAGACCCTACCTCTGCAGACACGTGGACTACTTCGGCAGTGGGATCGGGTCCTCCATGAGAATGGCCTTCTTACCGGCGTGTGTTCCGACCAGACGGGGGAGAAGAGGTCCACCAGCTGCTGCTGCCCGAGTGTTTGAAGGAGGAGGTGTTACAACAGCTACATGAGAACCATGGCCACCAGGGTATTGAGCGTACTACAGAACTAGTGCGTCAGAGGTGTTACTGGCCCGGTATGGGTAAGGACATTAAGAACTGGTGTCAACAATGTGAACGATGCACCTTGGCTAAACTTCCGCATCCCCAAGTCCGGGCTCCCATGGGTCATCTGCTGGCGTCAATGCCGAACCAGGTGCTGGCCATCGACTTCTCATTCCTGGAGCCCTCCAGGGATGGGAGGGAGCAAGTGTTGGTAATGACAGATGTGTTTTCTAAATTCACACAGGTTGTACCCACCAGGGACCAGAGGGCATCTACGGTGGCTAGCGTGCTGGTAAAGGAATGGTTCTACCACTATGGTGTTCCAGCACACCTCCATTCCGACCAAGGTCGAAGCTTCGAGGGGATACTCGTGCAGCAGCTGTGTGAGTTATATGGAATACTGAAGACACGTACCACCCCATACCACCCTCAGGGCAATGGACAGTGTGAGCGGTTCAACCGGACCTTGCACGACTTACTGCGCACACTTGCCCTCGAGCAGAAGAGGCACTGGCCAGAACAACTCCCCCAGCTCGTGTTTAACTATAACACCACCATCCATCAATCGACCGGGGAATCGCCCTACTTCCTCATGTTTGGCCGAGAGCCCCAACTCCCCGTGGACTTTCTTTTGGGCCAAGTCGAAGAACCCGTGGCTGGCAGCATCTGTGAGTGGGTCAAAGAACATCGCCGGCGCCTCCAGGTAGCGTTCGAGGGGGCCAGGGAAAGGACTAAGACAGCGGCTGCACAAAGAAAGGAGAGGTATGACAAGAAGGTGCAGAGTGACCCATTGGAGGTTGGCCAACTAGTCTTACTGCGAGATCATTCCGTTCGTGGCCGGACCAAGATCCAAGATGCCTGGGGCTCGGCGATCTTTAAGGTCTCAAAAGCACCTGACCAAGGCGGCACCGTTTATTCCATCTTGCCACTGCAAGACATGGGCCAAGCCCGACAAGTACACCGGTACATGCTAAAACCTGTGCCTCCAAATCTGTGCCCTGAACCTCCCGAGACCAATCCTGTGGGACGCCAAGGGGTTGGTGATGAGGATGAACCCGAACAAGGTCTCTGGGTAGCCCTGGAGCCCTCAGTGGATGGCCCACCTTTACCGGTCCAGCCAAGCTGCATTACATCCTCTCGCGATACGCGTGGCGGTGATACGGTCGGTTCCCTGGTCCAAGGTACGATCCCTACAGTCGGTCAGCCACCTTCCATTTATTATTATTTCTGGTGGCAGTCAGTAGCACTCCCTAGCGTTCCCTCCGCATTTTAATATTGTTTTGTAGTAGATTGTTTAATAAAATTGTTGTTTTAACTCCGACCTTTATCCCCAGCTTCATCTTCGCTCTATTTTGAAATAAATTGCCCATCGGGCCTTGAATATCACGTCTCTGGTTCTACTGTCCCTACTTACTCGTGTCTTGTGGAAACTCTTCTGGTCATTGGTTGAAGTGAGAAAAATACAGATATTTCCTTGGGTGAAACTCCCAAGGTGGCGTTGTTCGGTCTTATCTGACCTCACTCTTGCAGTGGGTCACACAGGGAGAGATTGAAGAGAGCGCAACGCGTAGATCTGACTCCACTGACAGGCGATGCCTTCTCTTGCTTTTCACGTATGTCAGGGAGGAGAAAGCCAGCTCACACAAGTATGATGTTGGGAACGGCAATAGCACACTGATCGCGCAGTTTGCCAGAGATGGATATTCGTGTCCCACAAGCAGCCAAAACTTGTCCGACGACATTTCTCCAAACTTCAATTTCAAAGTGCGATCCATGTTCAGTTCTGCAAGTTCTTCCTGGGCTTTGATTGTCAACTTCTTTGCTGATTCTGATGATCGGGAGTTGAAAGGATCGCGGATCCAGTCATAGGCCGAATCCCAATTCACCCCTTGGCCCTACCCCTTACCCCTTCCCCTCCGTTTTGTGCGTTCACGTGAAGGGGTAGGGGTGTCCCAATTCTCTTGGGATCGAGGGGTAGGGCAAAGTGCTAGGGCTACATGGCCCTCCAAACGGAGATTTTTCAGGGGCACACTACAAACCGAGGGCTAGGAGAAGTCTCCCAGAATGACCTGCGAATCAACTGGAAGATCATGGCGAACGCTACACTACCATCAAAGTGAACCACAAATGTAGTATTTTCTTCGTTAATAAAGATTTAAAAAATATTCTAACCGTGGTATTATCTTAGTTTAATGTCGTTTCAATGTATTATAGACCTTTTCTTTATAACAAGCATAACAAAAAATCGCTAGTATGCCGATGTCTCTACCTCGCTAGTTAACGTTACAACATTGTTTTTAGGCTGATTTGTGCATGACAGTCCCGCATTTTGACATATTTCCATGTTGCATTTCCCCCCTTTGATGGCATATGACGAAATATAACTAAAGTTCAGCAGCGAAGTTGCTGCACTTGTTACGGCTCCTCTAATATCAGTGCAGACTACAGAGCACCGCTAACGCTATTCTGTCAAGAAGTGGCCCGGTAATGAAGCAGTGGTCTTTTTTTATTTGAGGACTTGTTTGATCGATTGCTAGCGTGAAACGTATAAATTGTGAAGGAATCGCGAGCGTCCATGCTTTTCTATCTCCATCAGATGAATGGCAAATGTCACTGTGATAATACCATTATTGCCATAGTAATCTCCGATAACAAACTCGTCCTGTCTGTTTATGTAAACGTCATCGATGACGTATCAGGGTCTTGAAGGGTTGTCCCATTTCTTAGGGAGAGATTCAAGAAGTTTATTTGTCACATACACACACACGAGGTGTGCAGTGAAATGTAAAGTGACAATGCTCAGCAGAAATGTGCAAAATAACAGGTTCACAATATTTACAATGTCACAGTAAGAACTCTATATAAAAACACAATATTTACAATAAGAGCACTTTATAAAAATATAGTAAAAAAGGGAAATTATATGTATGTAATATAATATAAATTATGTGTAGTCTTTACCTAAGTGTGTGTGTGTGCATAAGAGGGGCAGTGTGTGGGCTTGCCTGACCGCAGCAACTGAAACAGTCCGTTGTTAGGGCGGTGAGGATCCTTCATGATCCTGCAGGCTCTGGTTCTGCACCTCCTGGTGTATAAGTCCTGCAGGGTGGGGAGTGTAGTTCCAATAGTGCGTTCAGCCGAACGCACTACTCTCTGCAGAGCCTTCCTGTCCTGAGCGGCGCTGCTGCCAAACCAGGCAGTGATGCTGCCTGTCAGGATGCTCTCTACAGCTCCAGAGTAGAAGGACTGAAGGATCCTCCGGGAGACTTTAAATTTCCTCAGTTGTCTGAGGTGGTAAAGGCGCTGCCTTGCCTTTCTCACCAGAGTGTCTGTGTGTGAGGACCATGTCAGATCTTCTGTGATGTGGACTCCCAGGTATTTATACCTGCTCACCCTCTCCACAGTAGTCCCATTAATCCCCAGTGGTGAGTACGTCCTCTGTTGTTGTGTCCTCCTAAAGTCCACAATCAGCTCCTTAGTTTTGGTGACATTCAAGAGGAGGCTGTTGTCCTGGCACCAGAGTGACAGATCAGCAACTTCCTCCAGGTAGGCCTTCTCGTCGTTGTCGGAGATCAGGCCCACCACCACTGTGTCATCCGCAAACTTAATGATGGAGTTGGAGCTGAACCTGGCCACACAGTCATGTGTGTACAGGGAGTACAGTAGGGGGCTGAGGACGCAACCCTGGGGGGATCCTGTGTTCAGGGTGAGGGGGTTGGAGGTGTGTCTACCCACCCTGACCACCTGGGGCCTGGCGGTCAGGAAGTCCAGGATCCAGGCACACAGGGGTGTGTTCAGTCCCAGCTCAATCAACTTGCCAGCCAGTCTGGTGGGGACTATGGTATTGAAAGCTGAACTATAATCAATGAACAGCAGTCTCACATAGCCCCCCTTCCGGCTGTCCAGATGAGAGAGTGTGGTGTGCAGTACCTGGGAGACAGCATCATCCGTGGATCTGTCGGGACGATAAGCAAACTGCAGCGGGTCCATGGAGCAAGGGAGGAAGGCGCTGATGTAATCCTTTATCAGCCTCTCGAAGCATTTCATGACCACCGAGGTGAGGGCCACCGGTCGGTAGTCATTCAAGCATGCTGGAGAAGCATTCTTGGGCACAGGGACAATAGTGGATCTCTTGAAGCAGGCGGGGACCACAGACTCAGCCAGGGAGATGTTGAATATAGTGGTGAACACTGGAGCTAGCTGATTAGCACAGGTCTTCAGTACTCGCCCAGATATGCCATCCGGACCAGCAGCTTTCCTGGTGTTCACCCTCGTCAGAGCCCTCCTCACACTGTGCTCAGTCACAGAGAGTGTGTGTTCATCCCCAGCGGTAGAACTCACTCCGGCTGTGCTAACGGTGATGTTGTTAGCCGGCGAGCTAGCGCTGTTGTTGCTAGCCTCAAACCGTGCATAAAATGAGTTCAGGTCCTCCGCTAGGGATGCATCGGCACTCACAATTGCGGGGGGTCTGCCCTGGTAGTCCGTTATAGTCCGTAGCCCCTGCCATAGGCGTCTGGTGTTGCGCTGCTCCATCTGCAACTCCACTCTGTCCCTATACCTCCTCTTGGCCTCCTTCACCGCCCTTCTCAGTCCATAGGACGCTGCCTTGTGCTCGTCCATGTTGCCGGATACAAGACCGGAGTTCTAGGCAGCAGTGCGGGCGTTCAAAGTGTCGCGGATGGATCTATCAACCCACGGTTTTTGGTTAGGAAAGGACCTAACTTTTACCGTGGGGACGATGGTGTCCACTAGCGTTGCTATGAAGCTCGTTACTACTTCCGTAAACTCGCTGACGTCCCTGGAACTGGATTGGAACATGTCCCAGTTGACGTCACACAGAGCGTCCTGTAGCTCAGCCTCTGATTGGTCAGACCACCGCTTTACATCCCTCGTCACTACCGCTTCCCGTGCTATCCTTTGTTTATACTCCGGTAGCAGGAAAATGGCGGCATGGTCTGATTTGCCGAACGGAGGGAGAGAGACAGCCTTGTAGCCTCTCTTGAACGGCGTATAGCAGTGGTCCAACGTTCTTTCCCCTCTGGTAGCACACGTAATGTGCTGATGAAAGTTCGGCATGACTTTTTTTAGGTTCGCCCTATTAAAGTCCCCAGCCACCACCATAGCCGCGTCAGGATGCTTGTTCTGATGCCGACATAACACATCATTTAGGTCCGATAGTGCTACGTCGGTGTCCGCTTGTGGTGGTATGTAGACGGCTGTGGTGATGACCGAGCTGAACTCCCGGGGAAGGTAGAATGGACGGCATGAGATCGTCAGATGTTCCAGGTTCGACGAGCAGGAACGCGAAAGAGTCTTAATGTCCTTGGGGTTGCACAACTTGTTGTTGGTCATGAAGCAAACCCCTCCACCCTTAGATTTGGCAGAGATTTCTACCACTACCCCTTGTGACTCTGTTCCGAGGGCCAAGCCGAAGCCGTAGGGGTGAAAATGAGAATTGGGATTCGGCCATAGTCTTCATTCTTCGAAGCGGGGAAATAACACTCAAACCTTTCATCCAGCGTTTTCAGATGCGCCGCTATCCCTTTGAATAGGGATGCTGTCTTGCGAGCGGATTTTTATGTGATGAAACGTTATTAAATAGACAATAAAATATGGAAATTAACAGATCTTGCGGCACCCCTGGCCAGTCATTACGGCACCCACTTTGGGAACCACTGACATAGAGGAGAATGTGTCTGATAATATTGAGGAGGACTCTGATTATAAGGCATCCTCCTCTGATGAGAATGAGACCTTGAGCTCTTCATAACACCATCAATAGAAAAGGATATACTTGAGATGACAAACTTATAGGGGAGGTGCGTGTATGGGGACAGTTGGAAAGACTTGGATGTCACTCACTTGCAAGCCTACATTGGGTTTCTCATTTTGGCAGGACTGTAGAAGTCAAAAGGTGAAGTAACAGCAAGCCTTTGGAATACTGAAACTGGAAGGGCAACATTTCCAGCCACCATGTCTCTAAAGACAGTTCACGTTTTCTCCCATGTCATACGCTTTGATGACAGAGAAACAAGGCAGGGCCGACGAGAGTGTGACAAACTCACAGCAATACGGGATGTATGGGATAAGTGGGTCCAGGGATTACCCTTTCTTTACAAGTCAGGCCCCCACGTGACTGTGGATGAATGTCTGGTTGCATTTTGTGTGGCGTTGTGCCTTCAAACAATACACACCAAGCAAACCGGCCAAATACAGTATCAAAATATGGGCAGCATGTGATGCACAGTCCAGCTATGCCTGGAATATGCAGGTGTACACTGGGGCAGCAGCTGAAAAGAATCAGGGCATGAGGGTGGTACTAGACATGGCACTGAATGGTCATAACATTACATGTGATACTTTTTTCACATTGTACGCCCTGGGTGAGGAACTACTGAAAAGGAAGCTTACCATGTTAGGAACAGTAAAAAAAAAACAAGCCGGAGCTTCCCTCTGAGCTTTTGGCGATGAGGAACAGGAAGATAACATCTTCAATGTTTGCCTTCACTGACAGAGCCACTGTTGTATTGTCGTATCTCCTATTGTCCCAAGAAAGGGGAAAATGTCTTACTGATGAGCACCAGAGAAGACAGAAAACCACAAATGGTCTTGGACTACAACGAGACAAAGGGAGGGGTTGACTGGAACAGTGGAAATCTGAGTCGAAGGGGATTTTCCTGGAACAGCTGGGTTATGTGCTGGTGAAACCTCATATCGAGAGAAGACGGTGCCTTCCAAGAGCATCAACAGCTGCTGCAGCTGTTGTGAAGGACATCCAAATGGAGACACACACACCTCAACTCCAGTGGTTCAAACAGCACACAGGAAACGTGGCAGGTGCCAGGTCTGTCCCAGCAGAAACGACTCCAAGACCAGCAACACATGAAATGCAAGAAATACGTCTGCAAGGAGCACGCACAAACTCTCTGCACATCATGTTCACAGTAGTGTAGACAAAGGCTGGACTGTACCTTGTGGCCTGTAGGAAAAATAATATGCTGTTCATATTCTGGGGTTATGTTTTATTTAAAGTGGTATTTAGATAGTCAACAAGAGACAAAGTACCTGACACATAAACTTGGGTAACAATTTCAATTACAATCATTTTCTGGAGGTTTAAATTGCTGGGGTCAAATTGACCCCAAGGATAAAAGATGTTAGTAAATTTGAGGATAACAGGAGGGTTAATTTAAATAATTTGCCAAATTCAGTTCAACAGAACAAAAATATTTCTTTGAGTCAACATGACATGAAAACGTCACATTGCCATGTAGGTAATTATACAAGTGTTCTCAGAATAATGTAAAACTTCAAAGACAATATTATAATATGAATTGGATTATCCAGTAGCACTTTGTTTTACAGTGCTGTTATTATGAACCAACTAGCTTACATTTAGTACCGAGAAACTCCAACATTTTTTAAGTAACAATAGCTCAATAAATGGGATGGAATAATAAGATGATAAAAAGACTGAGAAACTACAGAGTACTGGCATTTTTTTTACATTGGGTAATTGGGGTGTATACAATTTATGGTTATTAAAATTCAAATTGTATCTATGTACAGTAATTTCAGAAAGTTTGTGAACCCTACTGAGGGTGGTCATTATGTCATATATTATATATTGTAATAAACCTTTCCGCTAAGGGGAGCTAGGCTACTGGATTACGGTAGTATAAAAGCTGCCACCACCTTTGTCTACCGGTCTGGTCCGGTGTCAAACCCTTAAGAGACCCACACAACCACGAAGGATTTAGGAAAAAGGCACATACTTTATTTTAGATCAGTTCATGGACAGGCAGAGACACGAGCAGCAACTGCTCCAGAATGGCTGGCACCTCTAGACAAGGCTAGGCAGGCTATGTAGGCTACGGGGAGAACACTGAAGTTAAAGGGCACACAGAAACACACACGTGCCGGTTAAGGACTATGCTTCAGAAGTCAACTTGTCTTAGCAGTCTGGGAAATCACTACACACTAGAATTCACTGCACACTATCAGATCACTGCAGTCTGGGGATCCACTACACACTATATCCACTGCAAACACTCTTTATGCCCCGCGCACACACACAGCAAAACCATAGGCCTTCAATCCCACAGCACCCTCTGCGCAACTTGACTGCCCTTTGTCTCCCGCCCGTATTCTAAAATTCCTATAACTAAATACACATAAGACACCCACAATAACTAGACATGGACCACATACAGTACATAAACATGAAGTCTTTAAAACTTAACTCTCGTGAGTTGACGAGACCCTCCCCCGGGGTCTAGGCTTTGCGCACCGCGCCGACTGGTTCTGTCACGGAGGGGAAAAAGGACGTCGGTGCAGTGCGGCAGAGGGAGCTCACGGCGGCAGGCCGAGTGCTCCACATTGGCTGGGAGCGGCTTTAGGCACTCCTAGACCCGTCCCTCACGCTGACTAACCCCCCCACTCTAGCTCGCTGTCTTCCCCTGCCGGTGGCCCTAACCAGCCACGAACAGATACCACCCCCCAAGAGTGCAGTAGGCTACAGTCTCAGCAACTAGGACTAGCAAATGTCCACAAGCAGTTCTGCCCTGCTCCCAGTCCTGTCGCTCACACTCCCGTCTATTATAGAGTCCCCGACAGAGCGTGAGTCGCAGGTGATTCGCATCCACTCAATTAGTGCAGGTGAACAGCATCAAGTCACTCAGTCCGCCTCGGGTGGGCATAGCTCCACCACAATATTATAAAATCCTTATCTAAACTTTAAATCTTAACGATATCCCAAATAAAGATCATGCACAAGTAAATTATATACTTATTTCCCAAAACTGGTTTATTTAACAAAAACTCAGATATCCCTGTGTGCAAAAATATGTCAAGTCCTTCAATCAGTAACTTGTGGCCCCTCCTTTAGCAGGGATGATGCACTAAACGTCTCCTATATCCACTCATCAGTCTTGAAGGATTTTCTCCCACTCTTTCTTTCAGAACTCGCCCAACTCAGTGAGGTTTTGGTCAGGTCAGGACTTTGACTTGGTCAATCCAAAACTAAACTTCTTCCCGAATCATTCTTTGGCTAGATTTACTTTTGATTTCCAGTAGAGTAGAGTTACTCATTGTTTGCATACACCACACACCTTGGGGGTTTTCACAATGCAACAAGCATTATACGGAACAGAGAAAAGGGACGGAAGTTGCGTGATTGAATCCACCACACCTTACAAACACGCCTTTTGGAAAAGCTCAAACATGAATAGGCTTTTTGAATTTAACAAAGAAATTGTTATTTATAGAATTCCCTCCCACTCCTCCCTGTTGTTTTCTAAAGATATGCTTCTAGTTTCCATTGACGTGATCAGAACCCTAAATAAAGAGAACCGTCTTCTCTCATGTGACGACTAAAACCTCACTTTAAGCATGATAGCACTTTACTTGAACCCTGGCTTATATTAAAACCATAATACTGGAGGCTTCATAATAGCTTACACACAATGGCATGAGCCATTCATTAATACTGATTTGATACTTATGTCAGCTTTTGTCTGAGTCCACTACTCTTCTGGTTTGTTTAATTTATCAAAAACTCATACACATTTTTAGTCAAACAAGATTACATAATAAATTAAAGCACTAGCAGTAGCAACGCATAGAGGACCATATTAATTTAGTCTATATCAAAACAATTCACACTGTGAATTGGAGCATAGGCTACATGTATTCAATACATGATGTGACAACAGTATGGCGGCATATGAGTGACAAAATCCACGAGCGCAATTGAGATCACCGCGCGCGTAATTCAAACAGCCGCGCACACATATTATTTTTGAGAGCGCTTACACAGCACTCGCGCACACAATATATCTGCTCGCGCGAGCAATATTGTAACCTGCGAGGAGAAATCCATGCTTTGAGCGCGCGCGCAGAATCCGAAGCAGCGCGCACAACTATCATTGCTCTCCTGCTCGCGAAACTTTCACCTGCTCGCTCGCGAATGTTTTTTCTTTTTGGCAGTAAGTGGGCGGACCCAGTCACAATGGTATCCCTAAATCTAATTGGTTACAGTCCTCGTCTTCAGTCCTCTCGCAACCAGAGACAGCTCGCCTTCAAAGTAAAAGTTGCGCGTTTTGAAGGGTGTTGGCTGCAGCAGCGGTCAATTTAAGGAGAGCTAAACTAAATAAATAAACAAATAGCCTAAAGAATGAACATAATTCATAACTGTTATACAGTAATATTTCTGCCACTTTCCCACAACTGATTGTGAATAAATTGCCAAAGGGCGCGAACACTGGAATTATTATAGAGTGCTGTGATTCATGTATGTATGTAATGATTCATGTATATATATTCATCAACGTATTTATTTGATTAAGGCTACTTAGGCCGAATCCCATTTCTCATTTTCACCCTACGACTCGTTTTCGAGTGCCCCTCGCCCTTCGGCTTGGCCCTCGGAACAGAGTCACAAGGGGTAGTGGTTGAAATCTCCCCCTATGAAATGGGACAACCCTTCAAGACCCTGATACGTCATCGATGACGTTTACGTAAACAGACGCGACGAGTTTGTTATCGGACATTACACATCACAGTGACATTTGCCATTCATCTGATGGAGATAGAGACGCATGGACGCTCGCGATTCGTTCACAACTTATACGTTTCTCGCTATCAATCGATCAAACAAGTCATTAAATAAAAGACCACTGCTTAATTACCAGTCCACTTCATGACAGAGGTCAAGGTATCAAGGTATTCAAGTGGACATAACTCTTTTTTTTCTTCCATCAACCACTTCACAGAGCATAAAGCTTTATTGTTTCTCCTTCCTTGTTTACTTGCACCGATACAAAAAGGCCAATCACTGTAACCAATTAGATTTAGGGATACAATTGTGACTGGGTCTGCCCACTTACTGCCAAATAGAAAAAACACTCGCGAGCAAGCAGGTGAAAGTTTCGCGAGCAGGAGAGCAATGATAGTTGTGCGCGCTGCTTCGGATTCTGCGCGCGCGCTCAAAGCATGGATTTCTCCTCGCAGGTTACAATATTGCTCGCGCGAGCAGATATATTCTGTGCGCGAGTGCTGTGAAAGCGCTCTCAAAAATAATGTGCGCGCGGCTGTTTGAATTACGCGTGCGGTGATCTCAATTGTGCTCGCTGATTTTGTCACTCATATGCCGCCATACAACAGTGTCATTTAGGGGCCCCGTACTTTTCCCACTAAGTCACCTATTACAAAGAACAGTTTCATAGGGCACTCAAAGTTAAATTTTTCATGTACTTCCTCAAGGAGGGAAAAATACAGCCCAAGCACAGGCACACACACACACACACACACACACACACACACACACACACACCTGCATACACTCAGGTACACGAGAACACTCCATTTGAAGCCTTAGCAGCGGAGAACACGATGCTCAGTGATGTTCTGGCAGCAGTGTTAGACAGTGCACACAGTCTGAGAATGTGGCGGCTGTTTGGGCTAACCCTGGCAGCAAACAGTCACATACAGGCACACACACACAGACACACACACACACACACACACACACACACACAGAAACACGCACATGCACACACTCAAACACATAAATACCCTTCACCGTAGGCCTAACCTGTGACAGGTTAGAATGCGGATATCCTCTCAGTCTATTTCAACCTTGCTGTTAGTCACTGTGGTTAGCAGTGTGAGGAGTGTATACTGTAGTCTTCAGCCCGGTCAGCCTGTGGCTTCTACTGTGTGCTGGCCTGTATTCATTCTTAATTCCCCAGTCAAAATTCATACTGGACAGTTATATGAGAGAAGACTGAGGTATCATTTTCATAAGTATATCTACTTGTGTTTTACTTTGTAAGGACAAATGAGGTTGGATAAGATCCAAGACAGACCATATTTTATTGTTTCCAAAGACTGGAGGACTGGGCAGGATGGCGAGAGTCTTAATAATTCAGGAATCACAAGTCTTTGGAGCACAACTCACTTACCTCCCAGTCACAATCACAAACAACAGAACAGTTTTCAGAATCAGAAAGCATCAGTAGCAATTCATTCATCTCAAAGATTATCAATACATCTCAAAGACTACCACTACTGTATTTGTCTTGTAAGTGGCATTATTGTGCAAACAACAATGACAAAAGGGAGATTGGGCCTTTGGTTCCTTTGGATTTCTTTTCTGTGGGTGGTCAGGATTGAGTACAGAGGAAAACAATGTTTGTATGATGACTGCATTGATGATGATGATTTCGGTAGAAAGATTTATGGTGTGGTTCATGATAAGCATCGTCACTGGGTTCCATTCAAAGTTCAAGGTTGATGATATGACACAGGATAGGCTGTGATGACTGTGTTTTTCATGTACTTTATTACATTACATTACATTACAGTCATTTAGCAGACGATTTTATCCAAAGCGACTTACAATAAGTGCATTCAACATAGGTAGGCAAGAGAACTACTAGTCACCAGAAATCGTAAGTGCATTTCCTTCCTAAACAAGCAACTAAGAGCATAACTAGTGTTAAGGTAAGAGTGCAATAAGTTAGCAACCTACTTTATCTTAAACAAATGAGACAAATAAGAGAATCAGATAAACAAGAGCTAAGACAAATAAGTGAACCAAATAAACAAGAGCTAAGACAAATAAGTGTATCAAATAAACAAGAGCCAATAAACAAGAGCTCAGACACATAATTGACGACAAATAGGCAAGGCTAAGAGGAAGGGTCAGGGTAGTGTTTCCTGAAGAGGTGGGTTTTCAGCCTGCGGCGAAAGATGGGCAGCGACTCATCTGTCCTGACATCAGTGGGGAGTTCATTCCACCACTGCGGGGCCAGAACAGAGAAGAGCCGTGACCGTGTAGATCGGCCGCAGGGACCTCTGAGCGACGGGGCAACCAGTCGCCTCGAGGCAACAGAGCGAAGTGGTCGGGCGGGGGTGTAAGGCTTGACCATAGCCTGGAGGTAAGAAGGAGCTGTTCCTTTCACTGCCCTATAGGCTAGCACCAGGGTCTTGAACTGGATGCGAGCTGCTACAGGGAGCCAGTGTAGAGAACGGAGAAGGGTAGTTGTGTGGGAGAACTTGGGGTGGTTGAACACCAGACGAGCTGCAGCTTTCTGAACAAGCTCCAGAGGTCTGATGGCAGACGCCGGGGCACCAGCAAGGAGGGAGTTGCAGTAGTCCAGGCGGGAGATGACAAGAGCCTGGATGCGCTGCCTTGTCAGTGAGGAAGGGGCAAATCCTCCTGATGTTGTAGAGGAGGAATCTGCAGGAGCGTGTCACTGATGCGATGTTTGCCGAGAACGACAGTTGGTCATCCAGGGTCACACCCAGATTCCTCGCAGTCCGAGTTGACGTCACCACAGCATTGGTTGGAAGGAACAAGGAAAGATAGATAGATAAATAGATCGTTAACAATAGAACAATAGAAATAATACATTCAAACAGAAACTAAATTCATGTCTTCTGCCAACTTAGGTATCTCTCCTAACGTAACGTGGTTGTTTTTTTATAGGGTGGAGTTGTTGGCCCCACGGGTTCAGTATACTTATAATGGTGACTGGCATTTTATCATGCTTGCTGTTATTCATTTTGATTTTGATGGCCCTTCTAGCATGATGCTAAACTTGAAACTGAAACAATTTGGATGACTTTTCTTGGTTTACTGTGACTTCTGATGTAAAATAGCTGTGCTCTATTTATTGATTTAATCATTACTAGTTACTAGACGTTATCTGATGCAGGTCTCCTACTCGTATCAGAGAATGTAAGACAATTGACAAGGTTTGATTGCAAAACCTTTGAAGCAGTCAGTGTCAGCAGGTCAACTAACTAAACATCACCTTTACAAAGATATAGAAGATATATAATGTGTCTCAATAAATTAAAACCACTTTCATGAACACGATATCTTCTTTGTAAAACTGTTGAATGCAGTTTGCAATGCCATACAATTAGATGATTTATGTTTTTCTATGTGATACAAAAAACATCAATGTTTTCATAGAAAATGCATGAATTGTGCACATGGCACTCTCCTTGCGGCTGATCACTGATCCTATGGCACTTTGTAACTTTGTTGAGAAAAGTGCTATACATATACTTATTATTACTGACACTATATTTAAACAATATACACACAGTATATGCTTAAGTTAACTACATCATCCATCCCCTTCGGTTACATTCAGGTGATTCTCACGTTGAGTGATCTGTGAATGTTATGAGTATGTTACACAGTCAATAGGTTACAGATAACAATAAAGCAACAATACACACACTCAATTATATATTAGTATAGCGTTGCATGGTATAACTGTAAATGTTGCATTCAGTGAGTATTTCTAATTAATGTAAATAAACTAGTGAACAGTTAATACATCTTGGAAGCTTATAAAGTGTTTTCATTTTATTTAGGATAAGACTTTGGTCAGGTGAAACTGTGCATGGTGTTGAGTTTCCTGTTTCTCTTCCGGACTCTGCTGTGCTGTCCCCTCCTGATCTTGTGTCCCTTAGTGTGTCTGAGAGATCACCTTCAAAACCAGGATTTATCTGCCCATGTCTGTGCCGCTTCTGAACCTCCTCAAATATTTGGAGATTCTTCCAAGCAAAGAAATAAAAGCAACAGGTATTGCATGAGCATACACAATGAAGATTGAGATCTGCATTGTGTATGCTCACGCAATACCTGATGCATTCGAGGATGACTGTGTTTTTCGAAGGAACAAGAACATGTCCTTGTTCCAATAGCGCTATTCACTAGTAAGTAAGTATTTACTCATATAAGGTTTCTGCAAAAACATTGCGCATGGACTTGTGTGTCAAATTTCAAGTCAATCGGATGTGACGGGCGTGGCCTTTCCAAAATGGGCCTTAATTACAACGCCACCATCTGGCTGATTGGGCTCACACACACACACACACACACACACACACACACCTGCATACACTCAGGTACACAAGAACACTCCATTTGAAGCCTTAGCAGCGAAGAACACGATGCTCAGTGATGTTCTGGCAGCAGTGCTAGACAGTGCACACAGTCTGAGAATATGGCGGCTGTTTGGGCTAACCCTGGCAGCAAACAGTCACATACAGGCACACACACACAGACACACACACACACACACACACACACACACAGAAACACGCACATGCACACACTCAAACACATAAATACCCTTCACCGTAGGCCTAACCTGTGACAGGTTAGAATGCGGATATCCTCTCAGTCTATTTCAACCTTGCTGTTAGTCACTGTGGTTAGCAGTGTGAGGAGTGTATACTGTAGTCTTCAGCCCGGTCAGCCTGTGGCTTCTACTGTGTGCTGGCCTGTATTCATTCTTAATTCCCCAGTCAAAATTCATACTGGACAGTTATATGAGAGAAGACTGAGGTATCATTTTCATAAGTATATCTACTTGTGTTTTACTTTGTAAGGACAAATGGGGTTGGATAAGATCCAAGACAGACCATATTTTATTGTTTCCAAAGACTGGAGGACTGGGCAGGATGGCGAGAGTCTTAATAATTCAGGAATCACAAGTCTTTGGAGCACAACTCACTTACCTCCCAGTCACAATCACAAACAACAGAACAGTTTTCAGAATCAGAAAGCATCAGTAGCAATTCATTCATCTCAAAGATTATCAATACATCTCAAAGACTACCACTACTGTATTTGTCTTGTAAGTGGCATTATTGTGCAAACAACAATGACAAAAGGGAGATTGGGCCTTTGGTTCCTTTGGATTTCTTTTCTGTGGGTGGTCAGGATTGAGTACAGAGGAAAACAATGTTTGTATGATGACTGCATTGATGATGATGATTTCGGTAGAAAGATTTATGGTGTGGTTCATGATAAGCATCGTCACTGGGTTCCATTCAAAGTTCAAGGTTGATGATATGACACAGGATAGGCTGTGATGACTGTGTTTTTCATGTACTTTATTACATTACATTACATTACAGTCATTTAGCAGACGCTTTTATCCAAAGCGACTTACAATAAGTGCATTCAACATAGGTAGGCAAGAGAACTACTAGTCACCAGAAATCGTAAGTGCATTTCCTTCCTAAACAAGCAACTAAGAGCATAACTAGTGTTAAGGTAAGAGTGCAATAAGTTAGCAACCTACTTTATCTTAAACAAATGAGACAAATAAGAGAATCAGATAAACAAGAGCTAAGACAAATAAGTGAACCAAATAAACAAGAGCTAAGACAAATAAGTGTATCAAATAAACAAGAGCCAATAAACAAGAGCTCAGACACATAATTGACGACAAATAGGCAAGGCTAAGAGGAAGGGTCAGGGTAGTGTTTCCTGAAGAGGTGGGTTTTCAGCCTGCGGCGAAAGATGGGCAGCGACTCATCTGTCCTGACATCAGTGGGGAGTTCATTCCACCACTGCGGGGCCAGAACAGAGAAGAGCCGTGACCGTGTAGATCGGCCGCAGGGACCTCTGAGCAACGGGGCAACCAGTCGCCTCGAGGCAACAGAGCGAAGTGGTCGGGCGGGGGTGTAAGGCTTGACCATAGCCTGGAGGTAAGAAGGAGCTGTTCCTTTCACTGCCCTATAGGCTAGCACCAGGGTCTTGAACTGGATGCAAGCTGCTACAGGGAGCCAGTGTAGAGAACGGAGGAGGGTAGTTGTGTGGGAGAACTTGGGGTGGTTGAACACCAGACGAGCTGCAGCTTTCTGAACAAGCTCCAGAGGTCTGATGGCAGACGCCGGGGCACCAGCAAGGAGGGAGTTGCAGTAGTCCAGGCGGGAGATGACAAGAGCCTGGATGCGCTGCCTTGTCAGTGAGGAAGGGGCAAATCCTCCTGATGTTGTAGAGGAGGAATCTGCAGGAGCGTGTCACTGATGCGATGTTTGCCGAGAACGACAGTTGGTCATCCAGGGTCACACCCAGATTCCTCGCAGTCCGAGTTGACGTCACCACAGCATTGGTTGGAAGGAACAAGGAAAGATAGATAGATAAATAGATCGTTAACAATAGAACAATAGAAATAATACATTCAAACAGAAACTAAATTCATGTCTTCTGCCAACTTAGGTATCTCTCCTAACGTAACGTGGTTGTTTTTTTATAGGGTGGAGTTGTTGGCCCCACGGGTTCAGTATACTTATAATGGTGACTGGCATTTTATCATGCTTGCTGTTATTCATTTTGATTTTGATGGCCCTTCTAGCATGATGCTAAACTTGAAACTGAAACAATTTGGATGACTTTTCTTGGTTTACTGTGACTTCTGATGTAAAATAGCTGTGCTCTATTTATTGATTTAATCATTACTAGTTACTAGACGTTATCTGATGCAGGTCTCCTACTCGTATCAGAGAATGTAAGACAATTGACAAGGTTTGATTGCAAAACCTTTGAAGCAGTCAGTGTCAGCAGGTCAACTAACTAAACATCACCTTTACAAAGATATAGAAGATATATAATGTGTCTCAATAAATTAAAACCACTTTCATGAACACGATATCTTCTTTGTAAAACTGTTGAATGCAGTTTGCAATGCCATACAATTAGATGATTTATGTTTTTCTATGTGATACAAAAAACATCAATGTTTTCATAGAAAATGCATGAATTGTGCACATGGCACTCTCCTTGCGGCTGATCACTGATCCTATGGCACTTTGTAACTTTGTTGAGAAAAGTGCTATACATATACTTATTATTACTGACACTATATTTAAACAATATACACACAGTATATGCTTAAGTTAACTACATCATCCATCCCCTTCGGTTACATTCAGGTGATTCTCATGTTGAGTGATCTGTGAATGTTATGAGTATGTTACACAGTCAATAGGTTACAGATAACAATAAAGCAACAATACACACACTCAATTATATATTAGTATAGCGTTGCATGGTATAACTGTAAATGTTGCATTCAGTGAGTATTTCTAATTAATGTAAATAAACTAGTGAACAGTTAATACATCTTGGAAGCTTATAAAGTGTTTTCATTTTATTTAGGATAAGACTTTGGTCAGGTGAAACTGTGCATGGTGTTGAGTTTCCTGTTTCTCTTCCGGACTCTGCTGTGCTGTCCCATCCTGATCTTGTGTCCCTTAGTGTGTCTGAGAGATCACCTTCAAAACCAGGATTTATCTGCCCATGTCTGTGCCGCTTCTGAACCTCCTCAAATATTTGGAGATTCTTCCAAGCAAAGAAATAAAAGCAACAGGTATTGCATGAGCATACACAATGAAGATTGAGATCTGCATTGTGTATGCTCACGCAATACCTGATGCATTCGAGGATGACTGTGTTTTTCGAAGGAACAAGAACATGTCCTTGTTCCAATAGCGCTATTCACTAGTAAGTAAGTATTTACTCATATAAGGTTTCTGCAAAAACATTGCGCATGGACTTGTGTGTCAAATTTCAAGTCAATCGGGTGTGACGGGCGTGGCCTTTCCAAAATGGGCCTTAATTACAACGCCACCATCTGGCTGATTGGGCTCACACACACACACACACACACACACACACACACCTGCATACACTCAGGTACACAAGAACACTCCATTTGAAGCCTTAGCAGCGAAGAACACGATGCTCAGTGATGTTCTGGCAGCAGTGCTAGACAGTGCACACAGTCTGAGAATATGGCGGCTGTTTGGGCTAACCCTGGCAGCAAACAGTCACATACAGGCACACACACACAGACACACACACACACACAGAAACACGCACATGCACACACTCAAACACATAAATACCCTTCACCGTAGGCCTAACCTGTGACAGGTTAGAATGCGGATATCCTCTCAGTCTATTTCAACCTTGCTGTTAGTCACTGTGGTTAGCAGTGTGAGGAGTGTATACTGTAGTCTTCAGCCCGGTCAGCCTGTGGCTTCTACTGTGTGCTGGCCTGTATTCATTCTTAATTCCCCAGTCAAAATTCATACTGGACAGTTATATGAGAGAAGACTGAGGTATCATTTTCATAAGTATATCTACTTGTGTTTTACTTTGTAAGGACAAATGGGGTTGGATAAGATCCAAGACAGACCATATTTTATTGTTTCCAAAGACTGGAGGACTGGGCAGGATGGCGAGAGTCTTAATAATTCAGGAATCACAAGTCTTTGGAGCACAACTCACTTACCTCCCAGTCACAATCACAAACAACAGAACAGTTTTCAGAATCAGAAAGCATCAGTAGCAATTCATTCATCTCAAAGATTATCAATACATCTCAAAGACTACCACTACTGTATTTGTCTTGTAAGTGGCATTATTGTGCAAACAACAATGACAAAAGGGAGATTGGGCCTTTGGTTCCTTTGGATTTCTTTTCTGTGGGTGGTCAGGATTGAGTACAGAGGAAAACAATGTTTGTATGATGACTGCATTGATGATGATGATTTCGGTAGAAAGATTTATGGTGTGGTTCATGATAAGCATCGTCACTGGGTTCCATTCAAAGTTCAAGGTTGATGATATGACACAGGATAGGCTGTGATGACTGTGTTTTTCATGTACTTTATTACATTACATTACATTACAGTCATTTAGCAGACGCTTTTATCCAAAGCGACTTACAATAAGTGCATTCAACATAGGTAGGCAAGAGAACTACTAGTCACCAGAAATCGTAAGTGCATTTCCTTCCTAAACAAGCAACTAAGAGCATAACTAGTGTTAAGGTAAGAGTGCAATAAGTTAGCAACCTACTTTATCTTAAACAAATGAGACAAATAAGAGAATCAGATAAACAAGAGCTAAGACAAATAAGTGAACCAAATAAACAAGAGCCAATAAACAAGAGCTCAGACACATAATTGACGACAAATAGGCAAGGCTAAGAGGAAGGGTCAGGGTAGTGTTTCCTGAAGAGGTGGGTTTTCAGCCTGCGGCGAAAGATGGGCAGCGACTCATCTGTCCTGACATCAGTGGGGAGTTCATTCCACCACTGCGGGGCCAGAACAGAGAAGAGCCGTGACCGTGTAGATCGGCCGCAGGAGCCTCTGAGCGACGGGGCAACCAGTCGCCTCGAGGCAACAGAGCGAAGTGGTCGGGCGGGGGTGTAAGGCTTGACCATAGCCTGGAGGTAAGAAGGAGCTGTTCCTTTCACTGCCCTATAGGCTAGCACCAGGGTCTTGAACTGGATGCAAGCTGCTACAGGGAGCCAGTGTAGAGAACGGAGGAGGGTAGTTGTGTGGGAGAACTTGGGGTGGTTGAACACCAGACGAGCTGCAGCTTTCTGAACAAGCTCCAGAGGTCTGATGGCAGACGCCGGGGCACCAGCAAGGAGGGAGTTGCAGTAGTCCAGGCGGGAGATGACAAGAGCCTGGATGCGCTGCCTTGTCAGTGAGGAAGGGGCAAATCCTCCTGATGTTGTAGAGGAGGAATCTGCAGGAGCGTGTCACTGATGCGATGTTTGCCGAGAACGACAGTTGGTCATCCAGGGTCACACCCAGATTCCTTGCAGTCCGAGTTGACGTCACCACAGCATTGGTTGGAAGGAACAAGGAAAGATAGATAGATAAATAGATCGTTAACAATAGAAATAATACATTCAAACAGAAACTAAATTCATGTCTTCTGCCAACTTAGGTATCTCTCCTAACGTAACGTGGTTGTTTTTTTATAGGGTGGAGTTGTTGGCCCCACGGGTTCAGTATACTTATAATGGTGACTGGCATTTTATCATGCTTGCTGTTATTCATTTTGATTTTGATGGCCCTTCTAGCATGATGCTAAACTTGAAACTGAAACAATTTGGATGACTTTTCTTGGTTTACTGTGACTTCTGATGTAAAATAGCTGTGCTCTATTTATTGATTTAATCATTACTAGTTACTAGACGTTATCTGATGCAGGTCTCCTACTCGTATCAGAGAATGTAAGACAATTGACAAGGTTTGATTGCAAAACCTTTGAAGCAGTCAGTGTCAGCAGGTCAACTAACTAAACATCACCTTTACAAAGATATAGAAGATATATAATGTGTCTCAATAAATTAAAACCACTTTCATGAACACGATATCTTCTTTGTAAAACTGTTGAATGCAGTTTGCAATGCCATACAATTAGATGATTTATGTTTTTCTATGTGATACAAAAAACATCAATGTTTTCATAGAAAATGCATGAATTGTGCACATGGCACTCTCCTTGCGGCTGATCACTGATCCTATGGCACTTTGTAACTTTGTTGAGAAAAGTGCTATACATATACTTATTATTACTGACACTATATTTAAACAATATACACACAGTATATGCTTAAGTTAACTACATCATCCATCCCCTTCGGTTACATTCAGGTGATTCTCACGTTGAGTGATCTGTGAATGTTATGAGTATGTTACACAGTCAATAGGTTACAGATAACAATAAAGCAACAATACACACACTCAATTATATATTAGTATAGCGTTGCATGGTATAACTGTAAATGTTGCATTCAGTGAGTATTTCTAATTAATGTAAATAAACTAGTGAACAGTTATTACATCTTGGAAGCTTATAAAGTGTTTTCATTTTATTTAGGAGTAGACTTTGGTCAGGTGAAACTGTGCATGGTGTTGAGTTTCCTGTTTCTCTTCCGGACTCTGCTGTGCTGTCCCCTCCTGATCTTGTGTCCCTTAGTGTGTCTGAGAGATCACCTTCAAAACCAGGATTTATCTGCCCATGTCTGTGCCGCTTCTGAACCTCCTCAAATATTTGGAGATTCTTCCAAGCAAAGAAATAAAAGCAACAGGTATTGCGTGAGCATACACAATGAAGATTGAGATCTGCATTGTGTATGCTCACGCAATACCTGATGCATTCGATGATGACTGTGTTTTGTCCTCGTTCCAATAGTGCTATTCACTAGTAAGTAAGTATTTACTCATATAAGGCTTCTGCAAAACACTTTTTAAAATGGCGGGAAAATCTAGTCAGGCGGACTTTAGTGGTTCTTGAGGCTTTTTTGTAGAGCACATTGAGCTGGACTTGTGTGTCAAATTTCAAGTCAATCGGGGTGTGAGGGGCGTGGCCTTTCCAAAATGGGCCTTAATTACAGCGCCACCATCTGGCTGATTGGGCTCATGTTTCTTGGGAAGCATTTGCACATCATTTCCAGTTATTGGGCCAAGTTTCATGGTTTTAGCTCATTCCAGCTCACGGCAATTTGAGCCGCGGCATAAGAATTTAAAACCCCTCCAGGGTTTGAACCCATAGGCGCGGGAAGATGTTTTGAGCTCAGGGTGCTGAAATTCGAAACGACAAATAGTTTGCGCTGGTAAAGCAATGACGTAATGTTTATGAACAGAATGCGCTTTGGAGACAACAACACCAATTAATTTCTCACATAAATAACGTTACAACAATACAATATGTAAAAAAAAAAAAAAAATAATAACTATTTTGAGGTGATAATAATCGTGGATTAATGTCTTATCGTTTTTGCTATTAATAGGCCTACGTCTTTTTGAATGGTCAGAAAACAGCGAAGATATTTTCATAATGAACACATTTTGAAAGATAGATACATCGTGTATGAAGGGGAAAAAAATCCACGTTAACACCCGTAAATTCGCCTCGAAATATGAAGTAGCCTATTTATCAAATGAAATATAAGTAGCCTATTTATTGTAATATGTAATAAATTATTTTAAAAGTAATTTGCCCAACACTGATTCATATATTGTAGCCTACCAAATACCAAACGTTACAGAGGACGGTCAGATAAGCCATACTACATCCATCCCCACAACAACGCCTGCAAATCCTGGTTGCCAAGGTAACGAGTGACATCTAACAACAAACATGGCGCCACACATAGGAACGGGGAGCTATTACTCGCTACAACAGCAAGCTAACAAGCAATGTTGTTTTGAAATGACAAAATGACTTGTGCTGCGCAGCGGCAGCTTTGTTTATAAAAGCAACCATAGGTCTTACCGTAATCGCATGGACAGTCACAAAGCTCCAAACGTGAACTTGCGCTCTGGTGTGGCGCTGATGAATCCTTTCATCAATGTTCTGATATCCACTTTGTCCAGTATGTCGCTATGGACATGCATCACAGCTAGATGCGTTAGTCTCTTTTGCATCATGGTGCTCCTTAGCCAGGTCTTTAGACGAAAATTTAAATACTTTGGCTGGAAAGGTTCTGCGGTCGTAGCTGTGGTGCCCTTCTCGACTGGAGGAGAGAGCGGGCCTGATCCGCCCGGCCGGTGCTGTTGCGGCTGCTGGTTCTTGGCTAGCGAGCTGCTGCTGCTGCTGCTAGCAGGTGTTGTTGAGGTGGAGGGAGATGACAACGAAGAGGTGCTGGGAGAAGGTGGCGGCGAGGTCGTGGTGGCACTGTTGTCGGTTAGTCGCTTTTTTGGTGGTGGTGGTTGGCTGGTGGTTGTTTTAGAAAAGAAATCATTAATTCGTCTTTGACTCGACATTTTGAATTTGCTCTCACCGTATGCTAACTCTCGCGCGCGACGCGACGTTGATAGAGATTTTTTTTTAAGCGGCGCTGCGGCGGTGACGTTGGTCGCGCTGATTGGTTGACGGGTAAGTATTAAAATAATAAAATCTACACACAGCACCAAATATCCTTATCCTAGCACCTCGTTAAACACTTTTCTGAAGTTTTACACCATTGACACAGATGCACGCATCAGCTTTTTCTGTCTTTATTGAAAATTATACAATACAGTATTCTGACACAAAATTTCCACTAACAACCAGAGGGGGTGCTGCAGCACCCTCAGCACCCGTACTTCCAGCGCCTATGTTTGAACCCTAAATATTGGTTACATCACTATATGTTTCTTTGTAATATTCTAATAAAGTTTGACCATTTCTTTGAAAGTTTTATAGTATAACTGTAAATGTTGCATTCAGTGAGTATTTCTAATTAATGTAAATAAACCAGTGAACAGTTATTACATCTTGGAAGCTTATAAAGTGTTTTCATTTTATTTAAAAAAAACAAACTTTTTAAAGCCAACAGTACACACATCTATAAACATAAAATAATGAACACTGACACTAAATATTATAGGTACAGTAATAGTTATAGCAGACATGAGTTGTAAAGGTAATCCGTTCTTAGAGAAAGTGCACTAGCATTTGTTTGTACAATATACATTCTTCTTAGGATGGTCTCCTCCAGAAAACACAATGAGTGTCCAAAGGTTTTACAATATTTATGTTACAGCTGCTAATATCTCTGAGTGATGCATTGATACTATAACCCATTTCTGAGGACTGGACTTTGGTCAGGTGAAACTGTGCATGGTGTTCCTGTTTCTCTTCCGGACTCTGCTGCGCTGTCCCCTCCTGAACTCGTGTCACTTAGTGTGTTTGAGAGATCACCTTCAAAACCAGGATTTATCTGCCCATGTCTGTGCCGCTTCTGAACCTCCTCAAAGATTTGGAGAACCTTCCAAGCAAAGAAATGAAAACAACAAGGTATTGCGTGAGCATACACAAAATAGAAGCAATTTACTTAGAATGAGTGGAATAGATGGGGCATTTCTAATACCTTAGATTTAGGGATGAGACCCACTCTGAAGAAACCAATATGTCCTGTTTCAATCTTGGTGCAGTCGACCACAGTAGAAGCAATATTCTCTGGGGAGGGTCCATCGCATAGCACGCCATCCACCTGACCAAGCAAAACACACATATCATTTACCCAAAGACAACAAAACAGCAATTGCCTTTTGTATTTAACAAAGATGAAATATTGTCACCACCTTGTCACCCAGCTTGGCATAAACTTGGTTGTGGTGAGTTGTGTCTGCCTCGCCTGTAGGGTTTGCTGAGGTTACAGCGATGGGCCCCACCTACAAGGAGAAAGCCGTTGGATTCATTAGTTGGTCTGCTGACTAGTTTGTTAAGACATGCAGTGACTCCATTTCACCACAATTTGGAATTACCAGATTAATGAGGTGTGTGGCCACAGCACAGTCTGGGTTTCTGATGGCAATGCTTTGTGGAGTTCCAATGTGTTTGGCTGCTTCCCCTAAACCAAAAGTGTCCATCCATGGGCCTATGGAAGACAGGAAACAAATGTGACACCCACACATTTACCTATACAAGCATGCAGACATACACATATACACACAACTACCTCTGGGTATAACCATGCTGATGGAGGAGGGCCATGCAGCCTGCATGAAGTCCAGGACCAGAGGGCTCAGCAGGTGTCTGACTGGCTCCAGCTGCTTTATGGAGGAGATCCACAGAGACATGGGTCGGTCTTGGGCCTGCTTCTTCACCCTAGAGTCAAACACAGCAGTTAGACAGTAGTAATCTGTGATAGGATGCATGAGAATGATTCAATGAATGAATGTCACAAACGGGACATGAAACTGAAACTCACTTGTAAGCTTTGACAACTGCATCGGGCCTGTTACAAGCTGCCACCAGCACATAGACAGTGTCAGTAGGCATTCCACATATGCCACCATTTTTCATGATCTCTGTGGAGGGGAGAAAATAACAAATAAAGTGACTCACATCACTCACATCGTAACCAAAGGTGTACCTTAACATCATCGTCTTTGCCAAGTCTTCTCACCTGCAATCTTCTGGACAGAGGTGGCCTTGCGGGCTGGTACATGTGGACAGATGTCTCTGTCTCCCCCAACCCCATTCAACTTGACTAAGGCTTTTCCCATGGGGATTTGGGGGAACTGGAAGGTGCTGTTGAAGATATGAGCCAGGAAACAATAGAAACTGACAAGGCCAAAGATGATGGTGACTCCTATGTCATACCCATAAGGCAGTGCCCCAACTGCATCCAGTAGGAAGCTAATAAGGATGAGCTGGAAGGTAAGGGCGTAGGCGAACCAGGCTACATTCACAAACAGCGCTGCAACTGTCACTAAGCAGTTAAACAGCATGAAACTAATGATCCCAACAGCCACATTGAAGCCTCTGTTTTCACCATACAGGCCCCCATATCGTGTCAGCCCCCATACTGTCCACATCACCCCATAGAGAATAAAGGCTGTGCTCTCAAACGTTTTACCACGAGAGAAAGACACAGACCCACATAGCAGCTGGAGCACTCCGCCAGCGACTACCACCCAGGGCAGGACCAGCACAGAGAGAGGACTTCTGTCACCTACAGTGGCTGTGATGGCAAAAGCAGCCAGCACACTGCAGGCGTGGCCTAACAGCTCTGCGTCTGCATATTTAGAGTAGCCCAGGTGAGGTGCATGTAGGTCTTTATCACGGGGTCTGAGAGTGAAACCATTCATCCTGGTAACTAAAGCATTAAAGTAGCCCTGCCCTGTGGGAATCTTCTTAGTAGAGACCATATTGAATGTGGTAACTAAAAGCATCCCAGCAGAGACTACAAATATAGCTGCCTGCATGCCCTGGGTGCCTCCATGGAAGAAGCCTTGAGGCTGGGCAGCAATGGCAATGCAGTAGGCCACGAAGAATAACTGGTAGAGCCCCTCCAACAGACTCTTCTGACAACTAAACAGAGCCAGGATGAAGAAAAGAACAGAAAAGACGGCAGGGAAAGGAACAGGGGTAAAGGGCTGGATCGAATAGAAATGTAGGAGAGCACTGTAGCCTTCAGCAAATCTCAGCAGAGCCGTGAAGCCATAGAATGTGGCGGCTAGTGTGTCCCTAGCACGGTAGGACAGGACGCACACGGCAAGCTGGAAGACCCCAGCGGTCCACAGCCAGGGGACATGACCTGTGGAAAGCTGAGGGACCACTCTTAATAGGGGACAGGCTAACACACAAGCAGACAGCAAATTCATCACCAGACCCACTAACACTATATCATTGCAGTCCTGGTTCTGTGCTGTTTGTAGCCCAGCCTTTCTCTTCAGGCCAGTTCCTGGAGGTTCCACCTTACCATGGGTGATAAAGGACAACAGGCGTCCAAAACCGAAGTAAATACCCACCAGACAGACAAAGAGGTAATTAGCAGCTGTGGCAGATTGGCCAAAACCAGTGGCTGACAGACCAGCAATTTGATGGGCACAAGCCAAGCTAATGCTTAGAGCTATGATAAATAGAACTGCTTTCTCTACTGAGAGTGCTACTATGCCTATGAGGAGCAGTGCCAAGGAGAATGCTGCCAGGCCTGGGACCAAAGAGGATCTCAGCTCTGTGGGTTGAAGCACCCCCTGCCCAACCAGGATGTACACCAGACCCAAGCCACACCACAGGGCAGACACAGTCAGACACAGACTGGAAAACAGCTGGGTGTGTGACAGACTACGACGGATACCTAGGAGAAAAACAGAGGGGGAAGCGACAAGGAGCAAGTCAGATTTTTTTTTACAAATACTGCAGTTGAGCAAATGGCAAATGTGTGATAACCATTTATAACAACAAACCTGCGTAAGATAAGAGGGCAGAGATTATAAGGAGCAGAATCCCCAGTGAAGTATGGGGGAAGAAGTCTTCTCCAGGAGAGCTGCCATAGTTGTTTACCAAAAGCAGGAGAGAACCTGTAGATCAAAACAATATCCATTATCCTGAGCTCTCAGGATATAGCTAAAGCAAACCGAGGTACTGGATTACATGACATAAGATAGAGGTATGAAATTAACTTCATTCTGTTCAGACAGTTCCCCTCTAAGATGCACACCCCTCATCTTTTTATTTTTTTATTTAAGTAACATTAATGATAGCAAAATGCTGAAAAATACACTTAAATGAGCAAAGGTACTAAATGACAGATAGAGGCATGAAATGAACTTCATTCTGTTCAGGCAATCCCCATGCACAGGCATTCATTTTTAATTATTTTACTTAATTGCTTTTAAATGGCTGAAAAATGCACTTAAATGAGCAAAGGTAGCAAGGACAAATATTTTATTTTAGTGTAACATTATATTTTTCTGCCCTCTCCTGGTAATTATATAAACTACTTCTTGCAAAGTGCCCAGTTCTTTTTGAAAACAATCTTTCTCCATTTAAAAGGCATTTATGGTTAAAAGTCAAATAAATAAGTGCCCGTGCATGGTAGAGGGGGAGTGCCCGAAGAGAATGAAGTTGATTTCATGCCTCTATCTTATATTGTTGCGTACCTTTTCTTATTTAATTATTTAATTATTCTTTTTATTTTTAAGAATTGTAAAGCCATTAAAAGCAACTTAACTAAATAATTGAAAAATTATTTAGCTAGAGGGGGGGTGTCTGAACAGGATGAAGTTCATTTCATGCCTTTTTCAGTTTTATAAGGTTGTTCTAGGAAATGTTGAAATTAAACTTGTTTTCCACCATCAGCTGATCATGAACATGCAGCTGTTTTAATCCTCTCATGTACCATTTAAGAGAAATACATGATCAAAGTTCGTAAATCCAATATAAAACTAAATTCACCGCGGTAGCCTACCGATAGGTTGACTTGCAGGATCCAGGACATTTCATTTGCATCACAACAGTTAAAACACATGGTCTTAGTGTTCACTACAGGGCAATTATTCTCACTTTGTTACATTTTGTTACCAAATCAGATGCGTTATCAGTTTATATTACTATATTACTATAGGCTAGAGGTTTGATACTGTGTTTTGCTTGTTTTGAGATGATCCTGACGATAGTGACCAATACTCCAAAAAAAGCTGACATTTGAACCATTTTGAAAACTAAAATCTAAAATACAGTCTTACCGCCAGAGATGCCTAGAATGCCCACGGAAAAGTGAAGCGACTCAAGTTCGGCCATCGCAGGAATGAACGGGCGGGATGTGGAGGCTTAACTTTATACGGTGACGTCATGTATGTATCTGAACGCAATTCAGGCTGCACCTCACTGGGAAAAAACCCTAATACGCAAGCTTCTAATTTCTTAACAAAGACATTTCCTCCCGGGGATCAATAAAGTACCTACCTATCTACCTACCTACCTACCTACCTTTATAGGGATAATATTCCTATAATATTCGTATACCGAAATAGTTAGGTCATAGGGATATTTTTCTATTTTATGGTGTTTTATCTCCTATGGCACCAATGTGATATTACTATGATATAGCATATAATTATATTGCAATAGTTTTACTGTGATATTTTTATATTGTCCTTCCAAAAGTTATTATAGCATTGCCATAGTGTTTTTCTGTAAGGATTACCAACAATTGGCCTAAATTCAGGCCCATATTTGTAAACGTCAGACACCTTTCATAGAATATTCCACCATAAAAAGGAAATAATTTGGCAATATTGATGCCGGAAAACTGTATCCCATATTTTAGGAGGAATCCTTTCTGTACTATGACTCTGTTCATGTACTTGTTTGCACAATAGGCTATGCAAATCTCTTTGACTTGAACATATATCACTATGAAATATCAAATATACTGACATAGAAGAAAAATACCAGACATAAATGTGGAATATATTCAAATCTATTCCAAAAATACAAACCTATGTATACCAATTTTTCATAATTTTAGACATGTGCTATTACCAAATATTACCAATATTACCTCTCTCTATATAAAGCTATATATAGTGACTAGCCTTAGTATTTATTTATATCTGTATATATAGGTCATTACATGTTAAAAGACATACTAAAGGTAGTTTTGAAATATAGTTGAACACACATGATACATGCATATAAGTGTGTTAAAAAGATGATTGGCTCCACCACATAAGCTACACACCATGAATTTTAACACACGGTTTAAATCAGTTGTTAATGATAAACCAGTTTTATTGTTCTTTGAAAACTGAATTTTGGTGGAGCTGCTGACAAGAATGACTCAGCAATTTATCTCTAGGGCATAAAAGCCTGCTAATTTCCCTCAGTTCCTTTAAAGGTGCATGATGTCAGACTTTTGGAGAGGAGGATGTGGGAGGGGACAGGAAAGACAGGCAGGAGTATAAAGTGTCTGCTTCAGCGCTCAGCCACCTCATCTGAACAACACGCTCTCACTCAATTCATACAGCCAGGTCACCTAAATCTTCCAGGTGAGACAATCTATGTGTATTATCTTTCCAACTATACCATCTCAACATGACAGCTTTAGCATTGAACATTGAAACATTGAACGCATGTTTTGAGTGAAGTGGTTGGTGAGAAGCTGCTTTTGATTTGTGTCTTATGTTTACACACCATATCTGAAAATACTGCCTCCCTTATTCACACCGGTGGGGATCTGCACAACAGACTCCAACCTCTTCCTGTCTAGCTTGTGTTTATGGAGTGATGTGTTACTTGGCAGCAGCGCTCCTGTGGCTTCTCTGTCACCTGGCTTTATAAATCTTTAATATGAACATGTGTGCCAGGTGGCTTATGAATAGTGCTTAGTCATTCTGATGTCTCCCTCACTACTGATAGTGAAGGAGATGACATGACAGTAATCGGCATGATGTGATGTTTTCACTGCTAGTCAAATTCACATATCCTGCTGGAGTTACTCACGATGAGAGTGCAACTGACATTTGTGAACCTCCTAGTACTTCTGTGTGTGTGTGTGTGTGTGTGTGTGTTACAGGAACCATGGCAAAGTGTGTTGCCGTTATTCTCTCAGGCTGTGGAGTGTATGATGGCACAGAGATCCATGAAGCCTCCGCTGTTCTGGTCCATTTGAGTCGAGCTGGAGCAAAAGTAAGGACACCTGGATGTCTAGTCATCTCACCACACCACAGTCCAAACACAATATCAACAATACAATAACAATATCATCTTACTAGCAGTCATTAGTAATTAAACAGTAATCTGTCCCCATTGAGACACAGTTGGCCTCAATAACAACTCTGGTGGGACCCGAACCCGTAGCTCTGGAGGCTGATGGCTTATCCATCCCACATAGAAACTCTTCATTCATCCTTCCAGGTGCAGATGTTTGCTCCTAATGCCGATCAGATGCACGTTGTAAATCACTGTGAGGGGAAACCCACGGAGGAGAAACGAAACATCCTGCAGGAAAGTGCTCGCATCGCCAGGGGTGATGTGACTGATCTGGCCAAGTTGGATGTTTCAGCATTTGATGCCGCCATTATTCCAGGTGAGATTGGTGACTCGGCCATAAAAGGAGATGCCTACCGTGATGTCATTCATACAATGTTGTGCCAATTTTCCTGTCATTTTCTATTACACACCGTTATTTATTTTTCATTATGCTAAAATGCCAGAATCCTCCTTGTATGTTTTCTTATTCAGGGGGCTTTGGTGTGGCTAAGAACCTGAGCGACTGGGCAGTAAAGGGGAAGCAGTACACCATCCAGCCCCGCGTAGAGATGCTCATCAAGGCCTTCCACCGGGCTGGCAAGCCCCTTGGCATGTGCTGTATTTCCCCTGTCCTCGCTGCCAAAGCCCTGCCTGGCTGTGAGCTGACCGTGGGCCAGGACAAAGAGTGTGAAAAGTATGTGACGTTGTGATTAGCGGTCGACACCAGATGTCAGTGGGTATTGAAATGTGCGATTTACAGTAACTTTCCTTCGCTTGTCTTTCTTATCATCAGATGGCCATACGCCCAGACGGCCAACGTCATGAAGGAGATGGGTTGCAAACATGTGAATAAGAATGTCGAGGAAGCGCACGTTGATGTCAAAAATAAGCTGGTCACCACCTGTGCCTTCATGTGCAATGCTCCCATTCATGAGGTTTTTGACGGCGTTGGTGTCATGGTTAGAGAGGTGCTGAAACTGGCTTAGGGAATGTACAATGTCATACTGTATGTTTACCTCAAAATCACCTTTTATCATCCTGTACCAGCAACTTGTTTATTCTCAAGTTGGAACACCATTTACACCGTGACTGAGCGTTCATCTGATGTTGTATTGATGTGTTGTGCATGTGATCTTTAATAAAATTTGAATTACTCTTGAGACTACAGTATCACAGTAAAATGGTTTTGATTTATTGTTATGTTGAAATTATTTTTAAAAATCAGACTTCAGTAAGTAGTGGGCGAGACTCCAAACTGCTTTCCCCTGTCTAAACAAAAAGGGAACGCATGTGAAGGGTTGATAAACATTTTTTACCCACCAAATGGTTGAGTGATGCATGGCTCAAACTCTGGAACAGCATTGGTTGCTTGATCACCGTCCATCTGAATGGTAGTGCACCATCCCTAAATCAATGTGAACACTGAACCATCACTGACATGGTAGTGTCTAGTACATACAGTATATAGCCCTAAAAGCAGTTGTGACTGTAGTTATAGTTAAGCATCTTGCCTTTGTATGTTGTTTAGAGAGAGAGAGAGAGAGAGAGAGAGCGAGAGAGAGAGAGTAAGAAAAAATAAAAATTTCCCCACATGGATCAATGTTTTTACTTCTCTCACAGAAACTGTGGGAAAGAAAATGAGCTTAAAGTTAAATGTCACTATAGCACTAGAAGTCAAGTGGAGTAGTTCACTGTAGCCTGACTGAGTAGAGGGGTGGCTATGACTCAAGATTGAATTTGAATTTCTCCTTTTATTGTGGGGGGATGTTTTTCAGAAAGTTTCATTTAAACTGATGAAAAATATAGTATAGTATAGTACTTGATATCCTTGTCTTTTGTGGGGGCCTCTAAGGCCTAACTGTAGCCTAATTATAAGACCATCCATGCTACTGCTAATGGGACACATTGAGAAGCAATTACATTTTTTTTTTTTTTTTTTTTAAAGGGAAAAGAGGAATAATGAGATTCTGCAGTAATTCTCTTTTAGATACAATTTTGATGAAGTACTGCTGTCAGTATATTTGGAAATGTATAGAAATATATACATATAGATTTAAATATATGACGCAGATATGAAACAAGTGCTAATGGTATAAAATAACCATGTCCATACAGCATATGCATCAAAGTTACTTTATTAATTACTAATCCTTTCACAGTTCATACATTTCATGATCAGATCGCTCTAATCAGATGAAGGGACATTTTGGTAAATTCATTCCCACACATTGAATTGCCATTTGTTCCAAGAAACTGATACTTTTACATTATATTATACAGTATGCATGTCGTTTTAGCAACCAGCAAGCAGAGAGAAGCCAGCTAATATTCATAGGCTTTGGTTAGAGAAATGACTGAACTGGTCCGTCCCACTGGCCAGCACTGCTGCATGGAATTTTCTAGGACGGTCAAGGTCCTACCAGGAAGAAAGGAAGAGAATCAGCACTTTAGGAGTCAGCCACAATACACAGAGCAAGTGCTAGACTGTGAAATCATCATCAGTAGAGACAAAATATAGGAATAGAGTTGTGTTTAGTTTCTTTTCACCTCTATGGGGTATGCACAGGTAGAGACATAACGTATCACCAAGCCGCAGCGTCTTCTCTGGGATGTGTTCGGGTCACTGGCATGGACAAGGAATCCATCATGGATCTATGGAAACAAATACCAAATCATAATCAATCTAATGAGTGTAGTCTTCAAACACATTCATGACCCTGTCGTCCTCAAAAAAATGAACTTACAGACATCTGTCCAGCTAACAGGGTGCAAAGCACAGCCTTCTCCGTCTCCACCAGTTCATCTGGGATCGCCTGATTGACTGACAGCATGTTACCAGGAGAGGTTGCTGGGCGATGGGGCAACAAGCCAGAGCAGTGGCTGCCTATGGGAGCAGAAACACACTTGTACACATTCATTTATTACACTTATGGTCCAGGTTATTGATTTCAGAAAGTACATAGTATTTACTGTGGCCATTCCTCACTGCAATCAATAAAAGATCTTTCTATTGTCTTGCAAGCTGGGGAAACATTTCCATGGAGACATTGCCCCATTTATTTAGATATGGTCCTGTTGGGAGGCTACAGCAGGTGAGAAAAACATAAAAACAGAGGAAGTGTGGTACCTGGGATGACCTGTAGGGCACCACTCTCTTTCAGTGAATCATCAAAAGCCAGCCACACCGAGAGAACAGGACCACCAGCAATACCCCAGTACCTGCCATCACAACAATGAAAGTTACACATAACTAGAAATAACAGTTTAGTTGAATCCGCAAAAACCTATGCAGGTTTCTCCAGGTGGTATTGCCGGTTTGCCTGGAACCAGCCCCACCCAATCACTGTCACGCCCAATAAGATTTGAAAATGTGGACAGCAATTCAGTGGTGCTGATTCCAGTTTCCACTACAAATACAATTTTAATGTCACAATCTACCTCATGTCTTGATGCCAGGCCACATACGGCTGACCTTTCACTTGGACATTCCCATCAGGTTTCATTTCCTCTCCCTCACTGGCCTTGGTGTCGGGGCTGACTGTTGGATATTTACAGATGAAGCGGGAGTCCAGCAGAATGACATCAGGGCCCAGGATGGCTTTGACCACTTGTAGGACATGAGGGTGTTTGGCCAGGCCCATCACCCACTGGTACTGAAGGTGAACATTATGGAGGCTGTACTGGGTGTACTCTTCACCTGTAGTCGGATGAAGGAGAGGAGAATTTCACTCACTTCTTCACACCATCTTTATTCTCTGTCTGACTCCCTCCCTCATCCCTTCCTCCCCCAGCCTCCAGACTCCCCCATCTGCCACCGTTACTTACCAAATTCCTTCTCCAGCTCAGAGAAGGCGTGCCGGGCCTCCGTCAGCTCTGTGCCGCTCAGTACGGGCAGCGCTGAGAGGTAGCCCTGCTGGTTGTAGGTCTCCTGTAGCTTCGCCATGGATGTAGTTATCTCTGGGGCTGTTTTACCGCTGCGGCTTCAGGCTGTTTCTGCTGCTTCAATTTCACTTCTCTTCCAACCCTGTCAATTTATAACCTGGGGATTGTGTGTGTGTGTGTGGGACAGAGAGGGAGAGAGAGAGAGGGATGGAGAGACGGGGGTGTTAGGGTTAGGGTTAGGTATTTCAGGTTAGTCTCAACCTCAACACAACAAATTTAGTCAGTCCCCAGCAGGAAAAGGGGGGTGAAATTATCATTCACCACTACGCCACGTTCAACCACCTTGTTGGCTTTCTCAACGCTGTGTAGGAAAATAACCACAGAGAGAGAGAGAGAGAGAGAGAGAGAGAGAGAGAGAGAGGCACACATACTGCACAATAAAAATATGCCATGTGAAAACCTCTGGGTACCTATTTGCTTTGCTCCATACCTCTCTGCTGCTTAGTTGGTCTTCTCCTCTTTCTGGCTCCGAGTTCTAACAGATACTGCCAGACATTATATACTGCACAGAGGAGCTGTTGGAAACACTCCAACCCCTTTGTCAGTGTTGTATAAAGACATTACAGGTGACAGGTGTGGTCAACAAATATTCCAGAGAACCAGGGAGCACACTGTTCTTACATCACTGTGTATTCATGTGGAAAAAGGTGTGGGCAAAAAAAACAAAACATGGAACCTCATCAACCCTTAAGACATACTGTACCGTTTTCAATCATCACAATCTTATAGAACTCTACTATTACTTCTCGGGAACCCAGAGAGTGAAGGAGTGATGATTGTTGATGGACAAAGGCACTTTTCATTATGATCTGTGTGTGTGTGTGTGTGTGTGTGTGTGTGAGAACAGAGTTGGGTAGGGTGTGAGGAATATGAGCTAAATGACATCACATTTGAACACTAATCTATTCTAATCTGTGTCATTTTAAAGTTAGAGAATGAGTAACATAGTGGGGGAACCCCAGACTGTCCTGTCAGATGTGAGTCCAACATTGTAGCTTCCTGCAAAGGAACAATAAATCCTATTGTTTGTTATGTTTATTTTAGTGTATTAATAAATGAAGTACATAGCAATATTTCATCTAATTGCTGACCAAACAATTATTACTTTTCCTCATTCTTTAGGGTTTAAACTCCACATTTTATTACAAAGAAAATAAAAAATATTTTCAACTTCCTTCTTTGAAACTGTAACCTATTGTTGCTATTGTTGTAGCTTATTTGAAGTAAGCGATGATGTCACAGATTAATATTTCACCCAGCTGTTGGCACATTCAGCCATTGTCCTTTCACAGGCTCTAAAATACACTTAATTTCATACGCTGTTTGTGTGTGTGTGCGTGTGTGTGTGTGTGTGTGTGTGTGTGTGTGTGTGTGTGTGAGTGAATCTCACTTATTAGAAATCCAAAATGCAAGAATTACATTTTGTTAAAAAGACCACTTTATGATGGAACACATTGTAAAAATCATAATACATAAAACATCATAATGGGAAATCACTGTGTAATAGTTGAACAAATATACATGTAATATTGGATATGTTCTTTTTATTTATTTATTTATTATCTAATGCTGCTTGATGCTTGCAGAGTGAGAAATTTGGAAATGCCAGAAGGCCAACTGGCAAGCTTACTGATATGGGAACTGTGAATAGTTGTAAATGTACCGAGAGCTTGACAGGTTGGCTACAGAACTGAAGACGCGTCCAGTTATTTGCACGTTATTGTGCATTTGTGAAATTCAGTATTTCTATTTGCTGAATGTTTGGTCTTCACAATCTTCCCACACATTCACAAATGTTCAATGACATATTTACTAATAATGGTCTTTATTTGGAGATTATGATTTCAAATGATGAAGTCTACAAACTGTAAATACACATCTACACATTTACAAGTCAGAGTACACGTTCACAGCTTGTGATGCCTGTTCATACGTCTCAGGGCAAGTCTTCCTTGTGCTTGGGGCAGAGTGGGTGGTGGTGCAGCTGTGGCTGAGCCCTCTCCTCACTTTGTGTCCTCTTGTCTCCCCCTGCTGGCTGTTGCTCGTTGTTGCAGCGGTGGACAAGCACAGGGTCCTTGGCCCGAGGACTTTTCTTCAACAGCAGCCGCTGTAGCATCTGTTTGTCTGACCGCTCCCGTCTGAAGTCATCCTCATAGACATTCAGCTGCAGCGATGCCAGCACCAACAGTCAGTAGAAGGACGTGGCATTCCAATGAGAAACGTAGCAAAGACATCAGGTGAATATCTCAACAAGGTCCTCTAAGGGTTACATCTTTAAATGAGGTTTCATGAGCCCATATCTTTTAATATGCCATAATATGTCAAAAGGCTACAGGTTAAGATTTTGTGTGTGTGTATGTGTGTGTGTGTGTGTGTGTCTGTGTGTGTGTGTGTGTGTGTGTGTGTGAGAACAGAGTTGGGTAGGGTGTGAGGAATAAGAGCTAAATGACATCACATTTGAACACTAATCTATTCTAATCTGTGTCATTTTAAAGTTAGAGAATGAGTAACATAGTGGGGGAACCCCAGACTGTCCTGTCAGATGAATGTCCAACATTGTAGCTTCCTGCAAAGGAACAATAAATCCTATTGTTTGTTATGTTTATTTTAGTGTATTAATAAATGAAGTACATAGCAATATTTCATCTAATTGCTGACCAAACAATTATTACTTTTCCTCATTCTTTAGGGTTTAAACTCCACATTTTATTACAAAGAAAATAAAAAATATTTTCAACTTCCTTCTTTGAAACTGTAACCTATTGTTGCTATTGTTGTAGCTTATTTGAAGTAAGCGATGATGTCACAGATTAATATTTCACCCAGCTGTTGGCACATTCAGCCATTGTCCTTTCACAGGCTCTAAAATACACTTAATTTCATACGCTGTGTGTGTGTGTGTGTGTGTGTGTGTGTGTGAATCTCACTTATTAGAAATCCAAAATGCAAGAATTACATTTTGTTAAAAAGACCACTTTATGATGGAACACATTGTAAAAATCATAATACATAAAACATCATAATAGGAAATCACTGTGTAATAGTTGAACAAATATACATGTAATATTGGATATGTTCTTTTTATTTATTTATTTATTTATTATCTAATGCTGCTTAGCGCCTGCAGAGTGAGAAATTTGGAAATGCCAGAAGGCCAACTGGCAAGCTTACTGATATGGGAACTGTGAATAGTTGTAAATGTACC